>OY728151.1:650256911-651506911 GCA_963277665.1 Viscum album | reverse complement strand
CTCTTCTTATATTATCATGAAAACCATGTCTAGTCTAGGCATAATTATATCCTTGGTTTTGTTGAGTTCATTTAAAAATGTGAAAATGAAACTATCAAAAAAATGTTGTTCAACATTCATAAAATTAAGAAAATGTGTGACATTTAAAAAATTCTATTATGATAATTCAAAAAAAATAAACTCTGTTTTAAACTGTCATTCATAAGGTTTTTCGAAAATTGTTTTCCAAAAGCAGTGTCTACGTATTTTACTTTCTCAAATAGTTGATCACCGGTTAGTGGATATAGTGTTGTATATTCTTCTGAACTTCCATCGAATGATGTCATCCATGATCTGTACTTAGGTCATCATGGTAGAAATCATTGATGTCCTAAAAAACTACATTTTGAATAATGTAATTTCTTTCTTAATAATATAAAAATATAAACGTAAAATATTATGGAAAACTACATTTCAGATATCCTTTGAAAACTATATATAAAATCAAACTTGAAATCCCATTAAAAAATCGACCATTTACCCAAATTATTCTTTAAAATAAAACATCTTTTTATTAATAAACCAATTTGTTCCATGAAAACTTCCATAAAACCATAATTGTTTTTAATCATTAATAGAATCTTCATGATCAAACAGTAATAATCATTTAAAATTAGTGACAACCCTATATATTTTAAAATTGTTCATTTAACACAACACACATCACCTGTTAAAATGAAACATGTATTATATAGTCTTTCATATGATTCACGTCCCATTATTAAATCCAATAAAGTGAGTTGACAAGCACTTGGCATGAAAACTAAGTCCATGACAAGTGTTTAAATAATTTTAATGATATTTATAAACAAAAAAGCATATTAACACATATATTTTATTAAGAAACATTTCCAAACACTTGAATCATTTTAAAAGAGACACTTATGTATTTTCACTAAGATATAAATCCCAAGAGAGGCATGTTGTAATAGATACATGAATAAAAAATAACCAAAATTTTAGAAAATATAAATCAATAAAAGGTTTACACATGATCCAAAATATAAAGGTATAGAAAAAATAAATTTATTTTCAAGAGAGGCACTTTATAGTAAATCTATTAAAATAACACAAAAAGGATATTGTCTCTTTATGCCATATACTGTCCACTATATCCCATTATAATTATATCTTTAACAAGTAACGATGGAACACCACTATAAAAGTGTGACCCTTTAATTTTACCTATATCATAGGCAAATAAGTCTATATATGCACCAATGTGTATATGTATGGTGTGAGAAGTGAGCCTAGTAGGATATCATCAATGATTTTATACCATTTACATTTTAAGAAAACCAAAAAATCTAGTTTTATGGAAAATAATGAAAATAATTTTACTACATAGGGTTGATTAAATAAAACTAAAAAACATATATTTTAATATTAAATAAAATATTATTTACCATTATACTACAATAAGATAAAATAATAATAAAATATCAAGCATCAACCATTAAGGGGTACCTACCAAAGGCCTAAGGAGATAATCTATGTTGAAAAATTAATGGAGTCATCACAATTGAATATTATTGCAATATAAATGAAACACAATCAACTCACCACTAATGGCATCATCGAGAAGGAAATTCCAAAAGTTGGTGTGAGACCTAATATAGGGGTACAATAAATGTGTGACAATAATATGATAACTCATGTCTCTAGAATACCCACATCTCTATGAAAATATTCCCATGATATTTTTCAAAAATACAAACACTATTATTAGATGACACACATTTATAAAACTATCATGTCAACATGGTTTAACATTCAATAAAGAATCCAATTACACAAAGACACCCATAATTAAACATAATAATATTTCAAATATGTATTAGAAGTAAAATAGTTCATGAAAAAAGAAAATATAAATAAAAAATTGAAATTATTAATTCAATCAAAACATGTCATTATATTCTGAAAAATAAATTAAACAATGATTTTTTAATGCCAATAATAAATCATACCATTAATATAAGTCCAATTATTTCATAATGAATTTAAAAAAATTAACCAGCCTAGGATATTTCAAATAGATGAAAGAGTTTATAATCACCAGTATTGAACATGTGGAATTAATGAACTTCCTTTAAATAAAGGTAGATAAGGATAGATAGGGACTCCATTCAACCTACACACCAAAAAATCCACATTTTAGAATATAAGTAACTTTTTATTTGAAATAAATAGGCATTTAGAGAAATAAAAACAAGAAAGAGGAAAGGATAAGGCATAAATAATAACATACCGTAGATTTAGAGGTATAGCGGTAGTAGTATGGAATGGAAGTGGCGGATGGGGGGGTCGGTAGTGTTAGCGGTAATGGAGGCCACAGAGGGAAGAGACTAAGTTGGGTCAGTGGGAGTGGAGTACACATCAGTGGAAGCTGCAGTGGCACCACAGGGGGTAGAGGTAGCAGAGGTAGCCAGTATTGGAAGGAGGTAGTGGTGGTAGGAGGAAGCATTGGCAGAGTTCGAGTTTCAGGAGATCTTGAGTGTGAGTGGAAGTAGGGTATTGATAGGGTTTCTTTTACAATAAAATGAAAGAATGTTATCAGCACTTGTTGGAGAGGATTGATAAATGAATATTTTATCAACACTAAAATATAAAGTGTTGATAAAACCTACCATTATCAGTTCTTTTTTATCTCTAATAGACATAAATTTTATCAAGGCTAACAGAGCGCTAATAAATGGAATCATTGTTAGTGATAAAATCATAGTGCTGATAAAGACACAATTTATCAGAATTTTTTTTAGCATTGATATGTTGGGATGCATCCAAATGGTGAATTGATGGCATTCAGTTTCTATATGAAGACATCCTTGGTGGCAGAGGATTTTTAGAAGTGTAGATCATGGTATATTTTTGGAGATCGGTGGTTAAAATGGTCATGTAGATGGATTGGATGGAATCTGTGACATGATTATGGGGATTATGAGATCTCTTTAGTGCAGCGGGGTCATTATGATAGCTGGAGGGGGGTGACACCATGTCTGAGATCCTGGTAGTTGGAGACCCTGCTTGATGGTGGGATGGATGATCAGTGGATAATATAAGATGTAGGTCGCTTTGGGTGCCAGCAACGGAGTGTGCATGAGGCATCACAGAGCATTGCTTTTGGGTTGCTGGGTGCTCGTAAGTGGCGTGAATCACCATCAGTAGCTGGAACAGACAATCTAACATGGGATCCTAATGGGTTTGTGGATGAGGGTTATGATGAGTGGTGCAGCCAAAAGGGTGGTGCGTGAGATGCTGACAAGGTCCTCACTATGAGGTTGGGTAGGGTCGACCTCGAGTGGATGGTGACCTCAGGCAGTGTGAATGGATGGATAACATCTAGTGCACCAAAGTAAATCAGGTGTGGGTGTGATTTAAGGGGTTACTACCTCGAAAAATTGGTCGACTTCAGGTGGATGGCATCATTAGGTAGCTTTGCACATGGGTGTTGTTGGCCTGAATGATTTTATTTGTGGGCCATTTTTTGATGTGGTGTTTATGGGCCTTTGGTCATTTGTTGTGGGTTTTCATGCCTTTTTATGGGTCTCTGAATGTTCTCATGGTTTTGGGTGTTGATTGGCCACTCTCATGATTTGGTGACATTTGATGAATCACTTTCTTGGTCATTGGTGTAATTTTATATCTTATTTAATAAATTTTTAGGACCAAGAAAACATGGTCCTGAACATTCCTTGTATAAATAATTATATATTTATTTAAATAATTATCAAATTATTATAAATATATATATTATATTTATAATTATATAAATATATATAATTTATAAATTTATTATAATTTTATGATTATTTAAATATATATATAAGTATAAGTATAAATATATATATATATATATAATTATAAAAACATAATAAATATCTAGATTATTTTTATAATTATATAAATATATATAATTAATATATTTATTACATATTTGAAACTATTTAAATATATCTCTATTTATTTATAATTATAAGTATAAATATTTGTATATATTTATATAATTACATATATTTATGAATGCATAAATATTAAAAATATTTTTATATTTAATTATTTATTTATTTAAATATGTATTTTATTTGTTTATTTATAATTATAAGCATAAATAAATATTTTTAGAAATATTTTTATGTAATTATAAATATATATATATATATATTCATTAATATTTATAAATAAATATATTTATAAAATTATAATAGATATAATTGTTATAATTTTATAATTATTTGAATATATATATTTAAAGTTATAATTATAAGTAAATATATTTAAAAAGTTTTTATGTATAATTAAAATTTTATAATTATATATATAATAAATATATTTATTATTTAAATATATTTATTATTTAAATATATTTATTGTAATTTTGTAAGTATTTATGAGAACATAATAGGTTCATGGGTATAACATAAATCATATACCTAAGTATATATATAATTATAAATATATATATGTTCATATATTAATTAACATATATTAATGTTTATATATATATATATAATTGTAATAGACAAATAATTATAACTATATATAAATTTATATTTATTTTAATAATTTAAAAAAATAAATTCATTTTTATATATTCATTATAATTTCATAATTAATTAAATAAAATATATTTAATTATACATATAACAATAAATATATATTTATTTATTTAAATAAATATAAAATTATAATAAATATATATAATTAATATATTTATTAAAATTTCATAGGTATTTAAATAAATATTTTTTATTTATATTTATGACTAAAAATAAATATATATTTATTTATAATTATAATTATAATTATAAATATAATAACTATATTTATTATAATTGTATAAATATTTACATATATATTAAATATAATTATAATTTTAAATTTTTGATGCGCATCGATTTGGTGATACTTTTGAAGACCCTAATGATTCTGGTTTACCATTATTGATGGCACCGGTAGCGGCTCCAATCGTGTCTAGTGGCTCTGAATCTCGATCAGGTGTGCCTTATACTGGTGAACCTTACAATGCTTTCTCCCTTTAAAATGTCTCTACTCAGGCAATTTGTTAGAAAGGTAGTATGGTTCACATCAAGGCTATTGCTAATGTGGTCTGTGAGTGCCTAAATCAAGGTAAACACTCGATTATTGCATTATTAATTCTCCCCAAGACGTCCAAACTGTGAAAAAATAATTATTTAGTTGCACGGATATCAACAATTTAGGGATTTAGCAACTAGAGGTCTGTTTCATTGGGAAATGGTTTTTATTATATCCTCTTTCCCATTGATGATCTAAATATGCATGCGTGGGGATATGGTTCGTTTTCAATCTAGCTCGGTAGAGTGCATTTTGATGAATGGGGTTTGAATTTTAACCCATTGGAAGTATGTAGTTCATCCACTCAATTGTGGGTGATAATATTTCGCTTAAATTGGATATTCTGAGCTCTGAAGTTTTTGTATGATGTTTCCCTCGCTATTGGAGTTCCCATTAAATTAGATAAAGATACTGAACGTGCTCATTTTGTACATTATACAATATTTCTGGTGGATGTTGATTTAGTCGCTATAATGACTAATAAATTTTTTCTCCCTACTGATCTTAAGGAGATTGAGTTCAGAGTTGAATATGAGAATGTCCAAAAATTCTGTCTGAATTGGAAATTAATAGGCCTGAAATAATTAATTTCAAAAGATCAATTTTCTGTTCACCCTATTCAACTTGTGGACTGTTGATCATAATTACAGTAGTAAATCATGGTCTATAAAGGAATCTTCATGGGATATTGGTGTATAGTCGATGGATGATAGGATTCTAGAAAAGTGGAATACTGGTATCTCTAACTCAGATGATCTAAATTTGAATGGGAAGGACCCCTCCTAGGGAAAGAAAACATGGGATGATATTTTTATAGAGGAGGTAATGCATGTGCAAGCATCTGCTGTGAAAGAGGCGGATTTTATCCCTACTTCAAAGTCTATTGATGTAATAGGAATTCTGAAGAATTTCATAAAGACAGGTGAGTGTGAGATTGATCCTTTTATTAGTAATCCTATTGATTTGGTTCAATTTTTAAAATGTATTTCAAGATAGAGTGGACAACGAACTGATCCAGAAATGGGCATTGACATCCTTTGTGAGGAAATGAAAATCTATGCTGGTTTTGGATTTTCTACCTACTTCTGTGAAGAGTGCGGTGAGAATCACTACATTATACCCTTGCAATCCCCTTCAAAAACGGGTATGGTGCAACCTACTTTGGAGCACATTGGTGGATCCAATAACTATGTGATGGAGCAGATGAAAGGCACTTTTAATTTGGATGAGTTGTGAGG
This sequence comes from Viscum album, assembly GCA_963277665.1. NCBI lineage: Eukaryota > Viridiplantae > Streptophyta > Magnoliopsida > Santalales > Viscaceae > Viscum > Viscum album. Next base: position 651,500,537 of record OY728151.1, on the reverse strand, counting down.
GAATTGGAAACAACCCAAGATAGACTTATCAACAGGGTCGACATCCAAAAAATCATGGATGATGGCATGGCTATGATGATGGTGCATGAGAGCGGGTAGAACTGTGTCCACCAGGTCTAAGGGACTCACTCTAGAGAAGAAAAATGTTCGAGATAAGTATTCTTCATTGTTTAATCTGAGGAGCTCACAGTCAGAGTGGGAATATGCTAATGACGATGAGGGTTTTTGATCATGAATATGGTCATATTCTCAATTTGTTGGATCTCCTTTTATGGATGTGGGATTATCCTTGTTTCAACACAACCATTTCTGAAGTGCTTTTTTATTTGTCTTTCATTTTAAAGTAAGGGTCTTGAACCCAAACATTTTTTGTAATGAAATTATTATAATTTTAGTTTTTAAAATATATATCTATTTATTTATAAAATTATAGTTTTTTTTGAAAACATTATATATATATATATGTGAATTCATAAAAATTATATATTATAATGTATCATGTTTCTATTAATTAAAAACATTCATTTTTTATTTAATGTATATAAATAAACATTATTTTTTAATATAAATATAATAATTTTGTATAAATAAAAAATATTTTTTACTAAAAACTTTTATCAGTCCTAAAATTGGCATTGATAAATATATTCTTTATTAGAACTAAAAAAATGATGATAAAGGGTACACTTTTATCGGTTCTTATTTTTTCACTGATATAAGTGACCTTTATCAGTGCTTTTAGCTGGAGCTGGTAATGGAGTAGATTTTATCATAACATTCTACTGAGCACTAATAAAAGCTATCACATCCCTTTCATGTATATTTTGTAGTGAAATAGTATTTCGATATTAGATAAGGGAAATTGTACTACAATTTTTCCAAATTCTTCTCATCTTTAAACTCATTCAAATTTATAGAAGGTCTTTCCTTTTTTTCAAGATTATGACTCAGGTGGTTTTCTTCATCAAATCCCAACAATATAATCACTCTTAATTTACATTCAAATCACCATCCAATTTTTTAAAGTATCATGAAATTAAGACATAGAATTACCTTTATCATATTGGAAACCATATCTCCCTCCTTAGAAAACATCAGATTTAGTTAGATACTATATTCTTGGAATAAATCACTATGATTTTGAATATCATTGTGATATTTAATCCGATGAAGAAAAATGCAAGTTCAGCATTTAAATGATTTTTTAGCACAACAATCATATCAATTTTCACCCTATTATTTCTAAAAATTCCACCTTATCCTTATGTTATTTTTACTTTGTAGGATTATTCAGTATTGTTCCATTGGAGTATAGGTAGGAATTGTACATAATCATCTCAATGTGATTCATTGTTTATAGTTGTGATTGAGTTCACTTACTCTCCATAGGGTTCATTTGTACCTTATGAAGATTGTACCCTATGATGGCCTTTGTACCATATGAAGGTACCCCATAAAGTCACAAGGTACCTTAAGAAGTACTCATCATAGGGCCTATGTACCCTATGACATTAGTTTTTTACCTTATATATTTATTTTTCACCAACCCTATACAGGCCAGTATTAACCTTATGAATATGTTTTCTTAACCATATATGCGTCTTGTATCAACCCTATTAGTAGCATGAATCATCATTATGTGTGGTTTATCTTGTTGGGTTTTGTGTGATCGTCACATGACCACGTGCGGTAGAAGACAACCCAGACACAGGTGGGTCTATTTTTGAAGATCAATGAGAAAATATATTTTATAAACAGTGTACCTTGAAATCTTTAACGACAGAAATCTTCTTCTTCAACAAAACTGAATGTTTCATGAAGATCCCAATGTAGTTAACAAAATAAATCTACCTATGAGGGGGATAAATGGGAAAATGGATCCATAATCATATTTCAAGGTTTCTTGAATGATCAATGGGTGCTAGTTTGTTCATCTTTGATGATGAAAAATAGCGTGGGAATAAGAGAGAAATGACTGGCTCTCTTACAATTTTGTGTTCTAAATAGGATAGATTGCATCCCTTTATATATCTACCCTTGAATTGTTTCATTAAATGAAAAGTCGTTATCCATATTAATGAATGCATATATATTTATTCCAATAATTCATTGAATCCTATTCAATGAGCTGTCAAGACATTTAATTCATTCATAATATATTATAATTTATAATTAAACCATTTAGGAGAAATAAATATATATCACATAGTTTATTATCACATGTAATTAAAACATGAATAAAATGCATGTAATTAAATATACACTTTATATATATATATCATATATAACAATCTCCCACTTATACTAAAATCCCATAAGGACTTTATACATAACATCACAACCCTTTTTGAATCCATCCAAATTCTTTTGGATATAGTTTATTTGTCAAACCCTCTTCATTTTAAAAAAACACTTTGTAAAAAATTTAATCTTTATAAAAGGGCCTAATTATGTAACCCTATGGGCCTTATTATCATTGACAAAAAATATGAAATCTCTATTTCATAGATGTAAGAAAATAGTATCCTCTATCAATGAATCAGTGAAACTCAAGCTACTAAGGGGTTTAGTGGGATCTCCATCAAACAAACTCATATCTCTATATGAATGTTTCCACCATAAGATATATCATATACACCACATGTATCTTTTATAATCCCTTATTCTTTGATATCAATCGGCCACAAGACATGGAACATGTCAATCTAGTATAGTTCTCTCTTTATTTTCTTCAGTCTATGAAAAATGCTTACCAAGTGAATGAATACATCACATGTGATTCATCTATCTAATAAGCACATAACATGTCACTTATCCAAGTATTTGAACACATAATATGTTAAAAAACTAAGAATGGCCATGCATTTCCTGAATCTAATATAGTCAAGGGTTATATTTTTTTCCTTGTTATACAAGTGGATAAATCCCTTCAAGGTTGCACTCCAACCAATGACAGTATTAGGAACATACCCAAAAACCCCCTGATTAGATAATTTCATGTGGTGACTTGTGAAATTAGGGTATAAAAGTATGAATTTTTTCATTCTAGGTATTTATCCAACCATATGTAAGAATAATTGATAATAATCATACACCCCTAAGTATATCTATATCCGTATGACATTCCATGAGATATACTTTAGCAGATCAATGCAAGTAATAATTTTCTACTTATTACCTTAAGAATATATTCTTAAATACCTCATATAAAATCCTTTGTAACAAATATAAAAATATATTCAAGCAAACATTTACAAATAATCACAACCCATTAAACACCATGATAATTGTCGGATAGGGACAACTCAAAGTTTTTACTAAGAGGGGACATTTATCATTCAACAATTGATGTGAAATTAATTACACCATACATGAATGAATGATAAATGTATACTAATATTATTAAAATAACGTTATACATTTACAACCACTAAAAAAAGATATTAAGTATTAAATACCTAAAGATATCAGATGACCCTCATACAGTTGATGTTGTAATAGTTTTTAAAAATTAAATACATATGTAATTCCTATCACATCCTTATGTGACCATCTGATAAAATACTCCTACTAACCTCTAAGTGATTAAAATTTATGATAAAATATATTTTGAATAATGGTGATACTTAGGAATCATATTCCTACATTTCAACTCTTTTAAATTATATTCAAAACTCTTTAACTTCATTACATCAAATTTTATAATGTTATATTCCATTTTCTACTTAGAACTCTTTCTAAGTAAATTATAATCAACCTAGTAAACCTTTCCATCAACCACTATTTTTTAAAAATATGTTATAAATAATGTAACTTTTTACATTATCATTTTACCAAAACATCCTATTTTTTCGGATAAATTGATATTATCCTTTTTATGGTAACTAATATAACTCTTTAAATTTATCTTTATCATTATACCATAAACTCTTTTAGAATAAAAAGTTTATTACTTTGAGTATTAACTAGTATTATCATTTATGGAATAGTGATGTTAATTTGTTATTGTAACTAAATGAAACTATTTACATTTTTTGTAACACCCCAGGATTGTTTGAAATGTATATTTTTAAATTTAATGTCTTCGGTGGATTAGATTACATGCAACACTTATCTTAAACAAACAACAATATACTTTTAATATTAGTATTTAAAAAAAATTATCTCCTAAAGAATATATTGGTGGTTATGGATAGGATTAAATTCAATTTTAAAACATAAACATAATATTTTAAATCAGAATATAATAATTTAATTTGGTTGAATTTTTTGTACCTTTCTGATAAGTTTAATGTTTTGATGAATAATGATAAAATGTTGCAATTTAATTGAAAACATATTTTTCGTCTAAATAATTTATAGTGTTATATTAAATTTTTAATTTTGTTTTAAAGTATAATTAAATAAAAAATTAATTTTATTAAATTTAGGCCAGTGGAATCAATTTCACGTTGAATTTAGATATAATAACATTTGAATATTTTGGACTCTTTCACTTTAAAACGTTGTTTTCTTGTTCCATTAATGATATTAATTTTAAATTTATTTTATCCAATTATGTGATTTTAATTTTCAAAATTGGATTTCATATTTATAATTATAATTTTAAAATTTAGTAAACAGTTCCTTTTATTTTTGGACAATATGAATGGTACCATAAATATTTTTTTAATTACAACCATTTAGTGTAAATTGGGTAATTAAGATTAAAAATAATACTATAAATATTTTATAATCACCCTAACACGTGTCCTAGTTTTATTAAATGACTTAGTTTCAACCAAAATCCTAATTGGTACGATTTATGGACTCTTGAATCCACTTGGGGAAATTTAAGTCTTTTTTAGTATTTTATTCTAAGGAAACTCCAAGATGTCATATTGATGTTTTTATTAAGTGGTACATTTGTTATATATAGTTATTCAAAATATATATTCTACTATAAATAATAATTTTAAATATAAAATTTTAATATTCATCATGATAATTTATTTTTAATTTTTATGGAATAAATAAATAAATTAAAATCTTGAAAAATAATGATGTGGCAATTGTTTAATTAATCGACAAGTCAAATTAATGTTATTAAAAATATTAAAATAAAAAAAATTTATATAATTAATATAATTCATGCATTTGTTGGATTTTATGAATTAACATGACATATTGGTGATGTATAAAAGGTTTTGGTTTAAAGTTATCTTGTGTATAGATATTTTTTAAAAGTTTGACTAATGAATGGTGTCAAAATTGACATTAACAATATTTTAAAATAAATAATATTTTCCTAAAGGATCTAAAATTCATAAAAATATAAAATCCATCCAACTAATTAAGATAATTTTAAAAATTTACCCAATGATCCATCTATAGATAGTTTTTCATTTTATAGTAACTATATTAATCCGTAAATAGTAAAAACATGTGTTTACATGGTAATATTTGAATGGATTAAATAAGAGTTAAATCCAAAAGAAAAGGGTAATAATGTAACAAAAAATTATATAATAATTATTTTATTAATAGTATTCAACAATTATAACAATAATATATAAATTTTATTTATTAGTGGACACTTTTTCATGAAAATAACATATATATTATTTAAATTAATGATAGTTAAAAATGTAACTGTCTTTGTATTTAATATCATTTATGAGTCCACATAGTGAAAAAATAAATATATGAATAAATCAAAATGTCTATAATGATATTAATGAAATTGGTTTCATTTTATAATTTTATTTCTAATTTTTAGAAATTATATAATTACCATTAATTCTTCTTCACTGCTAAAATATTATTTATTTAATTAATAGAGAAATAAAATTATTGATTTTAAAAATATTAATTTTGATATATTTTGGATGATTTAATGTGACTAATGAATTTCATAGATCTATAAGATGTATTATAGATATTTTAATATGTTATACTATAATTTCCACTTTTTCATGTTGTATTTTGAAGCCAAATTAAATGAATAGTATCATATTTGACATTAATGATATTTTATTGAATTAACATATTATTAAATTGTTTAAAAATAAAAAATGTTAAAGAATCACAAATCGGATAATATATGGTAGAAAATGTCTTCTATTATTTATTTATAGTTCTTTTTGAGATCTTTTGCATGAGAATAGCCTTATTTTATTTTAATGTTTTGAGAATTTCCAAAAGTAACCCTCATCTCAATTATAAAATGGAACCTCCTTCCTCACTTCCCCATTCAAATTTGAGACATCTAGCACGGACAACCCTATCATATTTCTCCTATCAACTACCTTATTTAATTTCTATATATTTCTTTCCTTCTAAAAATCACTAAATAAGATATTAAAGGAAGTTGGCTGAAGAATAGGTAATCGTCTTTATCAACTCTTTCAAGTTTGTTTATTCTTCAACATCTTCTTCAAACATTGTTAACATGATGAAGTAATAAATAAAATATCATTTACATTTTCATATTTTATTATGATTATTGGACAACCATATTCCACCTTTTATCCATACAACTAAAAATGAAAGCATTGTGTGTGTGTGTACATATTTCTTACCATCTCCACATCATGGTGTAATCTAATTTTCATCACCAATTTACTTGGATGGGTATAATGATATAAATAATAGATATATATGATAACTACGACATGATATTTATTTTTTAAAAATTAATATATCATCTATATCCTTACTATTTAACTATTAAGGGAATGATGTCGTTGCTCGTGCGTATGTACAACCTAACATCTCCTCGACGTGATGTCATCCATTTTTCTTGTTCACGATTCAAGAATGATTATAAAAATATATATAATTATTAAATATGATATCTATTACCTTAATATCTATATAGGGATAAAAAATATCTCATATGCATAAGAATTGGAACTTACCCAATAATGCATGCATTGGAAGATGAGGCATTTAACACTCAAAACAAGGGTAATTACAAAATAATATCAATAAACGAGTGATAAGATGATATAAGAGGATCGTATATAATATAATAAATATGAATATTGTTCTATTATAAATTAATAAAAAAATTTAAATTATTATATAGGAGGTTTAACAATTTTCAACTGAAGGAAAGAACAAGGTAATAGTTTTCTTCTCGTCTCACTTTTATTTCTGTGGGACATATGCTTAATTTACAACTTATTCCTTCTTTGTGGTGTATATGTTGATCGTTGACATGTTATATCATGAATTTATTTTCATTATATTGAAAGTTTAGTAAAATTTTATTCTGTTATGGGGTGGTAATGTATATCTGTTGAGATGGTATGTGAGTATGATATACTCTATAATACCAAATGTAGGATCGAATATGTAAACATGAGACGCTCAAATACAAGAGGGGGTGAATTTTATACTTTAAAAATTCCTAATTATATTCGTTCATAACAAAAATTCACAACACCTCTAAGCTCTAATAACTTGCTTGATTCCAGAAAAGTGATTCCAGAAAAGTTATTCTAGAAATGAAACATAACAAATGTTTACAACAGCTAAGATTCTGACATAAAGAATATAAAATCTTATATAATCAGAGTAAAAGTCTAAGGAAGTATAAGAAGATTATAATTCCCTCAATAACTAAAATTAAAGTGGAAAAAAATAGAAATACAACAAGTAACATGTAGTATGTTTTTGAACCCAAAGAGAAGGGTATCCAACAACCCTGGATAAAAGGTCCCATGATTTATACTTTCAAGAAAGTATGTCTTACCCAAACCTAGGTAAGCACTCAATCCAAAGATCAGTATCTCTCTTTCTATCCCCGCATGCCCTCGATTTATAAGGAACTCGGCACCTCTGATTTCACAACCTAATGTCTTTAATTTCAAGTAAATCGCACCTCTACACTAAGAAAATATTCACGAAGAAAATTTTGAACAAGCTGTTCAAAATTTCTGCACGAAGCCTGAGATTTTATAATAGCCTCTCTCTCTAGATATCACTTCTGAATGTTCTAAGCTTCAAAAATTCCAAAAGTAATGATCTCATTCAAATAAGCTCCTATTTATAGGCACAGCTCCAATGGTTGGATCCCTCCTTCAACAGTCATATTTTTCCTTGAATTTTGGAGAGTTGTACACGTGTCACTCAAACAAAGGTTAGTTAATAATTGAAAGCATGACATTGTTTTCTAACAAAACAAGTGTAAGTAAAAATATGGTTACATAAATAAAATCCAATATTCAGAATGTAAGTAAATGAAAGTTTAGAGTCTAACCAAAAATTGAATTCCGAGTCTATAATTCAAGGATATTCGGATTCTGTTTTATAGGAATTCAGAACCTGAATTCTATAGAATTCCAGAGTCTGAACTTCAAGGAAATTAGGAATCTGGATTCAAAAGAATTCAGAACTAGAACTTACAATGTTTGGAGTTAGAGTTCATGAGAATTTGGAGTCATAAATCCTAAGACTTCAGAGTTTGTATTCAGAGAACTCAGAGTCAACATAGAAATGTTCGTAACAAGAATTTGTATTCGGAATTCGGAGTCAGAACTCAAGAGAATTCGTATCAAGTATTCGTAATCAAAATTCAGAGTCAGAACTCAGAAGAGTTTGTAACCAGAATTCTGATTCAGAATTTGGAGACAGAACACTGAAGAGTTTTTATCTAGAATTCGTATTCAGAATTTGGAGTCGGAACTTAGAAGAGTTCATAACAAGAATTCTGATTTAGAATTCGGAGTCAGAACTCAGAAGTGTTCGTAACCAGAATTCTGATTTAGAATTCGGAGTCAGAACTCTGATGAGTTCGTATCCAGTATTTGTATTCAGAATTCAGAGTCAGAACTCAGAAGAGTTTGTATCCATAATTCTGTTTCGAAATTTGGAGTCAGAACTCAGAAGATTTCGTAACCACAATTCTGAGAATTTGGATCCTAAAACAGAATGCTTCATATCTAGGTAATTATAGGATTCCGAGGTTTTGATTTCAAATAGAATTTTACACTTCGAAAAAATATGATATGAACAATAAAACATGGTAAGGGTAAATTTCCTTGGGGAAGGAAATTTTTCCTTATAGAGGTAAAACATAGGGGTAAAAATAATTTTTCCTTCAGATAAGGTGTTTGTGATTTTCAAAACAAGATGAAATGGTAAAGTCATAAGGAAACCTTAATGACACAATAATCTCCCCCTTGAATGAAGGAATGGAAAAGTCATAAGGAAAACCATATTGACTCAACAATCTCCTCCTTATTGGAATTCACAAACATTCATACAAAAAAGAATATAAGGACTTCGAAAATATTTTACTAATATTTGAAAATAAAACATATCTCCCTTTATTCGTGGTTAATTCTAAATACGACTAACTACCCCTTAGGCTTTGGAACTCTAAGGATCATATTCTAGATTTTCGGAATGAGAATTTTCATTATCATGAGTATGGAAATCTTCGTAATGAGAACTCTCCCTTAGATAAACTCTCCCTTACTTCGGGACATTTCTTCTTTTACTTGGAATTCTTTTTCCTTCTCCCCCTTTGTGATTTTCAAAAAGTGTTTGTGGGAATGGAAAAATATATAGTACCTGAAATATTAGTACAACCATCCAAAAAAACAAGCAACCACATTATCATTAAGATCGGAAGAATTTGTACAAGGAAAAACAGATACAACAAAAGATCGTATTTGGATCTATTTTGCTTCTCTATCCATGGGTATCAGCTTCTTCACAATGGTTTTGAGCTTCATTATCTCATTGTGATCCTCTTATACTTGCTTCTCTAAGCCTTTGATCCTATCATCTTGAGCCTTTAGTGCCTTTACCTGAGCCTTCAGCAAGTCATCTTGCTTCACTAACTTTTCTTGAATCTCAGTCCAGAGATCCCTTTCTATTTTCCAACTTTGGACAACATAATTCAACTTCCCATTAAGATCTTCGACATCATGAATCCTAGTATTTTTTCAATATTTAGATTTTACTCAAAGCTATTTTTAATATCCTTGATTTTGGTGTCTTCAGTATCAAAAGCTTCCTTGAAATATTCTTGAAATTGACCAAGATCTCTCAAATATTCAACGATATTCTTCGACCAGCTGGTCATTTTCTTGCATGATTTGATGTAGGATTCATAGTTGATAAAGAGATTCTAGTGTTTAGCCTCAATCTTTACACACCTATCCATAAACATGGAAATAGAGTCTGAATTTTGATTCATGCTATATTGGAGCATCTGTCATCTGGAGTCAATTGTGGGAAAGATCAGAATGGTGTCCACTAGCATCTTCAGGGACTGAATTACAAAATCATGTACTAAAGCTGATGACTATGAATCTGACATTTTTATTGGTGGAGGTTCTTCTTCTAACTCAACAAGATTCCTCTTATAAGTTCCACCAACTTCCTTCTTCTTGAAAATTGATTTGTTTGGGGTACCAACAACCACTTGTTTTACCTTGTTGGTTTTTTGAAGAGCTTCTTCATCTAGAAATTTTTGCTCACTCTAAGAAAATTGAAAAATCTTTTCTTCATCAATTTTTTCTTTTTCAGCTCCTACCTTAATGTCCTTAGGATGAATGCATACATTATTATAGATTTCATTCGTAGACAATTTGTTCACTTCCTCTTCAGCCTTCTCATCAACTCCAGGGGTTGCACATTTTGAAGATCCGTCTTGAGAAGTCCGGATTAAAAAAATTTCAGAAGCACTTTATTTCTCATGATAATCTTCACCTTTCTTAATTAGATCATTAGTTTGAATACTACATTATTTATTTTCTTGCACTTCTTCCACAACTTCTATCTGTTGAGAAACCTTCTCTTAAACTTTTTCTGGAGTCATAAAATTTTTCCCTGGTGTCTCATGTAAGGGTTCAACTAAGAATGTTTTCGTAACATGAATGTTCTCGGATGCTATTTCAGTAGCCTTCAAAAGAGATTACACAATATATGCCTATGAAATCTTCTTCTTATGCTTCTTATCTTTGGCTTGCTTCTCATGCTCTTCAATAGATTTCTCTTTCAATGCTTTGGCCTCTGTAGGGTCTAAGCCAATCTATGGCTCCCCTTCCTTCTGATTCTTTTTATCCTCCCTCCATTTGGATACTACCTCATCCGGATAGGCTTTATGTTTCGTGGGCTTTGGAGGTGTGGATTCGGTTTCATGGTCTTTGAAGTGATAGTTTAACTTCCCATCTGAATCCAATGGCTAAGAATTCTTCTTATCTAATTTGATGGTTGAAATGATAGCCGCAATTAAAATTTGGTGGGATCTGATATTTTGAGGTTTTTAAAAGAAAACATTCAGATTTAAGGAAACTAGAATTCTATAAATTTTAAATACTAAATAAATTACTAGAAAGTAAAAGATAATTACAAAAACTCATGCAAAAATCATACCTTTCAGATTTTCAAGAGAATTATTCGTATTGAGGAAAGTTATTCTTGAAGGACTTTATATTCCGAAAAAAACTTGAGTATGAAAATAAACGAGTACACAATTCTTCATTACGAAAATTTTCATTACAAAAATCTTCATTACAAAAATCTTCATTATGGAAAATATGAAAAGCTTCATTACGAAAAATAAGAAAAACTTCATTATGAGAAATATGAAAAAATTCATTACGAAAAATCTGTAAAACTTCATTACGTGAGATATGAAAAAATTCATTATGAAAAATATGAAAAACTTCATTATGAAAAAATATAAAAAACATAATTATGAGAAATCCAACAAACTTCATTAAGAAAAATATGAAAAACTTCATTACGAGAAATATGAAATACTTCATTACGAAAAATATGAAAAACATCATTACGAAAAAATATGAAAAAGATTCAATCAAATGTACTCCAATAATGAAAAGTATTTTATTACATAAGGATATTGTTTCAATAGGAAGTTAATGAGGAGGATTACCTTACGGTTATAATTCTTAACTTCTGTTTAATTTATTCAAATCTATCGGGGGTAATGATTTTGTGAAAATATCAACAAGTTGATCTTGTGTTCTGATAAATTTAAAAATGATATCCCCTGTTTGCGTGTGATCCCTAAGAATGTGAGGCCTAATATCTATATGATTTTCACGAGAGTGTTGTGAAAGGTTTTTACTGAGGGCAATGACACTTGTATTATCACACAAACTTTGTGTTTTGCTAAAACTCATACCATAGTCTATGAGTGTGTGTTGCATCCACAACACTTGAGTATAGTAACATCCAGCTGCTACAAATTTAACTTCTGCAGTGGAAAGTGATACTGAGTGTTGCTTCTTTCATAACCAAAAAACTAATGAATCTCCTAAGAAATGACTAGTTATGGATGTACTTTTTCTATCCATTCGACATGCACCAATGTCAGCATCTGAAAAATATTTTAAAACAAAATCATTTCCAGAAGTATAAAATAGACCTAAATCCATGGTTCCTTTTAAATAGCGAAAAATTATTTTCACTTCCTTTAAGCGAGAATCATTGGAATTGGATTGATATCTTGAACATAAGCATACTGAAAACATTAAGTATGGACGACTAGCTATTATGTAAAGTAAGAATCCTATCATACCTCTAAAAATTGTTTGATCTACTGGTTTCCTAGCTTCATCAAGATCAAGTTTGTTTGAGGTACCAATGGGAGTACTAATACTTTTAGTATAGTCATATCCATACTTTTTAAGAAGATCTTTAAAATACTTATGTTGGGATATACAGATCCCTTCTGGTTTTTGAGATATTTGAAAACCATGGAAAAATATTAACTCACCTATCATACTCATTTCAAAGTTCGATTTCATTAGAGCTTCAAAGGAATCAGTTAAAATTACTGAGGTGAACCAAATATAATGTCATCAACATAAATTTGAAGAATCAAAACAATTTTCTTATCTTTCTTTATAAAAAGGGTTTGATTTTCATTTCTCTTAACATAGTTATTTTGAAGAAAAAATCTTGTAAGTATATCATACCAAGCTCGAGGGGCTTTTTTAAGTCCATACAGAGCTTTGGTAAGTCTAAAACATGATCATGATGTTTTTTATCTTTAAATTTAGGATTTTGTTCAATATAAACATTCTTGTAAACATAATCATTAAGGAAAGCACATTTTACATCCATTTGAAAAATTCTAAAATTGAAGAATGTTGAAAAGGAAAGTAAAATATGAATAGATTCATGTCTAGCTACTGGAGCATAGGTTTTTCTTCATATTCTATTCCTTATTAAAGATTGTAGCCTTTCGCAACTAATCTAGCTTTATTTCCAAAAGAGATTCCATTTTTATCACACATATTTCTAAAGACCCATTTTCCTCCAATAACAGAAGTTTCCTTAGGTCTTTCAACCATGTTCCAGACTTTACTCCTTTCAAATTCATTTAGTTCATCTTGCATGGATTTAATCCAATTGACATTACCAAAAGCTTCATCAGTGCTTTTTGGATCTAAATGGGAAAGGTGTTAGATGTTATTCTCTTTTCCTAAGGAACTTATAGTCTTTATAGGTTGATTCACATCACTAATGATTCTATCACTATGATTATTCTTTAGAAACAATAGATTTGGGTTTTGTAAAACATGTTCATCAACATAGGGTAGAAAATATTATGGGGTACATGTTTCAGAAGTATCTTCTTGGAAAATTTCCTTATCAAAAGGATCATCTATCACAGGTTGATAATCAGTCTTTTAAAACACATCCAATGATGTAGGTTGGGGTTTTTAAAAAAAATGGATTGGTTTCATCACATTTGACATGTATTGTCTCTTCAACAGTATATGTTTTTTTATTGAAAACTCTATATACCTTATAAGTTGTGGAGTATCCTATGAAAATTCCTTCATCAGATTTTGGTTAAAATTTATGTATAATATCTTTAGTATTCAGAATGAATACCTTTCAACCAAAAACATTAAAGTAGGAATGTCTAGGTTTTCTACCATTCCAAAACTCATAAGGAGTTTTATTATGAAAATCTCTAATCAAATATCGATTTATAGTATAACAAGCAGTACTTACAGCTTCAGCCCAAAAATTTTTGGCTACAGAATACTCACTCAACATGGTTCTAGTTATCTCTTGAATAATTCCATTTCTTCATTAAACAACATCATTCTGTTGAGGTGTTCTGGGTGCTGAGAAGTTATGAGTAATTCCTTTTCTACTTCAAAATGTTTCAAAATCAGAATTTTGAATTCTCCTCCATGATCACTAAGAATAGTTTTCAATGGAAGGATTTTTTCATTTTTAACTTGTTCTCTAAAACATTTGAAATAAGAAAAATATATGGACTTATTTTCTAGAAAATAGACTCACATAAATCTAGTGTAATCATCAACCAAGATAAATACATAGTACATGCCTCCAATGCATCCAGTTTGTGGTGGACCAAAAAGATCCATATGCACTAGTTGTAATGCATTAGTAGTTGAGACGTCACTAACTGATTTAAAACATGATTTATGTTGCTTTCCATATTGACAAGGGTCACAAACTTTTGAATAATCAAATCTAAGATCCGATATATCCTTAACTAACCTTTTCTTAGTGAGTTTTCATAATATCCTAAGGTTACCGTGACCTAACCTTCTATGACATAGACAAGAATGATCTTCCGTTGAACTAAGGAAAGGTAGATCTTGACTCCTATGGTCTTCTATGTTTGGTGTGTAAACATTCTCTTGCCTATGGGAAGAAATAATGAACTCTTCCTTGGAATTGTGTACTAAGCACTTGTCATTCCACAAATTCACAAGGTAACATTCATCACATAATTGGATTATGCTAATGAGGTTGTGCTTACAACCCTTAACAAATAAAAATTTGAAATCAAAGTTTTTCCAAGAAGAACGATGTTAACTATACCAATAATTTCTCCTTGAGCATTATCTCCAAAGGTTACTTTTTCACATTTTTTCTTGATAGTTTTTTCAAATTAGTTTTTGTTACCAATCATATGTCGGGAACATCCACTATCCATGCAACATGTATTTTTGTTGGTACTTTCTCTACTTTCCTGAAAATAAAAGAGTCAGACTTTCAGAATCCAATTATTCATAGATCCGGAAATTTCAGAAAGCATAATTTTAGGCACCCACATCTTCTTAGAAAAATAGGCATTATGAAATCCTAAAGATTTAGTCTTGTTTAAGGACAAATTATTTGCCCAGTGTCCACCACACTGACACTTATTACAGAATGGATCACTTTGTGGAACAAAATAATTGTTGCTAATTTTTTTTTAAAACCAGTATAACCAAAACCAGAACTATTCCTTAGAGGTCGTATTTGAGAATACATTTTATCAATATTTTCTTTACCGAAGGTAAAGTTTGACAAACACATCCTCATGGAAAATATTTCAGATTTGAGTTTGATAACCAAGTTATTGTCTTAAAAAACATTTGATTTTGAACTAAATCTAGGCTCGAAATCATTTTTATTAGAAATTACGTTTTCTAGATCTTTAGAAAGTTTATTCTTCTCAGAATTTACTTCCTTAATATTTCTTCAAATACTTTCAAAATCAAAATTTTTCTTATCAACATATTTAGAAAGATCTAATATTTCCTAAGTAAGAATAGTATTCCTAGAATTTTCCTTATCATGTTTTTTCATGAGTTTTGAATTCTCAATCTCAAGAACATTGAAAAAACTAGAAACTTCTTCGTAGGAAGGTAAAATATTATCTTCATCAGAAGAAGATTCTTCATCCGAAGTGTTATAATATTTATCATTACTATAATTATCATTTAAAGAAACATTGGTCAATGATTCATCATTGTGTACCTTAGTCATTAAAAAATGATTGTTAATAGGTAGTATGGCTATTAGACAAAGATTCTTCTATCCAGAAGATTCGTAATATGAAGATTCATCTGAAGAGTCTCCACCAGTGGACTCTAGGTGTCATTAGCTTTCAATACATTCTTAGCATTATCCTTGTAAAACATCTTTCTATTTCTATCTAAATTCTTTTCCTTTTTTCTTATATCTTAAGTATAGGAAAATCAGGTCTTATATGTCCAGCTCTCTTGCATTCATAACAAGTAACTTCTGAATCTTTCTTATCTTTCCTTTCCTTATTCTTATATCTGGATTGAAAGTTCCTCTGTCCAGCTATCTCGTTCATCCTTTGAGCAAGATATTATAATTGATTTTCTAAGTATTCACTTCCACTAGATTCAGATTGGATAACATCTTTTTTAGATTTGGATCTAGAAAATATCTCAGGAATATTGGATTTCATATGATTATAAGTTGTAGTAAAAGAAACACTGCCATTTCCATTCTTCTTCTTTACGTTATCAGCATATGTCTTCATTCTAGTCTTATACTGAAGTAGAGTTCCAAAAAGTTCATCTAAGGAAATCTGAGTAACCTTTTTGTTCTCATCAATAGCAGTTCTCTTGGATTCCCATTCATTTGGTATGATGTCTATCATCTTATCAACAAGACATTCATCATCTAATCATTTCTCACCCATGGATTGCAAACTATTCAAAATAGTCATGAATATTTGTTGCAACTTACATATGGGTTCTCCATAAGGAAATAAGAAACCATGATATTCAGCTCAGAGTAGGGATCTTCTAGTTTCAATAACTTTGGAAGTTCCAATTTGAGTAACATCAAAATTCTTCCAAATACAATTTTCTGATTCCCAAGATGAAATTTGGCTATATATGTTTATAGTCATGGAACAAAGCAGAGTATTGTTTACCTTATAATTCAATTGATATTCATGATTTTCTTGATTGGTAAAGGTACGAACTTCTCTGTCAGGGATATTATATTCTCTAGTAAGAATAATAAAATTATCAACTCCAGTATTGATAATGAAAGTCTTCATGCGATCTCTCCAATATTCATAACCATTTTCATCCAAGATAGGTGGTCTAGTTGGATTGAGATTGTCTATGGAACCAACATTGATTCCTACCATCATAAAGAAAATTCTATCCACAAAAACATGTTAATAAAGAATGTTCATAAACAAGGATAATATTCATAAGAAAGGAAAATATAAAACAAGATTATCTCTAAGTAAAAAATGAATCCAAACTATAGGAGTCCGAAAAACTGATTCTGACAAAGTGTGAATCCAGAAATTCAATTCTGAAAGTAATGAGAAGAATAATTCTCTTCTGAATCTAATCGTGAGATTAATTCAGAGGTAACATCCTCTGATATCAATTGTTGAGATGGTATGTGAGTATGATATACTCAATAATACCAAATTTAGGATCGAATATGTAAACATGAGAAGCTCAAATACAAGACGGGTTGAATTGTATTCTTTAAAAATTCTTAAGGAAATTTTTTCATAACCAAAATTCACAACACCTATAAGATCTAATAACATGCTTGATTACAGACAAGTGATTTAGAAATGAAACTTAACAAAAGTTCCCAATAACTAAGATTCTACCTTAAAGCATATAGAATCCAATATAATCAGAGTATAGGTATAAGGAAGTATAATAAGATTATAATTTCCTCAACAACTAAAAGTATAGAAAAAATCAAAATAGAAAAACTACAAGTAACAAGTAGTAACTCTTTTGACCCAAAGAGAAGGGTATCCACCAACCCTAGATATAAGGTCCCTTGATTTATACTTTCAAGAAAGTATGTCTTACCCAAATCCAGTTAAGACCTCAATCTGAAGATCGGTATCGGTCTTACTATCCCCGCAAGCTCTCGATTTGTAAGGAAATCGGCACCTCTGACATCACAACTCAATGTCTCTTATTTCATGGAAATTGGACCTCTACACTATAGAAATCTGCACAATGCAATGTTTAAACAAGCCATTCAAACTTTCTGCACAAAGTATGAGAGTTTATAAGAGCCTCTCTCTCTAGAAATCTCTTTTGAAAGTTCTGAGCTTCAAAAATTCCAAATGTACTGAGCTCTTTCAAATGAACACCAATTTATAGGCACCCTCCAACGGTTGACTCCCTCCTCCAATAGTCATATTTTTCCTTGAATTTCGGAGGATCTTGTACACGTGTCACTCAAACAACGGTTAGTTAATAACTTAAATCAAAACATCATTTTATAACAAAACAAGTGTAAGTAAAAATATGGTTACATAACTAAAATCCAATATTCGGAATGTATGTAAATGAAAGTTTGGAGTCTAAACAAAAATTAAATTCAGAGTCTATAATACAAGGATATTCGGATTCTGTTTTGTAGGAATTCGGAACCATAATTCTATAGAATTACGGAGTCTAAATTTTATGGAAATTCATAATTTGGATTCACAATAACTTGGAACAATAACTTACAATGTTCGGAGTCGGAGTTCATATGAATTAGAATTCAGAACTCATAAGAGTTCAGAGTATGTATTCAGAGAACTCATAGTCAGAACTTAGAAAAGTTCATAACCAAAATTCATATTCTGAATTTGGATTCATACCTCAAGAGAATTCATATCCAGAATTCGTAATCAGAATTTAGAGTCAGAACTCAGAAGATTTCGTAACCAGAATTCTGATTTAGAATTCAGAGTAAGAACTCTGAAGAGTTCATATCCAGAATTCGTATTCAGAATTCAGAGTCAGAGCACAGAATAGTTCGTAACCAGAATTCTGATTCTGAATTTAGAGTCAGAACTCAGCAGTGTTCGTAACCAGAATTCTGATTTAGAATTCGGAGTCAGAACTCTGAAGAGTTCATATCCAGTATTCGTATTTAGAATTCAGAGTTAGAACTTAGAAGAGTTTGTAACCAAAATTCTGATTCAGAATTCGGAATCAGAACTCAGAAGAGTTCATAACCAGAATTCATAGAATTCGGATCCTAAAACAGAATGATTCATATCTAGGTAATTATAAGACTCAGAGGATTTGATTTCAAACCGAATTTTACACTTATAAAAGTTATAATATGAACAATAAAACATGTTAAGGATAAATTTCCTTGGGGAAGTGAATTTTTCCTTATAGAAGTAAAACATAGGGGTCAAAATAATTTTTTCTTTTGATAAGGTGTTTGTGATTTTCAAAATAAGAATAAATAGTAAATTCATAAGTAAACCTTAATGACTCAACAATCTCCCCGTTGAATGAAGGAATGGAAAAGTCATAAGGAAAACCTTATTGACTCAAAAATATCATAACTCAATTTTCATTTAGTGTGTTAAATTTGTATTTCATTGATTATTTCATGATAAGTTTATGTGTGAAATTAATTTTTATAATCTAATATTGTATTTCCACCTGTTTTATGTGCATTTAAAACAATTACACATAATCAATTGATTTTTTCCTAAAAGGTATATTTCATTAGGTGTCTAGGTTGAAAGATATTTGAATTTTGAGGAAATAACATTAAATCCATATATTTAACTTAAAAAAGATACTTTTTATAAGGATTCTTGTTTAATGAATTAAATATATCATTTTGATATATAATGAATTCATTAGATGCAAGAATGGGTGCTGACCATTTATAAAAAACCCCTTTAATGCATCTATAGGTTTCATGAGACAAATAAAATATGGATTTGTTTAAGGAATTTCCTGTTTATTTTTTGATATGGATTTGGCTGAGGGCTTACCCATTTATTTTCAAATATCTTGGCTAAGGCCTCGAGGATATGTTTCAGATGATTAGAAATATACATTCTATCATTTTGAGATTAGTTATTAATATTCCATGAGATTATTTGAATAGTAAAATATCCAGGGTTATGTTTCCTACCTCATGTGATTTTTAAATGTAATGTGTTTCAGTTATTTACTTTGACATATTTTTTATTCCATATTTACTCATTGTGTTTATTGCACACTTACCCTTATTGATCCTTTGATGTCACCCCTGTCATGTGTTACAATTTTTCCCCAATATTATAAGAATTATATTATGACTAATATACAGGGATACACAAAAAGGGAATAATGGAAGAATCAATGAAACTCTTTTGTATTTTATGTATTAAAATTTAATGTGGATTTCATGTATTTAACTAGTCTACGATGACTTCTAAACAATTCAGTACATCAGGATTTGATTCCTTGTATCAAGTACCAAGGTAATAAAGAAACCACAGGCTCTAATCTTCTGGGGTTGGGGAATTACATTTTTCATTACCATTATATCCTCAACACTTTTAGGATATTAATGGAATTTAACTTTATTATAGTAATTAATGTAACTATTTATATTTTTCATTACTATCATACCTTAAAACATATTTAGGATATAAAGTGAAATTCACTTTCATATGATGACTAAATATAACTCTTTATATTTATTTATCATCATATGACCTAAACACTTTAGGACATTTAGTGAAGAATCACTATAATCTTATACTGGTATAATTGTTGTGTTAATAGAAATAATCGCTTTCTCACACTACCTAAATGTAACTATTTACATTTTTCTTTACTATCGCATATCCTAACACTTTTTGACATAATCTGAATAATCACTTAAAATATATTTTGTACAAATAGTTTTTTCTAGTACACCAACTCTAGAATCTTCTACTATGAGTAATTATCTAAAAAAACTTTCTCCCTGAAGAAAATACTCACCTCCCAATAATGGGTTATGGAATTATGTTCACGACAATAGTAAACTCTCTACTTATCACCTGAATATACATTTCATGATGATTATGTCATGTTTTCATTGACCATTACAAGGTTCTATAGTGAACAAACATGATTTGTTCCCTAAATTTGACTGACTACTGCTCGAACATATCCATACATTACATATATAATCCCAAAATGTTAACTGTCATCACTCTACATCTGACATGAACAAGCCGAAATTTGTGTAGATTAAAACAAAACAATATCGATAAAAATCCACTCTTTGAGTTTTCACATTAATATGTTTTCATGAAAAATTTCATTGTAACACATGTATAAGGTATAGATTATATGGTACATGGTCTTTAATTCACACTCATTCTTGGTTACATATGCCTTCATAGGATTCAACATCCTTATATAAAACATTCATCATAGATTAATTTTTAAACTCTAACCAAGATATAGTAGTCTCATAGAGGGTTTGATCAATTATAATATAACAATATCCCCAATGGGATACTAGATTCTTGATATAAGAACTAAAATTTATTCATTAAAAAGCTCAGTCTATATGGAAACATGAGTATCATACTCTAGAAAACCATGTACTATTCAAGATTCACAATCCTAGAAAACCCATGATCCCATTATCATCATAATCCAGACAATATATTTGGCCTTTGAATAGTTTCATTTAATGTATAAAAAACTATCATCCACTTTACAAGAATGATCTAAACATTGAAATAAGGGGAGATAAATAGAAATAGATCATTGGAAAATTACGTCTCTCAACTAAGTCTCTAAAAACAAATAATTTCCACTCAAAAATGGGTGATGAGGGCCTCAACTAAAAGAATATTTTTGTCATGATCATGCCTTTATATACAAGTTTGCTATTTTTGTGTAATACCCTTAGTCATATAGTACAAACCCACATATATTATATTATATGAGGATGATCTAACATAAGAAGAACATGAAAGGTAATAACATATGGATATATAAAGCATAAATCGGTCTTAGTTGTTCCCAAAAATGACTTCATATTGTTAATGGTTGATAAAAAGGTTATCAAGGTCTTGGGGAAAGGATACATTGGCCACCAAACCTACACTTATCTCCGTGGTCTGATACCTAAATACAAGAACCCATTAACATTGTTTCAATAAATTTCCATTCCATCCCTCACATGTGAATTAACTGACAAATTTAATCCCAAGGAAACACTACTTTGATACCACTCTAAAACGGTCAGACAAATTGAAGACACTATTAGAATGAAAATATGCTAAGAGTTAAACATAGATCCCACATCTAATAGGTATGGGGATCGTTGTTATCATATTGTGGGAAAATCTCATATCATGGGTGTGTGTAGTTAATAAGAGCTACATCAAACGCATCTCTATCACACAAGATAAATTAAAAATACTAGTAGTATATAAATTATTAACTGATTAGTATATAATACATGTATGAGATAATGAATTAAAATACATCATAATAGGTAAGTAAAAGAGAAAAAGAGCATCTAAATATCCTCTGGAATATATGTAATGAGATGGTACTCCATGTTGCATTTAATACTGGATTATACTTCATGCACATTGGTCAATACCGCCATCACAAAACACCATGCTCCATATTTTTCAACAAGAATATCCTAGTGTAAACTGTGAAAAATATAGGCTAGATCCATGTATACCCATCCCATCTCTACACTAGTGTGTTTCCTACATAGACATAACAAGTTTGGGAACAAGTCCCATGTAAGGGTGAGTATAAACATACCCCATAGAGTGATCGTAAACCATAACAAAAATATAGAATGACAAGTAAACTATAATCCTAGTAAAATAGATGATAAGGATGAATACATAAGACAAAAATCACAATACCAAGTCAGATCATAGATCCTGGTACTAGGAGTAACTAGATTAGTGATAAAGAAGGATAATCCATATATGATGTATAATAATAATAATTCTTATGGTTGAAATAATGTTCAAAATAATAAAAACATCAACCCTTGATATTCATAACACAATAGAAAATAAATAATATCATAATAATTAAGACGCAACAAAGTTTTATGTCAATTGCCATCTTTATAACTCATCTCAAATGGACCCCCCATGGTGCTGAGGAATCACAAGTCCGACACATGTATATTCCTCAATGAATAACCTTAGTAATTACTATAATAGATTCCATTAAGGGGTGGATTAAAAATTTTAATGCTTAATAATCATACTTGGAGACACATTGTTCTTCAGTATATCAATAATGTACCATTTTATTCAGCCTCTGACCAATCCACGCCACATAACCTATGTGAGCTCACAAGAAATGATGTGTAAGATCTCATGCTTCCATAGAAGATGCCTCCATTTAGCGGATTACTGGATCTAGTGGAGGTTCACGTACCTAATTATAGGTCTTTATACATCTGTATTATTTTAATAACCTAATATTTTAAAAGGACATTATGTTTGATAATGTGTATGACATGAAACACTGAGCATAAATGGAAAACAAAATATTATTATTTAAATATGACCATTATATCCAAGACATTAAACCAAAAGTTATGAATAGTATTAAATACTATTTTAAAATATATATATATATATATATAAAGGTTGTAATCAATAAAAATTTAGTGATTAATTATTTTGTGATAATCCCTAAATTTTTAGTGAAACCATTTTATTATTTAAAGATGTGTTTTTTTCAAAAGTGTTTTTATTGAGAGAATAACATAATTATTTTTATAAATTTTTGGAATTTTATTTTATTAAATAATTTAAAATAATTAAATAAAAATATCAATATTATATTTGGGTTATATTTTGGAATTTTTCAGAAATGATCAATTTTTCACTGAAAAGTAAAAAATATTAAATTTTTAATAAACGTGTATTTCCAGTTAAATTATTTTCAAAGTAAAATTATATTTTTTATTAGTTTTAAAATTTCATTAATTAATTTTTATATAAAATAAACTAATCATGGTTTTTTAAATTAATTTTATATTTATATTTAGTATAAATACATTTTAAATTTAAAAGGGTCATTTTTTTGAAAAAATGTTTGTCGTCGTGTTTTTTCAATTTGATTTTAAAATTAAATTTTCCACTTCTATGTTATGAATTTTGAAAAATTTATTCCATATTTTTAATCATGAGTTCCAAATTTTGTAAATAGTCCCCTTTTATTTTTTGTCAATATGAATAGTAACCATAATAATTTTTGTTACAACATTAAATTGAAAATCGAGTAATTAAGGATTAGAAATAATATGATGAAGACTATAAAATGACCATAAAACTTACATTAATTTTATTTTATCATTCCATATCTCCCATAATCACACATTATTAAGTTATATTACCTTTGGTTTCCATTTTTCTAGGATTATGACCTTTATAATATTGTTTGTAAAGAAAATTCAAAAATGGCATACTCTTATTTTCAATAACTATAATATTTTTTACATGGTTATAGAAGATATGTAATTCTATAAATATTAATTTTACATAAAAATGATTTTTATTTATCATGATAATTTATTTATATTTTTTAGTGAAAAAATAGTTATCATATATAGTCACACAAAACTTATGTAGTAATTATTCAATAAATATAAAAATCAAACAAATGATATTAAAAATATTAAAATTAATAAAATTTTAGATAATTAATGGGATACATTAATTTAATAGATGAATCTAATAGTTTATGGATGTTATTAAATATTTTTTTCAAATTTAATTCATTATGTTGATGCCATTAATGTCAATGTAATGAATAAATCAAAAAATTGACAATAATGATACTTTCTAATAAATAATATTTTATTAGATGATATAAAATTCCAAAAAATATAATTTTTGTCCATTTGATTAGGATATGGATTATAATTTTAACCATGGTCAATTTATGGGACTTTATCCATTTATTGTAACTATAATTACCCACAATGATTAAAAAACTTGTTTTCGCGGTAAGTAGGGAAAGGGTTAACAGGGGTTAAAACTAAAAGATAATGGTAATAACATAGTAAAAACATGTAAAAAATTTAATTTATTATATTATTTTGACACATAGTTATATTATCGTATAATCCTATAAATTCTAATCCAATTTGACCACTAAATTAATTTATATTTGTCTAATATTATATGAAATTCCAAGAGTGCCCCACCCCACTCTTATAAAAGGGAATATCATCTTATCTTTCCATGAAACCTAAAAAACCATTTTTCTAAAAATATCTACTATAATTCATTCCTAAAATTAATTACCACATTTTATAGTCATTGATTATGTCATAATATCAACCATAGTGGTTTTAAGGTGTTAATAAAACAAGCATTTCTATTTTATTTCTTCTTCCAACTCCTTAAAAACTTCCTTAAGAATGATTATATAATAAAATAAATATTTTACATATACTTATATGTTGTTATTTTAATGTCATAACCTATATAAATCTCCAAAATCCATCAAATTTGAAAGCAATTCATCATTTGTGAGTACGGTGGATAACCGCCTAACAGACCAATGTAATTCATTTTCCATAACCAACTCTCAGGGATGATTATTATGATAGAATTAATATTTATATATGATATTCATGATATAATTATCACTATTAAATGTTAATATATCATTTAATTTATCACCATTACCTTCACAAAAAATGATAATGTAGTTTGTGCGTACTTGTAGACTACCACCTCCACGAAGCAATGTGATTCATTTTTCATAACCACATCAACTAGATGATATATATATATATATAATTATATTTAAAGATTAAATATGATATTTATAATATAATTATTATTATATAATGATAAAATTATACATACCATCATTCTATAATGATTTTTGAAAAATGGAAATGTTACTCATGTGTACGTATGACCTACGGACTCTATGATTGTAACATTGTTCATTTTTCATAACCATATTTCATAAAAAGTTTCAAAAGAATAATTTATATATAAAAATGATAACTATTTATTTATTATTATTCAGGATATGATTTAATCCTGTCCTTTTTTAGCATAGTCAACCTACAAATTTTATTTTGAACTTATGTATCAAATTTCTTCAAAATACTTCATGTGGAATTAATCGATTAAGTAATTAACTAAGTCATTAAGATAAATTAAATAAATTGTTTAAAAATAAGGTATTAAACCTTATAATTCTCATAAGAAATAAAAATAATTTATATGAGTTTATTATACATGAGTTTAAGGACATGAATGGAAAGTCTGGACTTGAGGTAAGAGATTTCTTCTCAATTTATTTTCATTAAGGCATATTTTATTTTTATACAAATAATTTCAGTTATATGGTGTATATACTTCCCTCTTACATGTTATATCGGTAATATTTCATACTTAATAATATTTTATGTTCTAATTTGAATTTTTTTATCAAATGGTATTTGAATTTAAAGATACTAAGTGTAACATCCCATCTTTTAACAATGGTACGGACTGTATGTTTTCAGTTTAAATTATTATTGTCTTCCAAAACATTGATTCCTAAGGATGTCAAAGAAGTATAGAGGATTTTCAAGGATAATTCAGATCCCAAAACCCAAAAATTAGAAGAGGCAGACTAGGTCTCATAGTTAGTCAAAACCCTTCAACCCAGCCCATATGGTTTCCCAAGACCGTGCGATTGCAGAAAATGGGATGTTGGGGGTCGCACGGTTTTTCTAAAAATATGTGACCCTAGGAAAAAGACCCTATATCCAATTTTAATGTTTTTATAATGTATTTTCTCATATTTTGTGCATGCTTGGATAAACTATGTTGAGTTCCCCATGAAGCAGTGGATTGGAACACAGTTGGTACACCGTTTCGCCAACCGTGCGGCCAAACCATGTACCCTTTTTTTCAAGTGAAATTACATTTGTTAAATAATTAAATATATAAACCATTTTATTTTCACCATTTCCTTCTATAATGGTTGTTTCCTCCTCACCCGCACGTGAATCCACTTCCTCCTCTCCTCCTAGGTTCCTTTCTATCTCCTTCATCCGAAAAAAAATGATAACCGTCAAATCCATTGGAAATCTCTTGGTAAAATTTATCCGTCTATCCCTTGTTTTTTGATTTCTTATTCCCATATGTTTCACTATCAGGATTCATTCTCTAAGGTTGGTTGTGAGTTTAGGGTGCTCCTCAACATTTCCCTACCATGGAAGAGCTGACCTGTGAGTTCTAGTAGTAGCATCCTCACACCTTTTCAAGGGATGTCAAACATTAGGCAACTGAGTCATGGTTAGAATCCATGATTTAAATATTTAATCACATCAAGATTCCTCTATAGTGGAGGTTAAATCTCGTGAACTACATTCTATGTGACTCTTCTAAGAGATGGTGGGACGTTCTTACTCAAAATGGTTGATATCATGGTATGGTCTAGGTGGACTTAAAAATAGCCTTCTTTATCTACATATTTCCTCAAATCTTGAGAATAGATCGTGTTTTCCAGTTCATGATCCTTCAAAATGTGACATGTTAGTGATGGAATACTCTTCTATCTTCATATAATTTCCGTATTTCTCTATGACTTTGACCAATGATGAGATGACTACTGTGAGATGATTCGAGGATGGACTTTCATATGTCATCCGCTCACACATAAATATCTTTCTGTTAATCATTGTTTTAGAGATAGTGAATGGGGACCTCATCACTGAGTGCAACCTGAGGGAATAGGGTGGTGGGAAATATGTCGATTCAACTTCCATGCAGAGCAGTGGCTTTTCTAGCAGCAGGAAGAAATGTTTCATGGTTACAAGTGGGAGAAGTTCCATCTAAGTGGCATGAAATGAAAGCAATGTGGTGTGTCACCAGTGAAGAAATCTATGTCATCAAAAGGACCAATGTACAAAGAACCTAATCAAGTTCTATGATTGGTATGGATGGGTCACCACCATCATTTATTCAAATCCTTTCAACCAGTTCCAAGTGAGTGGGGATCTGGGCCAACACTACCTTCAATGGAAGGATCAGTGACTCCTTATTAGGTAGGAAGCTGGTATTATTTATTTTTTTTGGGCCCAGCAGGTGATCATGGATGAGGTACCCAGAGATCAGAGTTTCAGCATCAGCAATGTGGACCTGCTCGGGCTACTAAAGAAGCATCTCTGGAATACAATTCATGCCATATTTATTTATTGAATCCTATGCCAGATAAGTAGAGTCCAAGTTTATCTATAGTTATAGGTACAATTTTGGTATCCTCTACTTTAGTTTCTACCTTATTTGACATTGGTTCATCTCACTCTTTCCAATATTATATAATTATAGGATGTCAGGGTTTAGTGATAGAGTGCTCAAGTGGTTTTATGACACTAGACACACCATTAGAAGTTTGAGATGTGGGTATATGCAAGTGAAAGTGGTGCCACATTGAAATAGGTTGGTACTATTTTTGTGGAGTTTCTTCATCCTTGAGATGACCAGCTTTGAGGTCATTCTTTATATGGATGAGCTTGTGCCTTATCGAGTCCAGGTATATTTTCATCACCATCGTGTATCATTCTCGTCACCTAAGGGTTGTATGTATATCTATATGGGTGAATGGAATATCCAGGAATGTCATATTGGACTCGAGAATACCGGTCTAAGAGGATTGATATCCTGGATATCCAGTATCTTTACAGTGATCGTGGAATGAAACTCATAAAATTTTATCCAATTGTGGATTGTTTTAGGGATATATTCTCTTATGATTTCTCTGTCTTTCCTCCTAATATAAAGGTCATGTTCACCATCGATCTTCTACTAGGTGTCTCACTTTTGTCCACTCCTCCATATATGATGGAACCTATAGAGCTCTAGGAACACAATAAGTAGCATGAAGATCTTGAGGAAAAGTGTTTTATTCATCCTATCACATCTCCATGGGCATCACCTATTCTTTTCACTAAGAATAATTATGGTACCCTTAGATTTTTCATGGATTACCACTGAATGTATCAGCTTATGGGGAAGAACCAGTATCCAATTCCTCAGATAGATGACCTCTTCGATGAGATCTGAGGATTAACAGTTTTCTCCAAGATGAATATATGTTTATTCTAACATTAGGTGTGTGTAAGGACATCGTACATACTACGTATTGTGTTCTAAAGAAGGTAAAATTTGAATGTTTATCTGGTCATGTTTTGCAGTATAAAAAAATTCTATGACAGTCTTTATGGATATAATTAATTGTGTTTTCCATCCATATCTTGATTTCATTTGTGGTAGTCTTCATAGATGACATATTAGTGTATTATCACCCCAGAAACAACCATTACAATCAGCTTGATATTGTGATGAGTATTCTAAGATATCACAAACTATAGGAAAATATATGTAAATTACAATTTTTGACTAGAAAGGTTCGCTTTTTGAGTCATATCACATCTGAGGTAGGAATATTAGTTGACCCAAAGAAAGTGATAATTTTTCTTTCTTGGAAGCATCCCAAAAACATATTCTATATACCTAGAATTTTAGGGATGGATAGCTATTACAGGTAATTAATTTAGGGAATATCATTCTTGGAATTGTTTTTTATGGGCATGACCAAGAATTGTGTGAAATAAAACTAGACTGAAGCTTGTGAGATATCATTTTAGGAGTTAAAGGAAATATTGGCTTCAGTACGAAATATTATTCTTCCTGAGCTGGGAAGATTCTATAAATTTATTGTAATTATTTAGGAATTGGGATAGGTGCAGTGTTGATGTAGGGTGACTAGTTTGTAGTGTACGGGTCCTTCCAACTATGGTCTCATGAGAAAAACTATCCTACACATGACCTTAAGCTAGAAGTTGTGGTTCATGACCTACATTGTTGTAGAAACTACCATTTACGTGAGAGGTTCATCATTTACACTGACTATAAAAGTCCCAAATATATATCCACACAATGAGACATGAATCTGATGTAGTGCATCCTTCAACATTGAGCTTTCTTACGCACCCAAAATGGAAATTTCATAGTTGATCCCTTGATCTAGAAGAGTCAGATGCAAGCCCTCTAGGAGGCTAGTAGTGAGTGGTAGTTGATGGATTTTTTTTCTTAGATGCGCTTGGAAGTTCAGGAATATCTTGGTAAACTAATCTTATCTTCTCTATAAGTGAAAAATTCTCTTCCAGATCTGGTTTGGATGAGATAGTTATCTGATTATGAGGGCCTATTTTTTCGGGAGAGTGGCATAGGAGAGAACCCACCTCTTGGTTGTGTTGTTGATAGAAATGAGACATTTCTCTTCTGTGGGCATGTTTGGGTACCTTTATATATACATGAAGATATAATATGAGAATATCTTGACTATGTTGTGTCAGTTCACCTGGGTCTGAACTAGATTTACTAAGACATCTGTCAGTAGTATTGATGTTCAGGTATGGAGAGGCACATAGCTAGTTTTATCACTCGGTGATCCACCTATTAGTAGGAGAAGGAAATGAAAGAGTGACCTTCTAGACTTCTACAACCTCTCCCCATTATTGAGTAGAAATAAAATGGCATCACCATATATTTCTTGATGATCTTACCAAGATCCCATCAGGGAAACAATGTAGTATTGGCAATCATATACATGTCAATTCAATAGCATATCGGTTGCTGATACCTTTTAGGCAATGTTACATACATGACATCTTCCAAGTATCCCATATTTAACTATATCATCCTAACCTGTCTCATTAGTTTTACCCCAAGGATATTGAGGTGTAGGAAGATGCATCCTTCAAGGATAATACAATACATATTGTTGGTCCGAGCACAAAGCCTCTCTATGGCAGGTCAGTTACTCTGGTCTGGATGCTATGGTAGTACAAATTCGTACAAGATGATATATGGGAGTGGTAATCCATTGTTTGTGTGTAGTGGCTAAAACTTTTCCAAGATTATTTTTTTCCACCCTCAGAAGGGTAACTCGGGGATGAGTTTTTTTAAGGATGGGAGGTTATAATTTCTCTGTTTTTCAGACAGTTATAAACGTTTAGTTTTTTGGTTAAATTATTTTTTCGGCCCTAATAGTTATCTCTAATGAACACATAGAGGTATTGGGGGTGTCCGGGGATCATTCATAGCCTGGAAACCCAAAATTGGAAGAGTTATACTGGGTCACTTGATTAGTTGAAACTATTCTACCCAGCCTTCATGGTTTACCTAAACTATGCAGCTATAGAAATTGGGTTGTTGGGGGCTGACTGATTTTTCTACAGCCATGAAACCCCAAGAACATTCCTATGTGGTCTACTGTAGGTTTTTTGACAATGTATTTTTTCATTTTTTCACATGGTTGTATTAACTGTGTGCCTAACTATGTAAGGCTCCCCTTGATGCAATGTTTTAGGGTCATAGTTGGTTCATAGTTTTTTAAAATGTGCATCAAATCAGTGGGACCTTGTTTTTTAGGATGAAATTGCAATTTTTCCCCTAATTAAATATTTTTCCCTTTTCATTTCCACCCTTTCCTTCTCAAATGGGTGTTTCCTCCTCTCCCACATAAGAATCCTCTTCATCCTCTCCTCCTAGGATCCTTTCTATCTCATTCATCCCAAAACCAAATCGCCCGTATTTAGATACATTGGAAAGATCTCAATAATCTCTATCATAATATACCTTCTATTTCTATTTCTTATTACTAAATGTTGTGATATCTCATAGAAAGCTCATTTTCCCTATTTTCGGTGCTTTTGATAGTTTCATCTATTTTATCCATCCTATCTTGAATTAAAACCTGACATTTGATGAGGGAATATTTCTAAGGCTAAGGTGGGTGTTCTAGGTTATTTATCATCCTTGTGTTATGTTATATAACATGAATAATTGTGATGTGATCTAGACCTTTTCGGAAACACCTATCTTTTTTAATTAAATTAAATTAAAATCCTTTCTTTCCCTTTTTTGACATAATCTTTTAGAGAATCAACCCCTTGGGTTGATCAACATTTTTGTATTCTAAAAAATCCTTAATTTCACATTTTCTTAAATGTTTTAAAAATCATTTTAGTGGTGTTACATTAAAATTGATACCTTGAATTGATTAAGATGGAATGAATTTGGTGATGGGCCTAGTGTGAGGCCATTATACTCATGTCATAAATGAAGTGGTGGAATTAAATTAATTGGACATGTTCTTAATCCCATACACCTCATGTCATAAATAGACCATTAAATGAGAATTACTTGACCTATATGACCTTCATGTTATAAATTATTCCTTTTTAAATGGTTTGGATTTACTAACCAAGTCATATCTGCATCTAGTTCCATGGGTGATATAATGGGTCTCAGATTAAGGACCCATTGGATAGGATCAATGTACCTTATAGTTATAATTTATTTAGGCCTTGTATACACATAGGTGTAGAAAATCGTTATGTCTGTGATGGCCTCACCTTTCATTTTCTATATTACCTCTAAACAAGTGACACTCGTTCACTAGGGGACACCCCCTAGATGGGCTTGAGGGCGCGATGGTATTACCATGCCATGAGAGTGACTTGGGCCCTAACATGCGATACTAGGTATAGACTCAGAGGATATTTCATGACGTTATCACACTATGCATGGAGTGTCACTTGTGACTTCACTCTTGGTCCACCTCAAACAGACTCCCTAAGCATTGCACATATACTAATCCCCTCAATAAATACTTGTAAATTCTCACTAAAGTTCCATGTATGGCCAAAAGGTGGCACTCTAAATTAAAAATTGGGTTTTTATTGAACTTAAAAATTAAACGAATGCTTTGAAATGAGAAATGATACTTCGGTATTGATATTTTAGGGATGTGTCTTCCAATTCCCATCATAATCTTAGGGACAATACACCATATTATATATTATATCTCTCACTTTACCTTCACTATTTCTCTTTATTTAGACTCACCAGCTTAGGCTGAAGCAAGTAAATTTGATAGGTTTCCATGCGAAACCAAATCCTATGTACTTTTTTTTTCTATTTTTCAATTATATTTATGGAACACCAATCAATTATCTATTGTGAAAAGTTATTGTCCTACAAATCATGGATGGTGTCCTATTGAGATTGTTTCTCACACCCTTCTTGGGTCACCTTTGGTACCCAAGTAGATTTTATGATTTCAGGTATTAATAAATGGAAATTTGAGACTTATAATTCTTGATTGATTTATAATTATACGATAAATATTGGGTCAGAGGACTGAGCCTATGATCATGATACTAGTTGTAGTGTTTTTTTCCTTTTTTTACATTTTTTCAATATGTGGTATATGAGTATTTCCCTTACCCCTTGAATACTCGTTTATGTATAACATAATCTTCCATAACCTCTATTATTTTTATTTATCTTCCTATTATTGTATAACATATCTTGTATGATTACACATTTAATTTCTAATGTTTGGTTCTATTAGTTACTGCTTCTATTGTTTTTTATTATATATATAGTTTCACTCCTCTCTGATCAACGAGGGAATATTCTCCCCATGGACACACCCTAGGCCTTCACTAATAGTTAGTATCATATGGAATTTGGGGAGGTGTAATTGTGGTATTTTGGTCACCATATTGGGTCACCTTTAAGTGGAATCTAGGGTAGGAAACTACACCATGTGTTAAAGGGTTTATTAACACAATTTCCTTATGTTGGGTTATAACTATTTTTCATTAACATTATTGTGGAATGGTTATGTGTAAAATGATATCTAAATATATTTATTCTATAATACCACTAGTATTGGGTGGAATTATATTTATTACATATAATCTCGCCAATGACTAATTCTCAATTCTATGATATGATCTTTGTAAGCATTATTCATCTTAAATTCCATTTCCTTCAAAAATTTGATTATGATGTGCACATTTTTTTATGAGGTATATATAATTCCATTTTGACATAATTTATCATTAATAATATTATTTTTTTGATATTTAAATTTTCATTTTATGTTATTCTTTCATGTTCTTACAATTGAGGATTTCCCAAAGTGGCAAAGGATTTATATTGCAGTCTCTTTTCATTTCATGATTTTTTATGGTCAAGGTTACATGGGGGGTGAAATCATATACTCTTATTTTATTGAACCACATACCTTTTGTTGTCCTTTTTTATGAATGTGTTTTATATGTTTAATTTTCAATTACTCCCTTATTTATTGAAGAAAATTATAGAATGTCATTTGTAAGTGATGGTGATTTTATATCTTATTTTAGATTAGGAATCATTCTCTTTTATATCTATGTTTTCAAAAAAAAATAAAAAATATTCTTCTCAAAAAATATTTTTTTCCCTATATATTTTTTGAATTATCTTTGTAAATATTTTAAAATAGTTTTAAAAGGGAAATTTCATAAAAAAAATTCTAAATGGGTCTCTTTAGAATCCTTTTAACAAATGTTTGAAAATAATATTTATTTTTGACATGTACAATGTAAATTGACTTTATCACCATCATGCTTATTATTTTCTCTAAATCATCATTTATAAAATTATATGATTAAATTCAAACATAAGGTTTTTTAAAATATTCTGAACATTTTTACAAGTTATTTTCAAAGAAAATCGTATATTTTACTCAAGAATGTTTTTAATGATCTATCAATGTTATTTTAATTCATCAACACCCACAACCCATAATGTTACTTATGTTCTAATTGGGATATTTGGTAATGATACTATCCTCAGTATTTCTTTTTAAGAGTTATTATAAATTTTTAAAAGATACTTTCATGGAATATATTTATTTATAATGATCCCACATTCATAAATGTATACTTCAATCAAGGATGATATCACATTTTTAATGACTATTGATTATAATGACTCTTACCATTGTAAAATATTTATTCCATGATTGATGCTTTTGGAATTTATGGGTACAAATTACATTAATTTATGATCATGCACTATGATTATGGCATCATACCCTTATGCTCATCATACTCTCACTGATATAATTTAATTGTTAATGCTTATGTTTACCCTTACATTGCATTTGATCTCCCCCTTATTATGTTTCCTTTTCCCCAGGTTAAGAAGAATGGTACTAAATGGTCTGTGTCTATAAAGGTTTCTTATGAGTAGAATTTTATGGGAGATGTTGAATACATAATATGGAATATGAAAATATTGGTATAGTGGGATGAACACTCTCTTGAAGTCATGGTTATTGTTTAGGTAAGGGTTTTTACCGATTTTCTAAATATTTAAACCTAAAAGTGAAATGGGTATTTAAGTGAACTAATATTTCATTTTGATGTTGTAATATTTGGATGGAAAAAATTGGGTCAAATTAATTAGCATCAAATACAGAAATGTAAATCTTATTTTTTGTAGGACCGGATTTGGGAGTGCAGATTTGTGGTTTCTACAATTGGTTTATGTGTGGGGTATAGAAAACTACAACTATTATTATGTTTTCATGTTAGGTTATATTAATAGTTATGAACAACATCATGTGTTTATATGTTTAATTTTGATTATATGTTTGAATTATTAGACACCCATTTGTGGTTTTAATTGATGGAATTTTAACATAACTAATGATATTTTTTGGACATATTTTATTAGCTTGTATTATATGTATCCCTTTGGTTTAACATGATGTATTCTTTGAGGAGTAATTGTTTAATTATATTTTAGTATAATATATAATATTAATATTTCTTTATGGTGATTCTAGATATTTATAGAAATGAATAGAATATTTTATAGATTATATGATTATGGAATATATCTTTTTGGGAATATAACTTTATGAGTGACTAATTTTATTTAGAGATAAATGTTAAATTTATGTAGGAATAATGTGTGATCAAATCCTTATGATTTCTAGCCTTCATGAATGGTTAGAAATATATTAATTAATTTTAATGATATTTATATATGGAAGGATTTAGTTTGAACACACAACATTTGGAGAAAAAGAAGATATTTTAGTAGAAATTTATTAGAGGATGAAATTTAACATGTCATGTATGTATATTTCTATATGATATTAGTTTAGATAGTAAAATAATTCCTAAATTCTATGAAAGGGTTATTGAAACAAAAAATTTATCTTATTACCTTCATATTTGATGATTCAATAGTCTTTTCACACATATTTGGATTATGGTTTTGTGGTCATTGACCTTCTTGTAATCATTCACTTTATTATGATCAATGATCTCTGTCACTCTCCATGATTATTTGGACATTATTCTTTTCTTCCATGTCCATATTTTAAATTACCAATAATTTTTTCTTATTTTGAAACCTAGTATGTGTTATCGCAGATACCCTTCATACTTCATTTTATCTCTTTTGAAGAAAGTGACATATTAACACTTTTTACTATGTGATATTTCAAAAAAGGATATTTTTAAAATTTTAACCTATGATTAAATATATCGAATTAAAAATATTGTGGATTAAATTACTTAATGTGGTCGGGAATGTAAAATACTGAGATTTTAAAAGGAAAATTATGTTCGATAATGTGTATGAAAAGCAACACCGAGTGTAAACGAAGTACAAAATACTATTGTTTAAATATGAATGTTATAGACTAGCCATTAAATTGGAGTGTAGGAATAGGATTAACTAATTTTTTAAACATACATATATATGTATATATATATATGGGTTTTAATCAATAAAAAATAATTTATTAATTCTTAGTAAATAAGCCCGAAATTGTTTAGTATATCCATTTTATTCTTCAAAGAATTGTTTTCTTCAAAAATGTTTTATTTTTTTTAAGAAATAATATTATTAATTTATAAAAAAAATTATAAATTTTATTTGATGAAATAAATATCATTTTTTAAA
Source organism: Viscum album (assembly GCA_963277665.1). Lineage (NCBI taxonomy): Eukaryota > Viridiplantae > Streptophyta > Magnoliopsida > Santalales > Viscaceae > Viscum > Viscum album. The sequence continues at coordinate 651,464,161 of OY728151.1, read as the reverse complement.
TCAAAATATCAAAATTTTCTTTTTGTCAAAACTTTTTATTTTTTGAAAAATATTGATTTTTTTGGGAGTAGTGAAAAATATTTGTTTTTATTAAAAACTATATTTTATTTTTAATTATTTACAAATTAAAATTCTACTTCATGTTTGTTTTAAAATTTAGTTAGTTTATTTTTTAAAAATATTCCTATTTTTGTTTATCAAATTAATTTCATTCTTGAATTTAGTATAAAAACATTTTATATTTAAAAATGGAATTTTTTTAAAAAAAATGTTTCCATCATGTTTTGACAAATTGATTTTATATTAAATTATAATACTTAAATTATTTTAATTTTGAAAAAAAATTCAATATTTGGAATCATGATGTTCAAAATTTTAAAATGTTCCCCTTTTATTTTTGATGAATACGAATTGTACTAATAGTAATATTTATTACCAATGTAAATGGAAAATCAGTTAATTAAGGGATAAAATAATATGATAAGGACAATAAAATGACCCAAAAACATCAATTTATTTTTTATATGGCTTAATATAATCAATAATCATCCAATATTTGGGTATATGGCCAATTTTTTCCATTTGGGTGTGATTATAACGATTATAATATTTTATAAAAAAAAGTAAAAAGTCTCAATCTTTTGTTTTTAACAAATATAATATTCCAAACATGGGGACAAACATGAGATATTTTTGGTTAAAAATTTTAATTTTAAATATAAATTATTTGTCTTAATTTTTTGTAATTTATATTTTGGATTTAGTGAAAAAAAATTACCTTAAATTCGTTCACAAATCTGATGCAATAATTACTCAATTAATGAAAAAAAAATAAATGATATTAAAATTAATAAAATTAATAAAATTTGAGATAATTAATTTGATACAAGAATTTTATAAATTAATATAATATGTTAAGTATGTAATAAAATATATTTTTCTAATTTCATTTTTTTCATAATGTTATTAAAGTCAAAGTGATGAATAGTTGTGAAAATTGACATTAATGATATTTTATAATAAATAATATTTTATTAAATGATATAAAACATCAAAAAATATTATATTCATAAAAATGAGTATTAAATGTTTTATAATATCAAACATGTTACATTTACATGCCTTTTGTTCATTTATATTAACTATATTGTCCCATAAAGAATTAAAACATTGTTGTCATCATATGTGTGGAAATGGTTAAGTGCGGGTTAAACCGAACGATATGGATAAAAATCCAGTCAAAACTTATCCAAATTTAATTGTATGATAATATTTAAAATAATCATCATCTTAACTTTGAATATTATCAATTTTTATCCATTTAGGCATCAAAAATTAATTTATATTAATTTAATATTCTATGAAATTCTAAGAGTTCTCCTCCCCTCTCTTATAAAAGGGAATTTCTTCTTCTCTTTACATGATAGTTAAAAATGAATTTTTCATCCAAGATATTCCAAAATTACTTCCTAAAATCAGTACACACATTATAAAGGACATAGTTATGGAATAATACCAACCTTAATGGTCTTAAGGGGTTAATCAAAAGAAGTTGTTTGAAGAAGAGGTAATGTTTTTAAACGAGTATTTTTGTTTTACTACTTATTCTGTCTCCTTCAAATTTTCCTTAAACGTGATTATATAATAAAATATGTATCTTCCATATATTTATATGTTATTATTTTATGTTAATAACCTATATCCATCTCTAACATCCATCAAATGGGAAAGGAATTCATTGTTCGTGTGTACAGCAGGCTACCACCTCGTTCACTGATGTAATTCATTTCCCATCACCCCCTCACACAAATAGTTATCATTATAGATTTAATGTTTATAAATTATATTCATGACATATTTATAAATATTAAAAGATAATATATTATTTATGTTCTTAACTTTATATTAACTGAAAAATTATAACATCAATCATGTGTATGTGTGGATTACAACCACCACAAAGCGATGCGATTCATTTTTCATCATTGTATCACATGGATGATATATAAAAGTATATTTAAATAATTAATATGATCTTTATAATATAATTATATTTTATTAAATATAAAATAATTCTTACATTTATTCCATAATGATCATTGAAAAATGGAAATGTTTCCCATGTGTATGTACTACATACTGTCTCCATGATTGTAACATAGTTCATTTTTCATAAAAATATTTCATGAATGGTTTTAAAATTGTAAATTATTTATAAAGAATATAATTATTTCATGAATATTATTCTTTTTATTATTTAATAATAACCTCTTTGACCTCATTCAACCTGCACATGTCATTTTGAACTTATGAAGTGAATGACCTCAAAACACTTGATATGGACATTACTAATTAAGTAATTAACTATGTAATTAAGATGAATAAAATAAATTTTTTATGGATAAGGGGTTAAACATACAAAATTTTTTCAAGAAATTGAATAGTTGATATGATTTTATTATATATGAATTAAAGGACCTACATCGAAAGTATGGACTCAAGGTATGTGATTTAATCTCAATTTCTTTTCACTCATATTTTCTATTATATGTTGTATATACTATCTTTTTATATTTTATATCATAAATACTTCATAATTAATTATAATTTATGTTTTAATTTAAATTATTTTAACCAAGGGGATTTAACATGAAATATTTAACGTTGTAAATGGATTCTTATCTCAACTTCCTTATGTAGGGTTATAACTTATTTTCATTGAAAATGTTATTCCATGATTATGTGTCAATTTTTATCTAAATTTTTATTTTCTTTATTTACAATGGTTTTTTATTTAAAGTTTTTACATATAATCTCTCAAATGATTAATTCTCAATTACAAGATATGATCTTTGTAAGGGTTATTCATCTCAAATTCTCTTTCCTTAGGACATATGGTTGTAATGTACATCTATATTCTTTTACGGGTTGTATGTACTGACCTTTTGACCTAATATATCATCAATATACTCATATTCATGATATTTAAGGTTTAATTAGATGTCATTATTTCTTTTTCTTAATATTGAAGAGTTACCAAAGTGGCAAAGGCTTTATGTTGCAATCTCTTTTCTTTTTGGTATTGTTTACGGTCAATCTTCCTTGGGGGGATGTCATAAGCTATTATTTTCTTGAACTAAATCTATTATACTCACCTATAGTTATGAATGTGTTTTATATTTTTAATTTCTATTTCCTCCCATATTTATTAAATAAATATCAACAAATTCATTTGTAAGTCACAGTGATCTTGTACCTTCTTTTAGATTGGGAATCGTTCCCTTCCTTAACTATGTTTACTAAAACATTTTCAAAAATGATCATTTATAAAAATAATATTTCCTAAATCTATTTCATTTTTCATTTTTAAATATTTAATAAAATTAAAAACAAAATGTCTTAATGATTTTCCAAATGGGTCACTTTTCGATCTTTTTTCAAAATGGTTGAAAAGAATATTTTTTTTTGAAATATATAACATGAATAGATTCTCCCACTATCATGACTATTATATTCTAAGGATTACATTATAAAATTATAGTGTTATTTTCAAATAATTTTTTTCAATTTTTTTTAACTTTTTTAGTTTTTTAGATTTTTAGTTCTTTTTTATTGATTTTTAGTCATTTAGTTTTTAATAGAAATATTAAAGTGAAAATGATATTTTCATCAAGAATGTTTTTGATGATATTTTAATGGTAATTCCATTCATGAACACCAATAATTCATGATATTACTTATTATCCATTTGAGATATTTTTTAATGACATCATCCTTATTTTATATCTTCATGGATTATTATTGTTTAAAAGAGAATTTCATGGAACCCGTTTATTTTTCATATTTTTATCATGTTATGAAACTAATGCTCTATTTAAACATATATGGTGAAAATAAATTTTCCCAAAACCATAAAATATATGTAATATTTTTATTCCCTTATTTGATTTCATATTTTCTTTAAATAAAAGAACCTACTTCCCTCATTTTGGGTGATTTATGTTTTGAAAATCGGTTTTTTTAAAGAAAATGGTATTTCATTATCCAAAAGTGTTATTCACATGGGTTTAAAATATTTTATCAATGGTTTTATTCATGATATGTTCCTTGTACATTATTTATAATGTTTTGGGCCCCATTATATTTCATGGGTGAGCCTGATGCAACTTATATGATGGTTTGAGCCTCATTATTGCTCAGAGGTGAGAGGATGTAGATTATACAATGGGTGTGCCCATATAGTGCTCAAATTCATTGTTTAATGATTATGTTATATATAGAATTATATTAAAAGTAGGTTGTATGGTTATTATAATTTTAATGGTTCTATAATGATGATATCTCAAGGTAATAACTAATTTTCTTTATGCTTGTTATGGGATATAAATGTTTCCTTTGATCATGGTTGATATAACATTGCTCGTTATTATTGATTCTAATGGATATTGCCTTTATTAATGCTTTATTCCCTAATTTATTATCTAGGTATTAATGGGTATGGATTACATTATTTTATTCTCATGCACCATTATTATTTTATCATTCTTTTATGCTCATATTACTCTCACTAATGACATTCAATTGTTAATGATTATGATTACCCTTATTTAGCATATGAGCTCACCCTAATTATGTTTAATTATCCTTAGGATATTAAGAATAATGATAAATTATTTTTGTCTAAAAAGGAAACATATGTGGATAATTTTATCAGATGAATTGTAGACTAAATATAGTATATGAAAAGATGGGTATAGTAGGAGAAATACCCTATTTAAGTCATCAGTGTTATTTATGTAATACTTTATGATAATTCTAATAATATATAATCCTAAGAGGTATTTGGATATATAAATGTTCCAATATTTCATTTTTATTTTTAAAGGTTTGGATGTAAAAAATTGGGTCACATTTTTTGGTATCAAAGAAAGAAACATAAATCTTTCGTTTTTATCACCAGATCCGAGAGTACAGGTTTGTGGCTATTACAAATACGAACCTGAATGTTAGTGAATCTAATAACCCAATTATGTGGGTAAATATTATCCAAATATGATCATTAGATATGGGATCTTTCATCCTTGAAAATGTATCTCAATTGGGGGAAATTTTCAAACGTAACTAAGGATGGTGGGGGGAACCTGAAATCTAACACACCCACATCACTAGGGAGTGTTTCTAGTCTAGAGAAAAAACTAACAGGAATGGTCGAACATCAATGTTATCCCTATGGTGATATATTTTTAATTCTATGAATTCCCCCATGAAAGAGGTATCATATGTTCAATCATACTATGTTATTGTGATCTACATAGAATAATAATTAGTTTATGCTATTGAATTATTCAAAACGGGAATTAGAATAATTTTATATAATTAAGTACATAAAACATGAATGATGATACATAAAGAGTGTCTCACATCACAATTTTGATTCTAGTAAAAAATATTGGCCTCGAATCGCCCATCTTGAGGTATGGGTTATGATGCCAATAATGGTTTACTAGTCCAATGTGATGAAAAGAAGTTTCAAGTGAAGGGTGATTTATTTGAAACAATTACAATATTATTGTTAATAATATTATCATTATTATTTATATAATATACATATATCACATTGGGGAAATTTTTACGTGGAATCCCAAAGAAGCTTCCCCCTTCTCCCTTCTCTCTAATGATTGATAAAATTGATTCCTTTTTTCCATTCTATCATTTTTTTTATTATGAATTTGAGCACCAAACTCTTTTACCTTCTATATCTCACTTGCTCGCTTCATGTATGACCATTGTAGAAAACATGGAAACTATCCATAATTCGAAACTCCATATATCACCAAGTCAAAGTTAGGGTTTCTCTATGTAGCGATGAACTCCAAAAGTATGGTTGATCGTTTGTTGTTAAATACAATAGTGGGGATGATAAACCATGTGTTTTTTCACAAATGTAGGGTTGCTTCCAGAAGTTGGGTTTCTAATCCATACTTTTTTTCAAAACATAGGGTATATAAACCATATGTTCTACTAAAAACATACGGTGTGAAAACTAGGTCTATAATACACATAAAATGAATCTAGAATACATATTTTTGGAGAAATAAAATAATCACACATTTTTAAAGACAGAATATGCTTCCAAAATAAAAATAATTATTCTAGTGATTATTATCATGAAATTAAATTAAATTAACATCATTAGAAACATTAATATATGTGTTTGTTAACATCAAAATCAAATGGAAATTATTGAACACTACTGGAAACATGTCTTTTACCAACAATTTCAAACAATTAGGAAAGGACTAAAAACCGTTGGTATAAACCATACAAACGGTTTCTCAAATCACTGTCTAGATAGCCCTTGGGGTAGAAATATACCAATAGTTATAGTATAACTGTTCGTATATAGATCTAGAATGTAGATTATACCAACGGTTTTAGCTAACCATTGGTATATCTTTATACCAATGGTTGAAAACTGATGCAAATTTAGGAATTTCAAATCTATTACAATGGTTTCAAAACCGTTGGAATTACCCTTTATCAACAGTTTACATCAAACCGTTGGTAAACAATGAATACAAGTTTTATATAAATGGATTAATAACCAACAGTATATAGTCTTACCAATGATTTTATGTAAACCATTGGTATAAAGTTACATTTCACACATATACCAACTGTTTACAACTGTTGGTAAAGCCTTGCTGCAATTGCAGTAGTAGGCCGGTTTGCCTCCCCCTCTACAATCCCCTATACCTATGTGAATTATGAATTCAATTCATGACCCAATTACCCTATGATATAAATAATTCAGAATTTAATTCTCATTTCAATACAAACAGAATGAATTATGTACTAAATTCTGAATTATGAATGAATAACACATACAAAATGAATTTTGAATTTTATACAGAATTATAAATTATGTAGATTATTCAATTAATAATTCATGACATATAGAATTTAATTATGTATAACACATACAGAATATGTTATGAAAATTGAATTCAGAATATGGTGGTGTACAAGGGGGTGGGGGCTGTCCAGGGGGTGGGGGTGTCTAGGGGTGGGGGTGTCCATGGGGTAGGGGGCTGTAAAACGGGTTGGGCGTTTCTAAGGGGGTTGTCCCAGGGGGTGATGTGTTTATGGGGTGGGGGTGCTAAGGGGGTGGGGTGTCATGGGGTGGGGGTATCCAGGGGTGGGGTGTCCTGGGTGGTTGGGGGTTGTCTAGGGGTTGGGGGGCTGTCCATGGGGTGGAGGGGTTGTCTTGGGGGTGGGGGTTGTCCAAGTGGGTTGGGGTGTCCAGGGGGTGGGGTGTATAGGGGGGTGGGGGTGTCCAGGGGATGGGGGTTTTCCAAGGGGGTGGGGGTGTCTAGGGGGTGGGTATGTTCAAGTGGGTGGGGGTGTCCAGGGGGTGTGGGGGCGGTCCAAAGGGGTGGGGTGTCTAAGGGGTGGGGGTTTCAAAGGGGGGGGGTGTTTAGGGGGTGGGGGTGTATAGGGGGTGGGGGTGTCCATTGGGTGGGGGTGTCCAAGTGGGTGGGGGCCATATAGGGGGGTGGGGGTGTACAGGTTGTGGGGGGTTGTCCAAGGGGTGGGGGAGTCCAGGGGGTGTGGGTTGTCAGGGGGTGGGGGCTGTCTAAGGGGGTGTGGGTGTCCATCGGGTGGGGGTTTGTCCAGGGGGTGGGGGATGTCCAACGGGGTGGGGGTTTCCAGGGGGTGTGGGGTTGTCCAAGGGTTGGGGTGTATAGGGAGTGGGGGTTTTCAGGGGTTGGGGGTGTGGATGGGGGTGGGGTGTCACGGGGGGAGGGGCTTAATGGGGGTTGTCCAGGGGGTGTCCAGGGTGGTGGGGGATATACAGGGGTGGGGTGTCTCTAGGGGTGGTTGTTGTCCAGGGGGTGGGGGTGTCCAGGAGGTGGGGGGATGTCTGGGGTGGAGTCCAAGGCTATAAGTCCCCATCCTTAAATATTACTTAATCTTGAAATATTTCAAGAACACAAATTGAGGATCTTTTCAGGTTTAGAGTTATAGAGAATTAGGTCATAAATCATGCATTACACTACACATTTAAACAAAGTGGTTACATAAAAGATTGTATTCATTTTTTCCATCAACAGAAACATATTTAAGATAAAACATGGATTCTTTATTGAAACTTCCTTGACACTATCATCATATCATGTACCTTTCCCTTGACCTGTGAAAAACATTTCAAAAACTTGGGATGAGCATAAAAAACTCAGTAATGGATATAAAAATATGGAAAAGAAACATGAGTACATGTATATATAAGAATCAATGAAATCATACTTTACTCATAAAACATAAGCACTTTAACATACCTAATAAAATCATGATTAAATCATAGAAATCATAACAAATAAAGGTATCTTGATACATTCATAACATTCTTACATAGGGAGTAACCCTCTTGGTTACGTTTGGAATACCTATCATAGTATATTAACTAAATCTCTTCGGAGAAACCATAACGTTAAACTCCTTTGCCTATCCCAATGTATTGGAGAGCTATATCGGGCTCACCCACCCTTAGTTTATCACAGAACCACCCATCTTCATAACAATGACCACGAACCATAACATAATCTTATCACATAAAACATGCATAAAGGAAACATAACATTTTCACATTTCAATCACAAGATATTAATACAACACATTGATTTAATAAAAAAATTATGAAAAACATTTTCAATATAAAAATAAAATAAAAATAAAACATGGTATTTATTTTTCATTTAAAAAAAGTTATGGCTTGTAGAGGAAGTAGAAGCACAAATAATGGTCACGGTGGTGGAGAATTCGTTGTCGCTGCATACGTACCACAAAAAAACATTCCTTTTTCCATTTATTAAAACGCTACGTATAAAAAAGTTTCATTTTGAATATAATTAAAAGTCAAATGGTTTTATACACCGTATAAAAGAAAGTTGTGTATAAATCAAGATATGCCTCAATGAAAGGTGATTGAGATGAAGTCCCATACCTCGGGTCCGACTTGACTCGATCATTCTTTAACATCCCGAATAATAAACGTGAGTTAATTTGTACTTTCTTAAGAACCTTTTTCAAGTTCATTATTCCTTTTATATCACTTATTACCATGTTATGAACACTATGTAATTAATTATGTTAATAATGGTCGTTTTTTCGATCATTGGTACTTGAGTCAAAAATAAACTCTTTATAATTACAAGTTGTACATGGGGTAAAATATCCATTTTATCTAGAATCATATTCATGATGAGGATATCATATATATAATATATATCTAGTATATACATGCATTTATAATATTACATCACATTTAGAGGTAAGAAATGAAATGCATCGTTCATGGAGACGGTAAGCCATACGTACACATGAACACTACTTCTATTTCTATTTCATATTTAATGGAATTAAAAAATAATGATACATAATAGTATTATTGTTATAGTATGGTATCATATATAATACCATTAAATCTATCGTTTATACCTACCACATAAGGTATTAAAGAATCAAATCACTTTGCAGGGGCGGTAGTCTGCACTTCCTAAAATGAAGATATCGCGTTTACCCAAAATGGAAATCATAAAGGTATTCCATAAATGAAAAATACAGAATCTTAAGTAAAACAATAACATATTATAAATCATATATAAATATAGTGACATCTTAATGTCCAACTTTGAAGGTGTTATATGAATGTTGAACAATCATCGTTTCGTGAGGCATAAACTCGCCATCGACAGAAACAGTATGTTCTTTAACCATTAGATGTAGGTGTGTTTGTAATTTTAGCTCAAACCCTTTTTATAAAATCATACTAGTATATTTAAGATACTGGTTTTGTTACAAAAGAAATGAATAAAAAGTGTTTAGGGGGTTGGAGAAGCAAAATAAAACAAAAGAACACAAGTGAAAACATTGCCTTTAAATTGGGTAACTCCCTTTGGATTGAACCAAAAGGGTTTCTTGAAGAGTTCCATGCCTAAGTTAAGGCTTCTATGATGAGGATAGGGATGTGGAGAGACAAAATGAGCTGAGATTTGCCGATCCAAGGGCTTTAGAGGTGTGGTTAAAGAGGTAGAGGTGGGGGCCTTTTATAAGAGGAGAGGAGGGGCACTCTTGGAAAGGTATAAAATGTTACTTTATTTTCAAATGAGTTTTGGATTTTAAAGGTCCCACATTGATGTATTTATAAGAAAAGGTGATAAGGGTTAGAAATATACTCATACAATAGGTCTTTGACAGGTGTATGTTATATATTTTACATTATCTTTTCATTTTATTTAAATCGTTCATTAATGAGGTAATCGTTGCATCATCATGATGTCATAAATAATTTGATTTATTTAATGTCTAAAAATTATAAAAAAAATACTATGATGTAGGAAATACTTTTATCATTCCAATTATTATTTATAGTCCAATATATCTTTTATTTAGAAAAAATTAAAAATATTTTACTCAGGTGATACATTCTTTGTTATATTTAACTTTCTTTAAAAATAAAAAGATAAAAAACCATTATCACACAAAAGTGATTCCATGGGGTCCCCAAGTTTTTTCACAAAGAATACCATGGTCTGCCATGAGATAAACAGTATCATTAAGACACATTTTGGGGTCATATTTTATTATTATGATATTATTTTATTATCCTTAACTTCCCGATTACTAATAAATCAAGATAATTAAAGATAATTACAGTCGTTACTATTCATAATGTCCAAAAACAAAAGAGTCTTAATTAGATAATTTGGACCTTATGATTCCAAATAAGGGATCCATTTTAAAAAATTCCAAACATAGAAATTTCAATAATTAATTTAACAATAATTCTTGTTGTCAAAACAAATAGCGTGTTTTTTTAAACAATATCTATGAAAAGTTTGGCACTTTTTTATGGCCAATTCCAGAGTGAAATTAATCCCAATGACCACCATTTTGTTACATGGTAAAAATATATTCTATTTACACTTTAAAACCAATTAAAAATTTAATCTAACCATATAATTAAATTAGATGAAAAAGCAGTTTTGATGTAAAATGCAGTATTTTTCACTATTCATTAGAAAATGAACATTGTCAGAAAAATACCAAAAATTAACCCAAGGTAAATTTCAATGTCCCACTCATAGAGAATAAGTTTATTTTGAAAAATAGATCTTATAAAATTATCAAAAGATATTTTTAAAAATGGTTCTCCATCAAAAGGCGGTAAAACAATCTTTTAAAAATATTAATGTATTCCATGGTTAAGATTGGATTTATTCTCATTTTAAGAATCTAAAACACTATCTAATTCATAAATAGAAATATATAATAATATCTATTATTCATTACTCACTTGGGATGTTACAACCTTCACCCCTTTATAAAATTGTGTCCCAGTAATTTATTTACTTATCGAATAAGTGGGGGTATGTATCCCTCATTGCATTTTTAGATTCCCATGTTTCCTCTTCAATCATGTGGTTTTTCTGCAAAACATTTACTTGATGAATCACCTTATTCCATAATATCTGCTCCTTGTGGTCAAGAATCTGGACCGGTTGTTCCTCATAAGATAGGATCTCTTCCAGCTGAACTATATCTGGACTAAAAAACATGAGATGGATCTGGCATGTACTTCCATAACATTGAAACATGAAAAACATTTTATACATGAGATAGACTTGGAGGTAAAGCCACTCGGTATGCAATTGATCAAACTCTCTACAGAATTTCATATGGTCCAATGAAACTTGGACTCAACTTTCCTTTCTTACCAAATCACATCACACTTTTCCAAGGTGAGACTTGGAGGAAGACATGAGCACCTACCTGAAAAGAGAGATCCTTACTCATATTGTCTGCATAACTCTTCTTCCTGTTCTGAGCTGTACTCATGTGTCTCTATATTAGCGGAAATTTTTCTGCCAACTCTTCTTCCAATTCTGGTCCCATCAACTTCCTTTCACCCACTTCATCCCAGAAAGCTGGAGTTCGACACCGCTTCCCATATAATGTCTCAAATGGTTCCATCTGTATACTGGAATGAAAACTATTATTATAAGAAAACCCAACCAAAGAAAGATGTTGGTCCCAACTTCCCTGATAATTGATCGAACAAGCATGTAGCATATCCTCCAATGTCTGAATTGTTCATTCAGACTACCCATCTGATTGAGGATGAAAAGTTGTACTAAAATTTAATTCAGTACCCAATGACATTTGAAGGCCTATCCAAAAGTTAGAATTGAACCTGGGATCACGGACAGATACAATGGAGAGGGGAACACCATGTAACCTGACTATCTCTTTAAGATACAAACGGAAAAGTTGATCTAGGGAAAAAGTATCTCGTATAGCAAGGAAATGAGCAGATTTATTCATGTGTTCAACAATAACCCAGATTGCATTATTACCTTGAGGTGTCTTCGGCAATCCCACAACGATGTCCATGGATATATTCTATCATTTCCACTCTTGTGCTGGTAAAGGCTAAAGTATCCCTTTCGGTAACTACTTCTCTGCTTTATCATGTTGAAATGTCAAACACTTCACAGAAAAATCAGCAATGTCACTTTTCATTCCGCCCCACCAGTAATACTCCCGAAGATCTCTATACATCTTAGTGCTTCCTGGATGAACTGAAAACGGAGAAATATAAGCTTCACACAACAACTCTTTCTTCAACTGTGAATCACACGAGACACACAATCTTGTCCCAAATCTCAAAACACATTCATTATCAATGTTGAATTCATGAAACTTACCCTTCTGAAGCAGCTCTACCTTTTTATGCAACTCGCTGTCTTGCTTCTGTGCTTGATTAATTTTTTCTGATAGAGAAGATTTCACTGATACCTGAAACAAAACAGAAGGAAATCCTACAGCAACAACTTCTATGCCAAATTTCATCAAATCCTTAACCAAAGGATCACATTCCAAATGCAATATTGTTAATGAAGCATTAGTTTTTTGACTCAAAGCATCAGACACTTTTTTCTCTTTTCCCTGATGGGGATGAATTGTACAATCATAATCCTTGATTAATTCTATCCATCTCTTATGTCTCATGATTGATTCTTTATAAATTAATATATACATTAAACATTTGTGATCGGTATATATTTCACACTTTACTCCATACAAATTTTGCCTCAAAATTTTTAAAGCAAAAACAACAGCAGCTAATTCAAAATCAAGTGTAGGGTAATTTACCTCATGAGTTTTCAACTCACGTGAAGCGTAATCAATTAATTAATAATTATACATTAGGACGCAACCAAGTCCTTTCAATGAATCATCATTGTAGATAAAAAACTCACCATTCCTCGAAGGTAGTGCCAAAACTAGAGCAGTCACAAATATTCTTTCCAATTCCTGAAAACAATCATCACATTCTTTTGTCCAGATAAACATAACACCCTTCCGAGTTAGCTTAGTCATTGGACTAGATAACCGAAAAAAAATTCTAACAAACCTTCGATAATAACCTGCCAAACCAAGGATGCTACAAATCTCAGTTACATTTTTGGGTCTTGGACATTCTTGGACAACCTTTGTTTTTTCATGATCAATAGTTATCCCATCTTTAGAAACAATGTGACCATGGAATGAAATTTGTTTCAACCAAAACTCACAATTGCTGAATTTCCCATTCAATTTCTTTTCTTTTAAGGTTTTCAAAATAACACTTAAATGTCTTTCATGCCCCTCTTTACTTTTAGAAAAAACCAAAATATCATCAATGAAAACAACCACAAACTTATCCACGAACTCATGGAAAATTCTATTCATAAGGTCCATGAATATAGCAGGTGCATTGGTTAGCCCAAAAGGTATTACTACAAATTCATAATGGCCATATCTTGTACGAAACGCTGTCTTAAGAATATCTGCTTCCTTTACCTTCAACTGATGGTACCCCGATCACAGGTCAATCTTTGAAAAATACTGAGCTCCCTGGAGCTGATCAAACAAATCATCGATATGAGGCAATAGATATTTGTTCTTAATATTGATGTTATTCAAGTCTCTATAATCAATGAAAAGTCTCATAGAACCATCTTTATTTTTAACAAATAAAATAGGAGCACCCCATGGTGATGTGCTAGGTCGAATGAACCATTCTCTAATAAATCTTGTAATTGCTCCATCAACTCTAAAAGTTCAATTTGAGCCATTCGATATGGGGGTTTTGAAATTGGCTTAGCATCAGGTACTAAGTCAACAGTAAAATCAACTTCTCGATCTGGTATTATTCCAGGGAACTCATTAGGAAAAACATCAAGATACTCATTTTCCACTGGCACATCATTAATTCGAACAGTTCCTTTGTTTTCAACAATATGTGCAGGGTAACATTTATTTCCATCTTTTACAAGTTTCTCAGCCTCTTGATATGTTATCAACAACGAGGGCACATTATTGAACACAAACTAAAAGTCATTCTGAAAAGACACTTCTTTATCTTTACAGTCAATCTTAGCATGGTAAATATAGAGACAATCCATACCCAGGATAACATCAAACTCTACTAGAGGTAAAACAATAAGGTTTACAAGTAGGTTCTTTCCACGGATAAGGATAAAAAGATTATTATAAATTCTGTTTGCCTCAACATTTCCCCCAGGTGCTTTTACCATAAGTTCAAGATTCATTTCTTGATATGGTAATCCTATTTTACTAGAAAAGTTTTTAGAGATTAAAGAATGTGTAGAACCCGAATCAAACAACACATTGGCATAATCTGAAAAAAATAATCAAATTACCTGATACCACTTCATTTTATAGCCCATCATCTGCTAAAGTAGTTGCAAAGGATTTCACCACCCCTTTGTGCTTGTATTCTAACTGCTTCCCATCATTTGAGCTCTTTGTTGGACACTCGTTTTCATAGTGACCCATCTCATTGCACTTGACAAATTTCAATAATTGTAAATAAAATTTTTTCTTACCATCACCCTGATCTTTTTCAGTGAAATCACAAGCCTTATGTCCCATCTTACTACATTGGTACCACTTTCCATAATTCAGAAGACATTCCACAGCATGCCTTTTACCACAATTATCACAAACTGGAAACGTAGTTTTCTTACCATCATAACTTTTGAAAAATTCTTTCCTTTCTCCTGCCACCTCGGTATCTTCTTCTGTCTGTTGTTATAAAACACTTGATCATCAGAAAACTCCATTTACACCTTCTCATCACATCGAACAAACTTTTCATAACATTTGAACTCACGATAATCCAATTCCCTTCAATATTTTGTCTTTAATCCTGAGTAAAAACGATTTATTTTACTATCAAGGTCTCGGATAAAATTTGGAGTATACCTTGCCAATCGAGTGAACCTTTCTTCATAGGCAGCCACTAATTCTTCCTCTTGCCTCAATTCCAGGAATTGTTTTTCCATCCTAATTTGAATAGCCTTAGGAAAATATTTCTCAAGAAACATACCTTTTAATTCATCCTAGTCGAGAGCATCAATATCATCACCATTCATAATACTTTTAACCATCGACCACCACTGGTCAGCTTCAACCTCCAAACGGTAAATTGCAGGACTAACCTTTTGATTGTCTGAACACCCCATGACATCGAAAATCTTCTCCAGTGCATTAATTAACCCGTCAGCTTGCATAGGGAAAGATGATCCTCTGAATGATGGGGCATGTTTCCACATGAAATTTTCACCACTGACATGTTCCTCTATGGTTGATCTGGATGATCTCGTGCATGGATACCACTACCATTTATCCCTTGAGTCAACTGTGCCATCACTGCAACAAACTGTTCAGTTCCAATTCAAACCATCTCAGGATGCTGATTCAGAAGGTCATTTACTTCTGTATGCCTTCCTAGCACTGCTTCCCTATTTCCTCTATGGAAAACCATTCTAATCAAACATGTCTTAGAAGAAGCAACATGGTAATCTTCAAATTCTATATCATTTCAATTTGACCATAAAAGAATATTTTTGGATAATCATTTAATAGAATTCTAACTCCTAAAGTTATCTAAACCAACCTCGGATACCAACTATAAGGCCCCAACCTTAAACATCACTTAATCTTGAGATATTTCAAGAATACATATTGAGGATCTTTACAGGTTTAGTGTTTTAGAGAATTATATCATAAAACATGCATTACATTACACATTTAAACAAAAAGGTTACATAAAAGATAGTAATCCTTTTTCCCATCAATAGAAACAAATTTAAGATAACTCAAGGATTTTCTCTTGACACTTCCTTAACACTATCATCATATCATGTAACTTTCCCTTGACCTATGAAAAAATTTTCAAAAACTTGGGATGAGCATAAATAGCTCAGTAAGGGATATAAAAATATGGAAAAGAAACATGAGTACATGTATACATAAGAATCAATGAAATCATGCTTTACTCATAAAACATAAGCACTTCAACATACCTCATCAAATCATGAATAAATCATTGAAATCATAAGACATAAAGGTAACTTAAGGCATTCATAACATTCTTACGTAGGGAGTAACCCTCTTGGTTATGTTTGGAATACCTATCATAGTATATTCCATAAATCTCTTCGGAGAAACCTTAACGTTTAACTCCTTCGCGTTACCCAATGCATTGGAGAGCTATATTAGGCTCTCCCGCCCTTAGTTTATCACAGAACCACTCATCTACATAATAATTACCAAGAACCATAACATAATCGTATCATATAAAACATGCATAAAGAAAACATAACATTTCCACATTTCAATCACAAGATATCAATACAACACATTGATATAATAAAAACATTATGAAAACCATTTTGAATACAAAAATAAAAAAAAATTAAAACATGGAATTTATTTTTCATTTTAAAAAAATTATGGCTTGTAGAGGAAGTCAAAGCTCAAACAATGGTCACGGCCGCGGAGAAGTCGTTGTCGCCGCATACGTACGACAAAAAACATTCCTTTTATCATTTAGTAAAACTCTTTGTATAAAAAATATTCCTTTTGAATAGAATTAAAATTCAAAGGGGTTTATTAACTGTATAAAATAATGTTGTGTATAAACCAAGATATGCCTCAATTAAAGAAGATTGAGACGAAGTCCCATACCTCGGGTCCGACTTCACTCGATCATTCTTTAACCTCCTGAATAATAAACTTTAGTTAATTTATACTTTCTTAATAACCTTTTTCAAGTTAATTATTCCTTTTATATCACTTATTACCATGTTATTAACACTATGTAATTATTTATGTCAATAATGGTCGTTTTGTCGATCATTGGTACTTGAGTCAAAAATAAACTCTTTATAATTACAAGTTGTTCATGGGGTAAAATATCCATTATATCCAGAATTGTATTCCTGGTGAAGATATCATATATATCATATATATCGAGTATATACATGCATTTATAATATTCCATCACATTTAGAGGTAAGAAATGAAATACATTGTTCATGGAGACGGTAAGTCGTACGTACGCATG
The DNA here is from genome assembly GCA_963277665.1 of Viscum album. Classification (NCBI taxonomy): domain Eukaryota; kingdom Viridiplantae; phylum Streptophyta; class Magnoliopsida; order Santalales; family Viscaceae; genus Viscum; species Viscum album. The sequence goes on along the minus strand of OY728151.1, from coordinate 651,446,682 downwards.
AACGCTACTTCCATTTCTATTTCATATTTAATGGAATTAAAAAATAATGATACATAATAGTATTATAATTCTAGTATGATATAATATATATTATCATTAAATCTATCCTTTATACATACCACATATTGTATTAACGAATCATATCACTTTGAGGGGGTGGTAGTCCGCACTTCCTAAAATGAATATATCGCGTTTACCCACAATGGAAACAATAAATGTATGACATAAATGAAAAATACAGAAGCTTAAGTAAGAAATAAAAATATTATACATCATATATAAATATAGTGACATCTTAATGGCCACCTTTGACGGTGTTATATGAATTTTGAACAATCATCGTTTCGTGAGGCATAAATTCACCATCGACGGAAACAGTATGTTCTTTAACCATTAGATGTAGGTGTGTTTGTAAGTTTAGCACAAATCATTATTATAACATCATAATAGTATATTTAAGATACTTTTTTGTAAAAACTAAATGAATAAAAAGATTTTATGGGGTTGGAGAAGCAAAATAAAACAAAAGAACACAAGTGAAGTCATTACCTTTAAGTCGGGTAACTCCCTTTGGTTTTAACCAAAAGGGTTTTTTTAAGAGATTCCTGCCTAAGGTAAGGCTTATAGGATGAGGTTATGTATGTGGAGAGACCAAATGAGCAGATCCTAGCGGGGCAAAGGCTTGGGAGGTTTGGGTAAGGAGGTAGAGGTGGGGGCCTTTTATAAGAGGAGTGGAGGGGCACTCTTGGAATGGTACAAAATGTTACTTTATTTTCAAATATGTTTCAGATTTTAAAGGTCCCAAATTGATGTATTTCGAGGATAAGGTTATAAGGGTTCGAAATATACACATCCAATAGGTCTTTGACATGTTTATGTCTTATATTTTACATTATCTTTTCATTTTATTTAAATCGTTCATTAATGAGGTAATCCCTGCATCATTATGATGTCATAAATAATTTAATTTATTTAATGTCTAAAAATTATAAAAAAATACTATGATGTAGTAAATCATTTTATATTTACAATGACTATTTATAGTCCAATATATAATTCATATAAACAAAATTAAAATTGTTTTACTATGGTGATACATTCTTTGTTATATTTAACTTTCTTTAAAAATAAAAAGACAAAAAGTCATTATCACACAAAATTGATTCCATGGGTTCCCCACGTTTGGCACAAGGCATCCCATGGTCGGCCATGAAACAACCAGTATCATTAAGACACATTTTGGGTTCATTTTTTATTATTATGTTATTATTGTATTTTCCTTAACTACTCGATTACTAATTAATCAAGATAATTAAAGATAATTACCGTCGTTATTATTGATAATGATAAAAAAAGAGTCATAATTAGATAATTTTGACCTTATGATTCCAAATATGGAATCCATTTTACCAAATTACAAACATAGAAATTGCAATAATTAATTTAAAAATAATTCCTGTTGTCAAATCAAATAGCGGGTTTTTTTGAAACTATATCTATTAAAAGTTTGGCACTTGTTTATTCCCAATTCCAAAGTGGAATTAATCCCAATGAACACCATTGGATTACATGGTAAAAATATATTCTATATAAACTTTAAAACTAATTAAAAAGATAATATATCCATATAATTAAATTAGATGAAAAAGCAGTTTTGATGTAAAATGCAGTATTTTTCACTATTCATTAAAAAATGAACATTGTCATAAAAATACCAAAAATTAACCCAAGATAAATTTCAAAGTCCAAATAATAAATAATAAGTTTATTTTGACAAAAAGGCTTATAAAATTTTCAAAACATATATTTAAAAAGTGTTCTCCATCAAAAGGGGGTAAAACAATCTTTTAAAAATATTATTGTATTCCATGCTTAAGATTGGATTTATTCTCATTTTAAGCCTCTAAAACACTATCTAATTCATAAATAGACATAGATAAGAATATATATTATTCATTACTTACATGGGATGTTACAAAGTCAGTGGGTTTTATAGGTGGGGTGGGGGCTGTCTAGGGGGTGGGGTGTCTAGGGCTGGGATGTCTGGGAGTGGGGGTTGTTCAAGAAGGTGGGGTGTCAAGGGGGTGGGGGGCTGTCCATGGGGTGGGGTGTCCAGGGATGGGGGGTTGTCCAGTGGCGTGTCCACCTAGTTGGGTGTGTCCAAGGGGTGGGGGCTATTCATGGTGGTGGAGGGGTTGTCCAAGGGGTGGTGGTGTCCAAGGGGGTAGGGTGTCTAGGGGAAGGGTGAATCAGTCACACATATATTCAATCATAGAAAATCATCACGTCAATTTTTATTATTTATAGATAAATAACTAAAGACAATTTTACCTACCTAATCACACATATATTCAGGCACAACAAATGAAATATATCACAAAGTGAGTTTTTTTCATGAAACATGTAGAATTTGTAGAGTGTTTTAAATATGTTATTGATGCTAAAAAATAAAAATATTTTTAAAATGATAGGAGATTTCATAACACCCAATACCCAAAGATGATGTATTCATTATGTGGGGGTGTCCAGGGGGTGCGGGTGGTCCAAGGGGGTGGGGTGGACTAGGGGGTGGGGGTTTTCCCGGGTGGTGCGGTGTCTAGGGGGTGGGGTGTCCAGGAGGGTGGGGGTGTCCATGGGTGGGGGGTTGTCCATGGGGTGGGGGTGTCCAGGGGGGTGGGGGTGACCAGGGGGTAGAGTGGTGTCTAGGGGGTTGTCCAAGGGTGTGGGGGAGTATAGGAGTGGGGGTTTCCATGGGGTGGGGTGGTGTACATGGGGGTTTTCCAAGGGGTGGGGGTGTCTAGGGGGTGGGGGTTGTCCAAGGGGGTGGGGTGTCTAGAGGTAGGGTGGTGTCCATGGGGGGTTGTCCAAGGGGATGGGGTTCCCAGGGGGGTGGGGGTTGGTGGGGGTTGTCCAAGGGTGGGGGTTATCCAATAGGGTGGGGGTGTCTAGGGGTGGGGGTGGGGGCTATCCAGGAGGGATGGGGGTGTCCAGGTGTGTGGGGGTCCAGGGGGTGGTGTTCAGGGGGGATTCCAAGGGGGTGGAGATTGTCCAAGGGGGGTAGGGGTTGTCCAAGGGGGTGGGGTGTCCAGGGGGTGGGGGTTTCCAGGAGGTGGGGGTGTCTAGGGGTGGGGGTGTTCCTGGGGTAGTGGTCTAGGAGGTTGTCCAAGGTGGTGGGGTGTCTAGGGGGTGGGGGTTATCCAGGGGGTGGGTTGTTCAACGGGTGGGGTGTTTAGGGGGTTGGGGTTGGGGTTGTCCATGGGGGTTAGGGGTTTCTAGGGTGTGGGGGTTGTCCAAGGGGTGGGGGTGTCCATGAGTGGGGGTGTCCAAGGGTGGGGGGTTGTCCAGGGCATGGGGGTGTCAAGGGGGTGGGTGGATGTAGGGGGATGTCCAATGCGGGGTGTCTAGGGTGGTGGGGGGCTATCCAAGGGGTGGGGGTGTCCAAGGGGTGCGGGTGGGGGTGTTCAGGGGAGGCAATATAGAAATAATACCTTGAAAATTACCTATAACCAATCCAAACTACATCACAATTCCAATCCATCACCCAACCAATATCCAATTCATCCACAATATCACTACCCTTCCCTTTATTCCTTAAACAAAAACTATAAATACAAAATCCAAATCCAATTTTCAACTAATCTAATGTCCATAGAAATTACCATATCACCCGACTAAAAAATGGAAAATACCAACACCATTACCCTAACTGTCCCAAATCCCTTCAGATGGACCATCCTTATATCCATTACCCACCTTGGGACAATATGACTAAACAAACCCTTTACCATCTTTGAGTGGGGATACATCTCACCAACACCTCCATTAGTACATGTAGTTCACTAACTCTATAAAGAATGAGTGCCTACAAATTCTTAAAATAAAGGTGATTCACACAATCATGACACTTGAAGTGTATAAAATAAACAAAAAAGGAATAAAATTGCATTTATTGTTAATACCATCCCACAGACCTCACAGACCTCTAGTTTAGGCCAAATAAAAATTGAAAACAAAAAAGTTGATGCAGAACATTAAAACTAATGTAGTACATAAATATTTAAAGTGTAGAACTAAAAAAAATTGATTGATTTAGTATGGATCAATTGGGGGGAAGGAGTTTCATAGACTAGGGTAAATAGAGAGCTTCTAGAGAGCTTTGGTTTAGGGTTGCAATCACGCAGATGGGAGAACTAGATCTGCTATGTATTTGGGGGAAAACATTACAAAAGGTTTTAAAAAAACATTGGGAAATTTAGTCTTTACCAATTGTTTTTTAAAACCATGGGTAAACATTAAAAAATTAATTCCCAAATATTTACTCAAATTTTTGGGAAAGGTTGATGTAAGAATAGTATACCAATGGTTTGTTCAAACCATTGTCATAAAAGTGTTGGGAAAGCCTCTATTTACACCAATGAAATTGTTGAATCAACAAATTCTCAACATAGGTTTTAGGTTAAAATAATTATTTAATTAAATATCAGCCCTTAAATAATATAATAATTCTTAATAAACATCAGGAAACATAATAATAATAATATTATTATTATTTTTGGGTGTGTCACAACATTCACAATAAGAAACATTATTTAATCGTACTGTTAATTAGTATTTTTCTCTAGACTTGGTCTTTGTCCGTTTGAAATCCTCTAGAAATTATTGAACTCTCAAATAAATATTTAATTTAAATATTTTATTCATCAATAAACATTTTCTGTTGATAAACCGTGAATCAAATTATCCACCAGTCTTGAGAATAATATTTATTCAATTAATTAAATTCAAATATAATTTAATCATGATAATCGGAAACACTTAGGGTGTGACCCTCATTATTAATCATTGGCATTAGGCGAGCATGACTAAAGATCAAAATTACTATCTAGTAATGTGTTAAGGAACCCAAGAGAAAGAATTTAATTTCATAATGAGGAAAACCACATACTAATTCTCATTGTGTATTATAATCTCTTTGTTGCAATATCTTATCAAATTGGATGCGCATTTCTGTCACCATCTTATATGCTCAACACGTCTTTCTATGACTATGTGAAATAAACGTATTGTTTTACATTGGTTGTGGAATTTTATGCAATGGTTTTATTCAAATAAAAGGATCGGAATGTCAACTTTCATAAAAATTGAAGGGACAAATCATTCGTCGACTTATTCATTAAGGACATGTCAACTCTGATGCTTCCAATGTACCCTACTTTTCCAAAAACATGTGGGGTCATGGTTTTCATCATTAAAAGTGATGTTATCAATTCATGACATACATTTATGATAATATTAAAATCTATGAACCATTACACGTGCTCAAAGATAAGAATATTACATGACACCACAACCTATGAAGAAAATGAAATATTTTAGAGATATCAAGTAGGATGCTTTGGTAGCATTACTTGTTTAACTCAATAAAAATAACACTACAACTAATAATAAAGATTATATTTATGGAATGGTAGGTTTAGAGGAAAAACTTAAATACTCTCCAAGATAATATTTACAACTGTAGTGGAAAAGTGAGAATAGAAGATGATGAAACAAAGGGAATACAAAACTACGATTCTCGAGAATGAAGGGGATATAATGTATTTAGAAATGGAGTTAAAGAAATAAAAATGTGATAGAGGAAATCAATATGTGGTTGTGGTGAAGGTGGAATCTGAATATCAAACAAATTCTATAAATGGCTTAAATGCGATCACAAAATACAGAATATGAATAATTCAGATAGAGGAGTAATAACACAAGGAGAAGGAAAAATCGATGTTCAGAAGAAAGAAATCCTCACATAATATTCAAATAAAGGATTGAGAGATGGTTCTCCCTGAGGATTCAAAATATGTTGTTGTAGTGATATTACAGTACAAAAAATAACCCTCCTTCCAAGATCCTAAACTACTACTAATGATTAATGGTGGCGGCTTTCATACGAAGATTTTGTTTATGAATGAAGTGGTGCATCAATTTATTCATGGAAAGACTCGTTGGTGTGTATAGCTGAGATTTTAGAGACTGTGAAACCCTTGACCTCTCCCCACCAGCTATTACACCTTTTGTTTTCATCTCCCTCATCTCCCTTCTTGTCACTACAATTATGGACCTCGCCTGAATCTATGTGACGTCACACAGACAAATCCTCCCATTGTAAAATATGTCGAGATGCTAGCAATCCTCCGGTGATGGGGTGTTGCAGCCGAAATCGACAGCAGTGGAGGGAGGTTGAAGATGAAGATCCACAACGGAGTTCCTTCTCTGTTTTATCCCTACAATCAAACAATATAAGGGTGAAAGAGGTGTTATTTGTGTGGGAGAGAGATGATAGAGGTGTAGGATGGGATTAGTGTTTTAAATGGGAAGGTGTAAGTGAGGCCTTTCTCAACACGGAACCCATGCACAAGGTTCTAAAATGGTAAAACCAGAGTTTTTTTATAATCTTTCTGAAAAAAATGTCCTAGGATAATTTTTTTTTTAAAAAATTTGCCTTAATGGCGGCATCTCTAATGCCGGCTTTTCCCTAAAACAATAAAATATTTATTTTAATTATTTATTTATTATATTTAAAATTTTAATGTTTTATTATTATGTTGTTATGGTTATATATATATATATATATATATAAATAAAACATAATGTTTCAATATAATTTATCTTTTTTTCAAGTATGTAACATTTATAACCTATAAAATATAAACTATATGATCGATATGAATGAAATTTTAAACATTTATTAAACATATAACAAGTAGTCGAAAATAAAGAAAAATTCTTTAAAATGTTGATAAAATATAATTTATAATCTTTCTAATCCACCTACTTGAAATGTAAAAATGTTTCAAGTACGTGACATTTCTAGCCTATATAATATAAAATATAAGACCGATATAAATTAAATTTTAAACATTGATTAAACATATAATAATTAGTTTAAAATTAAATAAATCATAAAAATGTTGATGAAAAATGTTTTATAAGCTCTTTAATCCACCTACTAGAAACATAAAAATGATTCAAGTACCTGACTTCTCTAGAATGTATAATATAAACTATAAAACTAATATGAATGAGATTTTAAACATTGGATAAAAATATAACAAGCAGTCAAAAAAATCAGAAAAATTATTGATGAAAAATAATTTATAAGCTTTCGAATCCACCTACTTGAAACATAATTTTTTTTAAATATGTTCCTTTTCTAGAATATATAATATAAACTATAAGACCGCTATAAATAAAATTTATATCATTGGTTGAACATATAATAAGTAGTTGAGTTTTTTATTTTTATTTATATGGGTCGTATAGTTTTTATTTTATATGCTTTCAAAGTCAAGTATGTGGATTAGGATCCTTCTTGACATTCATTATTTTCGCTCTCACTTCTGAGTTACTTTTCTTACATTCCTTTCATTATTATTTATTTTATTTATTTATGAAACTATTTATTTTCAAAAAAATTAGATGCATAGGATATCTTTTAAATTTTACTTACATTATTTTTATAATATATATATATATTTTAATATTTTATAGTTATTTACATGAAATTTAATAAATATTTCTATGTTTCAAGTAGTCGTCTTTGAAATATGTAAAATATAAAGTGTGCCTAAAATATAAATGAAAACCGAAATACTAGATAAACATATAAGAAGGTGTAATAGTAATAATAGTATTTTAATTTCTAGTAAGCATAAAACAAGTAAATGAACATGTCAAATAAATGTATGTGTATATAGTGAGGAGATTACATCACACATGGTGGTATGCAATTAGTATATCTGCGTCGAGTGTTCAGTGGAGTCTAATGACCTAAAGAGAGATGATACTCAGGAACTTGAATGATGACTATTGTGTCCCCTATTTGTGTGTCGGTGGGAGGAGTTGTCAATTGAATCTCATACTACCCTCTGAATCTTTCTCCCACTGGGGTGGTAGAAGGACCTACCATCATCATATTGGAGAACCAAGTCTGTGATGAAGCTATACCCCAAGATTGTGATGGTGCTATACCCCAAGACTGTGATAGATCAAGACCCCAAGGATGTGATGGATCTGGACCCCAAGGTTGTGAAAGATATGGACCCCAAGATGGAGAGAACTATGGATATCCTATCAAGAAAGACAGATCCCATGCCACCCGAGTCACCTCCTAAATCAGATGATCTTGGACTACTAGAGGGATGTCCTCTACCTGTTGAATAGTTGGGGCCTTATGTGAAGCACTACATTGTATATGTATCCATGTTCGTGGCTCCTTAGCACTAGGAGCAGCTGCAAGATGTTCCTCAGGGATAGAAACCTCCTATCTCTGGTATGAATGCTTGAAAATTCTCTCGGAAAGAACATGGAAACATTCCCTTTCCTACAGTTCTGCAGCATGGATGGATTCCCTTCAAAAGACCCCCTCCTCCTCTTCATCATTCATGTGAACTAGATACTCTGTGTGACTTACCTATAAAGATATTCCAATTGAATTATAAAATAGTTCAATAAAAAACAAATGGAAATTTATTGACTTAACATCCTCTACTTCTCTCTGGCTGTTGGGTAATATACAGTATATACTTCAGTCAATAACATGGCTCATACTTAAGATGCTCTGAAAGAAAGAATCGATTAGTAGGTACACCCTGAATATTAAACTTTGCACATCTCGGCTAGAAGTTGATAATACAGGAATGGACTTGGGGCTAGTCCTTATCCTGCCTCCCGGTCATCTTCATCCGAGGAAGCTCCTCTGTCTATCTCAACAGAAATGGAATAGTATGAACACAGAAAAAATGGCACATGGCTCTGTCAGGATACAACCACTCAATAATATGTATGTGAATGAGGGGTACTACAGCCATATCATCTTCAAGCCCAACAGTGCAGTATGCAGGCAACTGGTCTATAATACTCCAGTAAGGAAGCCATGAAATCTAAAATGACATGTCAATTTTTCAAAAAATCTCTTATCTAAAAACCAAAATTAATGTTATTATTAAATTTTTTAGAGGTTGATAGATTGTATATACATACCTAATCAGGTAAGAGATAGTCTAACTTGAGCCGATATACTCTCAAATGGTGTCTCAGAACCACGTAAAAATTTTGTCTCTAACACCACCTGTAAAATAGATCATCATTAGTGAAAAATAATGATAAATTAAAGTTAATAAAATCTAGTAGTATCAGAATCCAATAGAAATGAATTATCATACCAGTGTCCATGCAGAGCGTCATATAGAACCTCCATCTCAATCAGCTAAACAACAAGCTCAGGGAGGAATTCGGGGATGCCCTCCCATTCCCACATCTAAATTAGGATGATGGTTCCCCGAAACCTATGCGGCCCCTGTGGGATAGCTTGCATGATGCTATGTATGTGTATTCCAAGTAGGTTGATCCCTATCTATATGCCTCGGCCTGATCAAAGTCCTCTAGTGGGGGTAGATACATCATGTGAACGTGCATTCCTAATTGATTAGTACACATGGTCCCACTAATGAGCCATAATATATATGCACGGGCATAACGCATTACAATATAATTGTCAGCATCATTAGATAAATTTAGAATCTACGCCTCCAACCAAGGCATAAATATGAATTCTCCATCTGTATCCCTATGTTCGAAAAAACTTTCAATGCCTAACAAGTGCTGAGAAAGATATAGTAAAGCTGCATGAGTGAGTCTAATAATTGGTCTCCCCTGTATAGGAAGACTGAGAAGCACTGCCAAATCCTAGAGGCCGATGGTCATCCCTCCCTCAGGTAGGTGGAATGTGTGTGCCTCTAGTTTCCACCTCTCAATGAGGGCAACAATTAGGTGATGATCTACAAATGTGAAATCTGATACGGCAATGTCATGGAAGCTATCATGGCGCAATTATCATCTAATGGGATGTGGAAGATCCCTATGAGGAAAATGGTGCACTCAACACACCATGATCGATAGATTTGACCCAACCTCTAACAAAACCTGGTAAATACGAGTATGCTATTGAGTGAGTAGTATAGTATCATCCCTCTGCATATAAACAAATTAAATGACTCCAAAATGTAAAATATTAATATAACCTTATGTTCATCATAATGTTATGACATGTAGAATGCAAGACATTTCATGTTTATTCACTTTGTTTTATGAAATTATTTTTACCAAAAGAAATATAATTATCCATGTCATTTGGTTTTGAATGAAATAATGATAATAATAAGAAAGAAGAGAAAAAATATATATAATGGTAAAAACAACATTTAAGAATTTCCACACATATGATAATTGTTGAAGTAAAAACATTGATACATGATTTAAGGGAATATATCTTAGAATAATCCAAGACACTAATGTAAATAAAATTATATTGATAATTTTGAAGTGGAATGATTGTTATTCTTGTTTATTTTGATCCAAGAAATATGTTTTGAAAGAATTTTGTTAATGAAATTATCTTTGTAAGAGTAATGTATTTTATAATGTTTGTATTATAATAAAATTTCTTAATGGATTTTATTGAATATGTGGAATGGCACCAATGCCCAAGAAATGTGATTTAGTAAAAAATAATTAAACTCTTTTCAAACACATTATTTGGGAAAGATGGCCCTAAATATGTGCCAGATTTTGGGAAAATTGATCAAATGATATATTCATTGTTTACCCTTCTAAAAATCTAATTTTACTCTTTATTATATTTTCTTTCCCCGTGTTATAAAGTATGATATGTATACGATTTGTGGTCGATATGAAGAATTTGTTTTGAGACTATGTAGATCCTTTATAAACTAGTTATTTATGTGTCTATTCTTCCAAAGTCAGTAGACCTGTTTTATTATGGAATAAATCATTCTATTAATTAATGAACATTATTCTACATAGAATTTAAATATTTGTATGAAAATTAATTGTTCCTATAGTTTTAATATGATCGTGTTGTAGTTAACCATAGGATACTAGGATGTGATAATATCTACGAAAACCCTAGGAATAATTTCAAGTACAGAATAACGTCATCTTGGTTTGAAAACAATTATGAATGACCTAGGATAAACACAATGATTCATTAAAGATGGTTTCATGATTTAGACATACAATGAATGATTTTCTCTAATTATGTTCACTTCCACTATGATCATTGTTTGGAACACTATTATTTATTGTTTTATTCAATTAGTTGAACCCAAAGAAATAATTTTAATGTTGAATAGGAAAGAAAATTCATTGAATATCTCCCTGAGCAATGGAATGTTATGGGATATAGAATTTAAAATATTGGTTCTATGCTAACACAACTTTTCAAGATCTGAATAACATTTTTATTTGAATGAGAAAATAAAGGACAAGCATTCTATTGGGTCTAGGTTTTTGAATTTTTTGTAAGGTTTTGGGGTTTAGTTTTATGAATTTCTGGTTAGGGTTTTGGTATTAAGGATTAGGGCTTTGAATTTTGGTATTATGGTTTAGAAAATATGTTTGTTGGGTTATGTGTTCTGCTTTTGGGTTTTGAGGTTTAGAAAACTGAGAAAAAAAAGAAGAGATAACAACATATAATTTGAAATATGAGAATGTCACAATGAAGACAATATGTCATTGTGGCTGAGAGTGTAAACTCCACCCAACAAAGTTAGGGAATATTTTCTGGTTATGAAATTTTTTTTGACATATGGTGCATCTCAAACTATTCCATTATTCTTAAGGCTAGTCCTTCTCATTACGCATCATACTGGCCTTCGGTCTCCCATGAGCATGCAACAGATTGATGGTAGGTATCACTATGAGTTGGCCTTTGGGTAATGGGAAATAATAATACTCCATAATCGGTGTCCATGGTGAAGCATAACAGGTAGTAATTGTATCTATCTATTACACTGGATCAACATATGCTTCCCATGATATGTTCATAGAGGCACATGTTGTAATGGTGTTTGTGCATGGAAACCGTACGGCCTGAAACATTCCACATTGACATTGCCTCATTTATAGTAATACCACCATTTTTTCATCGATGTGATTTTTTGTGGGGTTTGAATACTCTTGAACTTCAATTTGAGAGTCTTCTCATCGAAAAAGGCACACATGATAACTAGAAGTTTCTTCAATATTCTTTTCAGTCTATTGTTGAATGTGTCTTCCATGCCTTATCCCTTATTGTATTCAATATGATACTAGTTTTTTTATATCAACAAAGTACTTCACGAATATATATAATGTATCCTGGACTAGGGATGTTATAGTTAGCTTTCGAATCCCTTTGAAGACACCATTGATGCACTCAACAATGCTTTGGGTCATGTGGCCATACCACTTCCCCCCGTCATAGGCCAATGTCCATTTTTCTTTTGGAATCCTCATCATATAATCATAAATTTATTGATTAGCCTGGTGGATTTGTTCAAAATGTTCTTAAAACTACCATTGATCTGACTCATATTCAACAATGAATAGATGATATTTCACATATTTTGATTTTATCTTTATGTTGAAATAGTAAAAAATAATAAATACAATGCGTACTAAGCTTCTTGATTTCCTTCATTATCAGTTCATTGTGGAATGTTTTCTGCATATTTCTAGCAATGTGTCTAATATAGAACCAATTATGTGAATTTGGGTACCTCTATGTATCAGGATCTGCATTTATTGCCACATTAATTGACTGATGGAGATAAGATATCAAACAAACACCCTGAATTTTTGTGAAGTGGTTGTTGATACATGCCATAAACAAACTCCATAATTCTTAGTTTTGTTTCTCTACAATGGAAATGTCAAGCAGAAGAGTAGAATGGTTTCTATCTTGGGATGCCTAAATAAACAATACTCTCTGGTATTTTCTATTTATAAATGTTCCCTTAATCTGAATGAACTATTTTTTGAAACAAAATGCAGATATATAGGGGATGAATGCCCGAAACAACTGATGAAATTGAACACGAGATGGATCAATTTAGTTATAGTGAGACACATGTTTGTTTGTATCAATAAGTAATATGACTTGGTTATGATTCCTCATTATGGCTAGAAATTACGGCAACACCCAATATGAGTAATCGCAATCACCATAGACCTTCACAATTGCCTACTGTTTTTTCCATCCATGCATTATTATAGGAAATATTATAACTAAATGTCTATTGTGTCCTCTCTTTCAAAAGGTCTATCAGAACATCTTGACATGTCCTAATCATCTCAACAACAATATATAACAAAAATTCTTCATCTAATGAGGTATGATCTAGTGTTAGGCTTGGCTGAATGCAAGTGTGAGCTACCTTAATTCTAGAGATTATCCAACCTCTAAATACAATGTCTGGAATCACCATCAATAAAAATCTACAATCATACCCATACTTCTCAATTTGTATGACATATTTACTACGTCCTGATTCGTGAACTATATATCTCTAGTTCCTCTCAATGTGAAATCTCATTAGCGTGATTTTTAATGCATCTTTACTCGAAAATTTCCTTCCAACATTTAAGGTTTTTTCCAACTCACTAAACCTATCTGGTACAACTTCAGGTAACTAAGTTTCCAGGGTGAGAACATTATTGTCGAATTCAGGAACATGTGTCATTTCTTCTGACCATGATTAAAGGAGTGATGAACGATTTATTGTAGGTCAAGGTTGATGTAAAACTAATGCATTTCTCGAAACATCTTCCCTAACATATGTCGGTCCCTCCTCATCAGCACAGTAGTCACCATCTGATCCGTCATTACAAAAATCCTCATCGAAAGTTGGATTGACATGTATATCTGGGAGATCATCTAGGTTTTCCTCTTCTGCATCATTTTTAATAGGCTCAATTTCATGCAGAGGATTGTCTTCAACCACTCTGGTAGTTATACGTCTTCGTAAAACTAAACATTGTTATTTTACAGTAGAAACATAAACATATAACTCCATCATGGTACTATCTAATCGCTGATAACATAAATTAATAGCTTGGACCCACTGCACATTAGAAACCAATAGAAAATCTTAATGCCACTATGTTTACATGAATTAAAAATTTCAATATCTCATAGACTTGATCTCTTGATCGGGTCCTAGATTTAAGGAACCACAAATTCTCTCTTGAAGGCCACATATGGTTACATAATCAGTTGTACTAACCATCGTTATTGGTTGTGTAATGTAAGAAGCTCCTTGCTGAGTTTTAATGACCTCCCCATAGTAGTACACATAGGAAAACATGACTCTCTACGTAAAAAAATATTTTCATCAGAATTATGATAGAGTAACAAATTATAACAATGATGTTTGACCATATAATATTTATTAGAATGAAATTTTAGGACACCTTTTTATACCCTAAAATATGCTAATAAATATATGAATTCATGTTTTAATCCTATGTTCTATGTTAATTATTTTATAATTAATCTTTTCTAATAATAACTATTATTTATAAAATATATAGAATTTATGATACTGAAATTTTAAACCATTTTATTCTCCATTTCATTTTATATTATCATAATTTTGATTTTACCAACTGATTTTCTTAGTACAGTTTTTAGCTAATAAATCATTCATTAATCAATAATTATGCATTATTAAGTTATTCATTAATTACTTATTCATTAATCATTAATCATATTATATTCATTAGATAATTATAATTAACTAATCATATGTATTAATTTTAGTCCAAATTTATCATTAAATAATCTATAATTAATCATTACTAATAATAAGTATTATTTTAAACTATATATAACTAATTATATTGATTAATACATATCATCTTTAATTAATAATAATAACTTTCATTTGTAAATGCTTTTATCCATATTTCATTATATAACATCATAATTATCATTTTATCATTGATAAATATTCTAATTTATTTTTTATTTTCATAGATATCATATTAGTTTATAAAGAAAATATTAATCATCTTAAGCATATCCCTCTAGTGTCAAACCAGGAGTGCAGCAAGGCCCGTTGTCGTGTACCAAGATACCCTGGATCAAGCCCAAAACTCCTTGTTAGAGTTTTCACTCCAAGGTATATCTATTCCAGAGCCACGTCCACTTGTTTGTATCCAGAAAAGGATTTTATTTCTTAGATAACCACATAATCTAAATGCTACCAAAATTTCACAATACTTAATCGTAAGTTAATCTATATTTAATTTATACCTAGTCTATAATAATAAGACTTATTATTAAAAACTATATATGTAACATACATAACTTATTTTAATAGTATTTTTAATATATTCTCCATTCATTTTTTGTTTTGGGGGTTTCCCTAACTTTTATGGATGAATGGGTGAGTTTTTATGAATTGGGCCAAACCGTGAGCCCAATTCGAGATTTAAAAATAATTTTTTTTTATTTTATAACTCATTCATTTTTCAACATTTTTTATCCATTAAAATTACTACTTGGGATCCACTTACCTATTAACACCTCATTTTAAATTTGGAGTCTTTATAAATCCATAATCCTGGTAGATTTGGATTTTTATTTAAGGAGTTGGGCCACCCCGAAAGCCCATTTCCGGTTATAAAAAACATTTTGTTTATTTAATAACATATTATATTTTAAATATTTTTTGTTGATTCCACATCTAACCAGAGACCAATGAACCAAGGCACGCCCCCAATCTCTTCTCCCCCTATTTGGATCTCGTTTTCTTCGTAGAACATGTCGAAACTTCTTAAGATTTCTCAATTCGAGCAGATTAATACAGGTAACTTGTTTCCCTCGTAACTCCTTCAATTCTCACTCTGTTTCCCCATTAAAATTCCTAAATTGTCACTTTATCTTTGTTCGAACCTCCATTAAATTGTTGGATGTTTTCAAATTCAGTTACAAGTGTATGTGAGATTATTTATACAAGATCCCTCAAGTAAGTTGGTCTTCTTCATTCTTCTTTCAATTTGCTTTGGGTTACATTCAATGTGATTAGGGCTTCTTACTTTATCCATAAGGATCATAATGTCTAGAAGTTAGGGTTCGAACCTAGGGTTTGATTTCTTGTAAATTGGGTGAAAATATCTTTTTTTAGGATGGATTTCACTTCCTTGAGGTGCTGTGGTGGCGTGGTTTATGTTTTGCACTATGTTTTGAGTGTTTCGACATATAAGGTAGGTGATTCCATGTATAAACCTTTTTGATGAGTTATCGTTCTTGGTATATTAATTTCATATGTTTCAAATCTGTTTTTTGTGGTGTGAAATATATTTTTTGATGGATTTGGTTAAGTGTTTAATTTTATTGTTTCATTTTTTCTTGGAATTGGGTTCTTTTCATGCGTGGCTCTTGGGGAAATGTTTGGGTGTATTTTATAACATATAAAAGTGATTTATTAGTGTCTAAAGGAGCAGAAATTTCTTTTTTGTTAATGCCTTAATTCCATGTGGGCCTTTTAATGGGGTTTTTGTATGGTTTTAATGTGTGAAACCATGTTGCACTTCATGAACGTGATTTTTGAAAACATGTGTTTTTCATGTGTACCTTTTGTGGTGTTGCATGAGGTATTTGTATAAAACATAGGGGTTGTTTAATAAATGTTTTTAGGGCTTCCAATTCTGCTTTGTATTGTTATTGGTACTGTTTTGGTCTTCAATTAGGGTTTTGAAATGGGTTTTGTATGCAAACCATGGTTGCACCTCTTCGGTTGGTTTTATGAAAATTGTAAATGATTTAATGAGTTACACAATGTGTGAAATGGTTACTTATGTACTTTTTTGGTGATATTATGTTCCTAAAATGAGTTTTTGAAACATAAAGTGGTCAGTTATATTGTAAAACATTTTGGTAATGTTTTGAAATTTGTCGAGATGATTTGTGAAATTGGGATGTGGGTGCGAAATGTGTTTTCGGGCTGTTTTGCGTTAGTGTGATGCGCAAAATGGACTTTTTTTTATGAAAAGGGTATTATGTAACATGTGAGTGGGATATTATGTGATGTTTATCATCTTGGGAAATATTTTTTTTAAAATTGTTAACGGATTTGTTGAATTGTTAAGGATGTGCAAAACGTGTTGTGGGCTATTTTTGGTGTGAGTATGATTTCATAATTCATTTGAATGAAAAAGTGGATTTTTAGAATTGTGTGGAATACATGTGGGCTGTTTTGTGAACTTGTGATGTGAAAATGATATTTTCATGTTCTTGTTGAACTTGTCTGAGCACAAGGGGAAAGACCGCAGTATCTAGGTGGGTGGACATGTACTAGTATGCTAGTGAATCTGTGGGGTTTGACCTCAGTTTCACTTAGCAAGATTGACGCTTGAAACTCTAAATAAACTATGATGATGATGATTGGGGACCACTAGGTTATGGGTATGTTCCCTACTATTGTCTTGTGAACAAGAAAGGATATTGTGATGGTTAATCTCACCGAGATACGAGGTACTTGGGACCCACAACAAACTAGTGCCTAGGGGTTATTTCCTATTGATTGTGCTCATTAGTTACTTTGTGCTTACCGTCAGCATATGGTATGGTTGGCTGGAAAATTCAGTAGTGTTGACATTTTTTTTAAAATTGTTGATTCTTAATGATATCCCACTTGAAAACTGTTTTAATTTTTTTAGTTTTATCTTTTAGAAATTGTAACTAGCATTTTCTGTTTATGAAAACATGCACGCTTTTTGTCATTGAGTGTTTATCACATGGAATATCTTAGTGGTGGTATCCTAATAGGCATTGGATCACACCCTACTTACACCCTTGGGTGTAAGTAGACTTAGATATTTTGTTGTTGCAGGTTTGGATACAATTTTTAGTTCCAGTGGTTTGGGTTTCTAGAAGGTCCTTAGTGGTGAAGTATTGTGGAGATGGATTGAGGGCGGTGCCCCTTTCCATTAGGGTTCTTGGGATATTTAATTTTCATTTTGATTTTTTTATAGTATTTTTGAGTTTTTTTAATACATTTAATTCAGTTATGAATTTTGTAAAAGATGGTTTTAGTTGAAAAATCCAGATTCGTTTTATTGAGTTAGTTTGTTGTTTAATGTTTATAAAATAGGATAAATTGTTCCCAAACATAATTTAATGATACCCGGGAACTTTTTTCAACCCTTGGGGATCGGGAACGCCCTTTGGGCCTTGTCGCGGGCTTGGTGGGGTGCCGGTTTTGATGGCGACCAAATTCGGTTTGTGACAAAATGGTATCAATGGAGGTTCTGGTTAACTCTTTGGGTCATGTTATTTGGGGAAGAGTCGAGAAAGTCTAGAGTTAGGATTTTTGGGACTTGTTATTCCAGTTATGGGTACTGTTTCTGATCATCACACCTCATGATAGGATTCAAGTTTCTATGATACGTCAGGATTTATCTAATTCCTTTGGTTTTCTTGGTTGATGATGATTAGGGGAAATGAAAAGAGAGTTGGGTTAATTGTCTCAGTGAGCTCGCAGGGCCTGACAAGCCATGTGGAGCTGGTGATATTCTCTAGAACACTCTCAGTGATGGTAAAGTGATTGGACTATGGCCACCAACCATATGTCTAAGTCACCCACTGAAACTAGTTTCCTCTCGCATTGTTTTTTGCTATAGTTTTGAAATCATGGAACTTTGGTTTTAAAGTGACTTGGTTTTATGAAGCGTAATGTTTTTTGTGAAATGATTTTAAAATAAAGAGGTAATGTTTTGGTTTATGAAATGGTGGAACTAAATTTTCAGAATTGTTTTTAAATGGAAAATGGTGTGCTTCCACCTCTTTTGAAAGTAGGAACTATATTGAAGTTGGTATTGAAAATTGTTTCCATTAGAGTTTTCTAAACAATCAAAGGGTGTTCTAATGGGATGAGATGTTTTTAAATTGATGTGAATATCTTTAAAGTTATTTCTTTTCTAAATGTTTGTGTCTTTCTGAAATTTTTTTTAAGATTTGAGTTGGGATTTTTATCTTGTGGTTAGCGAGTTTTAGAAAATGATTTGTTAGTTGACCATTTTGGTGTTGAAAAGTGGAAATAATTTTTGTTTTTACCATTGGTATTTTCATGAGAAACCAAATTCATGGGGTTATACGGGATGATGGATGGTTGATGGTATATATGGATGAGTGTCGGTATGGATATGGGGAGGGTGTCCGGTGTGGCACAGAAACATGCATGTGTAAGGCCCATGGGGTACCATTGGTGGATGCGCTACCCGTTGAACTATTTGTTTTCATAGAAATGTTTTTAATGAAAAAATTATGTCTTGATTAATTGTTTGGGATGGTTTATATTTTGTGTTTTTTGGAAAATTTTGATGTTGTGGGATGTTTTGAGTCCAAGAACCCCTCCTGTTAGAACTGTGTTTTGGGTCTGTGTTTGGTCGATAAGGTGGGTTGGAGGACTGGTTAGTAGTCTCCAATGAGATATGTTTCGGGATACATTTATGGTGGATCCCTTCATGTGTTTGGATATGTTTTGTGGAACTTTTTGACCAATGGACAATCTTGGTTGGGTCCTTGGGTTCTCTTGTTGGATAAGGTACGCCCCCTTTAAGGGTTAATGCATAACTAAAGTGCAACCCATATTGTTTCTACCATGGAAAATCCTCCAGTTGATCAATATAAGGAATATTTTTCTTGATCTTTTTAGATTGAGACTACACCCTTTCCATTCATGGTTTTGTGTATCCTCTTATAGCAGGAGAGTGATCTTGGAAGGTTTAAAGAGACCTTAGCTTCTTAAGTTTCCTGATTTTCCTAAAGTCGAAGTGGTCTGGGGTTTTCAGCATGGATGAGTATCTGGATTGTGTCTAAGAATTCCTCTCGGTCCTATATAGTCTCTTCGAAGAAGGAGTTCACATTAAACTACCAGTGAGGGAAATGTGGTTACAAGAGGATATTGTGTCCACTTTCTAGAATTGGGTCTTTTTGGGGATGTTGTATAAGGTCCCTCTCCATGCATTGTTTATATTAGTCACACGGATCATGTTCAGTGAATCCTTGTGATGTCATGTGCTCGATTGACCGAAAAGGTTAAATTCATAAAATACTCTAAGAGTCTCTGTTATTTTGGGAGAATGTATCCCTCGGAAAAACATCATATTATTCCATTTTTTTAGGAAGGTGTGTATAGGTGTTATTTACTTCAATTCTTTCTCACCCGAACAAATAAGGTGTGATTTTTGTGCATCTTCTAATCCCTTATATTAGTGAAATATTGGGTTAGGGTAAAGTGGGTTTGGAATGTGTTATGACTTGGAAATATTATCAAGGATTTCAGTGTTGTTTTTTTGTTGCACTAAAAGAATAATTCTCATTCATGGGGTTTCCAAGGACTAACTGTGAGGCTGAAGATGCTTTGATCATTTGAGCTACAGCCATAGGTCTCTAAGAGAAGCTGGCTCATAGTTAGGGGAAATCTCTGGGTCATTTAAACCATTTTATAATATCATGTCCTCAGTGTGAAAGATAGGAAGAGTTTAAACCTATGGTGTCAGCATCTTTCTTCTATTGTTCTCGTTCGGTGGAAATAGCTGGAGGTACTTGTACCCATGTTATCGCCTAATGTCATTCCCTCCCCCTTTGGTTTCCATTGGGTCATTAGAGAATGGTTGGAAATTTTTCTAGAGAGGATGAGCATGCAGTTTTTGCATGATTAGTAGTGACCATGGTCCAGGAATCCAAGCGAAAATAATGATCTACACAGTTAGTGCATGGTTTCCCAAACCATACAGACTAACCGTGCACCCTTCCCAAATCATTAAATTGTTTTGGTTCAATCTATGTCAGACCATGCTGGTAGGTTGTGGGGAGACCCACTATGATTCTCATGTATGTTCCTTCATAAATTTTGAATGGAAGTCTACCCATTGTACTAGGGAGACCGTTCAAGCCTCCCCTATTAGTGTCATCATTCTGTCTCAGAAAAATATAGGTTGTCTCTCATAGTGGGGAGCATATTTGTGTCACGTTGTACCAATAACTCATATTTATCCATAGTCTTGTCTTGGCAATAGGTAGTCTCATTCAGATGTATCTAGCTACCAACATCTTCCTCGAGTAAACGCTGGGATTGGAGAGCACCCAATCGTTTAGTTAATGTAAGGTAAGTGTAACCTTGTTCGAAGTTGTTGTTTGTATGGGTGAATTACATGACTCTTGTTCGGATAGTGTTTGAAGAGTTTTCTATCAGGAAAAAGTATGAATGTGATTGATCATTTTAGGAAAGTGGTATAATTTTTGGTTGTGATAGTAATCCTTCATTCATTGATCACTAGAGGTGTTTTGGCCCTTGGGGGCGAAACCTGGCAAGGGAGTACCTCTTGGTTTCTCATATGGGTTTGGTTGATGCTTTGACCTTGATGTGACTTTCTGGGGTGGAATATTTTCTTGGTGGGGAGAATTATAACATACATAACTTATTTTAAAGGTAGTTTTAATTTATTTTCCATTCAGGCTTTGTTTTTGGAGTTTCCCAAAATTTTATGTATGAATGGGTGATTTTTTATGAATTCGGCCAAACTGTGAGCCCAATTCCAGATTTAAAAATAAATTTTGTTTCTTTTATAACTCATTCATTTTTCAACATTTTTCATCCATTACAATTCATACTTGGGATCTCCTGACCTATTAACACCATATTTTAAATTTAGAGCCTTTATAAATCCATAATCATGGTGGATTTGGATTTTTATTTATGGATTTGGGCCACCCCGAAAGCCCATTTCTATTTAAAAAAAAAATTGTTTATTTAATAACTTATTCTATTTTTACTATTTTTCGTTGATTCCACATCTAACCCGAGACAACGGAACCTAGGCGTGCCCCCAATCTATTCTCCTCCTCTTTGGAGATCGTTTTTTTCACAGAACATGTCGAAACTTCTTAAGATTTCTCAATTCGGGTATATTTATAAAGGTAATTTGTTGGATTCATAACTCCTTAAATTATAACTCTTTTTCCACATTAAAATTCCTACATGGTATCTTTATCTTTGTTCGAACCTCCATTAAATTTTTGGATGTTTTCAAATTCATCTACTAGTGCATGTGAGGCGATTTCTACAATATCCCACAAGTAACTTGGTCTTCTTCATTCTTCGTTCAATTTTCATAGGGTTACATTCAATTTGATTAGGGTTTGTTACCTTATCCATAAGGTTCCTAATGTCCAGAAGTTAGGGTTGTAACATAGGGTTTGATTTCGAGTATTTTGGGTGAAATATTCTGGTTTTAGGTTGTATTTCACTTCCTTGAGGTGCGGCGGTGGTGCAGTTTATGTTTTGCACCATGTTTTGAGTGTTTCTACATAAAAGGTAGGTGATTCCATTTATAAACCTTTTATGATGAGTTAGGTATCTTGGTTTATTAATTTATTATGTTTCAAATCTATTTTTTGTGGTGCAAAAACTATTTTTTGATGGATTTGGTTATGTTTTTAATTTTATAGTTGAATTTTTTCTGGAATTGGGGGATTTTCATGCGTGGCTCTTGGGGAAATGTTGGGTGTATTTTATAACATATGAATGTGATTTATTAGTGTTGATAGGGACTGAAAATTCTGTTTTGTTAATGCCTTAATGTCATGTGGGCCTTGTAATGGGGTTTTTGAATAGTTTTAATGTGTGAAACCATGTTTTACTTCTTGAATGTGATTTGTGAAAACATATGTTTTTCATGTGTACCTATTGTGGTATTGTTTGAAGTATTTGTATAAAACATGGGGGTGGTTTAATAAATTTTTTTTGGGCTTCCAATTCTGCTTTGGGTTGTTATTGGTACTGTTTTGGTCTTGAATTTTGGTTTTGAAATGGGTTTTGTATGAAAACCAAGGTTGCACCTTGTGGGTTGGTTTTATGAAAATTGTAAATGATTTAATGAGTTACACAAAGTGTGAAATGGTTGCTTACATATTTTTTTGGTGATATCATGTTCGTAAAAGGAGTTTTTGAAACATAAAGTGGTCAGTTATGTTGTAAAACATTTTGGTAATGTTTTGTAATTTGACTAGGTGATTTATGAAATTGGGATGTGGGTGTGAAACGTGTTTTCGGGCTATTTTGCGTGAGTGTGATGTGAAAAATGGTATCTTTTTATGAAGAGGCTATTATATAACATGTGAGTGGGCTGTTATGTGATTTTTAGGATATTAGGAAATATTTTTTTCAAAATTGAAAACGGATTTGTTGAATTGTGAAAGATGTGAAAAACATGTTGTGGGATATTTTTTCTGTGAGTATGATTTCAAAATTCATTTGAATGAAAAAGTGGATTTTTTAGACTTCTGTGGAATGCATGTGGGTTGTTGGTGAAATTGTGATTTGAAAATGATATTTTTCATGTGCAGTGTATATTTATTGATGTGTTGAACTTGTATGAGCACAAGGGGAAAACGTGGGTATCTAGGTGGGTGGACGTGTACTAGTATGCTAGTGAATCTGTGGGGTTTTTCCTCAGTTTCACGTAGCAAGATTGATGCTTACAACTCTAACTAAACTATGATGATGATGATTGGGGACCACTAGGTTATGGGTATTTTCCCTACTAGTGGATCGTTCCTGAGAACAGATATTGTGATGGTTACTCTCACCGAGATACGAGGTACCTGGGACCCACAACAAGCTAGTGCCTAGGGGTTATTTCCTATTGCTTGTGCTCATTAGTTACGTTGTGCTTACCGTCGGCATACGGTATGTCTGGTTGGAAAATTCAGTAGTTTTGACCTTATTTTTAAAATTGTTCATTCGTAATTATATCCCACTTGAAAACTATTTTAATTTATTTTTAGTTTTATCTTTTAGAAATTGTAACTAGCATTTTCTGTTTATGAAAATTTTCACGCTTTTTGTCTTTGAATGTTTATCACATGGAATTTCAAAGTGGTGGTATTCTACTCGCCATTGGCTCACACCATACTTACACCCTTGGGTGTAAGTAATTTTGGTTATTTTTTTGTTGCAGGTTTGGATATATTATTTAGTTCTAGTGGTTCAAGTTTCTAGCAAGTCCTTAGTGGTGAAGCCTTGGGGAGATGGTTTGAGGGCGGTGCACCTTTACATTAGGGTTATTGGGATATTTAATTTTGATTTTGTTTTTTTTATAGTCTTGTTGAGTTTTTTTAATACATGTAATTCAGTTCTGAATTTTGTAAAAGATGGTTTTAGTTGGAAAATCCTGATTCATTTTATTGAGTTTGTTTGCTGTTTAATGTATATAAAATCAGGTAAATTGTTCCCAAAATTAATTTTATGATACCTGAGAACTTGTGCCAACCTGTTGGGATCCAGAACGCCCTTCGGGCCTTGTCATGGGCCAGGTCAGGTGCCGGTTTTGATGGCGACCATATTCGGTTCGGGATAATATATAACTAATTACACAACCTAATAAAAAAATATTTAGAACTAACTAAACTACTTTGAAAATGAAATATATATAACTAAAAATAATTCTATTAAATTAATAAAAAACATTAAATTAAATAAAAAAACCTCTAAATGATGCATCACAAAAAACACCTTCTTTTGGACCACCGACTGCACCACATGGAAAATGAATGTTTTTATAGAGAAAAATAGTGAATTTTGGGGATAATAGAAAACAATCAAGTGATGAGAATTGGTGGGTGGATGCCCTTTTATAGGGAGCTAAGGCAAAGGATGCATCGGTAATTCCACATTTCGCCTATGAGTGAGGCCAAAGGTGGCATCAGCGGTTCTACCATTTGCCTTACCTAGAGGTGAAAGGCTGCATCCCCCGTGTCGCCATTATTATGTCATCGATCTAGGAAAATGGAGGAGCGGGCGAGGGAAGGAGGCATCACTGATGCCACCTTTTCCCATCAACCCAAAGCCTTTATTGTTGATGTCTCCTTTATAGTGTATTTTAATAATAAATTAACCTAGACCATTTTAAAAAATTCAGAAAACGTATAAAAAACTCATACAACCATGTTTTTTTAATAAAATGGAATGAAAATAATGCACATGAAAATTGAATTATTAGTTCCATTTCTTCCTTCCGACAATGAAAAGGGAATATTGATAAATTAATCAATAAATCTGTATGGCCTTTTTGTATTTTATTTTTGACTTTGTGAAACATTGTATTATTTTAAAAAAAATATAATTTCCTTTTCTTTTAACACCCCATTTGAGTACCCCCACCTTCCCATTTGGGTTAGAGGTAGATTGGTCTCAAGATAATTATTCAATTGTGATAAAATATATGTCAGAATAGCCAAAAATAATAATCATGGAAATAAGAGTAGAAAATAAATGATGCACATAAATTTAACATGGGAAAGCCCGCCAATGCAGTGAATTAAAAAACCACATAACAATTCCAAAATAAATTCACTATGAATCAGAGAGCACACAAAATCCAATTAGAAACTCAAACATAGCATAGAAAACCTGTGTAAAATTCACACTCCGATATGTGTTCATTGCCGATCTAATAATCATCTCGTGACAAGATGTCACCCTTCAGCTATCAAAAATGGACACGCTGCATCGTTGCAACACCTCGTTGTTATCCCACTAGTCATAGAAATGATTCACCATGTTGTTGAACTCTATCGATGAATAGACTGCCATTGACCGACCAACTCTCACCATCGATGTCACATCCCACCTCAAAATCTAATTTCGAGCCACATTTCCACCTCTCTTTCTACTGTTGTCCATCCTTACGGTTGACAACCCGTTGTACATATGATAAAGAGGGATAGATGATAGAGAAAAGAGAAATATGTGATAGATAAAATATATTAGATGTTAGAAAGAAAGGATAATCTGACATTGAATCAACTTTTTATAAGGCATTCAAAGATGGTGTCCCACAGTATTCTCTCACATCATTCTTCGATGGCATCCCACCATGGGTTTCGGTATCACACTATGTGTCTTTATAGTTACTCACACAGTCTTCTCTATAACTAGTTTTTATTTCTCCCTCACATAGCTCAGCCCTCCCAAAACGGGTGACTATCACGCATTGTCAATGGTCTTCATGGTCTTCCACCACCTCAAAGAACAAGCCTTTGACCACAATCATATTATATATGGTGCTTGTAAATCTTAATCTCAACATAATCTCATTTCGAAATTCTCTAACATCTACTAATTTGATGAATATGATCTCTTTTATTTCATGGACTAATTCTTACTCATTTTCTTGATCCACAGGTTCTCTAGGATGTGGTTAGTTTCTATTCTTATTCTTGTTCAACTAAATGTATTTCTTTTTCATGATAGAACTATTATATGATTATCTCAATGTGTCGACATCTTTCTTATTCATTTCCAATTTATTTTTTATTCATTGTATATTTCCTTTAAATTTTATTCAAATAGTAATTCGGTATAAGATATGGAAATTCCACTTCAATTTTTGTAGGATCTTCTCATCTTTGAACCACTACCACAAAAACAGGTTTTCACAGTGCTAATCTCTAACAGCGCTACAAAAATGCTAATAAAGGGGATACCGTTATCAGCGCTAAAAAAGAGTTGATAAAGGGTACTTTTAACAGTGCTAAAAAATCATTGTTAAAAGTTCCCCTTTATCAGTGATTTTTTAGCACTAATAAAGGTACCTCCTTTATCAGGGTTTTTTTAGCAATGTTAAAGGGGGCCCCTTTATCGGTGTTTTTTTAGTAGCGCTGATAAAGGGGGGTTTTATCAGCACTTTTTTTACTAGCACGGATTAAGGGTATATTTCAAAAAAAAATCAAGAAAAGTAATATATTTATATATAAGTATATGAGTATATTGATATTGATATAAATATAATATATAATTTTTAAATATGTCTTACATAATTATAAATAAACATTTTCACTTAATATATAATATATGTAGTGAAAATGGCTTATAAAATATTTAAAAAATTATTATTAATTAATAATTTCCTAATTATCATCGATTAATAGTCATTTAATAACAATTTGAAGACCCAAAAAATTGAAAAATTAATTAAAGATCTGAAATAAGTTGAAAATGTAACTCAAAATTCAAACGGAAATAACTTTTGATTCGGGTGTCTGTTTGAGCTCTATAACTTATCAAATTAAACTCTGTGATGTTATATACACCTTCATCACCTGGGGGAACCAAATCGTTATTTTTTTAGGCCTAAAGTGGCTCAGAAAGCCTCTAAAACTGTGTTTTTGTCCAGATTCCCAAATTTTTTATATTCGATGGAATTTCAATCTCATTTAAGTGGTGATTCTTTACCATTCATAGTGGGGAATGAATTTATTTTGAAATATTATATTCATATTAATATTATGGATTTTAAATTTTATCTTTTTTTATAATTTACTGTTATTTATAATCAAATATATAACAATATATACATATTTTGTACATATTTGCACATACAAATTTTGATTTTATAAATAAATAATTAAAATTATTTATATATAAAATATATTTCTCAATATATAAGGCTTATCTAAATAAAAAACTAATATCCATTTTATTTAATATACAAATATATGAATATTTATATACTTATATAATGTGTGTGTATGCGTGTCTATTTGTGTGTCTATAATAAAAAGTTGTATATATTAATATACGACTAAATATAAGGATTAAAAATATAACTAAATGTATATAAATAAATATATATACATATATATTAATATACGAATAAATATATAGAAATAAAAATATATAAATATAACTATACATGTATATATATATATATATTAATATACGAATGCATATATATATATATATAACTAAATATATATTTTAATATAAATATATATATGCTAATATAAATATATATTAATATAGAAATAAATAAATATATATATATATATCATTAAATGGATAGAAAAACAATGTAGAGGAGCGGTAAAGGGTCCAGGCACACAGTGGGAGGTCTCGAGATCGAATCATGGGGGTTGTAGGGGCCCGTTTGGTGGTGAAGTGTTGTGCTAGCACTGTAAAATGGGGCTACTAGCGCTATTAAAGGTTTGGGGTTGGGGTTGGGTTGTGCTTGAGTGTTAGGGGCATACGGGTGTGGGCGGGGTGCTTCATAGTGCTATTGAAGGGGGGGGGGGGGTCAAGTATTGTAAAAACCCCCCTCTGATCTGCAGAATTTTTTTTATTTTTTTTTAAATTTTTATCATCATTTTTTAAAAATCGCTAATAAAAGTGGTCTTTTAACAGATAAAGGAACCTTTTATCAGTGAATGTTTTAGCACTATTAAAATGGATCCTTATCAGCACTTCTTTTAGCCCTGATAAAACGGATCCCCTTTATCTTCAATATGATTAACATCATTTTTGTAAGTATTATAAACGGACTTTTCTAGTGCTTTTAAAGGTCATATCTGCAGTATTGAACTCAATCACATTTAAAGAATGTCTTTCCATTTTTATTTCATCATTATGACTCTAGCGGTTTCCTTCAACAGATCTCAACAATATCATCACTTTTAATTACCTTTAAAATCACCATCCAATTTCGTAAACTATCATGTGATTATGATGTAGCATTCCCTTTCATAGCATGGAAACCACCTCTTCTTCAATATACAACATCCCATTTAGTTAGATGCTATATTCACAGAATAAATCACAATGAGTCAGAATGTCATTCTAAAATTTAATCTACAAAATAAAAGTTCATGATCACCATTTTAAATGATTATTTTATAACAATAATCATCTCAATTTTCTCCCTTTTATTTCTAAATATTCCACCACCTCCGTCTGGTATTTTCACTTTGTAGGTTACTTCATTAATGTTCCCTATGAAATCCAGGTATGAATAATATGGAATTATCTCGACATGTTTCATTATTTTCATAGTAAGTATCGAGTTCACTTATTCTTCATACTATTCATTTGTACCTTATAAAGATTGTACCCTACGATGGCCCTTGTATTATATGAAGGTACACCACAAAGTCACTAGGTACCTTAAGAAGTCCTCGTCATAGGGTCCATGTACCCTAAAACATCAATTGTTTACCATACGAAGTTGTTCTGCATAAACCTTATACAGGACACTTGAAAACTTATGCATATGTTGTCTTACCCTTAGGAGGATCTTGTATCAATCTTATGAGTAGCATGAATCAACCTTATGTGTGTTATATCTCAACCTTACAAAATCCAGACATTACTTAAATATTAGCATGACATCTTCAACTCACATCAAGGGCCTACCAATAAATTTGAACCATCCTCAAGCCAGATCAAGAGGATCCCCTAACACATAAACAATAATGTACATGTGCAGTGATTCATGTATTCACTACAGAAAATGGTGGTTAGCGGCATTTTTTAGAGGAGGTTCTCAAAATCATCACTAAATTTGTACTTTATTTTCTTAAGCTGCAGCTTTAGAAACCGTCGCAAATTCATGATGTCTTTTGGAAGCAATTTATTTCACAATAGTTTAAATCCCCCTTAAATACATAGCACTGATTTTATTTTATTTTATTTTTTGTGAAATTTTTTATAAAAAAAATAATTTTTTTTATTTTTAATGAATAATTATTTATTATTTTTTAATTTTTATTTATTAATTTTTATTTATTATCATTATGTATTATGTATTATGTATAATTTAATAATTATTATAATTATTTATTATTTTTTACTTAAAATTATAAATAATTACGAATGGCTAATAATTAATTATTTCTTATTCATTATTAATTGTTAATTGTTAGTTATTAATTAATATTTATTGTTTATTGTTTATTTATATATATCCATATATATTTCTATATTTATACATATTTATATGTATTTTGTGGGTATATATATAGATATTTATTTATATATATATTCATATTTATTTATATATTTTGTTATTAAACATTTTATATAATATATACTATATTTTTTATTTTTAAAAATAAATTGAATTTTTTAAATTAGTATTTATTATTTATTATTTATTAATTACTAATTATTTAATTATTATTAATTATTATATATATATATATATATATATTTCTAATTTTAAATATATTTATATTTATTATTTGGGTACATATCTATATAATTATATGTGTATATACATATATTTATGTATATTTATATGTGTTTATATATATATATATATGTTTATATATAATTATATTCAACTATGTATATATATATATATGTTCTTAAATATATTTATGTAAATTTATATATATATATATATATATTATGTCGTGTGTGTGTGTGTCTATATATATATATATATTTATGTGTTTGTGTATTTAGGTATCTTTATATGTTTTTATATTTATATTTAGATTCATATTTATCTATAATTATTTATAATTATATATGTGTATGTGTATTTATATATATTTACGAATATTTATGTGGAATTATATGTAACACCCTAAACCCAGTAACCCAGAATCGATGCATTATTTTAATACATTGGCGTGATTACAAGGAATCAAGTCCCGATGTACTGATCAATTTAGCATTTTTGGAAAATAGATTACATACATGAATGTTACATTACAATTTCTAACATATATTACAACATAGATAGTTCTTTGAGATTTTCATTGTTCCCTTATCATAACCATGCATCTCAATCATAAAACACTTCTTGGGATCCTGGGAAAAAAAAAGGGGTGAGCTCAGATGCTCAGTAAGGGTAAATAATTTAGCAGAATCTATATTCTTTTAAGGCAAGATGTGTAATAAAAACAACTACCTTTTAAACATAAACATGAACATAATATGGAAAAAATAAATCAAAAATTACCATATTAACATGCACATGGATATTCTACTAGTCGAATAATCACATTTAATAACTAATTTCATAATAAAGAAATGTATAGTACTGGACTTCAATTTCTGTGTCAAGGTCGCGTGCCAGGACCTAGTGGATAACTATTACTAGACCCCATCCCAGAGAGCCTCTGTAACTGGACTCCAACCAGGAGAGCCTGTGTAACTGGACTCCAACCCGGAGAGCCTCTGTAACCGGACTCGAACCCCAAGAGCCTCTGTAACCGGACTCCAACGCAAAGGGTCTACTGTAACTAGACCCCAACCTAGAGGGAATAATTTTACAGGCCCCCAACGCATAACATATTAGTATAACACATTCATATTAAGAATTGGTTGAAATATAACATAAACATTCGTATTAAAACCATCATAGGAAATTTCAATACTTTAACCTTAAACCATGAATGGAATAAAAATAACTCATCCACTGTAAAATATATCAAAAAAATTTAAATAATGTTTGGAAGATTGATATAATGATCTGGATACATGATTATGAAAAATATACATAGAATTTAGAGTATTTATATAAAAATAAAGGAGTGTTACATTAGGGTAATGAGAGATAAAGCATAATCAGAAGGAAAAAATGGAGGTTCGGAAAGAATCTACTACCTTATGTATGAAATAGTTCTTCGGTTGTATTTAATATCCTAAGAAATCAAATTAAACCCCTTAATTAATTAATTCATAAAATTTATTACATTAATTTTATTTAGTATAATGTTATTAATTTAATTCATTGATTTTTTGACAAGTTATACGATACAATTTCATTGTTCAGGAGTGCTCATTACCTTGGTTTTCATGATGGGTTTACTTGTATGCATGTTCGGAAATTAATGTAAAATGATAATGGTTGTCCAAAATTGAATTTATATGTTATCAATGAAAATAAATAATATTAAATGGTTATATATGTCATTTGTTTATTTGGGTTGAGGACGAATCATTTGATATGATGTTTGTGATAATCATTTAGATTATTTTGGTAGTTTTTCGATTATCACAAAATAGTTTTTATTTATTAATTAATATTATGTTTATATTAGGATTTCAGAAAATTAAATATATTATAATAAATATATTATAATTTGGTTTAACAAAAAAAATTCATTATGACCAATCTTGAAATAGGTCATGGAAGTTGAAAATTTGTCATCTTTGAATGTGATAAATCAACACATCACATATGATATCTTCATTTTTAGTACAAAAGGAGTGGGGAAGAAAATGGTGATGGATTATTCCATTAACATAATAAAATTCTAGTATATGTGGTATAATTAAGTTACCATGCCACTTGGATAATGGTAGGTTAAGAGATAATAATAAAATAAAATAAATCGGAAATAAATTAAAAGAAAAGGAAAGAGGGTTTTACCTCTTGAATTATCATCCTTGAGAATTTCCATGAAGCACTTGGGTTTGGTCTTTTAATGAGTCAAAAGGATTCTAGACATGGGTTAGAGACTTGTGAAGTGGATTGGGCATAATTTGGAAAAGGATCAGAGCTTTAATGGTGTAGGGAGAAGGGGTTGTATTAATAGGGGAGGAGGGGGTGTTTTCTCATTATTTTATTCATTGGATTATTATTTTGCCTCATTTCTATGAATAGTGTAGATTCTTGGGAGTAAATATAGTATATAATTCATGTTATTTTGAATCAATGGCAAATTAAATCATCCATGACTCAATCATGACTCAAAAATTCATTTATTTACCTTATAAAGTAAATTATAGTATTTCACTATCAAAAAAAAATTAAGCTATTCTAGAAATATCCCAAAAATTCAACGAAACTATATTTTGATGTGTAGAATTAAAAAATGGACTTCATTTTATGAAAATAATTTTTTAAATATGAGAAATTTATTTTTTATCTAAAATAATCATTTACTCAAAAAAAATACCGATTTTAAAATTATAACTAATTTTATAATAATTTGAAATTAATTAAGGCCTCATAAAATTATTTTATAAATGATTCCATTGATCAAGGATGATATCAAATTGCTCAAGATTATTTATTATAATGACACATTCCTTTATTAAAGATTTATTCTATGATTAAGGATCTAGGTATTGATGTGTATGGATTCCATTATGTTATGGTCATGCACTATGATTACGTCATCATACCCTTATGCTCATCTTATTCTCACTGAAGATATTCAATTGTTAATTCATATGTTTACATTTACTAAACATTTTATATCTCCCAAATTATTTTTCAATTTTACTTGGTATATAAAAAATAATTCCAAATTATTTGTGTCTAGAAAGGAATCATATGTAGAGAATTTTATGGGAGATGTTGTAGACATAATATAAAATATGAAAAGCTAGGTATAGTGGGATCAATACTCTATTAAAGTCATCAGTGTTGTTTATGCAATATTTTTTTCCTAATTCTCTAAATATCTAAACCTCAGTGGTCCACGGGTATGTAACTGATCCAATATTTCATTTTTATGTTGTATGGTTTGGATGGAAAAAGTTGTGTTACATTTGTTGGTATCAAATCCAGAAATGAAAAACTTATGTTTTTAGCACCAAATCCAAAAGTGTAGGTCTGTGGTTGTTAAAAATACAAAAAAAATGTTAGAGGATATCATAACCCTAGTATGTGGGTAAATTCTAACCCAATCTGATCTATAGGTATACGATCTTGTATCCTTACAAGTGTATTTCAATTGGGGTGAATTTTAAAACCTAAAAAAGGATGGTTGGGTTATCCAGAAATACAACACCCCCACATCACTAAGACGGGTATCTAGCCTAGATAACACCATGATTGATATACTCAAACCTCGATGTTATACCTATGATGATAAATTTTCAATGCTATATATTTCATCATGAAAGAAGTATCAGATGTTCAAATATATCATGCCACTATGATCTGTATTGAAAAAATCCGAGGATGTGCTATTTAATTATTTAAAATGGGAATCAGATAAAATTTATGTAATTTTGCACATAAAACAAGATAGATGATACATAAATAGTGTATCACATCACAAGTCTGATTTAAATACCAAATATAGGTCTTGAATCACCCATCTTGATGTATGAGTTAAGATGTCGCAAACGGATCATCAGTGCATTATGATACAATGAAGTTGAATGTGAAGCATGGTTTAATAGAAAAATTCTAATAATGTTATTAATAATACTATCAATATTATTTATATAATATACATATATCTCAATAGGGAAATGATTACATTTCATCCCAAAGAAGCTTCCCCCCATTCCATTCTCTCCAATTCTTGATAAAATTGATTCTTTTTTTCATTTCTATTATTTTTTATTATGAATTTGAGAACCCATTTCTTCTCCCTCATATATCCTACATGTTTCTTTCATGTGAGAACATTGTAGAAAATGAAAAAATTATCTATAATTTATAGCTTTGTATTTGACCAAGAAAAACGTAGGTTTTTTATTTATAGCGATAAACTATAAATATGGTTGATAGTGTACGGTAGAATATAAGAGCAGGGATGATGAACCATGTGTTTTTTCCTCAAACATAGCGTTGATTCCAAAAAACGGGTTCCCAATCCATACTTTTTTTTTCTAAACATAGGGTATATAAACCATACATTCTTCTTTAAACATAGGGTATGTGTAGTGTTTCTAGATTACTTATAAAACAGATACCAAATACATATTCTTTGATTAATCAAATAATCACCCATTGGTTAAAGATTGAATATGCATCCAAATTAAAAACAATTATTCCAGTAATTATTATCCTAAAATTGATTTAAATTAATTTAATTATAAACATAATTATGTGTGTTTTTGTGCATCAAAATCAAAAATAAATTAACAAAATTGTTGAATATTCAAATTATAAACTTAGGGTTTAGGTTAAAATAATTATTTAATTTCGTGTATTCACTTAAATAATATAATAATCCTTAATAAAAATCACACCACATAATATTATTATTACTATTATTATTTTTTGGTGTGTTCTAACTTGAATGATAACAAATATTATTTAACTGATGTGTTAATTAATATATGTATCTGAACTGAGTCTTTGTCCATTCAAACTCTTCTAGAAATTATTAAACTCCTAAATAAATATATAATTTAATTATTTTATTCATCGATAAATAGTTTATACTGATAAAACATGAATAAAATTTCCCTCGTTCTTTAATAATTATTAAATTAATTAAATTCAAATAGAATTTAACCAAGATAATCTGAAATACTTAGTGTGTGACCCTCTAGAATTATTTCTCATTGGGATTAGGAAGGCTTTACTAAAGTCTAAAATTAAAATATAGAAATGGGTCAAGGAACCCAACAGAAAGAACTTAATTTCTCAATGACGACAACCATATATGAACAAATTCTTTCTCAACTAATCAATTAATGAAATGTCAATCGTGATTCACTAAATATTCCACAACTTATCGCAAACATATGATGTCATGGTTTTCATCAGAAAATTTAATTTCTCAAGTCATGGAATATATTAATGATAATATTAAATTTTATATACCATTACACACACTCGCATATAGGAATATTTGATGACACTGCAACATTCGTAGGATGGATGATTGTAGAGATATTAAGAAAGATGCTTCAATAACATTACCTGGTCAACAAACTGAAAATAATAGTACAACATACAATAATGATTATATTCCTAGAATGGTGGGTTTAGAGGCATAACTTAAATGCTCTCTCGAGGAATAAAGAAGATATAATGTCTTTAGAAAAGGAGTTAAATAAGTACAAAGGTGGTAGATGCAATGAATATGTGGTGGTGCTGAAGGTGAAATTTGAAGATCAATCAATGACTATCAATGGATTAAATGTGACTGTGGAATATAAATGTTGAAGAATATATATATAAGAGGAATAAATTTATGAGAAAAATAGAAAAATGGATGGTCATAAGAAAGAAGACATCGCATAATGTTGAAATAAAGGATTGAGAGATGGTTCCCGTGAGGATTCCCAACAGGTTTGTTGTAATGATATTACAACATAAAAAATTACACTCCTTCCAGGATCCCTAACAACTGCTTAAGATAAATTGATTCAGATTATATAAGATGCTTTCATTTATGAAGGAACTTCAATAGTAAATTATTCATGGAAAGAACCGTAGATGTGTGTAGCTAATATTTGAGAGAGTGTAAAACCATTGACTTCTCCACACTAGCTACTACACGTTCCCTTATCTTCTCCCTCATCTCACTAATTGACGCCACTATTGTGGATCTCACCTATAGCTATGTGACATCGCACATGCAGATCCTCCCATTATAAAATATGTTCAGCTGCTACCCATCCTCTGACGATTGGGTGTTGAAGCCGGAATCATCGGTGGTGGAGGGAGGTTGAAGATGATGATCTAGAATGCACTTCCTCCTATCCTCCATCCCTATCATCAAACACTGTAAGGGTGAAAGAGAAATGATTTTAGAGCATGATTGGTAATAGAGGTGCACTAAGGGATTAAGGTTTTAACGGGGAAGGTGGAATCCATGTCTCCCCTACATTCAAGAATAGCTCAACACATAACCCATAAGATTTTTTTAATTAGGCTTTTAATTTTTTTATGAAAGGGATAGGGTCCTTAGTATTTTTAAAATGGGAACCCGAGAAGCGTGGACCTTGTTCATGCTTCTCCCATCCGAGGAAGAAGCATGAACGAGGTTCATGCTTCTCTTTCTGCCACTAGAGAGGTGTGAACCCATGCTTCCTATGTGAAATTCATGAAGGAGGCATGAATAGGGTTCACGCCTCTACTCGGCCGAATTCTATAAAATGAGGGCCACCCCCCCAGTTTTATTGTTATTCTTTGGATTTTGTTGCAAAGCTCTATAGAAAATATTTATCATTATACAAAATATGTTTTTATCATTTCTAAAAAAGTCTTTATCCGCGCTAAAAACACTGATAATCGAGGCACTATTAAAAGGGGGTCCCTTTTATCAGTGCTAAAAAGTAACTAATAAAGGAAAAAAATTAGTCCTAAATAAAGTGTTGATAAATGGGGTCATTTATCAATGCTAAAAAAGAACTGATAAAAGGGTCTTTATCAGTGATTTTTTACTGCTGATAAAGTAAAAAAAATAAAAAAATTTAAAAAATGTTTGTAAATTGGAGGGTTCCCCTTTTAATAGTGCTTAACCCCCCTTTCAATAGTGCTAGGATGCCCCACCCACATGCGTGATCACCACCCCTTTAATAGTGTTGGGTGCACACACCCCACCCTTTAATAGCACAACCCCCTATACCCTCCCGCACACCCCTGCCTCTGCTTGGATTGGAACCTAAGACCTCTCCCTTATGCGCCTGCACCTTTACCACTCATCCAACTTGATTATTTCTCTATTTAATGATATATCTATTTATATATATTGTAAAGACCTATAAATTTCAAGGAAATTTTTTTTCTTAATTTTCTTTGGAATTTTACAAGAACTCAGTTTCTGACGGCGCCTGATTTTGAGGCCCGGTGTGCCCGGAATCATTTTCCAAAGTTTGGCTCGGGTACATTCAGTAAACGAATGAGTAGGTTTTTCTAACTTTTGAACCGGTGCCCGGAATCGAATTCTGAGGGCACCGATGAAATCGCAGCGCCGGTATTCGCTTAGAAACGCCTCTTCCGGAGTTGTGTTTGCTCAGGTGTGGTTTTTAAATTTTCAGGCTTAAGGTTAAGAAATAAAATAATTTTTCAACAATTTTATTTTATATCACTTAAGCCACTTGGAAGCCACTTGAAGCCACTTAAAAGCGGCTTAAACTGAGAAGATACGTGCATGACCCGACGCAAATCTTTGACCATGGGGAGCTGGTCTTTGATGATGGGGTGACGTTTTCGGGGGTCCCAGTGGAGATTTAGGATCGACAGGAGCAGGTCCTACGTGGATGATCGATTCCTCTAGTGCGCTTCATATAGTAGAACGAGAACCTCCAAGAGAGCACTTGGGAGCGGGAGGCTCAGATGCGTGCTCAGTACCGCCTTTGAATCCCTAGTTTGTGGTGAAGCTTTACGGGGATGTAAAGCCCTGTGGTGGGAGTAATGTAAAGACCTGTAAATTTCAAGGAAATTTTTTCTTAATTTTCTTTGGAATTTTACAAGAACGCCGTTTCTGACGGCGCCTGATTCCAAGGCCCGGTGTGCCTGGAATCATTTTCCGAAGTTTGGCTCAGGTACGTTCAGTGAACAGACGAGCGGGTTTTTCTAACTTTTGAACCGGTTCCCGGAATCGAATTATGAGGGCACTGATGAAATCACAGCGCCGGTATTCGCTTAGAAACGCCTCTTCTGGAGTTGCGTTTTCTCGGATGTGGTTTTTAAATTTTCGGGCTTAAGGTTAAGAAATAAAATAATTTTTTGACAACTTTATTTTATTTCACTTAAGCCACTTGGAAGCCACTTCAAGCCACTTAAAAGCTGCTTAAACTGAGTTGATCCAGATAGGATGATATCCAGAAAATATCCTACCCCCTCGGTAGGATATTTGTGAGGTGGGGCCCGCACGAGCCCCGCCGTTTTTTTCTGCTAAGTAACTCACCCGCGAAAACCTGTCATTATGAAAGTCAACTGAGGCGTTTTCTAAATTCTTAACAGAGCATTTAATTGGTCGGTTTATTTCGTAAATTAAATGAGCTGTTTCTTTTGTTGAATTAATTCAACGAATTAATGGGTCGTTTCTTACCCGTTTTCGTTTGTTGGCATAATAATAAAATAAGACCAACCTCTCATTTCTTTTGGAGGATTACTCTTTGAGAGAGAGAATCCTTGAACCTTCATCCTCCTTCGCAAAGAACGCGAAGAACGCGAAGAACGCGAAGAACGCCGAACTCGGAAATCGACGACGCGACGTCGTGATCCGCGATGCCGACAACGTTCTTCTGCGACGTCTCTTCCTCCGCAACGGATCTTCGATCGACTGCTTGAGGGAAGAGTCTCGGACCTTCCTTTTTATCTCCTTCGTGGTTCTTTACCAAAACACGGATTTAATTAATTAAATTAAATCTGTTGT
This sequence comes from Viscum album, assembly GCA_963277665.1. NCBI lineage: Eukaryota > Viridiplantae > Streptophyta > Magnoliopsida > Santalales > Viscaceae > Viscum > Viscum album. Next base: position 651,407,969 of record OY728151.1, on the reverse strand, counting down.
TTCATGGTGCATTGAGTTCGTCGACTCAACGCCGTGTTCCGCGACGACGCGATGCCCTTCCGCGACGACGCGACGATCTCCACCTTCCGCAGAGAGAAAATTCCGTGAAGAACGCTCACACGCGACGACCAACGAGGTAGGGATTTTATATTTTGGAAATACCCCTCCTTATATTCCCGTGAACATTCTTTAAAAACAATTAAAGAACCGGATTGTGAACAATTTTAAACTTATTAAAAGTGTTGTTTCCGGTGTGGAATAAAAATTATCCCGTTTGTTTATCTCTAACGCGGAGGGTGCGTGCCAAACGAACACGGCCCGACGACCCTCCGCCGTTCTTCATTTTGTGCGGATTTGACGGGCGACGACGGAACGTGCCGCAACAGATGTTTGACGATCCCACAGTGAAGAACAAGTCCCGGGACGAGCAACGGCGCAGACGGGAAGAAAAACGGGCCACCAGAGCGACTCCGGCAGCCCGCAGAAGCCGGCGGCGGTGCGGGTCGCCGGCACGGCGGGGCCCGGCGCACCGCCGGACGAGAACGCCGCGACACCGGCTGCGGCGGTGGCGCCCGCGGGATGCAGGTGTCCCGCGGGTGTCCCACGGGTGTCACGTGGGGGCGGCGGCTCCCCCCGCGTCACCCGGGACGCGGCTTCAGCCGCGTACGGTCGCCTGCCCGACACCCCGCGGGTGCTGCGGGGGTGTCCCGCGGGGCGGCGGCTCCCCCCGCGTCGGCCACACGGCCGAGCCGGGCCGGGCTGGCCGAGCCAGACCGGTCCGACCGGGTCAGACTGGGTCAGACCGGGTTGGCCCGGTTCGGACCGGGGTGACCCGGTTCGGCCGACCCAAGGGGGGGCCGGGCCGGGTCGGCCCGGGCCCAGACTCCCAATTTCGGACCACTTTCGGTCAAATGCCTGTATCTTGGTCTACGGGCCTCCAAACGACTCGCCGTCAGCGGCAACGCGATCCTTGGATCGAGACGGTCGTTTCGGTATACTATACTCAAGGTGCACCTTCATTTTCGGGAGCCTACGTGGTTAAAACTCCATTGTTAGGAGTGCTTGGCCTAGAGTAGTGATCAGGATGGGTGACCTCCTGGGAAGTATCCCAGGGTGGGTGTGAGACGGAAAGGCCAATAAATAATAGACCGGGCGTCCGATTGACACTCCGTCGGTTTCGTTGAATTCCTCTAAGTTAGACGGATCTTTTGGCTTACTCCGCTCGAGGTTTGGATGCCGTCGGAGTGCGGTCGGGTTGGTTCGCTCATGAAAACCAACCGGGCCCTTGGAACGAAAAAGCCAATAACTTCCAGACCGGGCGTCCGATTGACGCGCCGTCTGTTGCATTGAGTTCCTCTGGACGATACGAAACTTTTGGCATACTCCACCCGAGTTTTGGACGCAGTTGGAATTTGGCTGGGTTAGATCGTACTGAAATCCAACCAGGCCCCTGGAACGGAAAAGATGATATCTTTCTGACAGAATGTCCGTTTGACGAACCGTCGGTGGCGTTGGTGATCTCGTTGAGAAACGGTCCCTATGGGTGTACCCTAGGAGAGTTCGGGGTACAGTTGAGATATGGCCGGGATTGGTTCACTCACGAAACCAACCGGGCCCCTGGGATGAAAAGGCTAATAACTCACATACCGGGCGTCCAATTGACGCGCCGTCTGTTGCGTTGAGACCCCTATGACGAGGCGGTCCATGGTGATACTTCTTCGTGGGACTTCGTGATACTTGGAGTATCGACCTGTAGCTCGTGGAGCGGACCGTCCCAGTGACGAGCTAGCAGAGTAGCAGCATATCCTTGGCATTGGAGCGCTTGGTTGTAGCGGCAGACCTGCGATGCTGGAGTCGAGTGTACGGAGTGCGTAGACCGTGTAACTGGCTGGGACCTGACGACTGCTTGACCGACTCGACTTGGAGTGAGTCGACTAGCCCAGTGGACGGAGTGCCCGGTATTCGTGAGAAGACCCACGGCGGAAAGAGTGCCTGGTAGTTGGCAGCAGACCCGCGGTACTCGACTGGAGGAGTACCTCTGTAGGCTATTTGGGTGAGCGCCCGGTATTTGGCAGCAAACCCTTAGCGGACGGAGCGCCCGGTAGTTGGCAGTAGACCCGCGGTACTCGACAGGAGGAGTACCTCAACAGTCTTAGGTTAGTGAGTAGTACCTCGGAGTCGTGATAGGACCACTGTACACTCCAGAGACGGAGCTCTTCAGCAGTTACAGTTACGATAATGAAAATCCTGGTTTGAGCTGAGACTTTTGATCCTTGTGTTTCCTCTTGATTGAGATGGGTTGCCTGATAATTTCGGTATATGTATGGGCATATACCTGTGAGAATTATCTGTTGAGTTTTCCTGTGTGGATTACGTTTTGCTATCCTTTGTGTATTATGTTGAGTTTTCCTATGTGGATTACGTTTTGCTATCCTTTGTGGATTGTCTTGAGCTATCCTGTGTGGATTTACTGTTTACTCTCCTTTGTGGATTGTGTTGAACTATCCTGTGTGGATTTACTGTTTACTCTCCTTTGTGGACTGTGTTGAGCTATCCTGTGTGGATTTACTGTTTACTCTCCTTTGTGGATTGTGTTGAGCTATCCTGTGAGGGAATTCGTTTTTCTTTCCTATGTGGACTAGGTTGTTCTTGGGCTCGGACGTTGGAGCCGAACGGGAATTGACGACATAGGTATATGTATGGGAATATACCTAAGCCGTGTCAGATGTTACTTCGTGATTGTATCTTTCATTTTTTGATTATCCTTTGTAGATTTCGGGAGACCCTTGGGGGTCTCGGGGTCCCTACTGAGTAGCTTATACTAACCCCTGCACGGGCTATGCCCTCACTTCGTTGTGTTGGTTGCAGACGACGGACAGCGCTGGTTGAGGCTGAGGCTTGCTGAGCGAGACGGTAACCGGAGGTGGACCTCACGACGAGATAATACCCGGAGGTGGACGTGACGATGAGACGGTACCCGGAGGTGGACATTACAACGAGACTGTACCCGGAGCTGAGAAGTCCATCTGTACCTACCCTTCAGGTAGGGACTCCAGAGGACGATCCAGGAGCAGTTTGACACCTTCCTCTCGTTTTGTCTTTTTCTTGTACTTTACAGTTGGGCTTGTATTTCCGACCCCTTTTACTTTCAGCACAGCTTTTACCGTTTTCACTTAGTGTATAATTTTCTGTTTGCTTACTCTGTGGTGCTTGTTTACTTTTCCAAGGCAATGCCTTCCCTTTTTGTTGGGATTTACGCCTTGGTGCTAGTCGCCAGCCCCTGGCCTTTGGAAGGCGGGCTTGGGGTAGTCATGGCACGAGCCCCGAGGACGGGTCGTGACATATATATATATATATATACTTATATTTATTAATATAGTAATATATATATAGTAATATGAATATATATACATATATATATTTGTATATTAATATATATTTATATATATATTTAGTTATATATTTTTATATGTATATTTATTTTTATATTAATATATAGTTATAAGATTAGTTTTAAATACATTTATAACATATGTTTTTTGTGGGTTTATAAATAAATAAATACATATATAAAACATACATACACATGTATATATATTATATATATGTATATTTGTAAGTATGATTATACATATTTACATATTTATATATGTATACATAAATTATATATTCATATGTATATTCATATGCTAGAATATATAGATAATATATATCAGTTTGTTAAAATACACACACTAATACACACACACACATTATACACATATATAAATATCCATATATTTGTATTTTAAGTAAAATGGATATTAGTTTTTATTTAGATAAGGCTTATATATTGAGAAATATATTTTATATATAAATATGCTTAATTATTTGTTTATAAAATTAAATTTTTATGAGTGTATATAAAAAATATGTATATATTGATATAAATTTGATTATAAATGATAGTACATTGTGAAAAAACGATAAAATTTCAATGCTATTATATAAATATGAACGTATAACCTGAGAATAAATTTATTCCCACTGAAAAAGGGAAAAAAGACCCCTTAAACAAGGATGAAAATCCATCGAATGTTAAAAATTTGGGATATAGCGACTAAAAAATCAGTTTTAGAGGTCTTCTAGGCCATTTTTGGCATCAAACAATTGTGATATAGGTTTACTTGTGTCACATGGGCATAGATATCATCACAGTCTTCGATTTGACATGTGTAAGAGATCAAACATACACCCGGAACAAAAGTTATGGTGGTTAGAAGTTTGAGTTTCGCTTTCAACTTATTTTAGATATTTTATTGATTTTTTTATTTTTTGTGTCTTATAATTGTTATTAAATGATTATTTCTCAATAATAGTTATAAAATTGTTAATTAAGAATATTTTTTAAAATATGTTATAAATCATCTTCACTAAATATCTTATATTTTAAGTGTAAAAGTCTATTTATACTTATATAAAACATATTTAAAAAATATATATTATATGTATATAAATATTAATATATTCATATTTTTATATATTAATATATATTTTTTTTTTGATTTTTATAAATATACCCTTTATCAGTGCTAGTAAAAAAAGTGATGATAAAGAACCCCCTTTATCAGTTCTACTGAAAAAGTGCTGATAAAGTGGGTCTCTTTAACAGTGCTAAAAAAGCACAGATAAAGGGGTACCTTTATCAGTGCTAAAATAAGTGTTGATAAATGGGTACTTATATGACACCTCTTGTGGGATGCCTCTTCTCAAACGCTTCTTGTGGAACGCCACTTGTCAAACGCCTCTTGTGGAATGCCTATTCTCGATGGCCTCTTCATGAACACCACTTATTGAATGCCTTTTTATTACAAAGATACTCACATTCAAGTGAGATGGTCTAGGGGTATGAAATACATATCATTTTTTTTTGTAATTTCATTTTTTGTATTGGTTTTATTAAACTCAAAGTAATGAATAGTTATAAAAATTGACATTAATGAAATTTTATAATAAATAATATTTTATTTAATGATTTAAAATAACAAACAATATCATATTCATAAAAATAATTATTATATGGTTTATAATATCAACCATGGTCCATTTATGGGCCTTTTCTCCATTTATAGTAACTATAATAACCCTTAATGAATATAAACTTTTTTGTCGCCATAAAAGTGGAAATGGTTAACAGAGGGTTAAACCAAAAGATATGGATAAAAATACAGTCAAAACCTATCCAAATTTAATTAGATGATACTATTTCAAGTAATAATCATCTTATCTTATAATATTATCCATTTTTATCCATTTTAGAATCAAAATTAATTTATATTAATTTAATATTCTATGAAATTCCAATAGTTACCCACCCCTCTCTTATAAAAGGGAATATCCTCTTCTCTTTACTTCACAATTAAAAACCCCAATTTTCATCCAAGATATTCCAAAATTCCTTCTTAAAATCTATAACCACATTTTATAGGCCTTATTTATGGAAAAAATAAAATCCTTAATTGTCTTAAGGTGTTAATTAAAGGAGGTTGTTTGAAGAAGAGGGATCTTTCTTAAACGAGCATTTCTATTTTTTATCCTATTGAATTTCCCTCAAATATTTCTTAAACATTATTATATAATAAAATAAGTATATTCTATATATTCATATGTTTTTATTTTAATTCCATAACCCATATCCATCTCAAACCTCCATCAAATGGGAAAAGAATCCATTGTTTGTGTGTACGAAGGACTACCACCTCGCCGACTGATGTAATTTGGTTTCCTTCACCTCCTCTCATAACTAGATATAATTATGGAGTTAATATTTATAAATTATATTAATGAAATATTTATCATTATAAAAATATAAGATATCAATTACATTCTTACATTTCCATTCACTAAAAAATGATAACATCGTTCATGCGTATGTGTGAACTACAACCCACACAAACTGATGTGATTCATTTTTCATCCCCATATCACATGGATGATATATATAATTATATTTAAATAAATTAATATTATATTTATGATATAATTATATTTTTTAAAATATAAAATACTATTTACCTTCTTTCAATAATGATCATTGAAAAAATGAAATGTTACTCATTAATATATATGACCTACTGTCTCCATGATTTTAATGTGGTTCATTTTTCATAACCATGTTTCAGGATTGTTTATAAAATTGTAATTTATTTATAAAAAATATAATTATTTAATGATTAATAATCTTTATATTATTGAATAATTATCTATTTTACCTCAATCAATCGACAGAGGTTAGTTGAACTTATGAACAAAATGTCCTCAAAACACCTGACATCACATTAACTGATTAAATAATTAACTATGTTATAAAGATAAATTAAACAAATGGTTTGCGATTATGGGATTAGAAATATAAATTTTTTTTAAGAAATAAAATTATTTATATGATATTATTATATAGGATTTAAAGGACATACATGGAAAGTGTGTACTTGAGGTAAGGGATTTCATTTCAATTTATTTTCATTGAGGCATATTTTATTATTATACACCTAGTTTCTTTTATATGGTGTATATACGTCCATTTTACATGTTATATCATTAATAATTAATAATTCAGGATATTTTATGTTATAATTTGAATTATTTTATCCTAGGGTATTTCATTTTAAAGATACAATATGGTAAATGGTTTCTTAACTCAATTTACTTACGTAGGGTTATAACTCTTTTTTCGTTAACATTTTTATGCCATGATTATTTTTGAATTCATCTATAAATTGTTTTTTTCTATATTTACACTGGTTTATTTTTTTTTTTTTTTTTAATTTGTTACATATAATCTCTCCAATTATTAATTCTCAATTAAAAGATGTGATCTTTGTATGGATTATTCATCTCAAATTACCTTTACTTAGGACATATTGTTGCAATGTATATCTATATTATTTTATGTGGTGTATATACTGCCATTTTGAAATAGTATATCATTAATCTCTATATATTCATGTTAGTTAAAGTTTCATTTGAAATTTTTATTTCATAGTCTTACGATTTTAGGGATACCAAAGTGGAAAAGGATTTATGTTGGAATCTCTTTTCTTTTCAGGATTTTTTATGTTTAAGGTTACTTGGGGGGAATTCATAAGATATTATTTTATTGAACTACATCTCATTAAAACTCCTCTAGTTATGAATGTGTTTTATACTTTTAATTTTTATTTCCTCCCTTATTGATTAAATAAATATCAAAAAATTCATTTGTAAGTCACAGTGATCTTGTACCTTCTATTAGATTGGAAATTTTTCTCTTCAATAACCATTCTTCCTAAAATATTCTCAAAAATATAATTTATAAAAATAAATAATTTCCTAACTCTTTTTTACATAAAATTTTTACTTATTTTAAAAAGGTTTTTGAGAAATAAATTTCATATTTTTTTCCAAATGGGTCACATTTGACTCCTTTTACAAATTTTTTGAAAAGAATATATATTTTGACATCTAAAACATGAATGGATTTTCCAACTATCATGACAATTATTTTCATTGGGTATTCCCTCATTAAATAATAGGAATTTTTTTTTTCAAAATATTGTTTATTTTTTTTATTTTTTAACAGGGATTTTATAGTGAAAATGATATTTTTATCAAGAATGTTTTTAATGATCCTTTTATGGTATTTCCATTCATCAAAACAAACAAACAATGATATTGATTTTTCTTCACTAGAGATGTTTTGTAAATTTATGATCCTTATTCTTTCTTAGGATGGATTATTATTTTCTAAAAGAGATTTTCATGGAACCCATTTCTTTTCCACTGGTTAATCATGTTATGAAAGGAATGCTCTATTTTAGCATATATTGAGACAATGAATTTTCCCATTGCCATAACATTTTTTAAATGTTTGGATTCACTTATATTATTCCATGTTTTATTTAAAGAAAAAAAATCCTTCCCTCATTTTGCGTGATTTATGTCTTGAAAATAGATTTTAAAAAGGAAATGGTATTTTGATATCCAAAAAATTTTAGCACATAGATTAGAAAGGCTTGTTAAATGTTTTTATTCATGATATGGTCCTTGGAAATTGCTTACTATGTTTTGGGCCCCATTATAGCCCACGGGTGAGCCTAATAAAACTTATACAAAGGGTTGATCCCCATTATTGCTCATGTCTGAGCCTGATAGAGCATATACGATGGTTGTGCCCATATAACGCTCTAATGCATTGGGTCATGATTATGTTATACAGAGAATTATATTGAATGTGGGTTTTTTGATTATTCCAATTATAGTGGTTATGTATGGTTTCTATCATGATTATGTATCAAAGTACCAACACGTTTTATTTATGCTTGCTATGGGTTACAAACTTTTCCTTTGATCAAGGTTGATATCACATTTCTTGATATTATTGATTCCAATGAATCTTTCCTTTATTAATGATGTATTCCATGATTTATGATATAGATATTGATGGGTATGGATTCTATTATGTTATTCTAATTCACTATGATTATGTCATCATACCCATATTCCCATCTTACTCTTACTGATAAATCGGTTACTTTTTTGTTTCTTTAATTTTTTGTTATACATTTGAGAACCCAGTTCTTCTCCCTCTTATATCTCACATTCCCCCATCATGTGATACGATTGCAAAAAATGTGAAAATTATTCATAATTAAAAACTATGTATTTGACCAAGTCTAACACAAGTATTTTGGTTGTAGCGATAAAATCCAAAAGAATGGTTGATAGTGTACAGTTGAGTACAAAAATAGGTAAGATAAACCATGTGTTTTTCCTCAAAGGTAGGGTTTCTTCCAAAATTAGGGTTTTTGATACATAATTTTATTCTAAGTATAGGGTATATAAACCATACAATCTGCTTAAAACATAGGTTGTGAACAATTTTTCCAGATTACTTGTAAAACCCATCTATAATACATATTCATTGAGAAATTAAATAATCACCCACTGGTTAAAGAAAGAATATGCTTCCAAAATAAAAATAATTATTCTGGTAATTATTATCTTGAAATTAATTTAAAGTAACTTCATTAGAAACATAAATATGGGTGTTTTTGAACATCAATATCAAGCCTAACCCCTCCCTCCAAAGATGCCACTCATGGACTGTCCATAAAGGAAGGGAGATAATGACCCCCAAGTCCTACCACTAATATGCCCCAGGTTGGTGAGTGGAACCAAGGGTATACAAATCTTACAAAAATGGGAGGAATTGCCCTTTATGGAAATAAGATCGGGAGATAATATGGTTCACCCCCAAAAAACCACATGATATATATATATAATAAATCCAAAAACTATCCCACATGCATTCATAGAGTAGAACTATCACAAATATAATGGAAACCAAAAATTAAAAGAAATACCCAAATGTAGAGTTAAGCAGCGACACAACAACTGTCAATATCCAAGCTTGTAGGGTCCAGCACGGTATGAAAAATCATCCTTGAAACTTGGAAACAATTTTATATATGTAGGATCAATATACAAGTATACTTTGTAGTTAAAAGAAAATCTCTCATTCACCTGTGAAATAAGCACTCTAATTTCACTGTGAGAAAATACAAGAACTAAGAAACACCTAACAACTATACTGTAACACCCCAAGGATTTACAAAAAAATTTAATATAGAATGTAATGAAAAACATAGTGTGTCTCTACGAAAAAAACACATTGTTATTATAATTATTTAAATAATATAGTTATAACATAGCCATTAAACATAATTTTTCTTCTTCTGTGATTAAAATTTTAAAAAAACAGACAAACACTCTTGCAGTCAGTAATATATTTTTAGTCTAATAGGATCAACTTAATTTTTTGGTGAATAGTAACTTGACCCTTTAGAATAATAATATGAACCTTATGAATAGTAAACCAGCGAAATGAATAGTAACCTCACCCATGAATGTTTAAATAAAATTTAGGGATCTTATAAATGAACGTATGATATAATTATATCATTGTATAAGTAAATGAATATTTTAAAAATTAATATTTAAGTGTTGGTATTATTATGAGTCACAAATATTTAATTATAATTTTATATTTAATAAAATGATTAAAAAGAAAATTCATTTTTATAAAATGTATTTATAAAACAGTATTTTATTTTCTTATTATTTTAGGATAATTTTATGAGTCCTTAGTTAATTTTTGAAAGTGTTATAATATTAATTATAGATTTACAATCTATATTTTTGAGTAAATGATGTTTTTCATTAAATTTATCATATGAAAATTTATTTTTATAAATGGAGTTAATTTTTGAATTCTACATGTTGAAAAATGGTTAGGGTGAATTTTTGGGATTTTTCTATAATACTTGATTTTTTGTGAATAGTAAAATATGACAATTTACGATAAATGATAAATACATAATTTATTGAGTCATAGGTGATGTTTGGATGATGTAATAACACTTTTCTCGAACTCACATGCACATGATTCAATATTTTATCACGAGAATCAACATTATTTCTTGTCTTAAGAAAAATAATAAAATAATGAATAAAAAACGAGAAATCACATCACTCCAATACTATAAATACCACCCCCACCCCTCCTATCCTTACACATATAAGCATAGAAGCATGTCACATTTCTTCCTAAATATTCTTCCCTAGTCCCTCCCCACATCTAGGAGTTCTTTATTTTTCTTAAATAACAAAACTAATCCCCTTAAGGAGGTTCTCAAAGAGGAGTATTCAAGAGGTAAAATCCTCTTCGTTTTCCTTTTAGTTTATTTTCAAGTTCTTTTCTTTTATTATTTTATTATAACCTCCTATGTCTAAATGAAAATGATAAAACCAGTACCATATATATACTATAATGATATCATGTTATGTAATATCATTACTCAAACTCTTTTCTCTCTCCATCTTTTATTTTAAAAATGAAATCATCATCTGAGAAGTGCCGATTTACAACCTTCTAGGATGAAGGATTTCCATTCTTAAACTAATCCTTAATGGATTGTAATGGAACCATTTTTAGGGTTAAAAACACTATAATATATTTATTACAACCTTTCTTATGTTCTTTATGTAACATATTTAAATAATACTAATGATAAAAAAAATGAGTTCGTTATGACCAATAACCGCCGTAATAATGCAAACGATTATCACTATATGTCTTATCTAATTATTTATAACAATATCAGATAAAAAATGTTATATATAAAAATTTACACTTCGGTAGGTTCATTAGTATCATATAAAATCAATTATGGATAATTATACTCATTCCGAATGAACTTCCATACTCATACTGATCGTGAAATCCAAGGAAACAAACATTCCCGAGTAATAAAATTATATCTTATAACTCATTAAAAAGGACATAAATGAACATAATAAAATAAAACATATAAAATAAATATAGATAATGTTTTTAGTTCATTAATTTATGGATTTAATTTTATTATCCAGGATGTTATGTTCAATTGGAGAACACATTTGGAAATAAGGTAAGGGTTTTCTCAACACACTTTCATTTCCATGAGATATGTCTTACTCGCCACTAATTCTTGTGTTTGGTGTATTTATACTGCCCATTGATATATCATATCATGAATCTATTTACTTTATTGGTATTTAATTTATCATTTTATTATTATTAATTTTGGTTCATATGATTCCATTGATTATAAAGTGGTAAGGGATTTTACATGAACCCCCATTTTTCCTCTGGGTTCCCCTTTCTCCATCTTTACTCAAATGTAATGCTTATTTATTTGTGTATATTTCTTCTATGTTCTGTTTTTATCTTCTAAAATTATATATCTAGATGATATAGTCTTTATTTTACGGTGATTTACATGTTTTGAAAAGGTTATCTTCTCAATTCTTCTTGATAAACAAGCCCGACTCAAGGGAACTTCCTGATTTCTTACCCATTTTCAAGTGCACTGCAAAATCTATTTTAAGTAACTGTTATTTTTATAAAATAACTAATTTTATCATGAAAAACTGTATTGGTTCATTTATACTTTTATGACTAAAAACATGCCTTTTCGCTTTAAAATCACTTTATTGTTTTACTTAAACTGCCCGAAGATGTTTTATTTCTAATGTTTCTTAAAAGATCTTTTTACATGATTTCACTTCAATGGGAAATCATTTATGACTAAAATATAATTTAAGTACCTTTTATTTTCTAGGATATACATTTTTAATATCTTATATTATGAAAAATACAAAAAAAATCAAAATAACTCTTCTATCTAAAGTAAAAAAGGGGTTTTCTTGTCTCACTTTTACTTATATGAGATATATGCCTTGTTCCCCACTATTTCATTGTGTGTGGTGTATATATACTTTGATTTGATATATTATATTATGAATTATATTACTTTCGTGATATTATAAGATTAAATTAATGTTAAAATAGATTAATATTTAAAAGTTTCAAGGTGGCATTGGACACATTGGAATGTTTAAAGATTATTTTACTCAAGAATTTCTCAATGATTTTATTAGATTAATTTCATATATGATACATAAAAGTGGTATAGGACACATTGATTTAAATATATATATATAAATATATATATATCATTATATTTTATATATGAGTAATGAATTGGACTTAGTATGTGACTGGTGGGCACTGCTATAGCCCCTCGATGAATCTTTAGGTCTCATGAGACAAAACAGAAATGGATTTTGGACAAGGACATATACATTTATTTTCATAAGTCTTGGTTGAGGCCTTGAATATAGTTTTATGATGTCTTGCATTATGCATTACCTCATTATGATATTATTAATTGATAAATAATGTGATTATTTGACTTGTATAATATCCATGGTGAAGTTACATGTGATTATTTATATAGAATTATTTACTTAGCTTTTATTACTTCCATATTATGCTCAAGATTATGTTTTATTGACATGTGTTATTATTTATTCATCGTTCCTTATTATTTATTATACAGATTCCATTGTATTTATTACCCTTACTAAGCATTTTAACTCACACCTTTCATATGTTTTTTCCCAATATTCCAAAAGGTATATTATAAATGACTTGCTGGGTTAATCTATGAGATCTTGGGTGTTATAAATGGATTTTCTATGTTGTTTTCCTTTCAATTTTTAATGTAATGTTCATGTATGTAATCTAGTTTCCAAAACATCTAAACTGGTTGGTCCTTCAAGATACGACTTCCTTGTAAACATACCAATGTAATAAATAATGTTACTGACTCTGAGCTACTGAGGTCAAGGTCCTTACAGTTTGTATAAGAGTAATTTTAGTAGAAACCTTGTAAACTAGATTTAGAGAACATAGATTAGTGAAAATAACCCTAAATTCGACTTTGAGGATAATAATAGAAGAAAGTCCTAGAATTTTGGTAAGGTAGAGATTATGTGGAACTTCCTAGCAATAAATCATTTTCTGGACACTACTAGTAGTTATTGTTGTTTCATAGATGTACCTAGGGGTAACAACTCTGACAAGGTGTCCCGATCCTGACTTGGGGTAACCTGGTACACGGCAGTGAGCCTTACTACGTATGTGGTTTGAAACTCATAGAGAATATTCTTATGATAATTCAAATTTCCTTCAAAAACCCATTATAATGGATTTAAATGTAATCATTTCATCAAAGAAACCATGCTTATGATTATGAGTTTATATATTCATACAATTTTCAATTTATGTTATGTAATTCACTAGTATTGGGATTATACATTTTTTTATAAAGTTATAATCTAATAGAGTGTATGAAATTACTTATAAATGGCACCTACTAAAAGGAATGGGTAACACATCAATGAACATAATCCAAAGTGTAATAATGATCATTTTGTCAACGGGTTTAATCCAGTCTTTTAAAGGGAACTAGTCTCTTAACCATTCTCATCATATGAAGAGATTTTATCATGTCCTGACAAAAAGGGGAAATATTTTTCTATGTATTATGGGTTCAGAAGGAAGTAATAGAAGAATAGGACAATTGGAAAAAAGATAGATAAAGGGAATAAGGGAAATAAAGATTTTCCCACGTGTGATAATTTTGGAAGGAAACACCTTGGTTTATGCTTAAGAGGAAAATGGTTTATCTTAAAATGTGAAGAAAAAGTCCACCATACTCCTGAATATAGGAAAAGGAATGAGTCTTATAATATTCAATGCTTCAACTATAAAGATATTGTTCACTATGAAAATCAATTTCCCATGCATCAAAGGAATATACCACAAAAGAAGATAATGAATAATGGTCAGTATTATTCTACTACCATGAACGAAGAGGAATTATTGATGAGATTATGTTTGGATTAAATAATTATTTCATTATATTATTTTATCAATGATGTAATACTTATAAGAATTATAGAATATATAAAGATTATATTGTAGTACTATTTCATTAAGTACTTGAGGTCGAATGTCGAATGGTTCCAAGAAAAATGTTTCTGTAGCGTGTTAAACATTGGAAAACACGTGGTTAGTGGAATAATAATCCTTAAAATGTTCTGGGTGATGAGATAAATATGTTGTATAAAGAGGTGTTTGATATGGATAAAGTAAATTGGAATTATTCTAAAGTGTTGGATTATTGTCTTTGGGGAAGTTTAACCATTTATGAAATAGTTTAAGTTTATCATATTATGATGTTTTAGAGGTTAATATATTACTTCACCATATGATGAAAATTGTGCTAAAAGATGAAGTACAGATAGTCTCCGGCGCAAAAAAAAGGATAATTTTGTGCTTATAAAAAATAATCATATATTTATACTCTTATAGAATGAAAAAATCCCTCAAATCTAGGAAAATATTCCTAATCAAAAAAAATTATTATTATCATTAATTTTTATGATATCAATGAACTTGTTCATAAATATAGATTGTGGTTTCGTGATGGTTATATTTTTTATGAAAATTTCCTCTATAATTCTCTATCATAACTTGATGGTTATATTTCTCTTTCATGTCCATGTTTTCACTTCCCACTAATATTCTCCTACATGAAAGAATAATTTTGTGGTGACAACCTCATTTACCTTAACCTCATTTTAAGAGGATATTTTATTAACCTGATTTTCGATGTAGATTTTCCATATGAAAATTTTCATGTATCAGCCATTAAATTTTGATGTCTAATTTTTAAATTGTGAGGATGAAATTTATTGAAGGAGAGGAGAATGCAACACCCTAATTATTTACACATAAATTTAATATAGAATATAATCCACACAATACTGAGTCTATGCGAAATAACACTTTGTTATTATAATTATTCAAACGAGATAATTATAACATATCAATTAAACATAATTTTTCCACTTCTATGATATAAATTTAAGAAAATAGACATACATGATTGGATTAGTAAGATATTTTGAGTCTGATAGGATCAACGTAATATTTTGGTGAATAGTAACTTGACCCTTTTGAATAGTAATGCTACCATTATGAATTTTAATATGACCTTTACGAATAGTAAACTAACCAAATGAGTAGTAACATAACCCATGAAAGTATAAATAAAATTTAGGATTCTTATTAGTGAAATTATGATATAATAGTATCATTGTATAAGTGAATAAATATTTAAAAAATTAATATTTCTGTGTTTGTATTATTATGAGTCACAAATATTTAATTACAATTTTATAATTAATATAATGATTTAAAATAAAATTTATTTTTATAAAATATATTCATAAATCAATATTTTGTTGTCTTATGATTTTATGATAATTTTATGAGACCTTAGTTAATTTTTTAAAGTGTTATAAAATCAGTTATAGATTTAAAATCTATATTTTTTGAGTAAATGATATTTTTAATAAATTTATCATATATAGGAAATAATTTTCATAAAATGGAGTTAATTTTGGGATTCTACACATAGAAAAATGTTTAGGGTTGATTTTTGAGATGTTTCTAAAGTACTTGAATTTTTGTGATTAGTAAAATATGATAATTTCTGAAAATGGATAAATACGTGATTTATTGAGTCATATGTGATGTTTGGATGATATAAGAACCCTTGGTTCGAACTCACATTCACTTATTAATTTATTTATTCAAAATAATAAACATTATTTCTTTTCTTGAGAAAAATAATAAAATGATGAATAAAAAATGAGAAATTACCCCTCTCCACCACTATAAATACCTCCCCTCACCCCTCCTCTCATCACACCTATAATCCTTTAAGATTGTATAATTTCTACCCAAATACTCATACCTAATCCATACCCACATCTTCGAGCTATTTTTCTTACCAAAATACCAAAACCAATCCCCTTACGGAGGTTCTCAAGGATGAGTATTCAAGAGGTAAAATCCTCTCCCTTTTCCTTTTAGTTTCTTTTCAAGTTCTTTTCTTTTATTATTCTCTCCTAACCTCCATTATACAAATGAGAATGATAAATAAATTACCATATATACACTATAATGACATCATGTTAATGTAATATCATTCCTCAAACTCCTTTCTCTCTCTCTTTTATTTGAAAAATGAAATCGTCTTCCGAGAGGTGCCGATTTACAACCATCATGGATGACGAATTTCTGTTCTTCAATTTATCCTTCAAGGATGATAATGGTACCATTTTTATGGTTAAAATCGACTATAATATATGTATTAAAAACATTGTTATGTTCTAGACGTAACATATTTACATAATAGTAGTGATAAAACAAAATGAGTTCATAATGATCAATAACTGTCGTAATAAAGAAAACGATTATCGCTAAATGTCTTGTCTAATTATTCATACTCATAGCATATAACCAAATGATATATATAACCATTTAATTTTTTTATTTTCATTACTATCGTTTAAAATCAATTCTAGATAATTATATTCATTCCACATGAACTTCTATACTCATACAGATTGTGAAAACCAAGGAAATGAATGCTCCTGAGCAATAAAATTATATCTTATAACTCATCAAAAAATAATTAAATGAACGTAATAAAATAATAAAAAATACAATAATTGTATATAAGGATCTAAATTAATTAATTAATGTATTTAATTTTATTATACAGGATGTTAAGTTATTTTTTAGAACACATTTGGATATAATGTAAAGGTTTTCTCAACTCACATTCCTTTCCATGAGATATGCCTTACTCGCCACTAATTCTTGTGTGTGGTGTATGTACATGTCCCATTGATTTATAATATCATGAATATATTTATTTTTATTATATTTAATGTATCATTTTATGATTATTAATTTTGGTTCATATGATTCGATTGATTACAAAGTGGTAAAGGATTATACTTGAACCCCTGTTTTTCCTTCGAGTAATTCATTCACCATATTTACTCAAATGTAATGCATATTTTTTTTTATATTTATTATAAATTGTATTTTTATGTTAAAAACTCATATATATAGATCATATCATCTTTCATTGATGGGGATATACATGTTTTAAAAAATTTCTCTTCACAATTATTCCTAATAAACAAGCCAAACTGAAGGGAACTTTCCTATTTCTTACAAGTTTTCAAGTGAACTCAAAAATCTATTTTAATCCACTTTTATTTTTATAAAATTAATTATTTTATCATGATAAAATATCTTGGTTCATTTCTGGTTTTAATAAAACAATCATGTCTTTTCGCTTTAAAATCTCATAAATATTTTCCTTAAACCTCCCTAAAATGTTGTATTTCTAATGTTTCTTAAAACCACTTTTTACATGATTTAACTTTAGTGTTGAATCATTTATGCCTAAAATATAATTTCATTCCCTCTTTTTATAGGATATATATGTTTAATATTTGATATTATTAAAAATAAAAATTATTTTCCAAAGGAAATCTTCTTTCCAAAGTAAAAAAGGTTTTTTCTCATGTCACATTTACTTATATGAGATATATGTCTTGTTCAACAGTATTTCATTGTGTGTGGTGTATATACACTACCCTTTGATATATTATATCATGAATTGTATTATTTTAATCATATTATATGTTTCATTTAATGTTAAAATATATTAGGATTTGAATGTTTTAAGATGGTATCAGACACTTTAAAATGTTTAAAGATTATTTTCATCAAGAAGTTATGAATTCTTATATTACATTAATTTCATCTATGATACTTAAAAGTGGTGTTGGAAACATTTATTTGAATATATAATTTTATTTGAAAAATTAATAATGCATTGCACTTAGTATGTGATGATAGGGGCCCATAATTTCTGCTTGATGCATTGGTAGGTCACATGAGACAAAACAGAAATGGATTTTGGTTGAGGCCTTAACCATTTATATTCAGAAGTCTCCATCGGGGTCTCCAAGGAAGGTTTATGATCTCTCACATTATGAGTTCCCTCATTATGACATTATTTATTGATAACTCATGGGATTATTTGACTAGTATAATTTATATGGTGAAGTTTTAAGTGATTATTTATATGAAATTATTTATTCATCTTTTATTCCTACTATATTATGATTAAGATATTTTTTAAGGAAATGTGTTTTTATTTTTTCATCATGATCTATTATTTATGATATATCTTCCATTGTATTTCTTACCCTCACTAAGCATCAGATCTGAACCCTTTCATATGTTTCTTTTTCCCTAGGATTTCAAAAGTTATATTATGAATGACTTGCATTGTTAATGTAATAGATCTTGGGTGTTATCAATGGATTTTCTATATTGTTTTCTTATTAATTTTTAATGTATTGTTCATGTATGTAATATGGTTTACAAAACTGCTAAACTGATTGGTCCTTTAGGATATTAATTGCCTGTAAGCATACCAATGTAAAAAAAGGCACCAACTCTAGGCAACTGGGGTCTGGTTCCTTACATATACTAACCATCCCAATATCATCAAGGCATACTCACAAAATAATGCAATTCAAGTAATTTAATATAGTGAACATATATGATAGGGTACCCCACACCACTTTCCCACTGTTATTACACTCTTTCCCAATGTCATAAATCCTTGCAGTCCCATCCCTTCCATATACCGCATCACAACCTTCCCTCACAAACCTAGGCCTCACAAGCCATCACACCCACACACACTTGGGCCACAAACCAAATCACAGCCTGTCTGTACACACCTGAGCCTCATAACACATCCTGTCCATACACATCTGATCCACAAACAACTTCACATCTCAAATCGAAGACAACTGGTAAAACAAGTCACCTCTCACCCTGAAGACATTTGGGAAAGAACAAACCACCTCACCCAAAAACATTGGGCCATTACATCCCACCCGAAGAAACATGGGCCATCACAACCACCGTCTAAGACACTAACAAACCTCCAGCCATCATAACCTATTCCATACATACCTCTCCTAAATGGTAGAGCAGAACAGAGTAGGAACCCAACCATCTATACACCTCATTGGATGTTGGTAAAAACATCACCCATATGACAACAAAGTTGTTCGGCACATAGTGCTCAACTAGGGTGGGGTTAATATAGATTTCACAAGTAAAATACAAGTAGATACATATATGATACCAAATATTCAAGTCCAACCTATGGGTTCTCAAACAAACCACCTAGTCACAACACTATCACCTTTGTAGCTACCTCTAAATACACAACACCACACAACAAGCCACAAAACCCGATTCACATTCCCATCAAATTTATTTAAATAGATTCATTCTTTATTAAACAATTCATTTATCCATTCCATTACTATTTGATAATTTATTATGCACAACACACAACAGACAACACAGTTTTCAAACGTTGAAGAGCCTTGATAGATTAAGGCGGATTTGTATTTATTCCCTATTTCACACTCATTAATGACATATCATATATCTATCTCTAGATACTGGATGAAGATTTCTGCATGTTATTAATGGTGATGAACCCATACCAATCACAACTATCCTTCTCCAAATTCATTCTGCTCAATTCACATACCAACAGAACCAACCCCATCTGGTAATGTATTACCCCACAACCAGTTTTGCACCCTCGCTACATAATCATAACATGCCCATCACAACCGCACTATGCAACCACATGTCATCCACATTCCCCCACACATACAAACCAAAAAAAATCAAAATCACATCACTGCAAAACATTTTACTTGTTCACAAGAACATTTATCACATTCTACTACTTTTTATTAGGGAATTATCACATAGACCAAATCCTGGGGAAACCAATTCATTATCCAAGTATACATGGTTAGCCAATTGTAATTTTTAGGGTGAAACCAAAAAATCTAAAACAAATAAAAAACCACAACAGATGTATGCAATGAAAATTAAGCCACCAAAATCCTCAATTTTCAGTGTGGGCATTTATCCCATATAATCACAATATCACAAAAAATATCTAAGATGTAAAAACATGTGGATCAGACCCCATTTCCCCTTTTAGTTCGATCAACTGATTCTTTATCTATGATTTAAGCTGGCACAACCATAATCTACAGACAAACATGAGTAAAACCCCTCCCACATGATTCACATTAAAGAGAAACGGGGGGAAATCTGACCTCAAAAGGGTGTCAACATTCTTTGCACAAGACAGATCATGTAACCGATATCTAGTCACCTCTCCAAAAAATATCTACACCCACCTGAGGATGTTGTGACACCACTACATCAACAACAACGGAATGTAACTCGATTAGAACCAAGGGAGATCATTCACCATCACATGACAAGAAGAATGATAGGAAAATGGTGATCAAGTTAGATGAAACCACAAGAATGGGGAAAGAAAACACCTTAGATTGAAGATGGGTTGTTATGGATCAAAGGAGAGAAGCTAGGAATCGATCCTTGATGAAAGAATCCTCAAACTGCTGAAGATGATTCACCAGGCTACCTAGGGTCAAGGGAGAGTCACTACAGCCATTTGACAACCCAAGTAACTAGGAAAAACTTAAAACATTAAAGGAGTGGGGTATTGCATGATGTGGATAAAGGTGTCAGGCGTAGCAGAAGCGCGTTGGTGGGCTTTCCCAACTTTAAAATTAGCGTTAAACGATGTTCAATCTGAGATCCCTCATGATATAAAATTCCAGATCTTCAGAATAGAACGAATAATGAAAAAGAAAAGTAGAGTCCCAGAACCCTTGAGATAGGATCTTCATTCATTGGTTATAATTAATTTATTTAATTCATAAGAATTACCTCGGTGGAATTCATTCTTCGTTGGTGTCTCCGGTCACGATCCTGTGATCCGTCGTTGCGTCAGACAATCCAAGTGTAGGATTCCTATAGTGGTGATCCACACATGTGCCACGTATCTATGGACATCGCCGAAGGATTCTCCGGGTGCTAGGGTGGAAGAACCTTCGCTTGCGATGTCCGCCTTCGATCACCTTGATCCGGTGGAGGATCTCGCTCTCGTAACTTGAGGGCATTCTTGGTGGAAAGGGAATTCTCTCTTGGCTTGATAGTATTTCCAAAACTGTTGTGCACAACCATGGATAGATCACTTGAGAATAATGTAATAGAGATTTAGAATAATAAAATGAATTAATTACCCAAAAGTATTTCATCATTTCATTTAATTATTAACAATACCCCATGTCATAATAATGATAGTAGACTATGATTATTACTTGACATGCGCTCAACATATTACATTTAATATCATTTAATTAAATAAACAATATTTTATCCTCAAAATCCTAATTGGAAAACTACACGGCGTGTAATAATTAATACACGGCGTGTACGTTTAATATACACGGCGTGTACTTTTATTTTTCTCCATTTTTATCCACCACATTTATTAGACCTTGAGTAATGGCTATTTATTAATTTAATAAATGTAACCGCATTACTCGTTAACAAATATATATTATTTCTCCCACAATATATTCTCTCGAATAACTAGTGTCGAAATAAATGTGATCTGGCATCCTTAAATATTTATTAAACCACAGTAGGGAATAATATTTATTTAACTTGTTAAATTAATATTTAACTGAGATACATGGACACACATAGTGTGTGACCCTCTAGGCCTCTTTCTCAGTGGAATTAGGCATAGTCTTCCTAAAGTCCAAGGATAGTGTTTAGCAACACACCATGGCGCCCATAGAGAAAGAAGCTAATGCCGCAATGCATTTCGCCTCCTACGAATGCTTACCGTGTAATATAATCCCTTTGTCTCAAAATCTCCAATCAAGTGGGTTGCATGCTAGTGCCATCAACCCATGTGCTCGATTATTCTTTCTTTGACTTCCCTGAATTGAACTCGCCCATACCTTACCATGGACATAGATTCATTTAGGCTATATCAATTCCATCAAAGGGCATGAGATATCTACTTCTGTTATGGAACAGAAGCGACAAATCCTTTCTAGCATTATCTATTAACGCGGTATTACTCGTGACGCACCCAACGTATTCTACCCCGCTGTGAACAGTGTCTCATCACCATTTTCGTCGATACATCTATGTGCACGAGTTGTAATACCCATTAATAATAATCTTAATGTCTAAGGACCAATAAACACATCCGCATATAGGAACATCCAATTACACTATGAAATGTGGATTTCCTACTAGCGAGTATCGTTCTAATAATATCCTCCTAGATATTACCAGGGGCGCACACCATGATAAGTTGCCTCAAAGTTTTATGAGTCCTAACCCCTAATGACCTATATTATTTGTGTCCCTAAAATAATACCATCCGGCCATAGAACATATATTCAAGAACAGTGTTTTGGCACTTCTGGGTTCTCATCATAGCAGGGATCCTCTATGACCCTTTAATGAAATAGTTGTCCAGAGGACATTATTACATGACTTGTCACGCAGATGAATAATCAAGATGTGATAAGGCATTTATTTAATGAATAAAGGACAAAGTAGATGGTTCTAGACCACCAACTCCAACAGACTCCCACATGGACTAGAGCCAACTACTAACATCCTTTAACCCGCTAGCTCTCACATGATATTCATGCTTCCGCTGAGATAGGCCTTTAGTAATGGGGTCCACCACGTTCTCTTCCGGGGACACTCCACTCACTACAACTTCACCCCTCTGATAGAAATCCCTCAATAGGTGCTACTTCCAGAGTATGTGCTTTTTCTGTTGATGTGACCTTGGTTCTTTTTCAAAAGCCACCGCTGCAGTATTATCACAATACAATGTAATGGTATCTTTACTGCTAGGCACCACATGAAGCTCTTGGAAAAAGATCTGAATCCAGAAAGCTTCCTTTGCTGCATCAGAAGCCGCTATATATTAGGACTCTACTTTAGAATCGGCGACAACATGCTTCTTTGAAATCTTCCAGCTCACATCTCCTCCATTGAGATAGAAAACATATCCATATTGTGTCTTCAAATCATTCTGATCTGTCTGAAAACCAGCATCAGCATACCCTCTGATGACAATCTCATCGTCTCCTCCATACACCAGGAACATATCCTTAGTTCTCCTCAGATACATAAGGATAGTCTTAACAGCAGTCCAATGCTGTTCTCCGGGATCTTCTTGATATCTCCCTACTATGCTCAGTGCATAGGAAACATCAATCCCGGTACATGACATGACATACACGATGGATCATATAGTTGAAGCGTATGGGATCTTAGTCATCTTATCTTTCTCTTGTCGTGTCTGAGGACACATTTTCTTAGAAAGATGTAATCCATGTGACACTGGAACCAATCCCCTCTTGGATTGTTCTATACTAAATCTCATTAGTATCTAGTCAATGTAAGTACCCTGACTTAGTCCAAGCAGCCTCTTGGATCTATCACGAATGATCTTGATCCCTAGAATGTAGGCTACTTCTCCTATGTCCTTCATGGAGAAACACCTGTTCAACCATTCCTTAACTGACTGTAAGGATGGTACGTCATTTCCAATAAGCAATATGTCATCAACATATACTACCAGGATAACGACCACATTCCTATTAAACCTATTATAAACACATGGCTCACATTCATTCTTAATGAAACTAAATTCCTTTATGGCTTCATCAAATCGAATTTTCCATGACCTGGATGCTTGCTTCAATCCATAAATGGATTTCTGCAACTTGCAAACCCGTTTGGCTTCACCTGGTGTCACGTACCCTTCTGGTTGTGTTATATAGACATCTTGTTGAAGGTTCCTGTTACGGAAAGCCGTTTTCACATCCATATACCAAATCTCGAAGTCATGGTAAGCTTCTATGGAAAGTATGATTCTTATGGATTTAAACATGGAAACTGGTGAAAAGGATTCATCATAGTCAATTCCGTGATGGTGTCTGAATCCTTTAGCCACTATCCTTGCTTTATAGGTGCTAACTTGACCTTCCATGTCCAGCTTTCTCATGAATACCCATTTTCATCCAACAGGCTTTACATCAACTGGATCATCGACCAAAACCTATACTTGTTTCTAATACATGGAATCCATCTCGAATTCATAGCTTTAAGCCATCTTGTAGCATCTGATCTTTCTACTTCTTCCTTGTAGGTGAGAGGTTCATCATTGACCCACAATAATGATTCACCATCCTCGGTGACTAGGAAACCAAATCTCTCTGGTTCTCTTACCTCTCTTGAGCTCCTACGCAGTACTTGTGTTTCTGGAACCTCTTCCACAGGGACCTGTGGAACTTGTTCCTGTACCATATCCTGTGTATCTTAAGCATCAACTATGTCAAAGTCAATCTTGCTCCCATTATCCTTTTTGAGTATGTTCTCCCTCTCAAGAAAGACGGCTTGTCTGGCGACAGTCACTTTCTTATCTTGAGGGTTATAATGGTAATATCCTTTCGTTTCCTTAGGATATCCTATAAAGATACACTTCATGCCCCGGGGTGCTAGATTGTTGCCTGAGAAGGCCTTAACAATCGCCTCGTACCCCCATACACGTGTATGTGACAAAATGGGTTTCTTTCCATTCCATAACACAGAGGGAATTCTATTTGCCGCCGTATTTGGTACTTAGTTTAATGTGTATGCTGTAGTTTGTAATGCATTTCCCCAAAAGGATAATGGATGATCTGCATGACTCATCATCGACCTCACCATGTCCAACAAGGTGCAATTCCTCCTTTCACTAGCACCATTCCACTGTGGTGTATAAGGAGGTGTGAGTTGAGATAGAATCCCAGACTCCCGTAGAATATCGATGAACTCTTGGTTCAGATATTCTCCACCTTGATCCAATCAAAGCTTGTTTATCTTCTTACCAAGTTGATTCTCTACTTCATTCTTGAATTCCTTAAATTTATCTAAGGCTTATGACTTATACCTCATTATGTAGACAAATCTGTATCTACTCAAATCATAAGTAAAGGTAATGAAGTAAGAATATCCACCACTAGCTTCTACTAGAATTGGTCCACATACATCCGTGTGTAACAATCCTAGAAGCTTTGTGGCCCTTTCACCCTGTCCACCAAAAGGCGGCTAGGTCATTTTACCTTGTAAACCAGTGTGACATCTATCAAGTGGTTTAGCTCAGTAGAGTCTAAATATCCATCTTGACAGAGCATTCTCAAGCGCTTCTTGTTTACATGACCAAGGTGGTGATGCCACAACTGGGTGATGTATGATTCATGTGAGTTTGTTTCATTATCAATTTCCAACACTTGGTTTTTGTAATTTAATACATACAAACCATTATTCAAATGTGCCTTACCATAACATATGTTGTTCTTATAAAATAGACAAACCTTATTTCCGAACATGAAAACAAATCCATCCATATCCAAACAAGATACAAAAATTATGTTCTTGGTAACACTAGGCACAAAATAACTATTTTGTAAAACCCAAATCATGCCAGTCAGCAATGAGAGATGGTAGTCTCCAATAGCCAACACAGCCATCCTTGCGCCATTGGCAGCTCGAAGATCCACCTCTCCTATGGAGATCTTTCTAAATCTACTTGGTTCCTGCATTTGAATACATATGGGATCCCCACAAGCTGTATCTAATACCCAATGTGTAGAAATAGAAAGATTGCACTCAATAATGAACACACATTTAGTGTGCCCATGCTTCTGGGTGCAGTTCCTCTTCCGGTGGTCCTGCTTGCCACATGAAATACACACTGTCGCCCTTTCCTTTCCCTACCTCTGGATCTTCCCCTTCTTGGAGGGACGGTGCTCGGGGGCTTCAGACCATTTATAAGTCTTTGTCCCCTTTTCCTTTTCCTTCCTTTTCTTGTTTACCATAAGGACTGTGGGTTTTTCATGCCCCATGACCTTGTCAAAATGGCGAATCAAGTAAAGAAGCTCTGACATACTCTTCTCATTTCCTATCATGCTATAGTTGACAATGAAGCTAGAGAAGGTCTAGGGCAGTGATGATAGGATGAGATCTGTATGCAACTCATCTGGGAATTTAATCCCAAAGATATCCAGGCGTTCAATGTAGCCAATATGCTTGACTACATGAGGCCCAGCTAGTGTAGACTCTCTAAGCATTGTGGTAAACAAAGCGTTGGATATCACATACCTCTCCTATCTCGATTTCCCTTGGTAGAGATCTTTATGTTGAGACATCATGTTATACACATCCATGTTTTCATTTTTCTTTAAGAGCTCATTATACATGACATATAGCATGATACAATGGACATTTTTGGCATCATCCATGTGTTTCATATATAGAAATGATTTTTCATCACTAGCCTCTTTCCGAAGTGCAACTGGAATAGGCTCTTCCAGCACATACAATTTCCTTTCGTGGAGAAGGACGAAGCGTAAACGCCTCTGCCACTGTTGGAAATTGGTGTTGGTGAGAAGGATTTCCTTCTCATGTATGGAGCGCAATGATAGGTTTGAAGTCATTTTCTTTCCATTTCTACAATTTAAGACGAGCAAAGGTTTAGTAATTTATTACAAAATTGAGTCAAATAAATAAATTAATACTTATTAGTCTCCCACTATTTTATCTAAATCCAATAGCCCTCACCATTGATTTCGGAATATTCTGTTGCCTGAATATTCTAGTGGAAAGGATCCATATTGCCCTTCGCATTACCCCAACAAGGTTTCGTCAAGAAACTTGAACGGTTTTTAGGTAGGCATTCCAAATTCCAACTACATTTTAACTTGCAGCTCCTTGATCCGCTGAGTGGACTCCCCAATCCTGAAATCCTTTTATTTTAGATTTCCTCAACCTTTTCCTCTTGGTCACACCAAGTCCTGTTGTGGCAGTCAACCATTAATGCGATCAAATTCAAGTCAACCCAAAACCTTGAAATAGAATTCCCTGATAATTGAATGCACTCCAACTATGGTTTGCCAAGAACTTTGAACTATGGTTCAATTCTAACCAAGATTATAGAAGGTTATACCGACTTAATATTTTTTTTGAGGGATTTTATCCTTATACATAAATTTCCATTTATTATCTTTGATTACATTCTTGTTAATATTAAGTGGGATATACTTAAGTGATTGACCATGTCTAAGATAATATTTACATATAATCCGGTTTTATTTTAGTTCCATCTTGCATGCTCATTTAATTCATTAATTGTGCGATCGTGACAACAAACCCACAATAAATAAACCATACAACTGACATAAATAAAATAAATGGTATGATCATGAGCTTTTCTATTGGTTAGTTTATCTAGCGGTTGATAAACTAACCCAATACCTAGGGTAGAAACACCTTGAAACTTTAGGTTTCGTGTTTACAGCTTTTCCACCTCTCCACCTGTGTATCTCCTTGGATTGGTTTCACCATAGCTTCTGTCATGAGCCACCTACACTAGCTTGGGATCTCCATCCATTACATATGCATTTATCTCACTCCCAGGTGAGGGGTAAAAAGGGGGTTTTACATAAAAGAATCCTTGGGAATGCATGCCCTACATATAAATGAGGAGATGGCTCGCAGGCCAAAAAAATTAATTTAAATAAATTAATTAAAAGAAACCATTCAAATATAAAGTTCTTGGTCTAACTCATGATCATCTATACATGAAACGATATTTACACATAAATAAAACTAGCATTCTATTCTTTAATCGTTCTTGTTTAAGATAAATCACGCTCGAATTAATTAATTATATTTAATTAATCAATCCTTTTATCTTAAACCATTTTTTTGAATTTCCTTGATATTCTCATCCATCATAATTTTAAACAAATAAATTCATTTAAAATTATCCTTGTACGTAACTTGTACCTTGGAGGAAACCCGGATAATTCCCATTCATTAAGCAGATGTAAAATTAAACACATATATAAAAAAACCTATCACATGTTGTGCCTCATCTTTACGCCTACACTATGGTACATGTCTCAAGGGTTTTTATAATATAATAATAAATTTTAATAAATCTGCGTAATTTGGGTTAGTACACGGTGTGTATTTTTGACTACACGGTGTGTACTTTTCTTCACCGTCCATCCGAAGTACTTACCCGGGGACATGGTGTATTAATGTACTTCGGAAAGTTTCGGAGTACACGACGTGTTCTTTGGGACACACGCCGTGTAGTTTCCGCGTTACACGGTTTCCAGCCGGGCAAGCCATGTAAGGGGTACACAGTCCACCCCGAACCCGAAGGGAATACACGCCGTGTTCAGTTGGACCACACGGAGTGTAATCCGGAAACTGTGTACCACATGTTTCTGTCCAACACACGGTGTCATAAATGACTTCAATACACGGCCTGATTTGGCGAATCGGTCAATGTATTGAACCTAGACTACACGACGTGTACTTCCTAATACACAAAGTGTATTCTGGTGTTGTATGTCCAGAAACGTTTGGCTCCTCTGGATGAGTTCCTCTATTTTATTTTAATAAAAATTAAAAGAAAATTTTCATTTCTGTGAGGAAAATGTGAAACGGGGAGGAGGAACAGATCTCGAGATTTCGATTTCCAGAACGAAAAAACATGAATTGAAATAACTAAATGATTAAATGTGTAAATCACCAACAAGAAAATAAATAATTATAACCAATGATATGGCCCCCCTCTGATACCACTTGAAGGTTCGGGGCGCATCAGAAGCACGTTGGTGGGTTTTCCCAACTTTAATTTTAGCATTAAATGACGTTCAATCCGAGATCCATCATGATATAAAATGCCGGATCTTCGGAATAGAATGAAGAATGAAAAATAAAAGAAGAGTCATGTAACCCTTGAGATAGGATCTTCATACGTTGGTTATAATTAATTTAATTAATTCATAAGAATTACCTCGGTGGAATTATTTCTTCGTTGGTGTCGTCGGTCACAATCCTATGATCCCTCATTATGTCGGAGAATCCAAGTGTATGATTCCTCTAGAGGTAATCCACACGTGTGCCATGTATCTCTGGACGTCGCTGAAGGAGTCTCTGGGTGATAGTGCGGAAGAACCTTCACTTGCGATGTCCGCCTTTGATCGCCTTGATCCAGTGGAGGATCTCGCTCTCGCAACTTGAGGGCGTTCTTGGTTGAAAGGGAATTCTCTCTTGGCTTGAGAGTATTTCCAAAACTGTTGTGCACAACCATGGATAGATCTCTTAAGAATAATGTAATAGGGATTTAGAATACTAAAATGAATTAATTACCCAAAATTATTTAATCATTTTATTTAATTCTTAACAATACTCCATCTCATAATAAGGATAGTTGACTATCGTTATTACTTGAAATGCGCTCAGTGTATTACATTTAATATCATTTAATTAAATAAACACTATTTTATCCTGAAAATCCCGATTGGAAAACTACACCTCATGTAATAATTTATATACGGTGTGTACTTGTTTTCCATAAAACTACACGGCGTGTACATTTAATATACACGGTGTGTACTTTTATTTTTCTCCATTTTTCTCCACCACATTTATTAGACCTTGAGTAATGGCTATTTATTTCTTAAATAAATGTAACTACATTACTCGCTAATAAATATATTTTATTTCTCCCACAATATATTCTCTCGAATAACTAGTGTTGAAATAAATGCGATCAGGCATCCTTAAATAATTATTAAACCACAGTCGGGAATAATATTTATTTAGCTTGTTAAATTAATATTTAACTGAGATACATGCACACACTTAATGTGTGACCCTCTAGACCTCTTTCTCAGTGGCATTAGGTGGAGCCTGCCTAAAGTCCAAGGTTAGCATCTAGCAACATGCCAAGTCACCCATAGACAAAAACGTTAATACCGCAATGACATGTCACCTCCTACGAACGCTTACCGTGTAATATAATCCATTTGTCTTGATGTATCCAATCAAGCGGGTTGCATGCTAGTGCCATCAACCCATGTGCTCGATTATTCTTTCTTTGACATCCTGGAATTGAACTCGCCCACACCTTACCATGGCCATGGATTTATTTAAGCTATATCAATTCAATCAAAGGGCCTGATATATCTACTTCTTTTATGGAACAGAAGGGACAAATCCTTTCTTGCAGTATCTATTAACACAGTATTACTCGTGACGCACCCAACATATCTCATCTCACTACGAATAGTGTGTTGTCACAGTTTTCGTCAATACATCTAAGTGCACAAGTTGTAGTACCCATTAATAATAATCTTAAAGTCTAAGGACCAATAAACACATCCGCATACAGAAACCTCCAATGACACTATAAAATGTGGATTTCCTACTGGCGGGTCTCATTCTCGTAATATCCTCCAGTATATTACTAAGGGCACACACCATGCGAAGGTTCCTCAATGATTTATGAGTCATCACCCCTAATGACCTGTATTATTTGTCTCCCTCAAATAATATCATCTGACCATAGAACATATATTCTAGAACAGTGTTATGGCTCTTCTGGGTTCTCATCATAGCAGGGATCCGCTATGACCCTTTAATGCAACAGCTGTCCTGAGGACATTATCACATGACATGTCATGCAGAAGAACAATCTTGATGTGATAAGGATTTTATTTAATGAATAAAGTACAAAGTAGTTTGTTCTAGACCACGAAATCCAATAGACTCCCACTTGGACTAGATGAAAATGCTAACAACCTTTAACCCGCTAGCTCTCACATGATATTCATGCTTCTGTTGTGACAGGACTTTAGTCATGGTGTCCTCCACGTTCTCTTCCATGGACACTCTAATCACTACAACTTCACCCCTCTGATAGAAATCCCTCAAGAGATGGTACTTCCAGAGTATGTGCTTTGTCCATTGATGTGACCTTGGTTCTTTTGCAAGAGCCACCGTTACAGTATTATCACAATACAATGTAATGGGATCTTTACTGCTAGGCACCACGTTCCGAATCTAGATGGCTTCCTTGGATGCATCAGAAGTCGCTATATATTCACACTCCGCTATAGAATCGGTGACAACTGGCTATTTTGAACTCTTCCAGCTCACAGCTACTCCATTGAGATTGAAAATATATCCAGATTGCGACTTCAGATCATTCTGATCTATCTGAAAACCAGCATCAGCATACCCACTAATGATAAGCTCCTCATCTCCTCCATACACCAGGAACATATCCTTAGTTCTTCTCAGATACATAAGGATAGTCTTAAAAGTAGTCCAATTCTGTTATCCTGGATCTGCATGATATCTACCTACCATGCTTAGTGCATAGGAAACATCAAGCCTGGTACATAACATGGCATACATGATGGATCCTATAGCTGAAGCGTATGCGATCTTACTCATCCTATCTTTATCTTGTTTTGTCTGAGGACACATTTTCATAGAAAGATGTAAGCCATGTGACACTGTAACCAATCCCCTCTTAGATTGTTCCATACTAAATCTCTTTAGTATCTGGTCAATGTATGTACCCTGACGTAGTCCAAGCAGCATCTTAGATCTATCACGAATGATCTTGATCCCTAGAATGTAGGCTACTTCTCCCAAGTCCTTCATGGAGAAACACTTGTTCAACCAGTCCTTAACTGACTGTAAGGCTTTTACGTCGTTTCCAATATGCAATATGTCATCAACATATACTACTAGGATAATGACCGAATTCCCATTAAACCTATTATAAAAACATGGCTCTCATTCATTCTTAATGAAACTAAATTCCATTATGGCTTCATCAAATCGAATGATCCATGACCTGGATGCTTGCTTCAATCCATAAATGGATTTCTGCAACTTGCAAACCCATTTGGCTTCACCTGGTGTCACGGACCCTTATGGTTGTGTCGAATAGACATCTTCTTGAAGGTTCCCGTTAAGGAAAGCCATTTTGACATCCATCTACCAAATCCCGTAGTCATGGTAAGCTTCTATGGAAAGTATGATTCTTATGGATTTAAACATGGAAATTGAAGAAAAGGTTTCATCATATTCAATTCATCGACGATGTCTGAATCCTTTATCCACTAGCCTTTCTTTATATGTTCTAACATGACATTCCATGTCCAGCTTTCTCTTGAATACCCATTTGCATCCAATAGGCATTACATCAACTGGCTCATCGACCAGAACCCAGACTTGGTTCTGATACATGGAATCCATCTCATAATTCATAGCTTATAGCCATCTTGCAGCTTCTTAGCTTTATACTTATTCCTTGTAGGTGAGAGGTTCATCATTGTCCAACAATAATTATTCACCATCCTCGGTGACTGGGAAACCAAATCTCTCTGGTTCCCTTACCTCTCTTGAGCTCCTACACAATACTTGTATTTCAGGAACATCTTCCACAGGGACCTGTGGAACTTGTTCCAGTACCAACTCCTGTGTATCTTGAGCATCAACTTCATCGATTTCAATCTTTCTCCCACGATCCTTTTTGAGGATGTTCTCCCTCTCAAGAAAGACGGCTTGTCTGGCGACAATCAATTTCTTATCTTGAGGGTTATATAGGTAATATCCTTTCGTTTCCTTAGGATATCATATAAAGATACACTTCGTGCCCCAGGGTGCTAGTTTGTTGCCTGAGAAGGCCTTAACAAACTCCTCGCATCCCCATACACATGTATGCGACAAAATGGGTATCTTTCCATTCCAGAACTCGGAGGGAATTCCATTTCCCCCCTTAGTTGGTACTCGGATTAATGTGTATGTTGCAGTTTGTAATGCATATCCCCAAAAGGATAATGGAAAATCCACATGACTCATCATCGAACTCACCATGTCCAACAAGGTGATGTACATCCTTTCACTAACACCATTCCACTGTCGTGTATAAGGAGGTGTGAGCTGAGATAGAATCCCATACTCCCATAGAAGATCGATGAACTCTTGGTTCAGATATTCTCCACCGCGATCTGATCGATGCTTATTTATCTTCTTACCAACCATATTCTCAACTTCATTAATGAATTCCTTAAATTTATCTAAGGCTTCTGACTTATACCCCATTAAGTATACAAATCTGTATCTACTCAAATCATCAGTAAAAGTAATGAAGTAAGAATATCCACCTCTAGATTCTACTGGAAATGGTCTACATACATCCGCGTGTACCTATCCTAGAATCCTTGTGGCCCTTTCACCCCATCCACCAAAAGGAGGCTTGGCCATTTTACCTTATAAACAAGCATGACATATATCAAGTGGTTTTAGATTAGTAGAGTCTAAATAGCCATCTTGACAGAGCATTGTCAAGCGCTTCTCGTTTATATGACCAAGGCAGTGATGCCACAACTATGTGATGTATGAGTCATGTGAGTTTGTTTCATTATCGATTGCCAACACTTTTTTTCATTATTTAATACATACAAAATCATGCCAGTCGGTAATGAGAGATGGTAGTCGCCAAAAGAAAACGTAGCCAACCTTGCTCTATTGGCAGCTCGAAGATCCACCTCTCCTCTGGCGATCTTTATAAATCTACTTGTTTCCTGCATTTGAATATAGATGTGATCCCCAAAAGCTGTATTTAATTCCCAATGTGTATAAATAGAAAGTTTGCACTCGATAACGAATGCACCTTTAGTGTCCCCACGCTTCTGGGTGCAGTTCCTCTTCCAGTGGCCCATCTTGCCACATGAAAAACACACTGCCTCCCTTTCCTTTCCCTACCTCTGGATCATCCCCTTCTTGGAGGGACGATGCTCGGGGGATTCAGGCCGTTTATAAGTCTTTGGCCCCTTTGCCTTGTCCTTCCTTTTCTTGTTCACCATAAGGACTGCGGGTTTGTCACGACCCATGTCCTTCTCAACCTAGAGAGTCAAGGTCAGAAGCTCTGACAGAATCTTCTCATTTCCTCTCATGTTATAGTTGACAATGAAGCTAGAGAACGTCTTGGTTAGTTATGATAGGATGATATCTGTAAGCAACTTATCCAGGAATTTAATACCTTAGATGTCCTGGCGCTCAATGTAGCCAATAAGATTGACTACATGAGGCCCAGCTAGCGCAGACTCTCTAAGATTCATGGTAAACAAAGCATTGGAAATCTCATACCTCTCTTGTCTCACCTTCTATGGGTAGAGATCTTTAAGGTGAGACATCATGCTATACGCATCCATGTTTTCATGTTGCTTTAAGAGATCATTAGACATGGCCGATAGAATGAAACATTAGAAATCTGTGGCATCATCCATGTGTTTCATGTAGAGAGATAATTTCTCATCACTAGCCTCTTTCCCAGGCGTAATTGGAATAGGCTCTTCCAGCACATACAATATCCTTTTGTGGTGAAGGATGACGCGTAAACGCCTCTTCCACTCTTGAAAATTGGTTCCGGGTAGAAGGGTTTCCTTCTCGAGTATAGTGCGCAATGATATGTTTGAAGTCATTTTCTTGCCATTTCTAGAATTTATGATGAGAAAAGTTTTAGTACTTTATTAAAAAATTGAGACAAATAAATAAATTAATACTTATTAGTCTCCCACTATTTTATCGAAATCCAATATCCCTCACCATTGATTTCGGAATATTCTGTTGCCTGTATATTCTTGTGGCAAGGATCCATATTTCCCTTCGAATTACCCCAACTAGTGTTGGTCAATCAACATGAATGGTTTTTAAGTAGGCATTCCAAATGCCAACTTTATTTAACTCGCAGCTCCTTGATCCGCTGAGTGGAATCCCCAATCCTTAAATCCTTTTATTTTAGATTTCCTCACCCATTACCTCTTGGTCACACCAAGTCCTACTGTGGCAGTAAACCCTTGATGCGAACCAAGTCAAGTCAACCCATAACCTTGAATTAGAATTCCTCGATAATTGAAATCACCCCAACTAGGGTTGGTCAAGCACTTTAAACTATGGTTCGATTCTAACCATGATTATGGATGGTTATACCGACTTAATATTTCTTTTGAGGGATTTTATCCTTATACATAAATTTCCATTTTATTATCTTTGATTACATGCTTGTTAATATTAAGTGGGATATACTTAAGTGATTAACCATGTCTAAGATAATATTTACGTATAAGCCGGATTTATTTTAGTTCTAACTTGCATGATCATATAATTCCTTAATTGTGTGATCGTGACAACCCACCCACAATAAATAAAGAATGCAACTGATAGAAATAAAATAAATGGTATGATCATGAGCTTTTCTATTGGATAGTTTATCTAGCGGTTGATAAACTAACCCAAGACCTAGGGGAGAAACACCTTGAACGTTTCAGGTTCGTGTTTACAGCTTTTCCACCTATCCACCTTTGTATCTCCTTGGATGGGTTTTACCTTGGCACCTGTCTTGAGCCACCTCCACTCGCTTGGGATCTCCATCCATTACATATGCATTTATCTCACACGTAGGTGAGGGGTAAAAAGTGGTTTTTACATAAATGAATCCTTGGGCACGCAGGCCCTACATATTAATGAGGAGATGGCTCGCAGGCCAACAAATTTAATATAAATAAATAAATTAAATGAAACCATTCACATACAACGGTCTCGGTCTAGCTCATGATCATCCATACATGCAACGATATTTATGCATAAATAAAACTAGCATTCAATTCTTTAATCGTTCTTGTTTAAGATAAATCATGCTCGAATTAATTAATTATCTTTAATTAATCAATCATTTTATCTTAAACCCTTTTTCTGAATTTCCTTGAGATTCCAATCCATCATAATTTTAAACAAATAAATTCATTTAAAATTATCCTTTTACATAACTTGACCTTGGAGGCAACCCGGTGAATTCCTGTTCATTACGTAGATGTTAAATTAAATACATATATATAAAACACCTATCACGTGTGGCACCTCAGCTTTACACCTTCACTATGGTACACGTCACAAGGGTTTGTATAATATAATAATAAATTTTAATAAATCATCGTAATTTGGGTGAGTAAACGGTGTGTAGTTCTGACTACACAACATGTACTTTTCTTCACCATCCATCCGAAGTACATACCCGGGGACATGGCATGTTAAAGTACTTCGGAAATTTTTGGAGTACACGATGTGTTCTTTGGGACACACGCCGTGTAGTTTCCACGTTACACGGTTTCTAGCCGAGCAAGCCATGTATGGGGTACACGGTCAAACCCGAACCCGAGGGAAATAAACACTGTGCTCAGTTGGACCACACAGAGTGTAATCCAGAAACCCTGTGCCACCTATTTCTGGTCAACACACGGTGTCATAAATGACTTCAATACATGGCATGGTTTGGAGGATCATTCAATGTGTTGAACCTAGACTACACAACATGAACTTCCGAATACACACCATGTATTCTTGTGTTGTATGACCAGAAATGTTTGGCTCCTCCTGATAAGTTCCTCTATTTTATTTTAATAAATATTAAAAGAAAATTTTCATTTATGTGAGGTGAACGAAAAACATGGAGGAGGAACAGATCTCGAGATTCAGATTTCTAGAATGATTAAACATAATTTTAAATAACTAAATTATTAAATGTGTAAATCACCAACGAAAAACTAAATAATTATAATCAACGATATGACTCTCTTCTGATACCACTTGAAGGTTCCGGGCATAGAGGAAGCGTGTTGGTGGGTTTGCCCAACTTTAATTTTAGCGTTAAATGACGTTCAATCCGAGATCTGTCACGATATAAAATGTCGGATCTTCATAATAGAACGAAGAACGAAAAAGAAAATAAGAGTCCCAGAATCCTTGAGATAGGATCTTCATACATTGGTTATAATTAATTGAATTAATTCATAAGAATTACCTCGGTGGAATTCTTTCTTCATTTGTGTCTCCGGTCACGATCATGTGATCCGTCGTTGCGTCAGAGAATCCAAGTGTAGGATTCCTCTAGCAGTGATCCACACGTGTGCCACGTATCTCTGGACGTCGCCGAAGGATTCTCCAAGTGCTAGCGTGGAATAACCTTCACTTACGATGTTCACCTTCGATCGACTTGATCCGGTGGAGGATCTCGCTCTCATAACATGAGGGCGTTCTTGGTGGAAATGGAATTCTCCTTTTCTTAAGAGAATTTCCAAAACTGTTGTCCACAACCATGGCTAGATCTCTTGAGAATAATGTATTAGGGATTTAGAATAATAAAATGAATTAATTACCCAAAAGTATTTAATCATTTCATTTAATTATTAACAATACCCCATTTCATAATAATGATAGTAGACTATCATTATTACCTGACATGTGCTCAGTATATTACATTTAATATCATTTAATTAAATAAACAATATTTTATCCTCAAAATCCCGATTGGAAAACTACATGGAGTGTATTAATTAATACATGGCATGTACTTGTTTTCCATAAAACTACACGGCGTGTACATTTAATATACACGACATGTACTTTTATTTTTCTCCATTTTCTCCACCACATTTATTAGACCTTGACTAATGTCTATTTATTTCTTAAATAAAAGTAACTGCATTACTCGCTAATAAATATATATTATTTCACCCACAATATATTCTCATGAATAACTAGTGTCGAAATAAATGCGATCAGGCATCCTTAAATAATTATTAAACCATAGTGGGGAATAATATTTTTTTAACTTGTAAAATTAATATTTAACTGAGATACATGGACACACTTAGTGTGTGACCCTCTAGGCCTCTTTCTCAGCAGCATTAGGCGGAGCCTGCCTAATGTCCAAGGTTATCATCTAGTAACACACCAAGGCACCCATAGATAAAGAAGTTAACGCCGCAATGACGTGTCACCTCCAATAGACTCTTACCATGTAATATAATCCCTTGTTCTCAATATCTCTAATCAAGCTGGTTGCATGCTAGTGCCATCAACCCATGTGTTCGATTATTCTTTATTTGACTTCCCAGAATTGAACTCGCCCATGCCTTACCATAGCCATGGATTTATTTAGGCTATATTAATTTTATAAAAGGGCCTAAGATATCTACATCTGTTATGGAACAGAATGGACAAATCCTTTCTCGTATTATCTATTAACGAAGTTTTACTCGTGACGCGCCCAACGTATCCTACCTCGCTGCGAATAGTGTGTCATCACAGTTTTCGTCAATACATCTAAGTGCGTGAGTTGTAATACCCATTAATAATAATCTTAAAGTATAAGGACCAATACACAAGTCTGCATATAGGAACATCCAATGACACTATGAAATTTGGATTTCCTATTGGAGGGTCTCATTCTCATAATATCCTCCTGGATATTACCAAGGGCGCACACCATGAGAAGGTGCCCCAAATTTTAATGAGTCCTCACCCCTAATGACCTTTATTATTTTTTTCCCTCAAATGGTATCATCCGGCCATAGAACATATATTCAAGAACAGTGTTATGGCACTTCTGGTTTCTCATCATAGTAGGGATCTACTATGACCCTTTAATGCAACAGTTGTCCTTAGGACATTATCACATGAAATATCACACAGAAGAAAAATAAAGATGTGATACGGCTTTTATTTAAAGAATAAATTACAAAGTAGTTGGTTCTAGACCACTAACTCCAACAGTGGAATCCTCTTACACGCCATGTAATGCCTCGAGTTTGGTTTCCACCAA
This sequence comes from Viscum album, assembly GCA_963277665.1. Taxonomy (NCBI): domain Eukaryota; kingdom Viridiplantae; phylum Streptophyta; class Magnoliopsida; order Santalales; family Viscaceae; genus Viscum; species Viscum album. The sequence goes on along the minus strand of OY728151.1, from coordinate 651,369,135 downwards.
AAAACCTATCGCCTAAAAATTTATTTTATTTTTCAAACCCTGAATCATTACACATCATGGACCACCCAGAGAAAGCCATGAAACTAAGCTTCACATCATGTAATATACTTACACGACGTGTAACCCATGTAGTAGCTTTTTTGGACCCCCCAAATTCTGTGAACACTCTCGAAACCTCCTCCAAATATCTCCAAAAAATAAAAACTGGGAAAGTAACAGACCGGGAGGACACTGTTTGTTACAAAATCACAATGAAATTAATGAAATTGTTGAATATATAAATTCTCAATATAGGTTTTAGGTTAAAATAATTATTTAATTTCATGTTTGCCCTTAAATAATATAATAATTCTTAATAAACATCATGTCGCATATATTATTTTTATTATTATGTGGTGTGCGTTAACTTGCATACAAATAAATATTATTTTACCGACATATTCATTAATATTTGTCCTTATACATTGTCTTGGTCCATTCGAACTCCTTGAGAAATTATTGAAATCCAAAATAAATATTTAATCTAATTATTTCATTCATCAATAAACATTTTTGATCGATAAAACCTGAATAAAATTATCTCTAGGAATTTAATATTTATTAAATTAATTAAATTAAAATAAAATTTAACCAAGATCATTAGAAATAATTTGTGTGTGACCCTTTATAATTATTTATTTTCGGAATTATACAAGATTGACTTAAGTATAAAATTACTATCTTGCAATGGGTTAAGGCACCCAAGAGAAAAAACCTAATGTTGCAAATTCGACAGCCACATAAGAACAAATTCTTCGTCAACTTATCGATTAATGAAATGTCAATTTCAACACACTCAATGTGCTCTATCTTATTTTAAAAATATGATATAATTATTTTCATCCGAAAATTGAAGTTCGCAATTCATGCAATGTGTTAATGATAATCTTAAGGTTTATGGACCATTTCATGGTTGCATATCGAAATATTTGATGACACCGCAATATTCATAGGAAAAGTATGATTGTAAAGAAATAAAGCAGGATGCTTTAGTAGAAATACATGATCAACACAATGATAATAACACTACAACTAATAATAAAGATTATATTCATGGAATGGTAGGTTTAGAAGCATAACATAAATGATCTATCAGTGAAGATTGATAACTCTAGTGGAAGAGTGTGAATATAAAATGATGAAACAAGGGAATACAAAATGAAGAGGATATAATGTATTTCATCGAACATTACTTTTTTATTTTCAAACACATTTAAGGAGAAATTGGTAGCCCTCATATAATTAAACACCAAAAGAAACTACAGATTTGTTGAAGAACAATTTTAGCCAATTGGAATCAATCTCCCTTAACATTATCCATGGAATAAAATTTACATGGGAGTCAGGGTATCCCTTTAATATTACTTCATACTGATGTGCCATGTTGTCCCAAGATTATGTTAATTCCTCCAAGTTAATCTTCCCCATATTGAAGCCTCTATGAAGAATATGATCCTTATTATCTATCCAATCACCTTGCTCATTACTGGTGATCAAACGAATCATTATTCTTATCTTATTCAATGCTTTCATATCCACACCTCCCTCTACCATTTCTTCATTTGAGTAAAAAAGTAGATGCATGTGTCCCCGCACTGAGGATATATATCACTGAGGGTCTCTATTGGAGCGTGTCTCACATTGCTGTTTAGGATCCCTCATCTCCATACTGCTCAGGGATGTGGCAAGGACAAAAACCTCACCCCTTGTAGACACCATGTCACTATAGGTGTTGGCCACTACATATGAGTTTCTCATAGTAATATGGGCATTTTGGGGTAGCTTGCCCTTACTTTCATATCTATTGAATGGAGGACTAGGTAGGTTAGAATACTCATTCCTATGTCGCCCCCTTTGGGTTTTCTTAACAAAGCCATGAGAATCAATAATTGTGTACATTCCCATCCGTGAGGAAGATATGAGATATTACACCTCAATGAAAACTTCCTTGGACTCATCAGGGGAGTCCAAAGTATCATCCAACTCTTCTTGAGTATCTCCCACATCCACAGAGTGGTCCTCTCCATGTGTAACCTTCATCCCATTTAGTTCCCCACTATCTTAGTAGTTGTCATCTCCCGACACTGCATATTGGTTTTGAAAGTTCATATTTGATCCCCCATATATAATCTTATGAAATAATAAAGGGTACCTTTCATGGCATGTATTGGAATATCAGAGGCTCCTGCATGTTGAAAGTCATGTCCCATAAATTGAAATTGCATTGAGGTATCCTCTAGAGCCAGAAACTAGGAACACTCACAAAATCCCTCAATAAACTCGGTTACATTGGTTGGGTTTGTTGGAACAATATGGATTTCCATGTCCTCCAACTGGACCACCTTCAATCGGTCACTACTACCTCCATTTGAGCCACATTCCAAAAGCATGTGCAGGTCTTTCCCTACCTATTCACTACAACCTAAAACTGCAATATCTTGGGGTACCACCTCGTTAGCACCCATATCTGATGCAGTGTCTTTTCTCACCATTTCCCCTGGGATGCACACCCCCAAATCTCTCATCAAATTTTCAAACAGCTTAGCTACATTCGTGTTTGGAGGGGGGCTAGTATTTGTTGGGGCTCCTCCTCATCTGGCCCCAATATTCTTTTATCTTTGATGAGATATATCTGATATATTTAATAAGAAATATTTGATATCTATGAATAGATATATTTGATATCTTTAATAAGATATGAGATATCTTTCAAGAGATACATGAGATATCATGTGATGTATCTCCTATTTATATGAGATTTGCGGCTCCTCTCATAGAAGTTGTTGGAGACGGTTTAGTTGCGTTTTCAAGGAGTGGTTTTCAGATCTGCAACTAGTGGTGCTACTCTGATTTGATTGGCTTTCATCTGATGTGGTTTTTGATCTGATCTCGGTGTTTTTCATCTGCACTTTTGTTCAGACATCAATCTTCTTCTTTCATGGTCAGATTTATTTGGGATTCTTTACCAGGATGCATTCTTCATTTCAGGCTTCATTCAGACTGGATCTATACTCCGACTATGATCCACTATTTTTCTATGTATTATTTTTTATATCCCTTTAATTTTTAGGGAGTCCCTACCATGTACTTATCTGTTTTAGTGTATCCCTCTTACTAGAATACATCTCGTGGTTTTTCCATTTTGGGTTTTCCACATAAAAATTTATGGTGTCAATTTAATATTCTGCACCTATTTTTGTCGCTACGCATCCGCTGTTCGAGGGAAAGGTTTTTCCGCTGTTTGTTCGTGTTTTTGTTGTTTGCTCGTTCATCACTTGCCATTTTTACCAACATCTAGTATCAGAGGTTTTGGTTTTCTATTTCATATTTATTATAGAGGCTAACTACATTCATATGATTTTGTTGAATGGTACCAACTACAATATATGGCGACTTAAAATGAAGGATCTACGTTTTGTCAAGCGAATGCATCTTCTAGTGTTCAGTACCCAGAAGCCATAAAAAATGTCAGATGAAGAATGGGTGTTCGATCATGAGATAGTTTGTGGCTTCATTCTCCAATGGGTCGAAGACAACGTGATGAATCACATTTTCAACATCTCTCACGCCATAACTTTGTGGGAGAAGCTCGAGACTACCTATGCTATCAAGACAGGAAAAAATAAATTGTTTCTTCTCAAACAAATGATTAATTTGAGGTATAGAGAAGGTACTTCTATTTATGATTATTTAAGTGAATATCAAGGATTTTTATATCATTTGTCTGGCATGGGTATCAATTTCGACGATGTGGTTTTATCACTTTTAATGCTTAACACGTTACCTAATTCTTGGGAGAATTTATGTGTTACTCTAACCGGTTATGATACTAATGGTGTTGTGACATTCAGTTTTGTTAAGTATGCTATTTTGAATGAAGAAGTCAGGAGACGTACTCAAGAGAAATCTTCAGAGCTTTTAGTTACAGAGAATAGGGGGAGAATCCAGGAACAGAATCTGGGACAAAGCAGTAGAGGAAAGAGTAAAAGTAGAAGCAAATCCAGATCAAAGCTGAGAGATTTTGAATGTCATCATTGTGGTAATAAGGGGAATGTTTAGAATTTTTGTTATCAGCTAAAAAGTGAAAATAGAATGAAGGAAAATCATCCAAAGAAGAATGTAGATGGAGATGATCATGTCGCTGCTGCTACAGGGGGTGATCTTGTTATTGTTTATAACTCCATTAATATGTCTTCTGATCATTCTTGTTGGGTTGTTGACAGTGGTGCCTATTTTTACGTGACATCAAAGAAGGAGTTCTTTACATCTTACAACCCAGGTAATTTTGGGATTTTGAAGATGTGTAATGATGGTCATGCTGATGTCATAGCTATCGAGACTGTTTGTTTAAAGACCAGTACTTGAAGTAAACTGATTTTGAAGAATGTTCGACATGCACCAGAGGTTCTCTTGAATCTTATTTCTACCAGCATTCTTGATGATGAAGGGTTTATCATCACTTTTGGTGATTTGCAATGGAATTTTTCTAAGGGTTATTTGATTATGGCTCGAGGGAAGAATAAATCAGGTTTTTACTGGACTAGGGCGTCTATTTCATGTGATATCGCTTGTGTTGTTGAGTGTAATGTTTCGTCCATGTTGTGTCATAAGATTCTTAGTCACATCAGTGGGAAAGGTCTTGGTTGTTTGGCCAAGCTAAATCTTCTTATAGAATTGAAGAGTGTCAAATTGGACACATGTGATCATTGCATGGTTGGGAAACAGAGCAGAGTGAGTTTCAGCAGTCATCCTCCACACAGGAAGTCATAGGTACTTGAATTAGTACATTCGGACATTTTTGGTCCTTTGAAATATAATACCTTTAGTGGAGGTCTTTATTTTGTGACATTTTTTGATGCCTACTCACAAAATCTCTGGGTTTATGTTTTGAACGCCAAAAGTCAGGTGCTCACTGTTTTTAAACAATTTCATGTTTCTGCTAACAGGGAATCAGGCAAGAAATTGAAATGTATTCGCACAGAAAATGGGGGAGAGTATTGTGGTCCATTTGATCAAAATTTCCGGAAGGAAGGTATTAGGCATCAGAAGACACCTCCCAAGACACCTCCATTGAATGGTGTAGCTGAGTTGATAAACAGGACTTTGTTGGAAAGAGTTCGTTGTTTGCTTTCAGAAGCAAAGGTGCCTGGACACTTTTGGGGTGAGGCTTTACTTACTGCTGCTTATATTATCAATTTATCACTTGCGGTTACATTGCAGACAGACACTCCCTATAATTTTTAGTATGGAAAAAAGATCAGGTACGATCACTTGAGTGTTTTTGGTTGCAAGGCTTTTGTTCATGTGCCTAGATATGAGAGATCCAAGGTGGATGATAAGTCATAGTAGTGTATTTTTATTGGCTATGGAAACGATGTGTTTGGGTACATTTTTTATGATCCTTCTTTGAAGAAACTTGTCAAAAGCCGAGATGCAGTGTTTAAAGAGGACCAGACTATTGCAGATATTGATAAGGTGGAAAAGTCCACTTCTCCAACTTCTGATGACTTTGTTAATCTTGATCCAAGTTCTAATTTAAATTTACCTCATATTATTGATTCTGATGATCACATTGATGTGCAGAATGATGCTCAGGGTGAACAGGTTGGAGTTGATATTTCTGATGCACCTTTTGTTTCTAATGATCCGGTTCCTGGGGTTATTAATGAACCCACAGTTCCTCTCCAGAGGTCATATCGGCATCATACCATTTCTACTCGGTATTCACCTGATGAGTATGTGCTCCTAGATGAAGGGGGAGAACCAGAATATTTTGATGAGGTAATGGAAAGTGAACAGACAGACAGATGGGTTGCGGCAATGGATGACGAGATGACATCATTGCACGACAATCATACTTTGGAGCTGGTGAAGTTACCAACAGGTAAGAGAGCTTGGAAAAATCGATGGATTTAGCATATTAAGAATAAAGATTCCAGTTATGTTCCATGATACAGGGCATGGTTAGTTGTTAAAGGCTTCCATCAGAAGAAAGGTATTGATTTTATTGAGATTTTCTCACCTATTGTCAAAATGTCTTCTATTCTGCTTGTTCTTGGTTTGGCTACTAGTTTGGATCTGCAGATTGAGTAGATGGATGCAAAGACAGCTTTCTACCAAGGAGATTTAAATGAGGATATTTATATGGAGCAACCATAGGGTTTTTTTGAAACAGGTAAAGAGAATCATGTCTGTAGATTGAAAAATAGTTTGTATGGTTTGAAGCAATCTCTGAGATAGTGGTACAAAAAGTTTGAATCTGTCATTTGTCATCAGGGTTTTAGGAAGACATCTTCTGATCATTGTGTGTTTGTTCATAAATTTATTGGTGATGATTTTATTGTACTGGTGATTTATGCTGAGGATATACTCATTTTTGGACATGATGCTTCTATAATTGATAGCTTGAAGAAGGATCTTTGTCAGTATTTTGTGATGAAAGACTTGGGGCCAGCATGACAGATTCTTGGAATGATGATCTCCCGTGACAGGAAAGCCAAAAAATTGTGGTTATCTCAAGAGAGATACATTGAGAAGGTTCTTCAGATATTTTCTATGGATATAACTAAAGTGGTTATCACTCCACTTGCATTACATTTTAAGATCAGCACCAGTAAGTCACCTTCTACTGATTAAGAGAGAGGGGAGATGTAACACAAACCTTATTCATCCACTGTTGGTTGTTTGATGTATGTTATGGTATGTACTAGAACTAATATAGCTCATGCAGTTGGTGTGGTAAGTCGTTTTCTGTCAAATACAGGCAGAGAGCATTGGAGGGTAGTAAAGTAAATTTTTCATTATCTTCATGGTACTTCTGATCTGAGATTGTGTTTTGTCGAAGGGTGAACTATGCTTTTTGGATTTACAGATCTAGATATGGCAGGTGATATTGATTCGAGGAAGTCTACATCAGGTTATTTGATTACTTTTTCAAGGGTAGTTGTATCATGGCAGTCTAGGTTGCAGAGATGTGTTGCTTTATCTATCATAGAGGCAGAGTTTATTGCAGCTACAAAGGAGTGTAATGAATTGTTGTTGATGAAAAAATTTATTCGAGAGATCAATTTTAATCAAGATAGATATGTTTTATTTTGTGATAGTCAGTATGCTATTTGGGAAAGAATTCTACTTTTTATGGAAGGACGAAACATATCGATGTTCAGTTTCATTGGATCCGCAATGTTCTTGAATCGAGACAGTTAGAGCTTGAGAAGATCCACACTGATGAAAATGGGTCAGACATGTTGACCAAGAGTTTACCTTGCAGAAAATTTGAGACTTCCCGATTGATTACAGGGTTGGCAATGATCCCCAGTTGATTCGGAGGGGGAGTTTGTTGGGGCGCCTCCTCATCTGGCCCCAATATTTTTTTATCTTTGAAGAGATATATCTGATATCTTTAATAAGATATCTTTGATATCTTTGATGATATATATTTGATATCTTTAATAAGATATGAGATATATTTCAGGAGATACAAGATATATCATGTGACGAATCTCTTATTTATATGAGATGTGCGGCTCCTCTCTCGGCAGATGTTGGAGGCAGTGCAGATGCATTTTCAAGGAGCGATTTTCAGATCTACAACTGGTGGAACTACTCTGATTTGATCAGCTTTCATCTACGGTGGTTTTCGATCCGATCCCGGTCTTTTTCATGTGCACTTTTGTTCGAACATCAAACTTGTTCTTTCACGGTCAGATCTATTTGAGTTTCTTTACCAGGCTGCATTCTTCAATTCAGGCTTCATTCAGACTGCATCTATACTCCGACTTTGATCCACTATTTTTCTAAGTATTACTTTTGAGATTACTTTCATTATTGGGGAGTCTCTACCATGTACATATCTATTTTAGTGAATCCCTCTTTCTGGACTAGGTCATGTGGCTTTTCCCTTTTGGTTTTTCCACATAAAAATTTCTAGTGTCAATTTTATATTCTGCTCCTATTTTTGTCCCTACACATCCATTGTTTGAGGGAATGATTTTTCTGTTGCATATTCGTGTTTTTGTTTTTTGCGCGTTCATCGCTTTCCATCTTTCTCAACAGTATTTTCCTCAAAGAATCTAGTGCTGCAAGACCAGGACTATATCTTGCCTTCTTCTTCTCCTGTTTCTTTCTATCTTCAGTACCACTGTTGGCACACACTGGTTATACTTCAAATGTATTAACGCTACCTTCACCCATACCCAACCCCATATTGTTGTTGCTTGGATCTGCAACCTACAAAGGAGCCAATTCCTTCCTCCCACATCTACAAGCTACCTCGGGGTGGCCTAGCTTCATACAAGAATTTTAGAAGTCGAACCAAGTTTCATAGACTTTAGGTTGTTTTTGGCGGAACTATCCCTCCACTATAATCCACACAAAGTCAAGAGGAATTTTCAAGACCTCAAGTTCAAAACATATACGGGGACAAACCGGATGACAGAGCACCCTAGTTCTCGAATCACCACACAAAAATCTACCAACAAGCTTCCCTAACATTCTCAAAATTGCGGTGTTCGGAAACGGTAAAGGAAGTTCCGGTAAACTAACCCAAACCACTGTTATAGGGGAGTCGTGGTGCATGTAGAAATTGTACGACCAATGGAAAAGGTATAACCAAAGACCATCGCAGCTGCACAGGGCACTGGACCACGCATTGACTAGATCCTCCTTTGTTGCGAATCGAATCCAAATATTCCTAGAATCGAGTAGACCCATCGTTGCTCTATCCTGTAAATCATGTGACCCAAAGACGAACCAATCAAATGAATCCACCGAGGGACGCCGCTGCTTGAAGCGCGCAATTATGGAGAGGTTCAGCAGACCCGAAGCCCCGTTGAGCTCCGAGGTCGAGATCGAATGGTTCAGAAGGCCATTTATCAGATCCAGGACTTTAGGGCAAAGAGAAATTTGAGGAAAGAGGGGAAGAAAATCAGGGTTCGATAATGGGAGAAGGATGGAGCCATTCTTGTGAAGGACGTCAGAGGTCCCTCCCCCGACGGGGGAGGAGGGACTCGCACATGAGCCACTGCGGTCACCGAAGGGGAAAGGCCTCACGAATCATCACTCCAACAACATGACACTTTCTCTCACACTACCAAATAGAAAATAACCCACTACATTATGTCTTTAGAAATGAAGTTAAATAAGTTCAAAGGTGAGAGAGTTAATGAATATGTGGTATCAATCAAAGACTATTAATTGCTTAAATGCTATCACGAAGTATAGAAGTTGATGAATCGAGACATGGAGGAGGAGGAACTTGAGGAGACAAAAAAAATGGATGGTCATAAGAAATCAAACATCACATAATGTTCAAATAAAAGGAATGAGAGATGGTTCCCATGAGTATTAAAAAAAGGTTTTGTAGTGATATCATAGTATACAAAATGACACTCCTCCAGGATCCCTAACTAGTGGTTAAGATAAATAGAGGAAGCAGGTTGGGCACAATGCTTTCATTTATGAAGGAAGTGGTGCATGGATTTCTTCATGGAAAGACTCGCAGGTGTGTGCATCCGAGATTTGAGAGAGTGTGCAACCCTTGAATTGTCCACACCAGCTGCTGCACCTTCCCTTCTACTCTCTCTGCTCACCGCCACTATTATGGTCCTCGATGTCACATCACACCTCAAAATGAAATTCTGATCCACATTGCCACCTCTCTTTCTACTGTCGGCCATCCTTACGGTTTACAACCCTTTGTACATATGAGAAAGGGGGATAGATGATAGATGTCACGACCCGCCTTCACCAAAAGGAGGGAAGGGTTAGCAGACTGGCATGCCCTTCCTTCTTTAAGTTGAAGGAGAGATAATGACACTCGAAACCCACCTTCAATAGGTCCCGGAGTGACGACTCGCACCAAGGGTATAGAATCACACACTAAATGGAAGGAATTACCCTTTTTTTGTTTTATAGGGTCGGGAGATAAGATGACGAAACCCAAAAATACCAAAACTAAAATAAAAGTAAAGCAAAAAAGTAAACCATTCCCACATGCATGTTTCAAATGTAAAAGCCACAAAGTACAAAAGTGACTATAAGGGTAAGTACCAAAGAAGGAAAAACATCAATTGCAACTGCCCCAAAGGTCTGAGCTAGTATGGTCCTGCGCGATCCCCAAAGTCCTCATGGAATCTTGAAAGCAGTTTTATATATGTAGGTTGAGCATACAAGTACACTCAATAGGGAAAACCAAAGATTCAGATGCACAAGTGGGAGAACGTACTAAAGTCCAATGAGAAAAGGAGTAAACCAAACACCTAACAAGGTAAACTATCCACCCATGCCTCACTAAGGCACACGCCCCAAATAACTCAAGTCAAGTAATATATATAATAAGAGAACATCGATGTTTGGGGACCTCGCGCCACTTTCCCACTAGTTATTGAGACATTCTACACATCGAACCAAAGTTGCCATTCTCACCGCAGTCCCACTGCCAAACCCGCCCGCACACACCTGGGCCACAACCACATGCAGTCCCACTACCGAATCCCACCCACAAATACCTAGGCCAAAACTATCACATGTAACCACGCCTGTAAACAACTAGGCCAGAACAACCACCACCATGCCCGAAGACACCTGGGCTAGAAGATCCACTGCCATGCCTGAAGACACCTGGGCCTCATCCCGAAGATACTTGGGAAACCACCTGCCGCACACACCTGGCTAACCCCCACACTACCCTGCCCGAAGATTCTTGGGCTAATAATGGACCTCAGGCCATCACAGCCTTCCCGTAGACACTTGTGCTATCCGGGAAAGGGAGTAGAAAAGGAGCTAATAACCAGCCACTAATAATAGTGTTGGGAAAAACACCCTCCCCCATGAAATGGGGGTGTTCATCACTAAGTGCTCAAATTTGGTGGGGCATGAATAAGAAACAAAAAACTAAAAGTATGTATATATAGGTAACAAGAACTCACCGAATTTAGGTTTTTTTTCAGCCAGCCTAATGGACACAAATAACACTCAGGTCCGAGTCACGACTCTCACCAAAAAACCCATTTGCCCCTTTCTTGTTTTCATGTTCAGTAATAATGTTCAAATATGTTTAAGCACTACTGGGAAACTAACACCATCGGAATAACCAAGGAAAAGAAACCATCCAAACATCAATTAAGTATCCACACCCGGTTCTCCTATAAATTCACAACAAAAAAGGAATAATTGAGATCCCTCAAAGTACTGGAACCAAAGACAAACCCGAGACACTACCACATGTCCCATCCCCCAAAAAGGTTATTCATCAACAGAGGATCCCACCCCAATTCATGATATAAACAAGGTAACCACCCGGTCTTAAAACTCACAACCACCGAAACCATAACAACAGGGTATCTCATCCCCAATTTCATAACCACCGAGAGTATAAAAACAGGGGATCCCATCCCCTCCCACATCTCCAGCAATCAGCCTGTAAAAGAAAACAACCAAACCACTACCACCGACACAAACCAGGGGCATTCCGGTATTTTCAGATTTATAAGATTTAACACACTCCATGATTTCAATTTCCTTGTGCTTTAACTGGGGTTATCACAGAAAAGGATATATCCTGGTGCTTTCAATTCATTTAGCCTAATATACATAATTAAACAAAACTCTTTTACACAGCAAGGGTTATCCACCACAAACAGGATCCATTTAATCATCACTAGAGGTAAGGGTTTGTTAGTGCAAAGACAACGACCACCAACGGCCTCGATTTTTAGTAGGCGTGAGCCGCACAATTCAGAAAGAAGATAATAATATAAAATCGTATCAACGATCACAGCCACCCACACACCCTTATTTCTTTAAAGAATATGTTCATTATCTTTATTTAGGTCTAACTTATCCAATTCTACAGAATCAAAAGCACTCCCACCCCACATGATATACAAAAGAGAGAGGCGATGGAGAAATTACCTATTTGTTGGTCAATGATCGATGCTGAGGCCTGGCATGGAACTTCACGGATAGCGACGCGGCTCGCCTGAAGGAAAATATCCTCGTCTATCAATGCTTATGCTGGGCATGGAACTTCACGCATAGCGATGCGGCTCGCCTGAAGGAAGGGTAATCTAGCACAGGGTGAACGAGAAAAGAAGAAACCCACAGAGAACCCTTTAGTTTATAAGGGTCTGGGGTGGTTGAGATAAGAACGTGAAACCGCGTAAGGAGCGGGGGTCGTGGGTTGACCACGCGGCCCACATATTTTTAAAGTGGCTGGTTGGTTTAAACTGACGCACACACCAGGTTAATTCATTAAATACTTAATTAAAACATTTATGGGCATTACCGGGCTTTAAAAAACGCTTAAAGGAGTCAAAATAGGGTTTAAAACCCTAATTGTGCACGAAGGAGCACCACTGGAAAGACCCTGCGGGGTAGGCCAGAGCCACCGGTAGTTGAGAGCTACTAGTGGGTGATAGCTACCGGTAGCTGAGCTACCCGTAGACCGAGTGACCGGTAGACAGAGCTACCGGTAGCTGCAGCTACCGATAGACCGAGATACCGGTAGACTGAGCTACCGATATGTTGTGGCTACCGGTGGGCCTGCTTTCGGTAGGCTAAGGCTACCTGTAGCCCTACCGTTACGCCAAACATCACCGAGATTCCTAGACCAAAAAAACCAACATGAGATTTTCACAAATTAATGGACCCCAAAAACCCAGGCCATTATATCATATACCTCTTAAACGATTCTCGTCCACGAGAATCAAAACCAACCATAAAGAAAGAGAGGGTTCGAACAACCACCTCAAAAGATAACCCTTAGGAGTGAACCCATGCTAATTAAATACACTTTCCTATCATGAACCAAGCAACATACCATATCAAACTGCCCAGGCATGTGGGTTGGGGAGTCTCCTCCCCCATGTCATGATATTATCCACTTTGGGCCGCACTGACTCTCCCACACGGGTTTAATCTTATCCACCTTAATGTATCTTGACTAGGGATCGGGTTCTCTCCTCCCCCATATCTAGGGCTTTTCACACACATTCATAGGAAAGAAAACCATTACATTCATAGCAAAAAAAGACAAATCGTTCTACCACAACAGGTGCTACAAGGAACATAACTCAAAACAACTATGGGTATTGGGTATACATTTGTGCTTCCCTCTCCCACGTACTCTCCTCAATCCCACCATGTCTCCACAATACACGAACCAAGGGAATGGTTCACCCACGAAGCACCTTCTCCTTGTGATCCTCGATCATTACTGGTCTCTCCACAATAGTCACATCGTCCTCGATGTCCAGATCTCCCCAATCAAGGATGGTTGAATCTTCGTGCAGATACCGACATAGCTGGGACACATGGAATACATCATGTATCCTCAGTAGAGGCGGTGGTAATGCTACCTGATAAGACACTTCGCTGACCCGCCACAACACTTTGAAGGGTCCGATGAACCTCGAGACAGCTTACTCCCCTTGCTGAACCTCCGCTTCCCACGCCGTGGGGAGACCTTCAAGAACACGTGGTATCCAACCTCAAACTCCAAGGGCCTCATCCTGGTATCCGCATATGACTTCTTTCGGTCCTGGGCCGCCTTCATCCTTTTCTGTACGAGCTGAACCTTTTAAGTCGTGCTCTGCACCACCTCTGGGCCAAGGATGCTTGCCTCTCCTACTTCGGCCCAACACACAGGTGAATGGCATGGCCTCCCGCACAAGGATTCAAATGGGGCCATACAAATGGTAGAGTGGTAGCTATTATTGTAGGCAAACTCTACCAGGGGAAAGTTTCGCACCCATGATTCCCATGAGTCCAAAACACATGCCCACATCATATCCTAAAACGTATGGATGGTGCACTCTATATACCCATCTGTCTAGGGGTGGAAAGCAGTGCTAAGGCGAAGATGGGTTCTAAAAGCATGTTGCAAACCCCTCCAGAATCGTGAGGTAAAATGCGCATCCCTATCTGAGACTATAGACCTCGGAACTCCATGCAACCACACCACCTCATCCACATACCTTCGCGCTGAAGCATCCACCGCACTCGGCTCTCTTATCACCAGAAAGTGAGCTGATTTCGTCAACAGGTTCACTACCACCCAGATGGCGTCATATCCCCCTTGGACCTTGGGTAACCCCGTGATGAAATCCATCGAGATGTCGTCCCACTTCTACTTGGGGACATCTAGAGACAACAGTAGGCCGCCTGGAACTCAGTGTTTAGCCTTCACTTGCTGACACACTAAGCACTTGGCCACAAACTCTGCCACTACTAGCTTCACTTCGGGCCACCAAAACTGTCTCTTCAGTCCCTGGTACATCATGGAAATTCACGGGTGTACCTCCGGGGGTGAGTTGTGGAACTCACTAAGAACCTTACCACACATCTCCTCCGGAACAAACAGCTTTTCCTGGAAAAGCATCCGGTATTGGCCATCCTCCATCCAGCCTTCCGGGGCTTTGACCTAGTCAACTTGATCGCACATCACTTCGCACTATGGGTCTCCCCACTGAGACTCCTACACTTTCTAAAACAGAGACGACTGAACTGTCATTTGATATAGGAAACCTCTACTACTATCCATCCTCGCATCCAAGTGTAAGGAATCCAACTCCTCCATCGCCTTCCAGGCATCCTCTGACTCTTGGACCACATCCTTCTGCATCCTCATGCTCAAGGAATTGGCCACTACATTTCCCTTTCCCTAAGTATAAGAGATCTCGAAGTCGTAATCCTAGAGGAACTCCGCCCATCTCTGTTGTCACATGTTTAGGTCTCATTGGGAGAATATATACCTCCTTTATTTGTGATATATGAATACCAAAAGTGTTCAACGATGAGGTAGTGCCGCCATAACTTTTTCACAAAAATGAATGTTGCAACATCCAGGTCGGGGGTGGCATAATTACGCTCATGAGGGCGTAGCTGCCTGGACCCATAAGAGATCACCCCTTGTCGCAGCATCAACACACATCCCAGGCCCTATCCTAAAGCATCACAGAACACCTTATAGGCCACCCCTTCTTCCGGTAATCTTAGTACTGGGGAACTAACCAACTTATTCTTCAGATAGAAGAAGGTGGACTCACACTTCTCACTCCACACGAAAACCTGGTCTTTCTTGGTTAGGGCTGACAAAGGGGCTGCTACTCAGGATAAGTTGGGTACGAATCTCCGATAGTAACCTGCCAGCCCAAGGAAACTGCGGACCTCGACCACATTCTTGGGTTCTTCCCAAAAAACAACTGCCTCAACCTTTGATGGGTCCACCGTTACCCACTGCTCGGACCCCACGTGCTCGAGGAAGTGCACTTCTCGTGTCCAGAACTTGCATTTCAACAACTTACCATAAAGCTGGTGCTGTCTGAGGACCTATAAAACCATCCTCAGGTGCTCTTCATGGTCCTCCTCTGATCTCAAATAGATCAGGATATCGTCGATGAACACAACCACAAACTGATCCTAGTACCCTTGGAAGATGGAGTTCATTAGCCCCATGAACACAGTTGGGGCATTCTTAATGCCTAAGGGCATAACTATGAACTCGAAGTGTCCATATCTTCACCTAAAATCCATCTTCGGGATTCCACATTCCTTCATTCTCAACTGGTGATACCCAGACCATAGGTCGATCTTCGATAACCATCCTTCCCCTTTCAGCTGGTCCAAGAGATCTTCTATCCTCAGAAGAGGGTAGGGATTCTTTATCGTCACCTGATTTAGCCTCCGGTAGTCTATGCACAACCTGAGACCACCATCTGTCTTCTTTGAGAACAATCCCGGAGCACCCCACGGTGATGCACTTGGCCGAACATAACCCCTCTTCACCAGATCTTTAACATGGATCCACAACTCCCGTAGCTCTGAATGTTTTATCGTGTAAGGAACCATCGAGATCGGACGAGTGTCGGGCTGCAGGTCTATCCCGAACTCGATATCACGTTGAGGGGGTAGAATCTTCACCTCCTCAGAGAAGACGTCCATAAAACCACGGACGATCTCTAGTACTTCCACCATTTCAGCATCTACTGACCCTACTGAAAGCTCAGCAAATAAGGAGAGGAGGGGTTCCTCTCACCTGTTTCCCTTCTGACTACTCCGCTCGCCAGTAAAAACAACACCCCGGCCGCCCATGTCTGAGAACACGACCCTTCTTTGGAAGCAGTCGATGGCGGCACACATAGAGAATAGCCAGTCGATGCCTAGGATGTCATCGTATGGCTGTATCTGTAGCAAAAGAATATCCCTAACTGACTAATGTGGCCCTATCATCAGTCTGTATCCCCGAGAAACAAACAACAAGTTGGTCTGACCCCCAAATGGTGTGCTCAACACCAGGGGCACTGGGAGTCCCTCGACATCTAGACCCAAGGAACATGCTAGACTGGGTGAAACAAAGGAGTTCGAAGCTCTAGTATCGAACATGGAATAAAAAAGGGTACTAAACAAAATGATTATACCTCGAACAACCTCCGGCCCTGCTGGAACTGCTGCCTTTGTGGCGTGTAACTATCCACGCCCAGCTCCTCTTCCCCTCAGCTGTCGGACACCTCCCCGACCACGCCCCAGTTGAGGTCCATGAGGAGTGCCCTGAGGTCGGCCTCCACCTCCTATGTCTTCCCTCGGAGGAGCGGGAGCTCGCTCTCCCTGTTGCTGCTGCAGGAAAGGCCTGGATGGAAGCAGCTGCTGGAAAGTCCTGGTTGGAAGCTGCTACTGGGGCGGGTGTTGGGGCTGTCCACCACCACCGTACTATATCCTGTCCATGAACTAACTCTAGAGATGTCCAGGGCTCCCACAGACGAAGCACCGCGGCCCTGGTCCCGATGAAAAATGGCGAGGACCAGGGGATCGGAACTGAAACTCCTACAGCCTGCTCCCTGTTGGTCGGAACCTGGAGGGCCCTGACGCTGGAGGCCTGGTGCTGAAGACCTTCCCCTTCGATAGTCCCAGCTGGATCCCCTCTCGTGACACTCCTCCTAGAGCATGCATCCTCTCCACCACTTTGTCCTTCTTCTGGACCTCCAAGTACATCGGCATGGTAAAGGGGGTAACAAAATACTGGAGGGAGGGTCGGAGAACCTACTCTTAACGTCTTTCCCGAGACTCCTCGTCGGGAAAGAGGTCCGTAGAAAAACATAGGAGGTCCTTGAACTCGATTCCTAGCTTCCTCACTGACATAATCCCCTGTTGGAGGGAGAGTAGCTTCTGTCTCTTTTCCACCTTCATCGTCGAGGAGAGGAATTCCACCCGGAACTCCCTCTCGAAATCAGCCCATGCCACCTCGGCCTCTCTCCTCTCCCCCAAGTAAAGCGTCCACCACTGAAGCGCTGCTCCCCACATCTGGCTGACGGCCAGAGGAACCCAGTACTCGGTCGGAGCCCGGATCAAGCCGAAGGCTATCACCAGCTCCTCTAGCCAGCTTTCCATCTTCATGTCAGAGGTGATTCCCTCATACTTCTCTAGGGTTTATCGCTGGAAGTCCCAAAGAGTCTTCTTCCATTGGTCATCCTCCTCCACTCAATCAACTCTCTGTCGATCGGCAAAGGTAGTCTCTAGGGCCTCGATTTCATGTACCACACGCGATCGCCTTCCAGGTGCCATAGCTGCACGGTAAACAAGGAATCCCTAAGCCCAAGTAGTGCAGAATGTCAATCATTAAAACATCATAAACATTTCATTTATTCTTCATTCCCAAAACACACCAGAATCACAAGAACACAAGTCATTATGTTGCATGTACCTTTCCTAGTGTCTCTCTACCCTGCAATCAGCGTGGCCTCACTTGGTCGTTCGGTAGGTCCAGAGTCCTTGCATCGGATCACGGGGGGCTCTAAAATATCGTGTCTTGGCCGGTCTTCCCTGGCCTAATTCACGCACCATGGTCACCCTACATTGTTTCCCTACCATCCCATGAAATCCTCATTGTGCCTAACTCCACACTCCATCCTATCTCTCAACCATCAACGACCTCTAATACCATTCTGTCACGACCCTCCTTCACCAAAAGGAGGGAAGGGTCAGCAGACTGCCACACCCTTCCTTCTTTAAGTTGAAGGAGGGATAATGACCCCAAAAAACCTGACTTCAATAGGTCCCGGAGTGGCGACTAGCACCAAGGGTATAGAATCACACAATAATTGGAAGGCGTTACCCTTTTTCTGTTTTATAGGGTCGGGAGATAAGATGAAAAAAACCAAAAACACCAAAACTAAAAGAAAAGTAATGAAAAAAGTAAACCATTCCCACATGCATGTTTCAATAGTAAAAGCCACAAAGTTCAAAAGTGACTACAAGGGTAAGTAACCAAGAAGAAAAAACAGCAACTGCAACTGCCCCAAAAATCCAAGCTAGTAAGGTCATGCGTGATCCCCGAAGTCCTCCTAGAATCCTAAAAGCAGTTTTATATACGTAGGGTGAGCATACAAGT
Organism: Viscum album; assembly: GCA_963277665.1. NCBI lineage: Eukaryota > Viridiplantae > Streptophyta > Magnoliopsida > Santalales > Viscaceae > Viscum > Viscum album. The sequence continues at coordinate 651,350,711 of OY728151.1, read as the reverse complement.
ACACTCAGTAGGGAAAACCAAAGACTCTCGGTCACATGTGGGGGAATGTACTAAAGACCTGTGAGAAAAGGAGTAAACCACACACCTAACAAGGTAAACTATCCACCCAAGCCGCACCAAGGAACACTCCCCAAATAACACTAGTCAAGTAATATATATAATATGATCACATCGATGATTGGGTACCCCGCACCACTTTCCCACTTGTTATTGAAACATCCTACGCATCGATCCAATCCCGCCATTTTCACCGCAGTCCCACTACCACACCCGCCCGCACACACCTGGGCCACAACCACATGCAGTCTCACTGCCGAATCCCGCCCGCAAACACCTGGGCCACAACTGTCACATGTAACCACGCCTGCAAACACCTAGGCCACAACAACCACCCCCACGCCCGAAGACACCTGGGCCTCATCCCGAAGACACTTGGGAAACCAGCTACTGCACACACTTGGCCAACCCCCACACTACCCTGCCCAAAGATTTGTGGGCTAATAATGGATCTCAGGCCATCACATCCTACCCAAAGAAACTTGGACTATCCAGGAAATGGAGTATAAAAGAGCCAATAACTATCCACTAATAATAGTGTTGGGGAAAACACCCTCCCCCATGAAATGGGGGTGTTCGACACTAAGTGATCAATTTGTGTGGGGCACGAATAAGAAACACAAAACTATAATTATGTATATATAGATAATAAGCTCTCACCCAAGTTAGGTTTTTCTTCAACCAACCTAAAGGACACAGACATCACTCAGGTCCGAGTCACGACTCTCGCCAACAAACCCATTTTCCCCTTTCTTGTTTTCATGTTCAATAATAATGTTAAAATAAGTTTAAGAATTACTGGGCAAAAAACACTATAAGCATAACCAAGGAAAAGAAACCAGCCAAACATCAAATAAGTATCCACACACGGTTCTCTTGTAAATTCACAACAACAAAAGAATAAGTGAGATCCCTCTAAGTACTAGAACCAAAGACAACCTCGAGACACTACCCTGTGTCCCCTCCCCCAAAAAGGTTTTTCATCAACAGAGGATCCCACCCCAATTCGTGAAATAAACAAGGTAACCACCCTGTCATAAAACTCAAAACTACTGAAACCATATAAAAAGGGGATCCCATCCCCAATTTCATAACCACTGAGAGTATAAAAACAGGGGATCCCATCCCCTCCCACATCTCCAGCAATCGGCCTGTAAAAGAAATCAACCAAACCACTACCACAAACACAAAGCAGGGCCATGCCGGTATTTTCAGATTTATAAGATTTAACACACTCCATGATTTAAATATCGGTGTTCTTTAACCAGGGTTATCAGAGAAAAGGATTTATCCTGGTGCTTCCAATTCATTTAGCCGAATATACGTATTTAAACAAAACACCTTTACACAGCAAGGGTTATCCACCAAAAACACGATCCATTTAAACATCACCATAGGTAAGGGTTTGTTAGTGCATATACAACGACCCCCAACGGCCTCGATTTTTAGTAGGCGTAAGCCGCAAAATTCAGAATGAAGATCATAATATAAAACAGAATCAACGATCATATCCCCCCTTCCTTCTTTAATGAATTCGTTCTTTATATTTATTTAGGTTTGGTTTATCCAATTCTACAGAATCAAAAGAACGCCCACCCCGCATGATACACAAGAGAGAGAGAGGCGAAGGAGAAATTCCCTACTTGTTGGTCAACGATCGACGCTGAGGCCTGGCGTGGAACATCAGGGATAGCGACGCGGCTCGCCTAAAAGAAAATAGCCTCGTCTATCAATGCTTAGGCTGGGCGTGGAACATCACGATTAGCGATGCGACTCGCCTGAAGGAAGGGTAATCTAGCGCAGGGTGAACGAGAAAAAAGAAACCCGCATCGAACCCTTTAGTTTATAAGGGTATGGGGTAGTTGAGATAAGAAAGTGAAACCGCGTAAGGAGCAGGGGTCATGGGTTGACCACGCGGCCCCACACATTATTAATGGGGTCGGTTGGTTTAAACTGACGCACACACCAGGTTAATTCATTAAATACTTAATTAAAACATTTATGGGCATTACCGGGCATTAAAACAAGATTAAATGAGTCAAAATAGGGTTTAAAACCCTAATTGCGGAAGAAGGAGCACCATTGGAAAGAACCCGCGGGGTAGGCCAAAGCCACCGGTAGTTGAGAGATACCAGTGGGTGAGAGCTACCGGTGGCTATCAGCCACCGGTAGCTGAGCGACCGGTAGGCTACAGCGACTGGTAGACCGAGCTACCAGTAGGCTGTAGCTACAGGTAGACCGAGCTACCGGTAGGTTGTAGCTACCGGTAGACCGAGATACCGGTATACAGAGCTACGGGTAGCTACAGCTACCGGTAGGCCGAGCTACCAGTAGACAGAGCTACTAGTAGGCTGCTGCTACCGGTAGACCGAGCTACCGGTAGGCCTGCTACCGGTACGCAAAGGCTACCGGCAGGCCTACCATTACGCCAAACATCACCGAGATTCCCAATCTAGAAAACCCAACATGAGATTTTCACAAAGTAATGGACCCCAAAAACCCAGGACATTACAATAGACAAAAGAGAAATATATGATAGATAAATGATATTAGGTGTTAGAATGAATGGATAATCTGACATTGAATCAACTTTTTAGATGGAATTATAAGATGGTATCCCATAGTATTCCCTCACATCATTCTTAGATGGAATCCCACTATGGGTTTCAATATCACACTGTGTGTCTTTATACTCACTCACACAGTCATCCCTCTAACTAGTTCAAGTTTCCCTCTCACATAGCTCAGCCCTCCCAACTCGGGTGACTATCATGCATAGTCGATGGTCTTCATGGTCTTCCACCACCTCAAGAACAAGCCCTTGACCACAATCTTCATATCTATGGTGCATTTTGATCTTATTATCAGCTTAAGGTGCTTTAGAAATTCTCTAATGTCTACTAATTTGATGAAAAATATCTCCTTTATTCCATCAGCTTATTATTCCTCATTTTCTTGATCCACATGTTCCCTAGGATGTGATCAGTTTCTATTCTTATTCTTCTTCAACTAAATGTATTTCTTCTGCATGATAGAACTATTATATGATTATCTCAATGTGTTGACTTCTTTATTATTCATTTCTAATTTATTTTATATTCATTGTATATTTTTTTAAATTTTATTCAAATAGTATTCTGATGTTAGATATGGAAATTCCAATTCAATTTTGACAGGATCTTCTCATCTTTGAACAACAACCACAAAAACAGGTTTTCACAGCGCTACCCTTTAACAACGTTAAAAAATGCTGATAAATAGGATACATTTATCAGTGCTAAAAAAGCACTGATAAAGGGTACATTTAACAATGCAAGAAAACACCATTAAAAGTGCTCCTTTATCAGTGCTTTTTTTAGCGCTGATAAAGGTACCCCCTTTATCAGTGTTTTTTTAGTAGCGCTGATAAAGGGGGGGTTTTATCAACGCTTTTTTTACTAGCATTGATAAAGGGTATATTTCAAAAAAAATTAATAAAAAATAATATATTGATATATAAATATATAAGTATATTTATATTTATATAAATATAATATATATATTTAAAATATGTTTTAGATAAGTATAAATAAACATTTTCACTTAATATATAAGATATGTAGTGAAAATGCATTATAAAATATTTTAAAAAATATTATTAATTAATAATTTTCTAATTATCATCGATTAATATTTATTTAATAACATTTTGAAGACCCAAAAAAATAGAAAAATTAATAAATGATCTAAAATAATTTGAAAATGTAACTCAACCTTCAATTAGCAATAACTTTTGATCCAGGTGTCTATTTGAGCTCTACAACATCCCAAATCCAAACCTGCGATGATCTCTACACCATCATGACTCAGGGAAACCACGACCATTATTTTTTCAAGGCCAAACATGGCCCATAAGACCTCCAAAACTGAGTTTTAGTCTGGATACCCATATTTTTTAATATTCGATTTATTTTCAGTCTCGTTTCAGGGGGGTTTCCATTTCTCAGTGGGTAATGAATTTATTCTGAAAGATTATATTCATATTAATACTATTGCTTTGAAATTTTGTCAATTTTCACAATGTACTGTCATTTATAATGAAATAGATAACAATATATACATTTTTTTATATATTTGCACATAAAAATTTAATTTTATAAATAAATAATTAAATTTATTTACATATAAAATATATTTCTCAACATATAAGGTTTATCTAAAAAAACTAATATCCATTTTATTTAAAATACAAATATATGAATATTTATATACTTATATAATGTGTGTGTGTGTGTGTGTATTTGTGTGCCTGTAATAATAACTGATATATATTAATATACGAATAAATATACTGATAAAAAAATATAACTAAATATATATAAATAGACAGATATAAATAAATATTAATATAAAAATAAATATATAGATATATAAATATATATAAATATATAACTAAATATATATTTTAATATAAATATATATTAACATATAAATAAATATAACTATATGTAACTATATATATACAAATATCATTAAACAGATAGAAAATAAATATAGAGGAGTGGTAAAGGGTCCAAGTGCACAGTGGGAGGTCTCAAGTTCAAATCATGGGGGAGGTAGGGGCACACACTGTGGTGAAGGGTTGTACTAGCACCATTAAAGGGGGGGTTATAGCACTATTAAAGGGTTGGGGGTGGGGCTGGGGCATGCATGAGTGGTAGGGGCAGGCGGGGGCGAGTGAGGGTGCTTTATAGCGCTGTTGAAGGGGGGGTCAAGCGTTGTTAAAATCCCCTACGATCTGTAGAAATTTTTTTTGTTTTTTTAATTTTTTAAACTTTTATCAATGTTTTTAACAAAATTATCATAAAAGAGTTCTTTTAGAACCACTAAAAATAAATGATAAAGGAATATTTTATCAATGATTTTTTAGAACTATAAAAATGGGTCTTTATCACCACTTTTTTAGAACAGATAAAAGGGACTCCATTTATCTTTGCTGAGATAAACAATGGTTTTTTAGAGCTGTAAATGGCCTTTTCTAGCACTTTTAAAGGTCATATTTGCAGTAGTGAACCCATTTAAATTTGAAGAAGGTATTTCCTTTTTTATTTCATCATTATGACTCTGGTGGTTTCCTTCCACAAATCTCAACAATATCACCACTTTTAATTACCTTTAGAATCACCATCCATTTAGGTAAACTATCATGTGATTATGATGTTGCATTCCCTTTTGCAGCATGGAAGCCACCTCTTATTCCACACACAACATCCCATTTAGTTAGATGCTATATTCTTGGAATGAATCACAATGAGTTTGAATGGAATTCTAAAATTTAATCTACAAAAGAATAGTGCATGATCACCATTTTAAATTATTTTTTTATCAAAATAATCATTTCAATTTTCTCCCTTTTATTTCTAAAAATTCCCCCACCTCCTTCTGGTATATTCACTTTGTAAGATTCTTCATTAATGTTCCCTATGAAGTCCAGGTAGGAATAATATGGAATCATCTCAACATATTTCATTATACTCATAGTAAAGATCGAGTTCACTTTTCTCCATACTATTCATTTGTACCTTATAATGATTGTACCCTACTATGGCCCTTGTAACATAAGACTTTACCCCAGAAATTCACTCAGTACCTTGAGAAGTCCTCATCATAGGGTCCATTCACCCTACAACATCATTTGCTAACCATACGAAGTTGTTCTGCACCAACCTTATATGGGCCAGTTGCAACCTTATGCATATTTTGTCTAGCCCTTAGGAGCATCTTGTATCAATCTTATGAGCAGCATGAATCAACCATATGTGTGGTCTGTCACAGCCTTACGAAATCCAGAAATTACTTAAATATTAGTAGGACATCTTCAACTCACATCAAGGGCTTCCCAATAAATTTGTACCATCCTCAAACTAGATCAAGAGGACCCCTTAACACATAAACAACAATGTACATGTGCAGTGATTCATGGATTCACTACAGAAAGTGGTGGTTAGCGAAATTTTTTAGAGGTGGTTCTCAAAATCATCGCTAAATTTGTAGTTTTTATTTCTTTAGCTGTAGTTTTAGAAACCACTTCAAATTCATGAAGTCATTTCAAAGTAGTTCATTTCACATTAGTTTAAATCCCCCTTAAATACTTAGCATTGATTTTTTATTTTTTATTTTTTATTTTTTATATATATTTTTATTTTTTTAATGTTTTTTATTTCTAAGGTATAATTATTTATTATTAATTTCTTAATTTCTTAATTTTTATTTATTATCATTATGTATTATGTATTATGTATCATCTACTAATTATTATAATTATTTATCATTTATTATTTAAAATTATAAATAATTTTGAAAGGTTAATTATTCATTATTCATTTTTAATTGTTAATTGTTAGGTATTAATTAATATTTATTTTTTATTTTTTATATATATATAATCATATATATTTCTATATTTATATATATTTATATATATTATGTTGGTATATATATAGATAATTATATATATATATTCATATTTATTTTTATATTTTTATATTAAACATTTTATATTATATATAATATATAATATATTATTTATTTTTTAAAATAAATAAGATTTTTATTTTTTATTTATAATTTATAATTTATAATATATTAATTACTAATTATTTATAAATTATTAATTATTATTATTATATATATATGTCTATTTTTATATATATTTATATATATTATTTGGGTACATATCTATATAATTTTATGTGTATATACATATATTATGTATATTTATATGTGTTTATATATATATATGCATATTTATTTTTAAATATAATTATATTCAACTCTTTATATATATATGATCTAAAATATATTTATGTAAATTTATTTATAGTTATATATATATATTTATTTATATGTATTTATGTGTCTGTGTCTATATATATATTTATTTATTTATTTATGTGTTTCTGTATTTATGTATCTTTATATGTGTTTATATTTATATTTATATTCATATTTATATATAATTATCTATAATTATATATACGTGTGTGTATTCATATATATTTATGTATATTTATTTGTCATTATATATAATCATATTTTTAATATATATATATATATAATATATAAATAAAATATATATATATATTTGTGTGTCTTTATATTTATTTATGTTAATCTATTTATATATATGTATATTTTTATAGATAAGTATTTTTATTTATGTATATTATATATATTTATGCATATTTCTATTTATTTGAATTTTTATTTATTTATTTATATTATGTAGGTATATATACACTATTATATTTAATAATATATATATATACACAGACCCACATTTATATGTTTTATATATATTTACGCAAATGTATTTATATTAATATATATTTATAGACATTGATATCTATTTATGAATATTTATATATATTAATATATATTATACAGATATATATATTTGTAAATATATATATACATATATTATGAATAAATATATGTACACATATGTATGCATTTACATGTATTTATCTATATATATATATATATATATATATAAGTATATTGAAATCTTACTGACCATGTGAAGGGCATGGTAGAGTGCTAAAGCCTTTTTAAAATAACCAAAATAAAAGGGGCCCAAGTCTTGACCTGCACATATATATGCCTGATTATATAGGATGGGTATGGTGGATCAGAGCATTGTGGGCCTAGGCTAGGGTGGGGACGATATAATTAATAAATAATTAATAAGTAATAAAAATAAAAAAAATAAAAATAAAAAAAATAAACCACCACTAAACGAACCGCCACTAAATAAAAATATTTCATACAAAAATCCCTACATGAAAACACAAAACACTTTTAGACATCGTCACACATCATTTAGTGGATGTTTAAACCACTAAAAAGCCCCATTTTCTTTATTACATAACTCACATATCTTTATTTTCATCATTAATTCATTAACTTCTACACACTAGCTGATTTCCTTTAACATCCATCAAATGTGGTAGATAACACATCTATATAATTTATACTTGTATTTTTATATTAGGATTAGTACACCATTAATAATAACATGTATGGTTTGTTGCTTGAATCTATACAGCCATGATACTCAGGAAATAACAACTATCTCATTTGCCTATTTAATATGGGTAGTAGATTTTCCATATCCATTTCTATATAATATGTTGGTAAAAACTTATACATCTCACACCATGGACTACACAAATATTAGAAGATTCATCCTCTTAGTAGTAATGTCACGACATGACAAAAAATAAAACCAACATAAGGGTCACCAATCTCCCACTTTGTATTTGATTGAAATATCATAAAATTCCTTTCAAATCATTATGTGTTTTTATTATCTTGTATTTGTCTATCACATTTTGATAATAAATTCAAATTCCATGTAATGGTTCATCCTCACCCATCTTGCTTCTTATTCTGATTGAGAAAAAATGGTTAAAATCAATACATTATCTTCTCCCTCTTTAGATCTGAATTACATCAAAATTCTTATTTTTGAGAGAAGGATGAAATAACATGTACCTAAGTAAGGAGAGGTCTTCTATCCACTATTAGTCTTCTTGGGGAAACCATGTATAGAAAAAAAAGAGTGAATAAACCAAATCATCAAGGCTATACATTAGTATATTCATCGTGTGATATTACTTTCAATTTCTCATTTTGGATCTATTTCAAACATATTTAGGATGAAATGTTTATCTTGTACACATCTTGATAAACACATCAAAAATGACTAGTGAAATGCATATTAACTTCACCTTTATCTTGTCAAACAAATCAACAAGCATCCCCCCTATGAAATCTTATTCATCACAACCAAATAAATGGTTCATTTTTTTATTAGAATATCTTATTATTCAATTTTTATTCAATTGTTCAAAATTCTATATTTAGTGTAGAATAAAAATTTTGACACCTCTAATTCATATTTTCTTCTACTCTAGGGATACACTCATTTCAACTTCTCAATATGGTTAATTTTCATCAAAATAACTCCATTATATACTCTTCTTTTTTCTAAAAAATAAATACAACCTCATCAAACACCACCATAGAATATTTCCTTCAGATCCATTAATTTTAGTATAAATAAAAAATAGGGAATAAAGAGTGGGTTTCCCGATATTCACGAAGAAGCATCAGTATTCATATTTTCCTCTCTACCAAGGACTTTTATTTTATAACATCTATATTTTTTGTATGTAAAGTCTTTGAATATATCCAGTAATATTTTTAACACTAGATGCTAAGATGACGCGTGATTCTAAGACCCAATGATCCAGGATTTGATTTTTGAAATATATTAAATATATTAAATTTCATGTGCGTGATGATTTTCCTTAAAAAAAGGAGTAACTCTCAGAAGGGGACACAAATTAGAAATCTAAGGCCACCATTGAGTTCAGAGCATGGATTTACCCTAGGTGTGAAATAATCTTTTTCAGCATCAGGAGTTTGGCATCGTGGGCATAAATAATAAATTAATTTTTTTTATTTGATGATGTAGTGACCTAATAAACTCATATATAAACCCGATTATAAAAAAAATTCAGGGTTGGCCTCATAACCATGTATTTTGAGAGAGGAGATGGTGGAGGAGACTCTCTGGAGGAAAATTGATGAATCCAGCTGTGGTGATCGGTGTGCCAACGGAAATCGAGGTTCTCATAAATGATTATGACCTAGATTTTTTCTTCATCAATGATCGATGCATCTCAAGATAGGAAATTGTTTTATTTCGACTTATCCCCATTTTACTTTTCCTACGATGAATGTGAATCAATCAACTAATGAATTAATCTACTGATTGAGCATATTGTGTGTATGGGTTAGATATTATCTGGGATTGGGGATTTTTGTTTTTTGATTATTTGTAACTCTTCGTTCATTATTATAACAAAAATGAATCAATACAAACATGAACATTGTTAAAGGTTCATTCCTGATGTTTGTGTTTCATGTATTTCTTCAATTTTTCTTCATTTGATCATCATCGTTGTTCACTTTGGTCAGTGGTTAAACAAATACCTAGTAAGAAATCGTTGTGCTCCCATTTCTGTATGCAATGGATTAATACAATAGATTTAATTTTAGATTGACGATGGGATCAAGCTATGAGGATGGATTGGGATCGAATAACTGTTCTTCAGGTGGGTTTTGACATGCGAACAATAAGAGACGTGAAAAATGGTTTTCCCATGATAATCGAATGGTCGGATTCTAGCTAGCGGTGATGGTGGGTCATAACCGGACCATATCCATTCTTTCTGGCATGATTCATAACTCGATCAGAGGTCATAGGAGAGAACTGTGATGTGTGAAATGACTTTTTGGGTTATGAAAAATCCTGATATACACGACATGTAATCTGGGAATACATGTAATGTTGGGCCCTGGATGCGGTGCAAGATTTTCCATAGAGGAGATAAGTATCACATGATGTGTGATCTGACATGGAAACTCAGCGTGTTATCTAGGAGTACATGGCTAGGCCAGAAGTACACATGCAATGTTGTGTACCTAGACACGAACATGTACACGGTCACGACCATGTGTACATGGAAACGAGCATGAGCCATGATACGTGAGTAGACCTGGTGATGAAGAGACATGTCACTACTACAAAACAATCCCTTAAGAGTGATGACCTTTATATGTACTAACAAAAAACACTGATAAAGGTTTCCTTTATCAGCACTAAAAAAAGCACTGATAAAGGGTACATTTTATCGATGCTAAAAACAAATTTTGAAAAAAGATAACCTTTATTAGTGTTTTTTTAGAGTAGATAAATTTCTAGAATAAAATTAACTAATTAAAGAAATAATATTAAAAAATTTATTAATTAAATTATTATTGATAAAAATGAATATATTGAACAATACATATTTACAAAATATAAATATTAATAAATAATATATATATATATATATGAAAAAATTAATAAAATTGAATAATTAGACAAATAAAATAAAAAAATGAGTAAAGTAAGAAAAATATTAAACATTTTATTAATTATATATTTTTTGATAAAAATGAATAAATTTAATATACATTTATATATATTATAAATATTAATAAAGATTGTATATGAATTATAGATATATAAAATGAATAAATTGTAATAATTCAACAAAAAGATAAAAAATGAATAAATTGTAAAAATTAAACAAAAAATTACAAATTAATAAATTACAAATATATTAAAAAAAATTATTAATGAAAGAATTATTAATAAAAATGAATTTGTTTGACATATATATCTCTATTAGTTATAAAAATTAGTAGATAATATATATTTAATATAAATATATAGAAAATTAATAAAAGGTATTAATTAAAAACATAAACTACTAGAATTTGGGATTTCGGAGGCCCTTATAATGGGAAACCGCCAATGGCGGTCATAGGGATTAAAAAATCTACACGCCTTCCGCTACCCCCCATCTTCTCTCATTCTTTCCCTCATGAAACCCTGCGGTGCGGCCATCCCCTCCCACGTCACACTCCTCTGCCATACCGCCTCCACCTCTAGCTCACCTCCACCGCCCATCCTCTCCCTCACTGCACCCACCTCCAGTTCACCTACACCACATTTCCACTCCGTTGATGCACCTCCTACGCCTCCGACTGAACTCTACCGCCCGTCCTATCCCTCGCCACACCTGCCTCCACCTCTGGCTCACCTCTACCTATGTCCTCTCCCTAGCCATAGGCTCCGGCTCCCTCTACCTCCCTGACTCCCCTCCCCTCCTCACCTCCGCCTCCACCTCCTTCACCCCTTCTCCCTCTGCTCGTGCCTGGGCCGTTGCCACAAATTGGCACTTCCATCACAAATTGGTTCCAGATTTGTTGCGCTTCCATGTAATCCCTATTTTCAGTTATAGGGTTTTAATTTTGGGTACTTCCATAAAAAATGGAACTTCCATCACAAATTGATTTTGGGAACTTCCATCACAAATTGATTTTAGCAACTTCCATCACAAATTATATTTGTTGATTTATTGGGAGGCATTATCTTAGTCACTAAGGTTGATAGTCCAAGATTGGTATTTGATGATTTTTTTAATGTACCACAAGCACATGCATGTTATTATGTTTTGTTTCATTTTTGTGATTTAGCATTTGTTTATCTATAGTTATAGTTGCTTTATATGTTTTGATTATAGTGTATCAAAATTTATGTATTATGATATTAGTGGATCACAGATTCCTTAGTGTCTATGTTGGCTTGCTCTATTTAAAAATATATCATTATTTATAACAAGAAAAGGCATTGGAGTTGTCTTTATCTTATTTAAACCTTCAAAAAGATCTTCTTTTTGAATATATTAATTCTATCTTGGCCTCTTCTCCTTGTTTTTTTTGGAGTGTTTTAAACCCCCTAAGTGTAGGCAAGGCCCTACATAACTGCTCTTCTTGTTTTCTCCTAAATATCACATGTAACATGTGTGTAGCATGAAGATATCGGGATTTTAAAATTTTATAACGAGGAAAACCCTACGGTGTAGATAGTTCACTGTAGAACAACCTTCACCTCATGTGTAATCATCCATGCATGGCTATGGTGTATCTTATGCACAAGGATGACAACCATCCTTCATATCTCTTCCCATTGTTCTTCCAAATTAAGAACCTTAATGACGTAACCAAACCCTACGCTGCAACCCTTATCCTTCCCCAATAGCTTATTCTCCTTCTTCCTTACCGATGGTGCAGGAAAAACCCTACATATTGTATCCTCATCTCAAGCAACACTAGCTAAGACACGGTGCTGCGCATAATGACTCAACATCATTCACTACAACAAATTTGGGCTTTGGAGCCCCCTAGAATGGGAGACCTCCTTTTGTGGTCGTAAGTCCACCAAAAAAACCTTATACGCCCTCACCCCCTGTCATGAACCAACCCGGGTCATCCCTGAACCGGTCACCCAATTCGGTCCATGACATGGCCCGAGAGCCATTCCCAATCCTCCTGAGCTTTCCACAAGAGCCAAGGCATCAAAAGAGAGAAAGAGGGACGATTTCACCTGATAAAATAATTAAAGTAGCATAAAGAAAAAAGAACAAAGCAAAGTAAATAAACAACAAAAAAAAGAACAACCATAAAAAAAACTAACCTGATAATGACCAAAACTCCTCGTGACCTCGAGGGTCACTCTCCCAAACACAACCAAGTCTCGCCCACGATGAACAAGCTCAAGTCAAACCTACAACAAAACTAAAAATAGGAAAAACATTATAGGCGTGAGTATTAAAACTCAGTAGTTGTTCCCAATAAACTATTCCCAATGCACTACCTTTAAATAAATAATTCACTAATTCCATGTTTGAACTAAATTATATAAAATACGGGTTTCCACACACACACTTACATTTCGAAAACAAGTAACGGTCCATTGACCTTTATTAATTTTAAAACAGGTTTAATGTTTGAAAGAATCATGTGAATTTTATTTTTATGATTTTTTTTCGAACAATTTAGAAATCTGAATTTCAGTTGTTAGTAAAAAGGGAAACCACACACAACACACAACACACACTAAGGGAAATTGAAAAAGTTGCACATAGGTGCCAGTAACCGAACTAGACGTCTCAATTGTCTGCCACATACAAACAAACACTAAAGAAAACATGGGTCAAACCTAGGAGCTCATGAACAATCCAGAACGTACCATACATGTGACTCATCCTGAAGGCATGCCTACTCTCGATGAATTCATAACGCCCTAACGCCCAGTGTTTCCCTTCATGGCCTAACCGAGGGGCCCAATCCCCTAGTAGAGTATAATCCGTACTAAGGGCCACTATCCATTGCGTAATCTAAACTAGTGCAGAAATCGTTCTCCGAAGATTCACATACTAGGTCAGGTTCCCATGTCAACACGTATAATAAAAAAGAAAAGGGGGGATTCAAAAAAATTCAATCAAGTAGCACAAACATCACAAAAAAAATCATGCAGCCAACATACTCCAAATATCACCCCTGATTCAACAAAAGAGTGTTTTCCCAAACAATTTATTTTATTAAAGTGTCAAACGGGCCTTCACCAATTTTAAAGAAAATCCTCATTTCTCAAGAGAACCAAAAAACTTGTTCATGATTCAAAAGAAATGATTTATCAATAACCCAGAACTACATCTAAAATTCTATGAATTTTGTTTAAAGGCCAAACGGGCATTCTTTCAATATAGGGTGTCCATTTATCCGGAGAATATTTCAAGTGTCGTGTATAAAATAAGTGGCTCTATTTATAAAAAATAATAATTTGAAAATTAATTATCATATATTATTTACCATTTATTAAAATTAATAAAATATCAAGAAATTAATAAATTATGAATTTAAAGGTGAGTAAAGTGGGGGACCTACCTCAACTCGCAGCTCCAACAAGATAACACGACACACCTCACATAGGCGCACTAGCACGTGCAGGCCGATGATTTTGGTAATGAGAGGTTACCCTGCCAACGCACTGCAATAAACGCACAACAAAAAAGGTACAAAAACATAGACATAAAACAATTCAAATAAACAAACAACGTGAACACGACCTCGACATTCTTTCAAAACACAAGTCGCACCATCAACACTATTTACTAAACCCCTTTACAATCAACGAAGTGTTTACAAAAAACCGCACAATGCCAAAATAACTCACTAAACATTTTAAAGAGCCAACATACCACTTTATGAAAACACCTAGAGTGCGAAACCTGAAAAAAGCACATGAAATGATGAGATCAACATTTAAAAACACGGGCGCCTAAACACATTTCCAAACTAGGCTCGCAACACCCATATTATTTAACAAATAATTAAAACAATATATTTTTTAAAAAATTATATCACATCTTTAAACAAAATAAACCAACTCAAGCATCATTTAATAAATTATAAAGACTTTCAACAATGAGAAAGGGCCAGCGGGACTAATTAGACCATTGAATGTAAAACCCATCAACTTCATTTCACATAAACAGGGTGCAAAATATAAAACACAACTAAATTATTTTAAAAACTCAATTTACACCAAATAATTAATTAGATCATATACTAAACTAATTAATTAATATTTAAGCACAAGAAAAACATGAGAAAAAAAGAGTTCAGTGAAAATGTAAATTTATAGGTGACGCGCAAAGGGTTTAAACCACAACTCCATTGCTGAATAAAGATGCATGCTCGGAACCAGTGCAAAGTAGCATGCGCACCTCAAACACACTCGCGGGAAGATGAATTTGACCCAACACATCGAATTTGGTAACAAATATAAGAATTTGGGAATAAAAATTAAACCTTACCCATGAAATAACCTTACACTAATGGAAGAATAAAAAAAATACCTAAGGGGGAGAGTGGCGGCTTGCTGGAGGGGGAGATGAAGGGCCGCCGGGGAAGAAATAGGGTTGCCCGCATGGGGTCTTGTGGAAGTGCTGGGGCTGGTCGGTGCGCATTGCAAGTATCCGGTAGGAGGCATTATTATATTGGGGAAGAAAGGAGCGGCTGCAGCTAGGGGTTGGGTCTGCGCAGCAAGGGGTGCAAGACTGGAGATGAAGCGACTGGACGACCAGCGCAGGGCAGGGGGAGGGCCAACGTCTAGGGAGGCACGGTCGCAGCCGGTCAGGTGGGCTGAAGGAGGTGCAGACGGAGCTTGGGGGGATCAATGGAAGGTGGCACTTGGATGGGGGAATGTTGCACCGATGTTGGCTAGAAAAAATTGGGAAGGGGGATAGATGGTGGCGGAGGTGACCAGTGAGGAGTGTGGAAAACAGGTGCGGAGGGGGTGTAATACTAAAAGCCGGGAGAGGAGAGTGGGTGAAGGGAGGCGGATGGAGGGAAGTTGGTAATGGGGACTTGCTGGGATACGCGGATGGAACGAGGGGAAGAAGTGGCATCCAGGGAGGCTGGCAGAGGGTGGCGCAACGGTTGACAGTGAGTTGGAGGCGGAGCGAATGGGAGGTGGAAGCGGCTTGCGCGCTGTATTTCCAGAAGAGGGAGATGGGAGATGGAGAAAAGCTGGAGGGGATTGATCACAATGGGGAAGGGAAAACCCAAGGGGAAGAAGCGCTGTCTGGACCATGCGAGAGGATGAAAAAAATACGGGGGAGGCCGCTAGGGTTAGAGAGAAAGAAGAAAAAATTTATATATAAAAAATTTATATATATATATAATCATATTGATAATAAATAAATAATAACAATAATAATAACAATAATAATAACACTTATAATAATAATTTTAATAATACACCAAATAATAATAACTTTAATAACAATACAGAAATGAAAAAAATAATAACATTAATAATAAAAACTCTTTAATAATAACATAATATTATTTCACTAACTTTTAATTTTTTTTCATCAACTCATTTAATTTAATTTTATTCGTAGACTCAAACTTCGCAACCGCGCGGTACTCGGGCTGGCTGCACGGCTCCCGCTAGCTGTGCGATGCCTGCCCACCCCCCTAAAACAACAACAACAAAAACAACAACAAAAACAATAATAATAATTTTTATCATTTCATCTTTAATAATAATTATAAATTCATTAACAACACTAAAATTTTTTTATAACACAATAAATCACAATCATTACCCATTTTAATTTTTTTCTAATGTTAGGCGAATCGTGACAATACCTAAGCGGAGCCGCGCGGGGTTTCCAACATGCGCTCCACCCGTGTGCCTAGCGACGTTAGCTGAAAACGTGCACTTTTTAACATAACTCATATTTTTTCGTTTGGGACTCATCCCGGACCCCAAAAAAATTTTAAAAGTCAAAGAAAATTATAATATATAATAAAAGATATGTCAAGGTGTGACAATTCTCCCCACCATAATGCTTTCCACCCCCGGAAAGCCATGATAAGATCAAGATCCAAATATGAAACTCCTTAAGTGACACTCCCCCCAAAATGTTTATGTGCCTCTAGTTGATCGATCCAAACAAACACTAAACTCCCATGACATGCAACTTATCCTCAAAACACGACCACTTTAAAAACCGCCAAAACAGAACCTAAATTGATACTCTAATACTCACACGAGGAGGCCCGAATGGACTCCCCACCATAAGGATCCAGATAACACAAAATTAATTTCAGTGTAACGTTGTGAGACCAGTTTTGGGTCTCCCCACCATAAGAACTGACGATACTAAATGATCTTAAAATGTTTATGCACGAACCAGAAACCCCCACCTTGAGGGGGGAGAAGGGAAGGGCCCAACTGATAGATAATCAAAACCACTGGTATCTCCCCATCAACAATGTTTCACCATTGAAAAAAAACAAACCATGCCACACTAAGGATGAAGATTAACCCAAGGCCCTTCTCCACCACTAGGGTCCCCCTGACTACATGCTAGCTTCACTCTGAGGCCTATGGCTGGAGAAATGATGATTGAAGCATCTTCTGACTCACAGTCAGGCTTCAGAAATTCCCAAACATGACACACGATTCATAATTTTACCAAAAACACTTCCTTTAAAAACAAAGGATTCAGAGAGGTTCAATCATAACCATTATTACCACTAAAAGAAAAGTAACACTGCAAAACTCCACAAGATACAACCACTACATCTTGGGAACTCTACAAAGAGAACAACTCAAACTGATCCCCAAACATCGCCCTACTCTTACTGAGGGGCTGAGGTAACATTTGATGAGCTAGGTCTGGCTTCAACGCACTTCTTAGAAACACCACAGAAGAATTGCTGCAAGTGACCCAGACGTCCACAAGTGAGGAAGGGTCTCGGAACACTCGGGCACGTCGGCCTCTTGTGACCCTGCCGACCACACTGGTGATAGATCACGATGTTACGCTCTGAAGGTGTTGATTCCAGGTATGAAGGCCTCTTAATTCCTCTAGTAGACCCACCAACATTATGGTGCTTCTCATTCTTTCTCTTCCCATCCTCTGCACTGCTTCCCAAGGCTAGGGGAGGATTTTCCACTTCATGTCCCCCTGCTAACTCAGCTTCAGCAAGAAAGGCTTTCCCCACAACATCTGAGAAGGTGGTTAAGTTGAGCTCTGTCACTTTTGACCGTAGTTCAGGTCGGATTCCAGACTCAAAGTGTCGAGCCTTCCTGGGATCATTTGCAACAAACCATTAGTCATATAGAACTAGGTCTATGAAATGTTGACAGAATTCCAGTACTGATTCAACGCCCTGCTGAAGGTAACACAACTCCATCCTCTTCCTCAGCTTCATCAAATCCGAGAAGTATTGTTGGATGAAGGATGACTTGAAGAACTCCCATGTTATATATTCCCGAGGCTTATTCCAAGACATGTACTTCCACCATTTCTAGGTTGAGCCTTCAAGTATAATGGATGACAACTTCACCATTAACGACTCGGGTAGCCTAATGAAACCGAACTTCCTCTCAATCTTCCGCAACCACTCATCTTCCTCAAGAGTATATTCGTGACCATAAAAGAGTGGAGGATTAAAATTCTGAAATTCCAGAACATAGTCTATAGGAGGATCAACTGGAGGATTTTCTATGGATGCACCACCCAAAGCTGCAGCTTAGGCATCCATCGAACCTTCATGGGGGTGAGTACTAAGGAACAAGAAAACAAGGAGCATGATAAAAACACTATCATTTCCATTTCAAATTCAACATTCCTCAATTTTCAAAATAAAACGTTGAAAAACAATTCTTTGAAGTAAAGAAGACCCCAAACGATCCACAAGGAGAAACTAGCACTGATGGGTGACTCGGACATATGGTTGGCGACCATACGCCAGTCACACCACCGTAACAAGGAGCACTCTAGGGTAATGTCTCCAGCTCCACATGGCTTGCCATACCATGCGAGCTCAATAATGTCAATTGTCTGGCTTCCATTTCATTTCCCAATATAAAACAATTCAAAAGAACAAAAAGACACCGACATGCCTAGACATCCCATGGTAACCCAAGGTTCGTAATGAGCAAGGGTTCATGACGCCCTTCTCATTCCTACACCTCAAGTGACGAAAATTCTACTCCTTCTACCAAGAAAACCCCAAATAACGCTGGGTGCTCTGAAGAACAAGGTCTTCTTAGGATTTGACCACCTTTGATACCATTTTTTCACGAACCAACCCAGGTCAACCCTGAACCGGTCACCCAAGCATGTCCGTGACATGGCCCGAGAGGCGTTCCTGATCCTCTCGGGCTAGAAACAAGTGCCAGGGCATCAAAAGAGAGAAAGAGGGAACAATTTCTCCAGATAAAATAAATAAAGAAATGGAATGAAAATAAAACAAAGCAATGTAAATAAACAACACGAAAAAAAGAACGAACAACAACAACAAACTAACATGACCACGACCAAAAGTCCTTGTGACCTCGAGGGTCACTCTCCAATCCACAACCAAGTCTCTCCAATGGCGAACAAGCTAAATTCAAACCTACAATTAAACTAAAAATAGTAAAAATAGTATATTCATGAGTACTAAAAATTAGTAGGCATTCCCCAGAGACTATTCCCAATGCACCACCTTTAAATAACAAATTAACTAATCTCAGGTTTGAACCAAATTATATAAAATATGGGTTTCCACACACACACTTTAATTTCTAAAAGAAGTAACGGTCTATTTACCCTTTTAATTTAAAAACAACTTTAATTTTTGAAAGAAATAGGTGCATTGAATTCTCAAAAGAAAATTGCAAACAATTTAGAAATCCAAATTTCAGTTGTTAGTAAAAAAACCACGCACAACACACAACGCACACTATGGGAAATGGAAAAAGTGGCACACAGGGGCCAGCAACCGAACTAGACCTCTCAGTCGTCCACCACATACAAACAAACACTAAAGGAAACATGGGTCGAACCTAGGAGCTTGTGAACAATTCAGAACGTACAAAACATGTGACTCATCCTAAAGGCAGACCTACTTTCTATGACGTCATAACGCCCTAACGCCTGGTGTTTCCTTACATGGCCTAATCGAGGGGCCCACTCCCCTAGCTGA
This sequence comes from Viscum album, assembly GCA_963277665.1. Taxonomy (NCBI): domain Eukaryota; kingdom Viridiplantae; phylum Streptophyta; class Magnoliopsida; order Santalales; family Viscaceae; genus Viscum; species Viscum album. The sequence goes on along the minus strand of OY728151.1, from coordinate 651,330,656 downwards.
GTATAATTCGTACTAAGGGCCACTAGCCAGTGCATAATCTAAACTAGTGCACCAATCCTTCTCAGAAGAATCAATTATTATGCCAGGTTTTCATGTCAAAACGTATAATAAAAAGGAAAGGGGTGAGTCAAAAAATTCAATCATGTAGCACAAACATCACACAGAAATCATGCAGCCAACGTACACCAAATATCACCCCTAAGTCACCCCAAAGAGAGTTTCCAAAATAATTTATTTTATTAATGTGCCAAATGGGCGTTTACCAATTTTAAAGAAAATCCTCATTTCTAAAGAGAACCAAGACACTTTTTCATGCTTCAAAAGAAATCATTTATCAATAAAGCAGAACTATATCTGAAATTCCATGAATTATGTTTAAAGGAAAAATAATAATTCTTTCACTACTGGGTGTTCATTCATCAAGAATATATTTCAAGTGTTGTGTATAAAATAAATTTCTATTTTTACACCATAATATTCATTTGAAAATTAATTATCTTATATTATTTCCCATTTATTAAAATTAATAAAATATCAATAAATTAATAACTTCTAAATTTAAAGGTGAGTGTAGTGGGGGGACCTAACTTAACTTTCAGCTCGAACATGACAACATGACGCTCCTCGCACAGGGGAACAAGCACGCACAAGCCGATGATTGCGGTAACAAGTGGTTACCCTTCCAACGCAATACAATAAATGCACAAAAAAAAGGTACAAAGACAAGGAATTAAAACAATTCAAATAAACAAACAGCGCGAACCTGACCTCTACATTATTTCAAAACACAACTTGCACCATCAACACTATTTACTAAACCCTTTTAAAAACCATGAATTGTTTACAAAAAAACCACAAAACGCCAATATAACTCACTGAACATTTTATAGAGACAACAAACCACTTTAAGAAAACACCTAGCTTGCACAACCTGACAAAAGTGCATGACATGATGAGATCAACATTTAGAAACATGTGTGCCTAAACACATTTCCAAAACCAGGCTCGCAGCACCCATATTATTTAATAAATCATTTAAAAATTTATAATTTTTTTAAAAAATATATATCGCAACTTTAAACAAAAGAAAACAACTCAAGCATCGTTTAATAAATTATAAAAACATTCAAATATGAGCAAGGGCCAGCGGGACTAATTATACCATTTCATGTAAAACCCTTCAAATTTAGTTCACATAAATTGGGTGCAAAATATAAAACCCAACTAAATTATTTTAAAAACTCAATTTACACCAACTAATTAATTAGATCATATACTAATTTAATTAATTAAAACTTATGCACCGGAAAAACATGAGAAAACACGAGTTCAGTGAAAATGTAAATTTATAGGTGATGTGTAGAGGGTTCATACCTCAAATCCAGTGCGGAATGAATACGCATGCTCGAAACCATTGCAAAGAACCTTGTGCACCTCAAACGCACTCGTGGGAAGCTAAATTTGACCTGACATAAAGAACTTGGTAACAACATCAAAGGATTTGGGCACAAAAATTAAACCTTACCCATTGAATAACCTTACACTAAAGGAGGATTAAAAAAATTAACTAAGAGGGAGAGTGGTGGATTGCTGGAGAGGGTGATGAAGGGAGGCCAGGGAATAAATAGCGTTGCCGACAGGGGTCCTTGAGGTGGTGTTGGGGCTGGTCGGCGCACACTGCAAGTTGCTGGCAGGAGGCGTGACTGGATTGGGGAAGAAAGGAGAGGTTGCAGCTTGGGGTTGGGCATGAACCGCAAGGGGTGTGAGCCCGGAGATGAAGTGACTGAATGACCAGTGCAGGGATGGGGTAGGGCCGGCGTCGAGGGAGGCGTGGTCGTGGCTGGTTAGGGGGGATAAAGGAGGCGCGAGTAGAGCTTGGGGGGATCAAAGGAAGGTGGTGCCAGGATGGGGGGACGCTGCACCGATGTTGGATGGAAAAGGTTGGGAAGGGGGATAGATGGTGGCGGAGGCCCCTGGTAAGGAGTGTAGATAGAAGGTGCGGAGGGGGTGTGAGACTGAAAGCCAAGAGTGGATAGTGGGAGTGGGGACGCAGATAGAGGGACGTTTGTAATCGGGACTGTCTGGTAGACGTGGACAGAACGAGTGGAAGAAGCGGCATTTGAGGAGGCTGGCAGAGGGTGGCGTGACGGTTGACATTGAGTCGGAGTCTGAGCGGTTGGGAGGTGGAAGTGGCCAGCCCGCTGTGTTTCTAGAAGAGGGAGACGGGACAAGGATAAAATCTAGAGGGGCTTGCTTGTGATGGGGAAGGGAAAACCCAGGGGGGCAGCACTGCCTAGACCATGCAAGAGGAGGAAAAAAAGACGAGGGAGGCTGCTAGGGTTAGAGAGAAAGAAGAATATATATATATATATAATATAAAAATTCATAAAGATAATAAATAAATACTAATAATAATAATAACAATAATAATTAAACTAATAATAATAACATTAATAATAAACCAAATAATATTAACTTTAATAACAATATAGAAATGATAAAAATAATAACTTTAATAATAAAAAATCTTTAATAATAACATAATATTATTTCACTGACTTATAATTTTAATTTTTTTTCTTCAACTTATTTAATTTATTTTTATTTTCAGACTCAAACTTCGCAACCATGCAGTACTCAGTCTGACTGCATGGATCCTGCTAGCCATGCGGTGCCCACGCACCGGCCTAAAACAACAACAACAATATCAACAAAAATAATAATATTTATCATTTCATCTTTAATATTAATTAAAAAATCATTAACAACACCAAAAAATTTAAATAACACAATAAATCACAATCATTACTCATTTTAATTTTCTTTTTCTGAAGGCAGGATAATTGTGCCAATACCTAAGTGAAGTCGTGCGAGGTTTCTAACACACAGTCTGCCCATATGCCCAGTGAAGTCATCTGAAAACACACACTTTTTAAGATAACTCAAAAGTTTTTCATCCGGGACTCAACCGGGAACCCAAAAAAAATTTAAAAGTCAAAGAAAATTAAAAAATAAAATAAAATATAGGTTGGGGTGTGACACCCCCGATTCCCCACACCAAATATCCCCCTTGTTGAACCCTACCACAAATCCTCTCCCTTAATACAATCACCTACACCTCTAGCTCACCTCTAATGCCCGTCTTCTCCCTCACTGCACCCACGCGCTCTCGCCTCTATCTCCAGCTCCATCTCCCCCCTTCGTTGTTCTCTTCCTCCCTAATCAAACCCAATTCTACCCTTCCTCTCCCATACCTCACACCTCCGCCACTTGTCATATCCCATATTACACCTGTTCTACTCCTACCTCTGACACTGGCACTGCCTTCACATCCCTCACCCTAGCTACCTCTTCTCATGCATCACATGTCGCCGCAACCAACTCAAAGCGGCGTGCTACCTATCCTTTCTCCCAGTCACCTCTCCCTTGTGTCTAGTGGGTCCTCCAACTCCACCTTTACATTCACCTAGTTCCAAATATGTCACGGAATTAGGCAATCCTTATTTTTAGTTTTAGGGTTTTGATTTTAAAGACATATCATTAAAATTATCTAGGATATTGAAATTTTAAAGAAGCATGTCTGGCTCCACAGGGCATACCATGATGCATTTATGGAAGGAAAATGAGGAATGTGTTTTTGTTTTATTTTATTATAATTACAAACATTAAACGTTAATTGATATAGACTGCTCTTTGAATCATTTATTTTTAAAATTCAAAATACCAATATTTTAACCTAAAACCCCATAAAAAAGAATTATTTATTAAGATAAATATTTCATTTTTAAGTGGATATGTAATCACATTGCAAGAATAAATTATCTTTTAATGATATCAATAAGAAGAAAACTTTATAATAATACATTTCTTGGAAATGATAGATACATTTCCAGGTGAGGTAGGTATACATGTGAATCAATGGATCAATGGACTTGAATGAAATTTCTTGAGCATAATGAAATATGAATTAAATTTATAAAGGAAGCAAGAATAGAATAAGATGGAAAAAGGGATATAAATTGTCTATATCATGCTTACATATATAAATTGTTCAATCATTTATATTTATTCTCTTATTTATTATTCAGAAATATAAACTGTTTATTTTATCAATGGTCCACATGTAATTGGTCAGTCTTTATTTTAAATATATTTTGTGATATGAAAAATTCCTATAATATGAAGTCTTGTGTAAATGTTAATACTTCTTATACAGATATTAATATGTAAAAGAGTTGGATTGATATTCTAAATCAAAAATCATGTGAATATTTCAAGGGAATCATTCAATTTATTGAGTCTACTCAAGGATTTCAAAGTGACTATATTAGTTTTACATATAGAAAATATGAAAAAAGATATCAATACACATGAGATACCATGAAGGAGAACCTATTCTTGAATTAATTTTTGAAAAATTATAAGAGTTGGACTTTTCATGGGGAATAATATATTCATTGTCAAAATACAGATACATTTCTGATGGATGTTGATGCGAGGATGAATGATCCAAGGCATGAAATGCTTACTGAAATGGTAGGGGGTTGGCTCCTAAAGGAATTGAAATCTAGAATATTGTGACCGGTGAGATAAATATATACTATGGTATAGATCGTGATTCAAGGGTGTTTTATTTAATACCTGATTATGCAAAAACAGAATTATACTATGGATGTACTGCATATGATAAATTGTCATTTACCCTGGAGTTGTTTCGTTTAAAGACTTTGAATTAATGGTCAGACACATCATTCGACATGTTGTTGGAGTTATTGAAAAAGGTACTTCCTATCAATTCAATGATTCTGGAGTTTTATTACCATGATTTTAAGTTTCCTTAGAACTTAGGTTTTACATACGAGACCATAGAGGCATGTGAAAACAACTGAATTTTGTTTATAAAGGAAACAATCCATTTGGATATTTGTACGGTATGTGTAACTTCTAGGTTGAATGATAATAAGGGAAATCAGACTCATCAAAGTCAGACTGTGAAATAGGGAAAATCGATTATCGTAATGTAAATGCATTACATTCCCCTAAATCTAAGGTTGAAAAGTTTTTTTATGTTATCTAATGTTTCTAATTTAAAGAGATGGAATGTTGAAAGAAATCAAGAATGTGATATGCCAACCCACCCAGCAGACTCTTGTGCAAGGAAGGAATTTGATCAGAGACACCTCGACTTTCCTAAATATGGTCATAATGTCTGATTGGGGTTGGCAGCAGATGGTTTCAATCCATTCAAGTCTATGGTTGGGGAAACTCATAGCACATGGCCCATGGTGTTGGTTTCGTTTAATCTTCTGTTGTGGCTTTGTATTAAAAAAATTTATATTACATTACAATCTTATTGATGGACCTAGAAGTCTGGGGATAAGATTTATGTTTACCTACACCCATTGATTGATGGGTGGAATGAATTTTGGGGTAATGGTCTGATAAATTTTGTCCGTGAAATGAATGAAATATTCAAACTACAAGTTACATTATTGTGGAAAATCAATAACTTCTTGGATTATGAAAATTTATCAGGTTGGAGTATGAAAGGGTAATTTTCTTTCCCTTGCTATAAAAAAAGTAAAAATTTTGTATGTATTAAACATTCCTAAAAATGGGAATACAATGGTAACAAATGTTTTCTACCCCCTCAACATAGGTTCATAAAGGACTGATTGACATTTAATGGTTCTAGATATTTTAACCCAATACCAAAGATAATGACAAGAGTAGAAATATTATCATAGACTGAGGAAGAAAACATATGCATAGTATATGAATTTTAGGATTTGGTGTCTCATCCATTACCTAATATTCATGGTGCGGGTAGATAGCACATTCACAATTGGAAAAATAAAATTATTTTTTACAATCTCCCCAATTGTAAAACTAACATTCTAAGGCATAATTTGGATGACATGAACCATGAAAAAAATGTTTATGATAATATATTATGGACCATTTTAGGTTTCAGTGGGAAATACAAGGACCATGTTAATTCATGTTGTGATTTGGAAGAAATGGGGTTAAGGAAATAGTTTCATTTACAGTTGGCTAAGGGAAACAAGGCATGTTTTCCTTTTTCATAGTATATGACGACTAAAAAAAAGATACATTTCTTTCCATTTTAATGATTCTCAAGGAACTTGATAGTTACTCTTGGAATATTTCAAAGTGTGTGAATCTAATGAGGAGTATATTGCAAGGGTTGCAAGTCACGGAAATCAAATAAAACATCATTTGTTGATTTCAATGGAAATTTGTGATCATTTCCCCCCAATTTTGTTCAACTATTGATTGAGATGAGTAATATTTTTAGAGAGATTTGTTTAAGAAATCAAAAAATGGGTGATTTAATAATCATGCAGGATAGAATTGTAATTACAATTTTTCACTTTGATAAACTATTTCCCCACTCATTTTTTTGATGTTATGATTCACTTGAAATTTCACCTAACTGATGATGTAATGACTTATAGTCCAGTGAAATTCAAGTGGATGTATCCTATTGAGCAGTATCTGAATAAATTGAAAAGATTTGTAGGAAACTTAGCTTATTCAGAGGCATCAATAAGAAATGGTTATTTGATGGATGAGTGAACTACTTTTTGTGCAGAATATCTTATGGATGTTGAAACAAAATCAGATAAGACATCTTGGATTCATTATGGTCTAGTTGGAGAAGGATCCATATTTGATATGGACATCATTGAGCAGATACAATCCCATCAATATATCTTGTTCAATAGTCCACCAGTTTCACCATTAATGATGTAAGTGTCTTATCACTTTTATGTTTTATCTTTTACAGGTTTTATTATCATATATAAAGTTGATCATTTAAAAATTGCATTATCATTTTTAGGAAACACATTAATGAGATAATTGATAGATGTCTCGTACAACTAAGTATCAAATTCATCAATCTCATTATGATTCATTTCAGGATTATTTTATGTATTTTGAACATACAAATTGATTTTCATTATGAGTTAAGTATAATAATAATTTATTTCTACATAAATCATTATTTGATTCTATGAAATATGTAGGTTCATAACCTGAGGGAGTTAGGTGACCCCATTCTAACTGAATAGTTTAACTAACTTTGTGAGGGTCCATCTGTAATGGCTCTTAGTTATAAATAAATAGATGCTAATGGATTTTGATTTCGCATCAAAGATGCTGATGAAAAATGAGTAATAGAAAACAATGACAACTATAGGGGGAGTGGGGGGAATTTCTAATAAGGTAATAACAATGAACATATGTGAATTACTAGGAAATGGATGTGGAAGGATCATTTAACAGGCAGGTATGTAAGGTCATTCTTGAAATAAACTATTCTGTTCCATTGGTTACCTTATAGGCTGTATATCTAACCATGTACATGCTCCAATATTAGTTAGTGTCAACTATTAATTTGACTAAAACTCTGGTAAAATTTCCTCTAATAAATACTTATATTTGTCAATTTTAGGTGAATTCTTATTCTTGTAACCTTTTATTCATGAATTATTAACTCTATACCCTTCTTCTGAAGGCCTTAGAGAAACTACCAATGGTTGAATCCTATCAAAACATAAAAATGACTTTTGATTGATGTGCCTAGGTAGGAGAAAATTCCTCAAATAATTTTTGGTTTATTGAAATAAAATAATCATCAATTCGATGCGCCGATTGATCGGTACAATTAAAAGTTCATTTTCACATCTATTATCATTGTTGTAATAATGAGAAAATCATGTGTGTAGGGGTCAAAACCAACCAAACGAGCACTGATTGAAAATAAATCTTAGGAAAAATATATTTAAAACATTTATATTATGTCGGAAGAATCGGTACATGGATCAGATACCTAAATTGCTCGGTATGATCAAAAGTCACGTTTGCCTCTCATATTTGGAGTTAACTGAAAAATCACTTAAAATATTTCAATACAAACCTAATGTTCTTGGTTTTTCATGAAATCATGGGATAAAAATTATTAGTACATTTTGGATATGAAGTAATCAATGAATCATCAATCATATTCTCATGTCGCCCGGTATGATTAAAAATAATAAGTAATGTTACTTAGTGTTATTAAAACAACACATCTCTGGTGAAGGGTTCAAAACATGAAAATGACATATAATTTATGTTCAAAGGTAGGATAACATTCCTCAAGGCATTTTTCGTGTATTGGCATCAATCGTGCCTCAATTCGATGCATGAATTGATCAGTACAACCAAAAGATAATTTTCACATCTACTATCATTGCTGTAATAATGCGAAAATCATGTGTGTAGGGGTAAAAACCAACCAAAAGAGAACTGATTGACATGAAAGCTTAAGAAAATGATATTTAAGACATTTATATTATATAGGAAGAATTAGTATGTGGATCAGATACCTGAATTGATCGGTATGATCAGAAGTGGTGTTTTCCCCTCAAATTAGGAGTTAACAAATAAATCACGTAAAAGATTTCAATACCAACCTAATGAACATGGGTTGTCATGAAATCATGGGAGAAAAATCATTGGTACATTTTGGTTATATAATAATCAACCCCACATCAATCAGATGCTCATGTCGCTTGGTATGATTAAAAGCAATAAGTAATGTTGCTTAGTGTTATTAAAATGACACATCTCCCATAAAGGGGTCAAAATGAAAAAACGACTTCTAATTGATGTGAAAAGGTATGAGAACATTCCTCAAAGAATTTTTGGTCTATTGAAATCAACCGTGCATCAATCTAAAGTGCAGAATGATCGGTACAATTAAATGTTCATTTTCACAACTATTATCATTGTTGTAATAATGAGCAAATCATGTGTGTAGGGGTAAAAACCAACCCAATGAGAACCGATTTACATGAAATATTAGAAAATTGATATTTATATCATTTATAATTTGCAAGAAGCATTGGAATGTGGATTAGATATCTGAATTTCTTGGATTGATCGATATATGGTAACTTTATTCTCTTTAAAAGTCATTATTTAACTATAAGTGCTGTAAAAATATATTTGATGTTAGCTTTTGAATCATTTCTATAAGTAATAAAATATAAAATTTTATTATATATATATATAATAACTTAATAAATATGACCAATTTTTATTTTCTTTGTTATGTTGTTTCTTTTGTATCTTATTGTAGGTTTATTGAGATAATAGACTTAAATGAATTGGAGCTATTTGGATTGATGGATATGTGAAGAGTATGTTTCCAATTTATTTTATATGATAAATTTTGTTTCTTGTGTTTCTATTGTTTGAACATGATTTTTTATGTTTACACTATTTTTTGCACTATTTCTACTGTTTGGGAAGTGAAATTGGAAATTAAAAAAAAAATCAAGTTAGAGACCGCCTATTGCAGTCCCTAACTGTTATTGTTTTTTTTTTCTACAACGATCGCTAGAAGCGATTACTTTATGTTTGAATTTTCCTTGCCTATAGTGGCTACTAAAGGCGGTCCCTATAAGTATCAAAATGAAAAACCAATAGTGGCCAGCAAACGGCCGCGCGACAGATGATCTATATCGACTGCCATTGGCAGTCACTAAAGGCCATCACCATTTGACAAACTGTGACCACCAACTACGACCACCAATGCCGGTTTGTAGGTGGCAAGTAAAGACCATCACCGACTGCTTTTGGGAGTCGATAATATGTGTATTTCTATTAGTGATATTAATATCTTATTCATTATTAATTTTGTTTGATTTTTCAATTTAGCATATACCAAACATCTTTTACATTGATTTCACATACATATACATAATTAATTCATTTTTATATACAACACACACACACACAAATATTTATGAAATTGATGAAATATTATATAGAAACAGATACACATAATATTTATGTAATTTATTCAAATTTTAGTATATTTTATAATTTCATTATAACATGATGCATTTAATAGATTATGTTTTTCATCATTCAGTTTTATTAAATTATTTTTTATATTATTACAATTATGTATTATTTATTCTTTTCTTTGAGTTTAATCATATTCTATTATTCATTTATATATAAATTTTTACTATTTTTTAGTATTTTCAATATGTATTCATCTTTTCTTCAATATGCATCCATATTTTTTTTAATAATTTATATTTAATTAATAAAACTTATCAATTTTTTCAATATTTCTAAAGTGTATCTATTTTTAATTATTCAATTTCACTCATTTTTAAAATCCATATATTTAAGATTATATATTCATTAATAAATTTAAAAATATATTTATAAATAAATATTTATAAATAAATATATTTATTAATGTATATTTACAATATTTACACATTTATATATTTATAATTAGTATAAATAAAAAAATATTATTTTCTAAAATGTATTTATATAAATATAAATAAATATATATATATATATATATATTTACATAATTATAAATTTATAATAAATTTATTTAATTAATGAATATGCTATGTTTATATTTATGTTTATATTTATTATTTATTTATAAGTTGAGGTTGAAGCCTCAGTTTATTTGAGAAAAGGGGATATATTTTAATGAAAAGCAGACAACATATAATACTGAGATGTACTCAACAATCCTTGAATAGTTTAGTTATGTATTGAAATATTTTCTTTTGTAATTTCACTTGTTGTCTTGATTTTATTAAAGTCAAATTAATGAATAGTTCTAAAAATTGATATTAATGACATTTTATAATAAATAATATTTTATTTAATGATATAAAATAACTAAAAATATCATATTGATCAAAATGATTATTATATGGTTTATAATATCAACCATGGTCCATTTATGGGTATTTTTTCCATTTATAGTAACTATAATGACTCTTAATGAATATAAACATTGTTGTCTCCATAAGTGTAGAAATGGTTATGGGGCATTAAACCAAAAGATAAGAATAAAAATATAGTAAAAACTTATCCTTATTTAATTAGATGATAATATTTCAAATAATAATCATCTTATATTATAATATTGTCAATTTTTATCCATTTGGGCGTCAAAATTAATTTTTATTAATTTAATATTATATGAAATTCCAAGAGTACCCCTCCTCTCTCTTATAAAAGGGAATCTCTTATAATCTTTACATCATAATTAAAAATTCATTTTTTAATCCAAGATATTCCAAAATTCCTTTCTAAAATCCGTACCCACATTCTATTTGTCTTATTTATGGCATAATACAAACTTTAGTGCACTTAAGGTTCTAATCAAAGGAGGTTATTTGAAGAAAATGTATCATTCTTAAATGAGCGTTTCTGTTTTATTTCCTCTTCTATTTCCTTAAAATATTCCATAAAATTATTATATAATAAAATAAGTATATTAAATTTATTTATTTGTTTTTATGTTAATCTCATAACCTATATTAATCTTCATCCTTTATCAAATGGGAAAGGAATTTATTGTCTGTGTGTACGGTGGACTACAGCCTCGCTGACTAATGTAATTCATTTTCCATCAACTCATCTCACAAATAGTTATAATTATGGAATTAATGTTTATAAATCATATTAATGAAATATTTATCATTATTAAAACATAATATATTGTTTAATTTGTTACATTTCCATTCACAAAAAAATGACAATGGCAGTAATGCGTATGTGTGAACTACAACCTCCATGAAGCGATGTGATCCATTTTTAATCACCACATCACATGGATGATATATATATATATGTATATTTTAATAATTCATAATATATTTATAATATAATTATATTTTTTTTTTAAAAAATAATACTTACCTTTTTCGGTAATGATCGTTGAAAAAAGGAAAGGTTACACATGCATACGTACGATCTATCAAAATGTACTTCATTTTTCATAACCATATTTCATGAATGGTTTTAAAATTAAAATTTATTTTAAAAAATATAATTATGAAATTATTATTAATCTGGATATTATTTAACAATGTATTATTTTATCTCAATCAACCTAAAAAGTTCATTTTGAACTTATGAACTGAATGTCCCCAAAAAACCTGATGTATACTTAAGTGATTAAATAATTAACTATGTCATTAAGATAAATGAAATAAATGGTTTATAGGTAATTTATTAATCATATAAAATGTTTTTAAGAAATAAAATAATTTATATGATTATATTATATAGTATTTAATGGACCTACATGGAAAGTATGGACTTGAGGTAAGGGATTTCGTCTCAATTTATTATCATTGAGCCATATTTTTTTATTATAAACCTAATTTGTTTTATATAGTGTATATACTACCCTTTTAAATTATATATCATGAATAATTCAAAATTAATGATATTTTATGTTATAATTTGAATTATTTTATCCTAGGGTATTTGATTTGAAATATACAAAGTGGTAAATGGTTTCTTAACTCAATTTCATTGCGTAGGGTTATAACTCCATTTCTATAACATTGTTATGACATGATTATGTGTGAATTGATCTATAAATTATTTTATTCTATTTTTACACTCATTTATTTTTTTATTTAAATTTTTTACATATAATACCACCTAGGATTAATGCTCAATTCAATGATATGATCATTGTAAGGGTTATTCGTCTCAAATTCCCTTTCCTTGGGACATATAGTTGTAATGTACATAAATATAATTTTATGAGGTGTATATACTTCCGTTTTAACATAAAATATCATTAATCTCCTTATATTAATGATATTTAATGTTTCATTTTATGTTATTATTTATTAGTCTTACGATTGAAGAGTTACCAAGTGGAAAAGGCTTTATGATGCAATCTATTTTATTTTCCGGATTGTTTATGTTCAAGGTTACCTTGGGGGGAAGTCATAAGCTATTATTTTCTTAAACCAAATCTATTTTACTCTCCTCTAGTGTAACGACCCAATATTTCTTCAATATAAATTCCTTTGTTATAAATATGTCATAATCACATGAAATTAAAAAATAATGAACTATTAAGTGTTATGTGACCTGTAAACATAAGTTTGTCAATTCATTGATTCGAATTTTGAAAATAATACATACACGGTTACGATCAATATGTTGTTTAGGGTCTAATAAGAAAAAAATAATTTTTGGTCAATAGTATCCTACCTATATGAATAGTAACATACCCATATGAATAGTGATATACCCTAATGAATAGTAACCTTACATATGACAGTATATAAATAAAATTCAAGTGGAAGTACGATATACCTATGATTTGAAATGAACTAATCTGTTCCATTGGTTGCCTTATGGGCCGTATATCTTACCATGTACATGCTCCAATATTAGATAGTGTCTACTATTAAGTTGACTTAAACTATGGTAAAATTCCCTCCAATAAATACTCATATTAGTCTATTTTAGGTGAATTCTTATTCATGTAACCTTTCATTCATGAATTATTAACTCCTTACCCTTCTTCCAAAGGCCTTAGAGAAACCACCAATGGTTGAATCCAATCAAAATATGAAAACGACTTTTGATTGATGTGTATAGGTGGGATAAAATTACTCAAGGAATTTTTGGTCTATTAAAATCAACCACTCATCAATTCAATGCACAGATTGATCGGTACAATTAAAAGTTCATTTTCACATCTACTATCATTGTTGCAATAACTAGAAAATCATGTGTGTAGGGGTAAAAACCAACCAAACGAGCATCAATTGACATGAAATCTTAGGAAAAAGATATTTAAAACATTTATATTCTGCAGGAAGAATCGGTACATAGATAGGATGCCTGAATTGCTTAGTATGATCAAAAGTGGTGTTTTCCTCTCAGATTTGGATTTAACTGATAAATCACATAAAATATTTCAATACAAACATAATGTGCATGGTTTGTCATTAAATCATGGGAGAATAATCATTGGGACATTTGGATATATAGGAATCAATACTACATCAATCAGATGCTCGTGTCACCCGGTATGATTAAAAACAATAAGTAACATTGCTTAGTGTTATTAAAATGACACATCTCCCATGAAGGGTTCAAAACATGAAAATAAATTCCAATTGATGTTAAATGGTAGGAGAACATTCCTCAAAGAATGTGTGGTCAATTAAAATCAATTGTGCCTCAATTTGATGCACATCATTGTTGTAATAATGAGAAAATCATGTTTGTAGTGGTCAAAACCAACCAAACGAGCACTCATTGACATTAAATATTATGAAAATTATATTTTAGACATTTTTATTCTATAGGAAGAATCAGTATGTGGATCAGATACATGAATTTCATGGTATGATCAAAAGAGGTTTGTTCCCCTCAGATTTGGAGTTAACTAATAAATCACGTAAATGATGTCAATACCAACCTAATTAACTTTATTTGTCATGAAATCATGGGAGAAAAATAATTGGTACATTTTGGATATATGGAAATCAATCCCACATCAATCATATGCTCGTTTCGCTCGGTATGATTAAAAGAAACAAATAATGTTGCTTAGTGTTATTAAAATGACACATCTCCCCTGAAGGGGTCAAAATGAAAAAATGACATCTAATTGAAGTGAAAAGATAATAGAACATTCCACAATGAATTTGTGGTCTATTGAAATCAACCATGTGTCAATCTGATGCGCGGATTGATCGGTACCATTAAAATTGTGTTTTCACAACTATTATCATTGTTGTAATAATGAGAAAATCGTGTGTGTAGGGGTAAAAAAAATTAAATGAGAACCAATTGACATGAAATCTTAGGAAAATGATATTTAAGTCATTTATAATTTGAAGGAAGCATCGATGCATGGATTAAATAGCTGAATTTCTTGTATTGATCGATATATGGAAAATTGATTTACTTTTAAAAGTCATTGTTTAACTATAATTGTTGTAATAAGATATTTGATGTTATCTTTTGACTTATTTCTATAAGTAATAAAAAATAAACTATTATTATTATTTTATATATATATAATAACTGAATAAATATGACCAATTTGTATTTTCTTTGTTTACTGGGTTCTTTTGTATCTTATTTTAGGTTTATTGAGACAAATGATTGAAATGGGTTGGAGCTATTTGGATCACTGGATATGTGAAGAATATATTTCTCATTTATTGTTTTTTAGGATAATTATCGTTTCTAGTGATTCAGTTGTTTAGACCTGATTTTTTTATGTTTAAAATATTTTTTCTCTATTTCTACTATTTGGGATGCGAAACTGGAAATTAAAAAAAATCCAGGTTAGCGACTGCCTATGGAAGTCCCTTATAGTTATTGATTTTTTGTTTCTACAGTGACTGCTAGAAGCGGTTGTTTTATGTTCGAATTTTCCTTACCTATAGCGACTGCTAAAGGCGGTCTCTATAAGTATCAGAATGCCAAACCAATAGTGGCCACCAAATGGCTGCACGGTAGATGGGCTATAGAGACTGCCATTGGCAGTCACTAAAGGCCATCACCGTCTGACCAATTGTGACCACCAACTACGACCGCCAATGGCAGTCTCTAGGTGGTCTGTAAAGACCATTAGCGGCCTCTTTTGGCAGTCACTAATATGTGTATTTGTAGTAGTGATATCAATGTCTTATTAATTATTTATTTTGTTTGATTTTTTTAATTTAGCATATATCAAACATGCATTACATTGATTTCACATACATATACATAATTAATACATTTTTATATACAACATACACACAAAAATATATATGCAATAAATGAAATATTATATAGAAACACATACACTTAATATATATATAATTTATTCAAATTTTAGTATATTTTATAATTTCATTAAAAATGATACATTTAATATAGTATGTTTTTCATCATTCCTTTTTATTTAATTATTTTTTATATAACTACAATTATTATTTATTTTTTATTTTTTTTGAGTTTAATAAATTTCTATTATACATTTTTATATATAGATTTACTATGTTTTAGTATTTTCAATATTTATTCATCTTTACTTCAATAAACATCCATATTAGTTTAATAATTAATATTTAATTAGTAAAACTTATCCATTTTTTCAATATTTTTAATGTGTATCCATTTTTAATTATGAAATTTCACTCATTTTTAAAATTCAAATATTTAAGATTATTTATTCATTAATAATGTTAAAAATAATTTTATAAATAAATATTTATTAATAAATATATTTATAAATAAATATTTATAAATGAATATGGTTATAAATGTATATTTACAATATTTAGCTGTTTATATATTTATAATTAGTATAAATAAATAAATATTATTTTTTTAAAAGTATTTATATAATTATAATTAAATAATTATATATATTTAAATAACTATAAATTTATAATAAATTTATTTAAATAATGAATATACTATATTTCTATTTATATTAATATTTAATATATATGTATATATAAGTTGAGGTTGAAGCCTCAATATATTCAAGAAAAGATGATACATTTTAAAGAAAAGCAGAAAACATACAATACTAAGATGTACTCAACAATCCTTGAATAGTCTAGGTATATAATGAAATATTTTCCTTTGGAATTTCATTTGTTTTCTTGATTTTATTAATGTCAAATTAATGAATAGTACTAAAAAATGATATTAATGTAGTTTTATAGTAAATAATATTTTATTTAATGATATTAAATAACTAACAATATCATATTCATGAAAATGATAATTATATGGTTTATAATATCAATCATGGTCCTTTTATGGGTCTTTTTTCCATTTATAGTAACTATAATGACTCTTAAAGAATTTAAACATTGTTGTCACCATAAGTGTGGAAATGGTTACGGAGCATTAAACAAAAAGATAATGATAAAAATATAGTCAAAACTTATCTTAATTTAATTTTATGATAATATTTCAAATAATAATAATCGTATATTATAATATTGTCAATTTGTATCTATTTGGGTGTCAAAATTAATTTATATCAATTAAAAATACTATGAAATTTAAAGAGTACCCATCCCCTCTTTTGTAAAAGGGAACATCTTCTACTCTTTACATCATAATTTAAAACTCATTTTTTATTCCAAGATATTCCAAAATTCATTTCTAAAGTCCCTACCTACATTCTATAGGCCTTATTTAGGGAATAATACAATCTTTAGTGCTCTTAAGGTGTTAATCAAAGGAGGTTGTTTGAAGAAGATGTATCATTCTTAAACGAGCGTTTATGTTTTATTTCTTCTTCTATATCCTTAAAATATTACATAAACATTATTAAAAAAAATAAGTATGCTCTATATATTTATATGTTATAATGTTATTTTCATATTCTATATTCATCTCCAACCTATCTCAAATGGGAAAGGAATTCATTGTTTGTGTGTACAATGGACTACAACCTCGCTGACTGATGTAATTCATTTTCCATCACCTCCTCTCATGAATAGTTATAATTATGGAATTAATGTTTATAAATGATATTAATTAAATATTTACCATTATTAAATCATAATACATCCTTTAATTTCTTACATTTCCATTCACAGAAAAATGATAACATCGTTCATGCGTATGTGAGAACTACAACCTCCACGATGCGATGTGATCCGTTTTTAATCACCACATCACATGGATGATATATATCTATATATAAGTATATTTAAATAATTAATAATATATTCATGATATAATTAAATTTTTTAAATATAAAATAATACTTAAATTTTTTCGTAATGGTCGTTTAAAAAAAGGAAAGGTTACTCATGCATAAATATGACCTATTGTAATGTAGTTCATTTTTCATAACCAAATTTCATGAATGGTTTTAAAATTATAATTTATTTATAAAAAATATAATTATGAAATGATTATTAATCTTGATATAATTGGATAATGGCCTATTTTACCTCAATCAACCTACAAAGGGAATTTTGATCTTATGAATCGAATGTCCTAAAAAAACTGATATAGACTTAACTAATTTAATAATTAACTACGTTATTAATATAAATGAAATAAATGGATTATAGATAATGTATTAATCATATAAAATGTTTTTAGAAATAAAATAATTTATACGATTTTATTATATATGATTTAAAGGACCTACATAGAAAGTATGGACTCAAGGTAATGTATTTCGTCTCAATTTCTTTTCATCGCTACTAGAATAATGACCAATAACCACGGTTCAAAACCATCGGTATAGCCCCCAAAACTGTTTGTATAGCCTATAACCATGGTTTTGTGAACCATGGGAAACCGAGGTGTCGGGATAGGTCCCCAACCTATACCCATGATTTTCCAAACCGTGGGCATAGATATTTTGCCACCGTGTCAAAGGATCGTATCTAATTGACACACTGGAAAAACCATATACCGACAGTTATAAAAATGTGGGTATATATTTCTTTACAAAAATCATGTATCACTTGTTGAACCCACAACCTTAGTTTCCAAATCTGGGCGCTTTACAAATCAACCTGTGTCACTTGTTGAAATATATATCTCTATTTTTCTTAATATTTTAATATGTTTCTGAGCAATATATGCGCATATGAAATAGGAAAAACGTGCTTGAGGGTTTCGAACCGGTATACCTACATTCACGAATCCATTGCCAAACCAACCGAGAAAGCTCGCTTCTATTTAAATATATCTTCACTTCCTTTAATATTATAATTTCAAACCATGTATTAGAATAAAAAGTGCCCGACGGATTTTGATCCTGTGACAGTAAGGAAAAGTACCCAACGCACCACCAACTCACCTATAGTAATTATACATCTATTCATTTGAATCTACTTAAACATATTAATCATAACCATGGGTATAAGAGGGAATACTATGAGGATAAATTTTCCCACTAAATATTTTTTGCGTCTCGTAGATTTTTTCCCTACCATAATGCGGGAAAGCTATACCCATAGTTTTATAAAACCATGGGTATATGTCTTTGAAAAAAAAATCTATACCCAGAGTTTTAACAAAAATGAGGGTATAGGTTTTGAAAAAAATTCTTATACCCGATGTTTTGACAAACACCGTGGGTATAGTTGTCTTTTCCCCAACATTTTGGAAACTTGTGGGAATATGTCTTAAAATATAAACTTATACCCACTTTTTGTCCCACAACCATGGGTATAGGTTCCCATAATACCCCCATACCCACAGTTTTCGAAAACCGTGGCAATAGGTGTGCCCTATACCCACGGTTTTGGGAAAAACCATGTTTATAGGGGTATTTTCCAGCAGTGCATTGAACCATATTTCATTATTATAAACCTAATTTCTTTTATATAGTGTATATACTACCTTTTTAAATGTTATATCATTAATACTTCATATTTAATGATATTTTATGTTATAATTTGAATTATTTTATCCTAGGGGATTTGATTTGAAATATTCAAAGTGGTAAAGGGTTTCTTAACTCAATTTCCTTGCGTATGGTTATAACTCATTTTCATTAACACTGTAATGCCATGATTATGTGTGAATTGATCTCTAAATTGTTTTATTCTATATTTAGACTCATTTATTTTTTTCGATTTAAATTTGTTACATATAATCCCTCTAATGATAAATTCTCAATTCAATGATATAATCTTTGTAAGGTTTATTCGTCTCAAATTCCTTTTCCTAGGGACATATGGTTATAATGTACATATATATAATTTTATTAGGTGTATATACTTCCCTTTTAACATTATATATCATTAATATCCTTATATTCATGATATTTAATGTTTCATTTAATGTTATTATTTCATAGTCTTATGATTGAAGAGTTACCTAAGTGTAAAAGGCTTTATGATGTAATCTACTTTCTTTTCAGGATTGTTTATGTTCAAGGTTACTTTGGGGGGAATTCATTAGCTATTATTTTCTTAAACCACATCTATTTTACTCTCCTCTAGTGTAACGACCCAATATTTATTCAATGGAAATTCCTTTCTTATAAATATGTCATAATCATATGAAATCACAAAATGACGAAATTCTAAGTTCTATGTGGCCGGTAAACTTAAGTTTGTCACTTCTGTGATGTGAATTTTGAAAATTTGACAAACACGGTTGCGATCAGTTTGTTATTTGGAGTCTGATAAGAAAAACATAATTTTTTGTGAATAATAACCTACTCTTATGAATAGTAAAATACCCTTATGAATAGTGATATACCCTAATGAATAGTAACCTTACCTATGATAGTATATAAATAATATTCTAGTGGAAGTACGATATACCTATTCTTTGGAATAAGTAAATTAATGTTTTAAAACTATTGTTTTTAGACTAAATTATGATTTTAGTTAAATATTAAATTAATCATATTTAGAAAATAATTTTTTAAAAATGGACTTAATTTTTGGATTCTACATGTTGAAAAATGGTTAGGGTGAATTTTTGGTATTTTTCTGGAATACTCGATATTTTGATGAATAATGAAATATGGTAAAATAAAATATATACAAATGATACGTTAAATATACTATTTATGACATCATAAGTGATGTAAGATCACTTGGTTAGAACTCACATGCATTTATTAGTATTCTTAGTCATGGAATCTTCACTATTTCTTGTATTGAGGGAAATTAATAAACTAATGATTAAAAAATTATGAAAACCTTCCTCTCCTCCTCTATAAATCCCTCCATCACTCCCTCTTCTCTTCACTCCTCTAAGCCTTTAAGATCCTCCAATTTTTTCCAACATACCCTTTTATAGTTAGTCCCCACATCCATGAATCTCTTTTTATTTCAAAAAGACCAAAATATGTTCCCTTAAGGAGGTTCTCTAGAATGTTATTTCAAGAGGTAAAACACCCTTCTTTTTTATTTAGATTCATTTCAATGATTCTTCTTTTTTATCCTCTCCCCAACTCCACTATCCAAATGAACATGATAAATATAGTATCATCTATATAATATAATTATTTAATGTTAATGAAATAACAATCATCAATATCCTTACTCTCTGTCCCTATTATTTTATAAATTAAATAAACGTCCATGAGGTTCCAATTTATAACCTTCATGGACAACGAAGTTTCGTTCTTAAATTTATCCTTCATTATTGGTCATGAAACAATTTTTATGGCTTAAAAAACTATAATATATGTATTATAACATAATTAATATTCATTAAGCAGTATACATACATATTATTAAATCGAATGACTAAACTTGTTCTTAATAATCAAAATACTGTAAAAATAATCTAAGTTAATGTCATTAATATTCTATATAATGATTCATCCTCATTCGATGTAACCAAATGATAGAAATGACCATAAAAAATTCTGGATGTTCATAAATAATATTTAATTTCAATTCTGGATATTTACAACCATTCCACATGAACACCATTACTTAAAAACATGTGAACCGATTATGAAAATAATGAAAACGAACACTCCAGAACGACGGAAATAAATATAATAACTTATCCATAAGAGCATAAATGAACCAAAAAGAATTATTATAAACTAAATTCATGTCAAATATGTTCTTAAACAAGTTATTAATAGGTATAATGTCATATTCTAGGAGCTCAAGTCCAAGAGAGGTACACATTCGGATTTAAGGCAAGGGTTTTTTCACCCGAACCTCCATTTTCATTCGGGTTATTTTTATTTTCTAATTACATCAATGAAATTATTATTTATTATTATTTACTCCTCATAAATATTATGTGTGTGTTCTATATAGTTTCACTAATCATAACCCTTCCGTTTTTTTGGGTATTTACACGTTTTAAAAATAACTTTAAAAATAATTTCCGAAATACAAGCCCGATTCAAGGGAATTTCTTTAATTCTTACCTATTTTCAAGGGAACACTATAATATATTTTTGGAAACCAATATATTTATAAAATAACTAATTTTATTATAGAAATAATATCTTACTTGACATCTGGTTTTATAGAAATATTTTTCCAAAATAACTCTTCTTTTCAAAGTAAAAGGGTATTTATATCAAGAATTACTCGAAGATTTTATAAGAATATCTTCATCTATTTCAACAATATTAGTTATTATAATGTATTATTGGGATTAATATTTCATGGTATCATCTAACATATTTAATTTAATGGTTTGTGATTATTTTCTCTATAGATGTGCTATATTAAAACCATTCTTCAATTTAATTCGAATGGTTAGTGTTTATGCTTAATGTTCGGGGAAAGTTATTTACACTTAATATATTAGTATAAATATGAATGTATATGTTGTTTATATTTATCCAAATTCATATGATTAATTAATTAGACATAGAATGTGTATATTGGGTCCTGTTATATCCCCTTTGTCATCGGTAGGTCGACGTTCTTAGCACAAGGCTTTGACAAAATGATTATTTATGGCCTTGGAACGAGGTCTTGGAAGTATGGTTATGTCATCCCGCATTATGAATTACATAATTATGAAAATGGTATTTATTATTAATGGAGTTATTCAACTAGTTTAATACCCATGATTACATTATATTATAGAAATATTTACTCAGCTCATATTTCTTCCATATTATGTTTAAGTTTATTTTTAAAGGCATGTGTTTTCAATTATTTACCATGTCTAAAGTTTATGTTATCGTCCACCGTATTACTCACTCTTACTGAGTGTTTGAGCTCACCCATTTCTTTTGTTCCATCTTCTTAGGACATGAATAATTTTATTATGAATGACATGCTAAAATAACCTAGGAGTTATGGATGATGTCTAAGGAGTTTCTATGTTGTTTTTCATTTCAAGTTGTAATGTTAAACTTATGGATGTATCTTGTTTCCAATAATACTAAACTACTTGATACTTCAAGATTCTTATTCCTTGTTCATATGAAAATGTAATCAAATAAGGCACCGGCTCTGGGAAACTGTGTTTGGGTCCTTAAAATTAGTATCAGAGGATGTTTAGTAGAAAACATGGAAACTAGATTTAGAAAACCTATATGGGAACAAATCCCTAAGATAGTATTTTAGGATAAGAATTCAAGAACATACTATTATTTTGTTAAGGAATAGATTATGCGGATCTTTCTAGTAAATACATCCCTATATAGATGCAAACTGGTAGAGTCAGCTCTATCATAGATGTACCTAGGAGTGAAAGATCCAAAAAGGAGTTTCGAGCTTGACCAGGGGTTTCCTGGTACACGTCAATGGGCCTTCCTGCACTCTTGGTATTGAAACTCCTTGCAGATATTCTTAGGACAATTCACATTTTCATTACAATCCATTATGAAGGATTTAGATGTAAATTTTTCCTCAAAGAAACCATTTATGTGATTATGGGATTATCCATGCGTAGGATCTTAATTTATGCTATGTATATTGTTATGTTAAGATTATACATTATGAATCATAACCTAATCTAGTGTATTCCATTATCTAGAAATGGTTCCTAGTGGAAGGAATGGAAACCACATGAACACACGTATCCCATGTATGGATTTCCCTTTGACATAGGCTCTATTTATGAAACTGGTGTAGAGAAGCTTATCACTAAACAGGGATAACTTACACAAGTAATGAACAATAAACTTACCCATATAGAGCATTTTTATCCCCCACTTGAAGGATCTATGTTAGATAGCTTCATGCAACAACAACCTCCATCGTTCTATGGGACTATAAACCCGTTAGTAGGAGAGCAGTGGATATGTTCCCAAGAGAAGATAGTTCTTTCTTTGGGATGTAACTAAAGAGAGAAGGTTGTCATGGAAATTTATCATCTATTGGGAGATGCGGATTAGTGGTGGTCGTTAATCAAAAACACAAAGTAGGAGGAAGAAATAAATGAAATGTTATAGAGGTATTTCAAATAAATCTTCATAGAAAAATACTTCCCTCGTGAATAGCAAGTAGATATGGAGAGGAAATTCTTGAATCTAAGGCAGAAGGAGGATGAAAATGTTGAAAAGTATGAATCCAACTTTACAAGGTTGGAAAGGCATGTTGCGGACTACATATGTAATCCAAGGAGACAAATTTATTAATTCATTGATGTTTTATAACCATTCCTCTAAAGGGCTCTAGTCTCCAAAAGTTTCTATTCATATGAAGATATTGTCTTAAGTGATATCAAGACAGAAAATGAATTTTCTAAGTCTTAGGACTTTAAAGGAAAATAAGAGAAGAAGAGGCTACCGAAAACTCTAGAAAGGGAAAAATGGAAATGGGGATGAAGGGAGGAGTTGAACCTCCATCATGCGGTAATTGTGGGAAGAAACACCCTGGAAGTTTCCTAAAGGGAATGGGAGTCTATTAGAAGTACGGAGAAAAAGGATACCTATATCGAAATTGTAAGAGGAATAAAGAAGAAAAAAATGTTCAATGATACAATTTTAGGGATATGGGACATTATGAACATGAATATCCTAAGTGATAGGGAAACATGACCCAAAAAAGACCAAGGGAGAAAGACTAAGCTTATGCAGTCACAACTACGAAGGATGAAGTACCTAACAAAGTGGTGGTAGGTACATTGATCATTTCATCAAACATTTACAATGATTTATTTGATTATAGATTGTCACATTAATATATATCTTCACATTTTTCAAGAAAATTAGACATGTCCAATTTGATTTAATAAAAGAGTTATTAGTCAAAAATCCTTGTGGATGTATCATTGCAACAAAGGTGTGTGGATTAGTCCCCCTCATCACACATAAACATGATTTAGTTTCTAACATTATCATCATACCAATGGTTGACTATGATATAATTCATAGTATGAATTGGCTATCAAATTATGATATGAATATCTATTGCAAGAAAAAGGAAGTTATAATTTTTTAGAATGGTGTAGAATCCCTAATTTTTAGAGGAAAAACCAATCCATTTTATTCTCATCTAGATCCACCCCCAATAACTCTAACGAATTCAATTATTGGGGAGGAAGGTAATGAAATAAATATGGGTGAGGAGATTAATTTAAATATATAGTGCATAACTATTGTTCAATAATATGTTGACGTCTTTTCAAAGGATTTACCTGGACATCCTTCAGAGCGGGGAATTGAGTTTTCCATTGACTTAATTCCTAGTTCAAGTTCCCTATCAAATACCCTTTATAGAATGTCCACTATGGAGTTAGTGTAACTAAAGAAAAAACAAGAGTAATTGAGTGATAGAGGATTTATTTGACCTAGTATTTCTCTTTGGGGTGCTCGAGTTCTCTTTGTCAAGAAGAATGATGGATCCATGAGGTTGTGCATTGATTAAAGGGAAATCAATGCTATTACAATAAATAATAAGTTTTTTTCCACTAATTGATGATTTGTTTGATCAAATTCATGGAGACCAATATTTTTCGATGATTTAACTTCGATCTGATATCATCAGTTTCTGGTGATGGAAGAAGACATTCCAAAAACAAAATTTTGAACTAGGTAAAGGCATTATGAGTTTACAATAATTCCTTTTGTACTAACTAATGCACCATCTATTTTCATGGATCTAATGAACATAGTTTTCAAGGAATATCTTGAGGAATTTTTAGTGGTGTTTATTGATGATATCCTAGTATATTATAAAAGATATGTAGATCATGAATATCACTTGTCCACTGTTCTAAAGACACATAGAAGAAATAAATTATATGGGAAGTTTAACAAGTGTATTTTTTCCTCCAATAAGTTTTTTTATGGGATACATCATCTCTAAGGATGAAATATCATTAGATACTATGAAGAAAAAAGTTTTGCAAGAATTGAATACTTCAATGAATGTAACTTAGGTATGTAGTTTTATTGGTTTAGCATGTTATTATCAGTGTTTCATTCAAAACATAGCCCATTTATCAAACCCAATTACCAAGATTACATGAAAAGGGGTTAAATTTATATGTAAAACGGAATGTGAATAATTTTTCGAAGAATTGAAGAGAATATTAGAAAATTATCTAATATTGACTCTACCATCATGGAATGATGGATTTTTCATCCTTAGTGATGAATACAATAATGGACTTTCTTGTGTCCTTATGCAGAATGATAGAGTGATTGCCTATGCCTCAAGGTAGTTGAAAATTCATGAAAAATACTATCTAACTCATGATCTTGAGTTAGCAGTGGTAGTATTTGATCTAATGATTTGGAGACATTACCTCTATGGTGAAAATGTGAGATATATACAGATCATAAGAGTTTGAAGGAAATATTCTCATAGGAAGAACTGAATATTATGAAAAAGAGATGGATTAAGCTACTCAAGGATTATGATTACATAATACACTACCACCATTTGAAGGAAAATAGGGTGGAAGATGCTTTGAGTAGGAAGGACCAAAAAATTCTGAACAAGATGAGAGTTGAAAGGGATGCTATGTTTATGGATCTAGTAAGGATGGATATGGGAATTATCAAGGAAGATAACACATAACTACCTTTTAAAATGGTTTCCAAACATTCTTTAATAGAGAGATAAATATTTCTCAGGCTGATGATGTGGAGTTTCAAAAGAAAATTAAAGATGTAAATGATGGGAAGTTCATTGATTTCGTATATGAAGTTGGAATTTTTAAATTCAGAAAGAGGCTTTGTGTTTCTACTATTCCTAAGCTAAATAGGGAACTATTTGATGATTATCATAGATCTAATTTTTATATGGACTTTATAGAAAAAAGATGTATTGATATTTAAAGAAACATTTTTGGTGGGAAGCATAAAGAGGGAGATTGCTGATTACCTGTCGAGATGATTGGTTTGAAAACAGGTGATGGATAGAAAAAAACATCTTGGGGGAGTCATGAAACCTCTTCATATACTTATGTTGAAATGGAATGATATTATGATGGAATTTATCATGGGTCTGCTAAAGAATCAAAGAAAGAATGATGCGATATGGGTCATTGTTGACTGTATTACAAAATCAGCACATTTTCCTGCTATAATAGAAGATTTACCACTTGAATGTTTAGGAAGAATATATATTAATGATGTTTTAAGAATTCATGGTGTATTATTATAAATTTTTTCTAATCGTGATCCCTATTTTGCATCACAATTCTGGAAGAGTCTTCAGATGTCCCTAGATACTGATCTTCATTTGAGAACTTCCTACCACCCACAAACTAATGGAAAATCAGAACAGACTATTCAAACATCGGAAGACATGTTGAGGTCTTATTCACTAGACTTTCATGGAATGTGGGATCAATATTTACCCCTTGTAGAAATTTCCTATATCGATAGCTTCCATTCAAGTATTTAGATGGAACCATATGAAGCATTTTATGGAAAGAGATGTCGTACACCAACATGCTGGAATGATATTGTTAAAAGAAAGCTCATAGGACTAGAACTTGTCGAGGAAACAACGAAAAAGTGAAGATTATACAAACCCATAACAAAACATCACAAATTAGGCAAATGATCTATACTGATAACTGAATGAGGGATTTATAATTTCAAGAAGGGGAAGATGTTTTCTTAATGGTATCTCCATGGAAGGGTATTATATGATTCCATGTGATGGGAAAATAAATTCCCAAGTTTATAGGACCTTTTGAAATTTTGGATCAAATTGGAGCCGTATCTTACCGTTTGGAAATGCCACCAAGTTTCTCCAAAGTTCACAATGTGTTCCACATATCAATGTTAAAGAAATACATGGCAGACCCAACACATGTACTCACCTATGATGAAATATAACTTGAGCCTAATTAGTCTTATTGTGAAGAGCCTATCAAGATTCTTGATACCAGAGAACAAGTATTGAGAAATCAGATGACTCATACCGTAAAGGTTCTTTGGAGTAACCATAATATAGAGGAAAAAACATGGGAGCCTGAGGATCTTATGTTGAACACATACCCGAATCTTTTTAGGTAACAACTTTTTGAATTTTTAGGATGAAATATTAGCAGAGATTGTAAAGACCCAATATTTCCTCATTGGAAATTCCTTTCTTATAAATATGTCATAATCACATGAAATCACAACATAATAAACTAATAAGTAATATGTGACCTTTAAACATAATTTTTTCACTTCTTTGATGTGAATTTTGAAAATCTGACATATACGGTTGCGATCAGTAAGTTATTTGGAGCCCGATGAGAAAAACATATATTTTTTTGAATAGTAACCTAAACTTATGAATAGTAACATAACCTTATGATTATCGATATACTCTTATTAATAGTAACCATACCTATGATGTTATATAAATAATATTAAAGTGGATGTATGATATACCTATGCTTTGGAATAAGTAAATAAATGTTTTAAAACAGTTGTTTTTAGAATAAATTATGATTTTAATTAAATATTAAATTAATCATATTTAGAAAACTATTTTTGAAAAATGGACTTCTTTTTTGGATTCTAAATGTTGAAAAATGGTTAGGGTTATTTTTTGGTATTTTTCTGAAATAATCAAATTTTTGATGAATAGTGAAATCTGATAAAATACCATATATACAAATTATTAGTTAAATACACAATTTATGATATCATAAGTGATGTATGGACACTTGGTTAGAACTCACATGAATTTATTAGTATTCTTGGTCATTTAATTATCACTATTTCTTGTCTTGAGATAAATTAATGAACTAATGATTAAAAAATTATGAAAACCCTCCTCTCCTCAACTATAAATCCCCCCATCATACCCTCTTATATTCACTCCTCTTAGTCATGAATCTCCTAAATGTTCTTCCAAAATACCCTTCCCTAGTCAATCCCCACGTCCAAGAATCTCTTGGTCTTTCTAAACGAACAAAATCCTTTCCCTTAAGGAGGTTCTCTAAAAGGTTATTTCAAGAGGTAAAACACCCTTCTTTTTTATTTAGTTTCATTTCATTTTATCTTCTTTTGATATCCTATCCCCACCTCCTCTATCCTAATGAAAATAATAAATCCATTATCATCTATATACTGGAATCATATCATGTTAATGAAATAACAATCATCAATATCCTTACTCTCTCTCTCTCTCTCTCTTTTATTTTATAAACGAAATCAACGTCCATGAGGTTCCAATTTATAACCATTGTGGATGATGATGTTTTGTTCTTCAATTTATCCTTCATCACTGTTCATGAAACCATTTTTATGGTTTATACATATTATAATATATGTATTATAACCAAATTAATATTCAGGAACTAGTATAAATACATATTATTAAATAGGATGACAAAACTAGTTCTTAATAATTAAAATTACACTAAAATAATCTAAGTGAATGACATTAATATTCCATCTAATGATTCATACTCATTACATGTAACCAAATGATAGAAATTAACATTAAAAATTATTTATGGTCATAAATAATATTTAATTTCAATTCTGGATATTCACAACCATTCCACGTGAACTCCATTTCTTAAAAACAAGTGAACCGATTATGAAAATTAAGAAAACAAACTCTCCCGAATGAAGGAAATCAATATAAAAACATATCAATAAGGGTATAAATGAACTAAACAGAATTATGATAAAATAAATACATGCCTAATATGTTATGAAATAATTTATTAATAAGTATAATGTCATATTCCAGGATATTATGTTCAAGAGAGGAACACGTTCAGATTTACGGTAAGTGTTTTTCTACCCGAACTTCCATTTTCATTCGGCTTATTTTTATTGTCTATTTCCTCAATAAAATTATTTTGAATTATCATTTACTCCTCCTAAATTCTGTTTGCATGTTCTATATATGTTCACCAACCATAACCATTCCTTATTTTATGGGTATTTACATGTTTTAAATGAAACATTCAAAATTATTTCCGAAATACAAGCCCAAATAAAAAGAATTTTTTAAATTATTACCTATTTTTAAGAGAACCCTATAATATGTTTTTGGAAACCATTATATTTATAAAATCACTCATTTTATTATAAAAATTCTATCTCACTTCACTGATGGTTTTATACAAATATTTTTTCAAAAGAACTATATTTTTAAGGTATTTATCTCAAGAATTACTCAAAGATTTGATAAGAGTATCTTCATATATTTCAACACTCTTGATGATTATTCTGCATTATTGGGATTAATATTTCATGGTTTCATATACCATATTTAATTTAATGGTTTGTGATTATTTGGGCTGTGGATGTGCTATCTTAAAACCATTCCCCAATTTATTCCGAATGGTTAGTGTTTATACTTAATGTATGAAGAAAGTTATTTACAATTCATATATTTGTTTCAATATGAATATATATGTTGCTTATATTTTTCCCCAATCATATTAGGAATTAATTGGACATATAAAGTGTCGTTTGGGGACCGCTATATCCCCTTGGTGCATCTGTAGGTCTCATGAGACAAACTACAAACTACGGTCTTGGCACACGGCCTTGAAAAAATGATTATTTATGGGCTTGGCACGAGGCCTTGATGGTATGGTTATGTTGTACCACATTATGAATTCCATCAATAGGAAAATAGTAGTTATGTTTAATGTGGTTATTCGACTAGTAGAGTACCCATGATTACGTAATATTATGGTAATATTTTCTCAGCTCATATTTCTTCCATATTATGTTCAAGTTTATTTTTAAAGGCATGTGTTTTCAATTATTCACCATGTCCATTGATTAGGTTATCTTCTGCTCTATTTATAACTCTTACTAAGTGTTTAAGATCACCACTTTCTTTTGTTTTATCATATTAGGACATGAAGGATTTAAATGTAATTTTTTCCTCAAAGAAACCATTTTTGTGATTATGGGAATATTCATGTGAAGGATCTCAATTTATTCTAAGTATTTTGTTAATTTATGATTATACATTATGACTCATAACCTAATATAGTGTATGTTATTATCTAGAAATGGAACCTAGTAGAAGAAATAAAAACCACATGAACACGTGTATCCCATGTAGGGATATTTCCCTCTAACACAAGATAATGATGTAGGCTATGGAGCTATGACTGGTGTAGAGCTACTTATAACTATACTGGTATAGCTTACTTAGGTTATGACCAATAACCTTACTCATATGGAGCATTTAGATCCACCACATGGAGGAGCTATGTTAGATCGCTTTATGCAACAAAAATCTCTATCATTCAATGGCACTTAAAACCCATTTATAGTAGAGAAGTGGATATGGTCCCTGGAGAAGATATTTCTTTTTTGGGGATGTAATGAAAGAGAGATGGTTGTCATGGATGTTTATCGTCTATCGGGTGATGCGTATCAGTGGTGGTCATTAATCCAAAACACAAATGAGGAGGACGAAATTAAAAAATGGAATGGAGGTATTTTAAATAAATATTCCTAGAAAAATGATTCCCTCGTGAATAGCGAGCAAATATAGAGATGAAATTCTTGAATCTAAGGCAGAAGGAGGATGAAATGTTTCCATGTATAAAGCCAACTTTAGAAGGTTGGAAAGGCATGCTACGGCCGACATACATAATCCAAGAAGAAAAATTATTTTATTTTTTTATTGTTTAAAACCATTCCTATGAATGGATATAGTCTTCCAAAGTTTCGCATCATATGAAGATATAGTATCAAATACTATCAAGAAAGAAAATGAATTTTCTAAGTCTCATGAATTTAAAATAAAAAAAGAGAAGAAGAGTTCTTCCCAAATCTCTGGAAAAGGAAATAAGGAAATGAGGAATAAGGGAAGAGTTGAACTTCCATCCTGCAATAATTGTATGAAGAAACACCCTGTCACATTCCTGAAGGGAATGAGTGTCTGTTACAAGTGCAGAGAAAAAGGATACCTATATTGGGATTGTAAGGGGAATAAAGAAGATACAAATGTTTCAGTGCTACATTTTTAGCGAGATGGGAAATTATTCACATGAATTCCCTAAGTTTCATGGAAACATTTCCCAAAGAATTACAAAGGAGAATTTCCACGATTTAATGGTCACAACCGTGGAGTTTGAACTTCCTAAAAAAGTGGTGGCAGGTACATTGATCGTTTCATTAAACATAGTCAATGATTTTTTTGATTATGGACCATCACATTAATTTATGACTTCCTAGTTTTCCCTGAAAATTAGACATGTGCTATTTGATTTTATAAATGAGTTATCAATAAAAACTCTTAGTGGATGT
Organism: Viscum album; assembly: GCA_963277665.1. NCBI lineage: Eukaryota > Viridiplantae > Streptophyta > Magnoliopsida > Santalales > Viscaceae > Viscum > Viscum album. Next base: position 651,298,705 of record OY728151.1, on the reverse strand, counting down.
ATCATTGCTACAAAGGCATGCCGATTAGTCCCCCTTATGACACATAAATGTGCTTTAGTTTCTATACATATCATTATACAAATGTTTTACTATGATATAATAATTGGTATGAATTGGATATCAAATTATGATACAGATATCTATTGCAAGAAGAAGGAAGTTTAAATTTTTAAGAATGGTGTAGAATCCCTTATTTTTAGAGTAGAAACCTTACCATTTGATTCTCATATAGATCCACCCCCAGTATCTCTACTGAATTCAATAATTTGGGAGGAAAGGAATGAAATAAATATGTGTGATGAGAAGAATGTAAAAATAGAGGATGTACCTATTGTGAAAGAATATGTTGATGTCTTTCTAGAGGATTTACCTGGACATCCTCCAGAGTGGGAAATTGAGTTTTCCATTGACTTAATTCCTGTTTCAAGGTCCATATAAAAGACCCATTAATGACCATTGTGGAGTTAGTGTAACTAAATAAAAAACTAGAGGAATTGAGTTATAAAGGATTTATTCAACCCAGTGTTTCCCCATAGGGAGCCCATGTGATCTTTGTCAAGAGGAAAGATAGATCCATGAGGCTCTGCATTGATTACAAGGAAATCAATGATATTTAAATAACGAATAAGTATCCTCAGCCACAAATTGATGACTTATTTGATCAAATTCAAGGATACCAATATTTTTCAAAGATTAATATTCGATCTGGATATCAATAGTTCTTTGTGAGGAAGGAAGACATTCCAAAAACAACATTTTGAACCAGGTATGAGCATTATGAGTTTATAGTATTGCCTTTTGGACTAACTAATGCACCATCTATTTTCAAGGATCTAATGAACAATTTTTTCAAGGAGTTTCTTGATGAATTTGTAGTATTTTTTATTTATGATATCCTTGTATACTCTAGACGTTATTAAGGTCATGAAAATAACTTGCGCACTATTCTAAAGACACTTAAGAGAAAAATATTGTATGGGAGGGTTAGAAAGTGTGATTTTTGGCTCCAATAAGTTTTATTACTGGACCACATTGTCTCTAAGTATGGAATATATATAGATCATGAGAAGAAAAAGTCTGTGCAAGAATGTCATACTCGAAGGAATGTAACTGAGGTACATAGTTTTATTGGTTTAGTAGGTTATTATCAGCGTTTCTTTCAAAACTTCTCCCATTTAGACAACACAATGACCATCCTTACAAGAAAAGGGGTTAAATTCGCATGGACAAAGAAATTTGTAGAATGTTTTAAATAATTGAAGAAAATATTAGTAAATTCTCCAATCTTGACTCTACCATCAAGTAATGATGGAATTGTGATCTTTAGCAATGCATCAAATGAAGGAATTCGTTGTGTACTTATTCAAAATGATAGAGTGATTACCTATGAAAAAAACTATACAACTATAAAACTCATGATCTTGAGTTATCAGTGGTAGTATTTTCTCTAAACATTTGGAGACATCACCTCTATGGAAAAAATGTGAGATATATATAGATCATAAGAGTTTAAAATATATCTTCTCATAGAAATAACTCAACATGAGGAAAATGAGATGGATTGAGCTACTCGAGGATTATGATTTCACAATACAGTACCACCCAGGGAAGGAAAATAGGGTGGAAGATGCTTTGAGTAGGAAGAGACATGGAATTCTTAACAAGATGAGAGTTGAAGGGGGTCCTATTATCATGGATCTAGTAAATATAGATATGGGAATTATCAAGGAAGGTAACACATCACTACTTTTTCAAATGGATTCCAAACCATCTTTACTAGAGAGGATAAAAAGATCTCAGGCTGATGACTAGGAGTTTCAAATGAAAATTAAAGATGTAAATGATGAGAAGTTGATTAACATCGTATATAAAGGTGGAATTTTGAAATTCAGAAAGAGGATTTGTGTTCCTGCTATTCTTGAGCTAAAGATAGAACTATTGGATGATTCTAATATCTCTGATTTCTCTATACACCTTGGTAGAAAAAAGTTTTATATAGATCTAAAGGATTATTTTTGGTGGGAAAACATGAAGAGGGAAATTGCAGTTTATGTGTTGAGATGTTTGGTTTGTCAATAGGTGAAGGTTTTAAGACAACATCTTGGAGGAGTAATGAAACCTCTTACTATACCAATGTGGAAATGGGAAGATATTATGATAGACTTTTTCATGAGGCTACCAAAGACACCAAGAAATAATTATGCGATATGGGTCATTGTTGACCATCTTAAAAAATCTGCACATTTTCTTACAATAAGATAAGATTTACAACTTGAAAGTTTAGAAAGACTATATATTAATGACGTTGTAAGAATTCATGGTGTAACCTTATAAATTATTTCTGATCGTGATCTCCATTTTACATCACAGTTTTGGAAGAGTCTTTAGAAGGACATAGTTACTGATCTTCATTTGAGCACTGCCTACCACCCACAAACTGAGGGAAAATTATAATGGACTATTCAAACATTGGAAGACATGTTGAGGTCTTGTTCACTTGAATTTCAAGGCATGTGGGATCATTATTTACCTCTCGTATAATTTTCCTATAAAAATAGCTTCCATTTAAGTATTCAGATGGCACCATATGAAGCATTGTGTGGAAAGAGATGTCATACACCAACCTTTTGGGATGATGTTGGTGAATGAAAGCTCATAGACCCATAACTTGTTGTGGAAACAACGAAAAAGGTGAAGATTATCCAAACCAATATCAAAACAGATCAATGTAAGAAAAGAGCTATGTTGCTAACCAAATGAGGTATTTGGAATTTCAAGAAGGAGAACATTTCATCCTAAAGGTATCTCTATGTAAGGGTATTAAACGATTCGGTAAGAAGGGAAAATTAAGTACCAGGTATATAAGACCCTTTGAAATTATAGATTGAATTGGAGCCTTAGCTTACCATTTGGAAATACCGACATGTCTCTCCAAAGTCCACAATATGTTCCGCATATCAATGTTAAGGAAATACATGCCAAACCCAACACATGTACTCACCTATGAAGAAATAGAACTTGAGCACAATCAATCTTATTGTGAAGATCCTACCATGATTCTTGATACCAGAGAACAAATATTGAGAAATCAGATGACTTATCTTGTAATGGTTATTTGGAGTAACTATAAGATGGAGGAATCATCATGGGATCCTAAGGATCTTATGTTTAAGACATACCCAAATCCTTTTAGGTAACAATTTTTTGAATTTTGGGGATGAAATTTTTGTATGGAGGGGAGAATGTAACGACCCGATATTTCCTCAATGAAAATACTTTCTTATAAATATGTCATAATCACACGAAATCACAACATGATGAACTACTATGTGCTATGTGACCCGTAAACATATGTTTTTCACTTCTGTGATGTGAATTTTGAAAATATGACATACGTGGTTGTGATCAGTAAGTTATTTGGAGTCCGATAAGAAAACCTAATTTTTGGTGAATAGTAACCCACCCTTATGAATAGTAACATACATTTATGAATAGTGATATACCATAATGAATAGTAACCTTACCTATGATAGTATATAAATAACATTCATGTGGAATTACGATATTACTATGCTTTGGAATAACCAAATAAATATTTTAAAACTGTTGTTTTTAGAATAAATTATGATTTTAATTAAATATAAAATTAATCATATTTAGAAAATTATTTTAGAATAATGGAATTAATTTTTGGATTCTACATGTTGAAAAATGGTTAGGGTGATTTTTTGGTATTTCTCTAAAATACTCAATTTTTTGATGAATATTGAAATATAGTAAAATACTGTATATTCAAATTATCAGTTAAATACAATATTTATGAAATCATAAGTGATGTAATACCACTTATTTCAAACCCACATTTATTTATTACTATTCTTGGTCAGGGAGTAATCACTATTTTATATCTTGAGGGAAATTAATAAACTTATGATTAAAAAAGTATGAAAACCCTCCTCTCCTCCACTATAAAAACCCCCCATCACTCCCTCTTCTCTTCACTCCTCTAAGACTTGAAGATCCTAAGTTTTCTGACCAAATAACCTTCCCTAGTCACTCCCCACGTACATGATTCTCTTGTTCTTTCCAAAATATAAAAAGCCTTCCCTTAAGGAGGTTCTCTAGAAGGTTATTTAAAGAGGTAAAGCACCATTCTTTTTTATTTAGTTTCATCTCAATGTATCTTATTTTGTTATCCTCTCACAAAATCATCTATCAAAATGACCATGATTAATCCATTATCATCTATATACTAGAATTATATATTTTTAATGGAATAACTATCATCAATATCCTTACTCTCTCTATTTCATTTTGTAAACGAAATCAACATCCATGAGGTTCCAATTTATAACTTTCGTGGATGACAATGTTTAATTCTTATATTTATCCTTAATTTATGGTCATTAAACCATTTTTATGGTAATAATATACTATAATATATGTATTATAACCTAATTAATATTCAGGAACCAGTATAGATACATATTATTATATCTTATGACAAAACTAGTTCCTAATAATCAAAATACTGGTAAAATAATCTAAGTGAATGACATTAATATTCCATCTAATGATTCGTCCTCATTCCATGTAACAAAATTATATAAATGACCATTAACAATTATGTATGTTCATAAATAATATGTAATTTCATTTATGGATATGTACAACCATTCCACATGAACTTTATTACTTAAAAACAAGTGAACCGATTATGAAAATAAAGAAAACAAAGACTCCCGAACAACAGAAATCAATATAATAACTTTTCAATAAGGGTATAAATGAACTAAACAGAATTATTATAAACTAAATAAATTTCTAATAGGTTCTGAAATAATTTATTTATAAGTATAATTTCATATTCCGGGAGCATAAGTTCAAGGGAGGAACAGGTTCAGATTTAAGGTAAGTGTTTTTCCACCTGAACCTCCATTTTCATTTGGGTTATATTTATCGTTTACTTCCTCAATAAAATTATTATGTATTATTATTTAATCCTAAAATATTCTATTTATGATTTCTATATATGTTAACCAACTATAACCCTTCCTTATTTTATTGGTATTTACATGTTTTAAAAGAAACTGTCAAAATTATTTCTAAAATAAAATCCCTATTCAAGGGAATTTCTTAAATTTTTACCTATTTTCAAGGGCTTCCTATATTCTATTTTTAGAAACCATTATATTTATAAAATTAATCATTTTATTATAAAAATAATATATTACTTCACTTATGGTTTTATACAAATATTTTTCCAAAAGAACTCTTCTTTTCAAATAAAAAGGGTATTTATCTCAAGAAATACTCGAATATTTTATGGTAGTATCTTCCTCTATTTCAATACTATTTTTGATTAATATGTATTATTGGGATTTATATTTAATTGTATCATCTACCATATTTTATTTAATGGTTTATGATTATTTTTCTGTGGATGTGCTATCTTAAAACCATTCCCCAATTTACTCGAATGGTTAGTGTTTATGTTTAATGTTTAGGGAATGTTATTTACACTTCATATATTAGTTTCAATATGAATGTATATGTTTCTTATATTTATCCCCATTCATAAGTGGAATAAATTGGAAATAGAAAGTATTGGGTGGGGCTTGCTATAGCCCCTTGGTGCATTAGTATGTCTCATGAGCCAAACTACAATCTTGGCACAAGGCCTTGTCAAAATTATTATTTTGGTATTGGAAAGAGGACTTGATTGTATGGTTATGTTGTCCCACATTATGAATTCACTCATTATGAAAAGATTATTTATAGTTCATGTGGTTATTAGAATATTAGAATACCCATGATTACGTTATATTATGGCAATATTTACTCATCTCACATTTCTTCCATATTATGTTCAAGTTTATTTTAAAAGGCATGGGTTTTTAATTATTCACAATGTCTAATGTTTATGTTATCTTCCACTATATTATTTATTCTTACTGAGCATTTCAACTCACCCCTTTCTTATGTTTTATATTCTCAGTACATGAAGAATTTTATTATAAATGACATGTTGAAATAATCTAGGATTTATGGAAGTTGTATAAGAAGTTTCTATGTTGTTTTTCATTTCAAGTTGTAATGTTGAACTTATGTATGTATCTTGTTTCCAATAATACTAAACTACTCAGTCCTTCGGGATGATTATTCCTTGTTTATATTCAAATGTAATCAAATAAAAAACTTGATCTAGGAAAATGGGGTCAGGTACATACATCCAGTTATGAATGTGTTGAATATTTCTAACATCAATTTCCTCCCTTATTGATTAATTAAATATCAAGAATTTCATTTGTAATTCACCATGATCTTGTAGATTATTTTTGATCAGAAATATTTCTCTTCCATAAGAATGTTTTCTAAAATGTTCTTAGAAATGATCATTATAAAAAAATATCCTAAATCTATTTTACATGACATTTTTACTGAATTTAATAAGGTTTTAAAAAATAAATTTCATAATGTTTTCCCAAAAGGGTCACTTTTGACTCTTTATTTCAAAATGTTTGAAAATAATATTTATTTTTGTAATCTACCACTTGAATGGATTTTACCATTTTTATGAAATTTATTTTTTGGGGGATTTCTTTATTAAATTATGTGGTTATTTACAATGATTTTTTTCGAAATATTTTTTAATTTTTTATTTTTTAATAGTGGTTTTAATGTGAAAAAGATATTTTCATCAAGAATGTTTTTAATGATCCTTTCATGGTAATTTCATTCATAAAAAACAATAACCCAGGATATTACCTATTCTTAACTATAGATATTTTTTAATGAGACCATCCTTATTTTTCTCTAGATGTATTATTATTTTTTAGAATATATTTTCAGGGAACCCTTCTCTTTTCCACAAGTTAATCATGTTATGAAAGGAATGATATATTTTAACATATACAACGCTAATGGCATTTCCCACTGCCATCATATTTTTTTTAATGTTTGGATTCCCTTATAAGATTTCATGTTTTCTTAAAAGAAATAAAACCACCTTCTCTCATTTTGAGTGATTTATGTTTTGAAAATGGGTTTTTAAAAGGAAAAGGTATTTTGATATCTGAAAGTTTTTTTCAATCCGGTTTAAAAGATATTTTCAAAGGTTTTATTCATGATATGGTCCTTGGAAATTGTTTACAAAGGTTTGGGCCCAATTATAGATCATGGGTGAGACTAGAACAACTTATAGAAAGTGATAATCCCCATTATAGCTCATGGGTGAGCACGATATTTCTTATATGATGTGTGTTCCCAGATAGTGCTCCAATGTATTAGGTTATGATTTTGTTATTTGGATAAATATATTGGAAGTATGTTGTATGGTTATTATAATTGTAAGGATTGTGTAAGGGTTCTATGATGTAGATGTATCAACGTACCCAAACATTTTTTTATTCTTTATATGGGTTATATACGATGGTTCTAGAATTTTACACAAATTATTACATGATTTCAAGAATAATTAACCACTAAATACAAACTAAGGATCTTAAAGTATAGTGTCTTTGGAGAATTAGGTATATAAAACTAAAAATATGAAACCAAAATAAAAACATATTTTATTTAATATTGTTAATAATCACCTAACAACCTCTGATACCTTACTTATTCATAGGATAACCTGGTGAATACAGGAATAAAGAGATGAGCTAAAAAACCCAGTAAGGGAATACACATGAGAATAAAGCATAACACATGGGTTATAAGACCTACCATTATGACATATAAATGTATAAAAATATGGAATCATAACATAAAAAATGTTATCATGTAATCATGTAATAATATTAATTTGGAAGTGGTATAAAACATTGCATAATCACAAGTCAAGGTTAACCACCAAGACCGTTGCACATGCAGCATGAGTAAAGGAAAACCACCAAGACCATGGCACATGACGTCTCATGACACAAAACATTACCAAATGATTTGGAGTGCTGTCTGTGTTCTCCTATCATAAAATTTTCATGAATATTTATTCCACATAAATAATTATATATAATTAATCAAACATAAACATAAGGGTTACCCAAGGAAAGAATTGTGTATCATATTCATGTCAAAAGGCATATAAAAAGGGAATATGATAATGGTGTGAATGAAATAATTGATTTAACTCATAAATGAAAATTAATAAGGTATAATAGTCATATATCATGAAAAGTTATATCAAACTGAATTTGAAAAAATTGTAAAAATAGTTTTTAAAAAAATTTAGAAAAAAACATTTTAGTGTGGTTTAAGGGAAACATTTGAAGATTCTTTTGAACATAAAAGGCATAGTTTTTTTAATAAAATTAGAACTAAACTAATTTATGTTTTCAATATAAAATTATTGATTTTATAAAAATAATGGGGTCTTAAAACAGATTTTATAGTCGATTTGAAAATGGGTAAGAAATCGGGAAGTTCCCTTTAATCAGATCTGCTTATTGGGAAGAATTGCAAAGGGAACCTTTTAAAAAAATGTATTCATCCATAAAGAAGGATGTAATGATCTGTATATATGATTTTGGAACATATAAATATAATTTATAAGAATTATATAAAAATAAAGAGGATTTTCATTAGTTAAATAGAGAGAAAGTGTAATTTGAAGGAAAAAATAGAGGTTCAGAAAGAATTTCTTACCTTATGTACGAAACGGTTCTGCACTTGTACTTAATGACCAAAGTATTCAAATTGAGTCCATTAATTAAATAATTAAAAATGTATTACATTACTTTATTTAGTATAATTTTATTTTATTAATTTATGGATTTTTTATAAGTTATAAGATAAAATCTCGTCGTCTAAAAGTGTTCGTTTCCATGGTTTTCACGATCGGTTTACTTGTATACGTGTATGGAAAATAATGTAAAATGGGAATGGATGTACCAAATTGAAGTTATTTTTTATTAATTAAAATAAATAATATTAAATTTTTATATAAGTCATTTGGTTATTTCGGGTGAGTATGATTCATTAAATAAGACGTTAGTGATAATTATTTAGATTATTTTGGCGGTTTTTTATCATCACAAACTAGAATTGTTTTATTAATTAATATTAAATACATGTAATGGTTATATAACATTAAATAGGATTTAATAAATATATTATAATATGATCTAACCATAAAAATGGTTTTATGACCAGTCATGAAATAGGTAATGAAAATTGGAAATTCTTCATCCTTGAATGAAATATATCAACACATCATGGATGATGTTTTCATTTTGTTAAAAATGGAGTGGGAAAATAAATGATGATGGATTATTATATTAACATAATAATATTAGAGTTTAATTGAGATAATTTACTTAACATGTCACTTGGATAAGAGGAGGTGAGGAGACAATAAGAAAAAAAAATAAATTAGAATGATATTTAAAAAAAAAGAATAACGTTTTTACCTCTTGAATTATCCTCCTTGATAACCTCCTTGAGGAACATTAGTTTGGACTTTTATTGAGACTAAAGGATCTTTGATGTGTTGGAGTGTCTTTTTAAGAGTATTTGGAATAATTTGGATAAGGATGAAAGCTTTAATGGTATGAGGAGAATGGGTGGTATTTATAGGGGAGGGGAGAGGTATTTTCTCTTTATTTTATTCATTAGCTTATTATTTTGCCTCATTACTATGAATTTTGTTGATTCTTATGAATAAATATATTATATAATGCATGTGAGTTTTAACCAATTTCTCCTTACACCATATATATATCATTCATGACTCAAAAATGCATTTATTTACCTTATACCTTAAATTTCCATGTTTCATTATTCAGAAAAAATTCAAAAATTTCAGAAAAATCTAGAAAATTCACCCTAACCATTTTTTGATGTGTAAAATTAAAAAATGAACTAAAGTTAATTAAAATAAATTTATAAATATGAGAATTTTTTTATTTAAAATCATTATTTATTCATAAAATTTCTGAATATAAAATTATAATTGATTTTATAACGCTTTGAAAAATTAAGGTGTCATAAAATTATGTTATAAAAATAAGGAAACAAATTATTAATTTAGGAATCTATTTTATGAAAATAAATTTTCTTTTAAATCAATATAAAATTTTAAGTAAATATTTTTGTTTTACAAAAAATACTAACACTTAATTTATCATTTTCATAACATTTATTTACTTATACTATGATATAAATATATCATATTTTTATTTATAATATGCTTAAATTTTTTATACATTTATAGGTGAGGATTAATATTCTATAAGATAATTTACTATTCTTAAGGGTCACATTACTATTCCAAAGTTCATGTTACTATTTCATTGACATAGGTTCCTTAACATCTAGAAATACCTCTTATTTCATTAATTATTCATTTATAATGTTTGTATTATGTTCTATATGTGATTTTATGTGATTTACACTATATAACATAATTGTAAGACGGTAATTTACAATGATGTAATTATGGGTTGTTACATTCTTCCCCCTTATGAAATGTTTCCCTCAAAATTTCATTTTAAAACTATGGGAGAAATATGCAATGGTACTTATCCTTTATCGCTTCCTCTGGTTCCCATGTTTCCTCTTCATACTTATAGTTCCACCATAGTTATTTTACTAGGTGAGTAGTCTTGTTTCAAAGTACTTTTTCTCTATAGTCCAAGATCTTCACTGACTACTCCTTGTAAGAGAGTTCATTTTCCAATTGTAACACATCTAAATTCAATACATGTGAGGGATCTGTTATGTACTTCCTTAAGAGGGATACATGGAATACATCATGTACATGAGACATGGTAGGTGGAAGTGCTAATTTACTAGACACATCTCAAACATGATCAAGGATCTCTAAGTCTACAATATACCCAGGACCCATCTTTCCATTTTTCCCAAATCTCCTGATCCCATTCCATGGAGATATGTGGAGGAATACCATTTTTGTAGCCTTAAACTCCAGGTCTCATTGATGATTGTCTACATAACTCTTCTATCGACTTTGGGCTACCTGGATAGGCTTCTGAATGGTTTTCACCTTTTCTACAATTTCTTCACCCATTTCATATCCTAGCAGCTTAGGTTCACTAATTTCATCCCATCATTCTTGTTTTCTACATCTCTTCCCATAAATTGCTTCATATGGATCCATTTGGATTCTTAAGTGGAAACTATTATTGTTGGAGAACTTGACCAGAGACTGATGTTGGTCCCATCCTCCCTTTAAGTCCGTAGAACATTCTCTCAACATGTTTTAGATTTTCTGAATAGATTGTTCAAATTATCCATCAGTTTTAGGATGATAGGTTGTATTGAAGTTCAACTCAGTGTTTAGAGAATATTGGAGGGTTTCGAGAACATAGAGGTGAATCTCAAATCTCAATCAGATAAAATTGATTGTGGTACACCATGTAGCCTTAAAACAACTTTGATGTATATCTATGCAATTTGATCCAGTGATAAGTCCTCTTGAATTGTGATAAAGTGATATGTATTTATGAGATGATCCACAAAAACCCATATAGAATTATTTCTTCTGGATGTCTTTGGATGTTTGGTGACAGATTCCATGGTGATTTTTTCCCATTTCCATGTTGGTATGGGTAATAGTTGCATAACCCCCGTAGAATTTTGTCTTTAATTCTTCACTTTTTTACATAACAAGAAATTTGATGTATATTTAGTGATATCCCTTTTCATATTGTGCCACCAATAGTTTTTGTGATGATCTCGATATATCTTTATGCACCCTTAGTGAATAAAGAAGGTTGATCCATATGCATCATTCAGAATCTATTTATTTATCTCTAGATCATATAACACACACAATCATGACCCAAATCTCATGAATCCTTCCTCATCCATTTAGAACTACGTGAATTTCAAATTTCTCAGGGCCTCCACCTTCTTATGAATTTTCACATCATTTATTTGAGCATAATTTACTTTCTCCATGAAGGATGGTTGAGAAATAATTTGAGAATGGATTGATTATGATCAATCCTTAATTATTCCCATGTACATACTTTTCAAATCTAAGATGATTGGATCCTTTTCAATTATCATCATTTATAAAGATGTAGGATCCATTATACTTAGAGCATCTGCCACTTTATTTACTTTGTTAAGATATTAATGGATTGGGCATTAATAATCCTTGATGAGCTCTAACCACATTTTTTGGTGCATATTAATATACATCTATGTGAATATATGTTTGAGTCTTCTATGATCAGTATATATCTCACACTTCTCCCCATAGAGATAATGTATCTAGATTTTCAACAAAAAGATCACAACTGCTAACTCTAAATCATGCATGGAATAGATTTTATCATAAATTTTTAACATCATTGAGGCATAGGTTGTAACTTTATCATTTTTCATTATTACATGACCTAATACCTCCTTTAAAGAATCAATTTACACCACAATGAGTTCCCCACTTATCATTAGTATGAGCACTGGTGCAGTGATAAGCCTCTTTTTTCGACTCTTTGAAACAGTCTTCACATTCACTAGTCCATATAAACTTTACTCCCTTCTAAATAAACTTTGTTAGTGGGTTTTACAATCATCATATTTTCTTCAAAAATCCTCGGTAATACCTAGATAAACCAAGGAAACTATAGATATTTGTTACAGATGTTGGCTTGGGCCACTCATTGATTACCTTTGTCTTGGTAGGGTCAACATATATTCCTTTTATGGTCATAACATGCCCCAAGAATGATACTTCCTCCATTCAAAACTCACATTTAATATACTTTGAATAGATTTTCTCCCTTCACAGTGTCTTCATCATAGTATTCAAATACTCCTCATGTTCTTCCTTTCCCTTGGAGCATATCATAATATCACCAATAAATACTACCATTTTTTTGAGGTAATATTTAAAGACTCCTTTCATCATGTCCCTGAAACTTTCTGGATCATTAGTGATTTTGATGTGCATTACTTTGAACTCATATTGTCTATACCTTATCTGAAAGTCAGTCTTGAGAATATACTCCTTCCTCACCTTTAATTTGTGGCATCCTGACCAAAGGTCTACCTTAGAAAAATAATTATCCCCACATAGTTGAAAAACAATTCATATATCCATGGAAGGGTATACTTTTTATTTATCAATATTATTTTTATCTCACAATAATAAATACATAGGCACATTGATTGTAACACCTGAGACTTTTATGTTATATAAATCATCAAAGGAATCTTTTTCTACACAACACTTGCTTGGCTTTCTTTACACACAATCGCGACCTTCCTCGATAGCTTGCGTCGTACGCAATACCGAGTTTCACTAAACAACAATATGCTATTAAAACTAGCCGTTATGAATAGTAATAACCACTTTTTGAAATTTTATAAATTTTATTTTTCAAAATGGACTTCATTTTTGGACTCAGAATATCGAAATTAGCCTAGGGTGAAATTTTGGTATTTTTCTGAAAACTTTCAATTTTTGATGAATAGTGAAACCACTAAGTGGTAGGTTAAAAACTGAATTTTGCATAAAACTTAATTTTACCGCTTCTGTGAATGGAATTTCAAAAATCCGAGAGACACGGTTAATATCAAGGACTAAAATTTGGTTCAATGAGATGAAAATAATTTTTTGGTGAATAGTAACTTTTTACTATTTTTACCGCGGTTAATAGTAAATAGGGTAACTAAGGGTAAATATGATATCAATATTACCCTAACACATGTCCTAATTCTATTGGACAAGTGTAATTCGACCAAAAACAAACTTAGGAATAAAATATGACCATTTAGGCCCACTTGGATTATATTAGGACATTTATTATTAATTTATTTAAAGAAGGGTTAAAATAGTTAAAATCAAAGTTTAATAAGTAAATCATTTTTAATATAGGGTTATACATAAGATAAATTCGACTATAAATATTAATTAGAAAGCTAAAAAGATTTCCTACATAAGGGTATTTTATTTTTAATTTTTAGACATCAAATAATTTAATTTATTTATGACACAAAGATGATGCAATAATTATCTTATTAATGAAATATTGACATAATTGATAATATAAATACCAAAATAAATGTAATTTAAGACTTTTTATGAATTCCACTAATTTTCTAGGTTACTATGATATATTAGTATTGATTTAATCAACTTGGTTCGAACATATAATTCTGTTATGACTTTCACAAAAATCATATATCAAATAGTGTCAAAATTGACACAAAATAGTTTTTAAATCAAATATTATATTATTAATTGTTATTTTATTCCTAAAAATCTAAGGTTCGGCCAAATGACTTAGATAAGGATATATATATATTAATAATAAACAATTTGGGGTTCTTTTGGCATGTTATAGTAAGTGTATTAACCATATAGTGAAAGAAAACAAAAAGACACAGTAAAAGTTAAATTAATTAACTTAGAGTTAAATCTAATTGATAAGGTTCAAATAATACCCTAAACTTGTCTAAATCCTATTGGTTGATAGGATTTCGACCCATACCCACTTTAGCTTCGAAATAATACCCTTTGGAACCATTATAAACCGATTTTGACTTTAATATAAAATAATATTTTGAGATATTCCTTAGGTGCCCCTCTCCTCCCTTATAAAAGGGCACCTCCTCCCCCTCCTCCTCACACCAATTTGAGCACTCAAGCTCGGCCAAACCCTGCCATTTTCTCCTCTCCACTTTCCTAGAATAATCCTAGAGGTCTTGGGCTTCTCGAAAGACCAATCTTAGTTCCTTAAGTGGAGGATCCAAAGAGGCGTTCCAAAGAAGAGGTAATATCCATTACCGATCTTTTCAATTTCTTTCTTCTTAAACTTATTCTTCTTTAGTTGTTTCATGATAAAGTAATAACATCAGTATTACTTACATACTGATATGTTATTATAAATATGAAACAACCCTAATTCACCTTCTATCCATCCTACGGAAAAATGAAATCACCGCGCGTGCGTACGTACGGAATACCGTCTCCACGCCGTGATGTAATCTATTTTTCCACCATCACCTTACAAGGATGGGTATAATTGTGTAATGAGTAACTATATATGATTATTATGAAGTAATATTGATACTGAAATAATATATATATATACTCCAATACAATTCCACGATCATAGGAACGATATCATCACTCGTGCGTACGTACGGAATACCATCTCCACGATGTGATGCGACTCGTTCTACATGATCTTCATTTCATAATGATTATATAAATGAATTGAATGAATGAATATGGTATATACTACACTAATACCATTCTGGAAAGGAATTATCTATAACCTAAAGATAAGAATAAGAATTTATTCAACAAAACACGCATAAGAACAAAAAGTTATAAAGACCCGAGTAACAAGTAACAATGAAATATTACTAACAAGAAGCTAATAATATGACCATATATGATCTCATATCAATATGTATGATTCTGGAATAAGTCAATAACATTATTTAAACCATTATACAGGAGCTTCGGACACGAACAAAGCAAATCGGACCTAAGGTAAGGGAAATATCACAATCTCATTTTTATCCGAGATTTTTTATTCGTAAGTATTTACTTGGGTGTATTTTATCATCCGCATCCATGTTCCCTCAATATGTAATATTGTTTCCATACACTTTCAATATTTTAAATCCAAGTTTACCCTTAGGTGAGTTTTTAGTAAAGAATATGAAAGGAATCTTTTGTCGTTTTTCATACGAGGTACTTTTTTTGACTTTTTCGACAAAAGTACGAGAAGAATGTTTTTTTTAACTTATACGGCATGAATGGATTTTTAAAACATTATTTCCATGAAGATTCCTTTACAAGTTTTCAAGTTTATTTTTAGTCAACTTCTTTTATTTTAAAGTAGTATGACATGTTATGAAAGGAAAAATGTTTTTTGAAGAAGAAAGGATATTTTCCTCAAGAATGGAGTTCAAGTGTTTTATCAAAATTATTTTCCATCTAAGATAATAAAGGGTTCTATTTTTATCCCTATTATTAAATTGATTTGATCATGTTGTGATAGAATTATTTTTATGAATTCCTTTATCTTATATGAATGGATTTATGATGTCATGATGTTTCAAGAATCCCATTTTTGTTACATGTGTTATGCGATGATGTATGTTTTATGATTATGTGGCACACAGAAGAAAGGATTCATTATAAGATGGGTGGGACCTATATCTCTCTCCAATGCATTGGGTAATGATTTTATATCTCATGAGATAGACATGGCTGGAACGGAAGGTTATTTCGGTTCAGTGATACAGGACTGAAACGAGGAGTGAACTCGGTTCAGAAAGGGACTTTGTCCACTAAGATAGTCTTGGCAATGAGTCATGACTAACAAGAAATGATTTTCCATGATTATGTGTGTATTCCACAAAGTTTCAAGTTTTATGTTATGATTATGGGGATCTCATTTTCACTTCTATGATTTATTCCATGTTAAGATATTATGATCTCTTTTGCAGGTTTTGATTTTCATAAAGATATGATATGATTTTTATTTCCTTTATTTGCCCTTGCTGAGCATTTGAGCTCACCCTTTTATGTTTTCTTTTCCCCAGGTCAGGAAGATGGATATTAAGTAGAATATGCTAAAAGGGACCCTAGATATGATGAAATAAATGGGAGACACTGTAGAAGATTTATGAACTAGTTGTTTATGTTTCCCAGTTTCTAAAGACACTGTACCTATACGGTCCTTTGTGGTTTTGTCACATGTTGTAATAAGTGTGCTTCAATTTTGAAGTATTAACAATGTATGTAAAGTATGGGTCGTTATAGTTGGTATCAGAGGAAAGGTATAGTCAACCTTTGGAAACTAGGATGTGAAAGCCTTAGTAAGAACCCTAAGGATAAGTCTAAGCATAGAACACAATCTTAGTGTTTTAGAAATGGCCTTGAATAACCTAGGATAAGACCTTAAGCATGAAAATTTTATTCTTGAATTATGTGGTTTCCTATTATAATTAGTGTTGCTCACACTATTCTTCTTGGTTTTAGTCAATGGCTGGAACCCGAAGGAACCGTGTTAATGCGGAATGCGATGGGCAATGAAATGATTGTCTCCCTGAGAAAACAAATGATATGGGAGCTGGAATGAAAAATCTTGTAGCCATGCTCACACAACTTTCTCAAGCTATGAATCATGCAGGATTTCCAAACGAGCAAAGGAGGGAGCAACATTCTGTTGAATCCTTCATGAGGCAGCGTCCACCTTCTTTCAGCGGGTCTACTGATCCATTAGTTTCTGAACAATGGATTAGTACTAATGAAAAGATATTTTCAGTTCTTCAATGTTCTGAGCATGATAAAGTCATCCTAGCAGTGTATCGTTTGGAAGGAGATGCTGATCAATGGTGGAATCTTGTTAAGAATACGAGTCAAAGGGATGAAATTGAGTCTATGGAATGGGACGAGTTCAAGAACTTATTTTTCAATAAGTACTTCCCTCGTATTCTCCGAACAAAGATGGAGAAAGAGTTTCTTGAACTGAAGCAAAGGGATGATGAATCTGTTGGTACCTATGAAGCAAATTTTACAAGACTTGCAAGGTACGCTTCTGGTATTATTATCCAACCTGAGAGTAAGATCGATCGATTCTTTAGTGGCTTAAAACCAAGTCTTCGAAGGGCGTTAGCCATAAGGGACTTCAATAGCTACGAGGAAATCGTTCGATGTGCTCTCAAAGTCGAGATGGAGATTGGAGTAACCCATCAGTCACATGGGTTTGATAAGAAGAGGAAGATGGAATTCAAAGAAAAATCTAAAGAGCACACGGAAAAGAAGATGAGCTTTTCCTTATGCTCAAAGTGTGGAAAGAAACATGGAGGGAGTTGTCTTAAAGGGACAAGTAAATGTTTTAAATGTGGAAAAGAAGGTCATCGGGCATTTGAATACCGTGATAATGGGAAGAAGATGTCTAATGACGCAAACAAAGGAAGAGATACACAGAATGAACCTACTACACTTCAATGTTTCAAGTGCAAGGAGATGGGTCATTATGCCAATCAATGCCCAAATCCAAGGGTTGATGATGATGGTCGACATCAAAAAAATCTTAAGGCTAAAGACAAAGGAAAGTCACATGCAATTTCTATCAGCGATGTGGAGTACGATAACGATGTGGTGAAAGGTACACTTACCATCCACTCTAAAGTAGCAAATGTTTTATTTGATTCTGGATCCACCCACTCTTTTATTTCTGAAGACTTTTCTAAGGGTATCACCGTATTACCTCAACAATTAGATGTTGAGTTAGCTGTGACAACACCTAATGGCACATCAATCGCATCAGAAATTTATAATTCTTCTCCGATCGAAGTTTGTGGGAAAGTGCTTCCTGCAAATCTTGTGATCCTTCCATTAGTGGAATTTGATGTGATTCTTGGCATGGATTTGCTTTCTCTACATGGAGCTCATATCAATTGCCAAAGAAGGGAAGTCACATTTCATTTTCCAGATCAACCTACGATCGTCTATCAATGCAAGGATGAACATAACCTTCCAGTGGAAATTTCTTCCATCTTATGGGTATTGATTCCACTAAATGAAGGTTATTTATCTCAAATGGTTGGTGAGAAACTCACGATTAAGAATATTCCCATTGTACGGGAGTTTGATGATGTCTTTCCGGAGGAATTACCGGGTCTTCCACCAAATCGTGAAGTTGAGTTTTCAATAGAACTCGTACCGGGTGCTTTGCCTATTTCAAAGACACCTTATAGAATGGCCCCAATTGAGTTGCAGGAATTGAAGAAGCAACTCCAAGAGAATCTTGATAAGGGATTCATATGCCCTAGTGCGTCACCTTGGGGAGCACCTGTTCTATTTGTTAAGAATAAAGATGGATCAATGAGACTTTGCATTGATTATCGAGAACTTAACAAGATCACTATCAAGAACAAATATCCTCTCCCACGCATTGATGACTTATTTGACCAACTACGCGGAGCTCAATACTTTTCCAAGATTGATCTTCGTTCAGGGTATCATCAATTAAGGGTCAAGAGGGAGGATATACCAAAGACGGCTTTCCGTACAAGGTATGGACACTATGAATTTATAGTGATGCCATTTGGTCTTACTAATGCCCCTGCTATCTTCATGGATCTAATGAATAGAGTCTTTAGAGACTATCTTGATCAATTTGTGGTAGTCTTTATAGACGATATTCTTGTCTATTCAAAGAGCAAGGAAGAGCATGAAGATCACTTGAGAATTATATTGAAGACCCTGAGAAAGGAGAAGCTTTATGCCAAATTTACCAAGTGTGAATTTTGGCTTCAAAAAGTTGCATTTTTGGGTCACATAATCTCAAAAGAGGGGATATCTGTGGATCCAGCAAAAACAGAGGTTATCGAAAGATGGTCAAGACCAACAGCAGTAACTGAGATCCGAAGTTTTCTTGGTTTGGCTGGATATTATCGACGTTTTGTAAAAGATTTTTCACGATTATCTAATCCACTCACCAAGTTGACTCGGAAAGGAGTTAAGTTTGTCTGGATAGAGGAATGTGAAGAGAATTTCAAGGAGTTGAAAAGAAGGTTATCCAGTGCACCTGTGCTCACACTGCCTTGTAGTGGAGAAAGGTTTGTGATCTACAGTGATGCATCCAAGAAGGGATTGGGGTGTGTTCTTATGCAAAATGATATGGTGATAGCTTATGCCTCACGACAGTTGAAAATCCATGAGCAAAATTACCCAACACATGATTTGGAGTTGGCTGCGGTAATATTTGCATTAAAGATTTGGAGGCATTACCTTTATGGTGAAAGGTGTGATATTTATACTGATCATAAAAGTCTAAAGTATATTTTCACACAAAAAGAGCTGAATATGCGCCAAAGAAGATGGTTGGAGCTAATTAAGGATTATGACTGCTCAATCCATTACCACCCTGGGAAAGTAAACAAGGTGGTAGATGCATTAAGTCGACAAGACCATGCTAGTTTATCCATGATGAGGATCACAAAAGATCCAATATTTATGGATTTACAAAGGATGGATTTTGGAATTATAATGGAAGGGGAAAAATCTTATCTTTCTCAAATGAATGTTCAACCATCTATACATGTGAAGATTAAAGAGGCACAGAAAGAAGATGTCGAGTTACAAAAGAAGGTGAGAAATGTTCCTGAATTCAACCTTGATTGTGATGGGATAATAAAGTTCAGGAATCGGGTTTTTGTTCCTCCCATCCCCGAATTAAAGAAGGAGCTTCTGGATGAGGCTCATAGTTCTTCATTCTCTATTCATCCTGGAAGCACGAAGATGTATATGGACCTGAAAGAGTACTTCTGTTGGGATGGCATGAAAAGAGATGTTGCTGAATATGTCTCTCGATGCTTGGTTTGTAAACAAGTTAAAGCTGAGAGACAGAAGTCTAAGGGGATGTTACAACCATTACCCATACCCGAATGGAAATGGGAAAACATCACTATGGACTTTGTCACAGGACTTCCTAAAACATCCAAAGGCAATAATGCTATCTGGGTCATAGTTGATCGTCTTACAAAGTCTGCACACTTCATTCCTATTAGAGAGGATTTCTCTCTAGATCAGCTTGCCAGGATATATGTAAAGGAAGTGGTAAGATTGCATGGAGTACCACTTTCTATTATATCTGATCGGGATTCGAGATTTACCTCGAAGTTCTGGCGAAGTCTTCAGCATACTCTGGATACAGAGTTGAGTTTCAGCACTGCTTATCATCCCCAGACAGATGGTCAGTCTGAGAGAACAATTCAAACCCTAGAAGATATGTTGAGAGCTTGCTCTATGGATTTCAAAGGAGGTTGGGATCAACACCTACCTTTGGTAGAATTTTCTTATAATAATAGCTTTCACTCCAGTATTCAGATGGCTCCTTATGAAGCTCTCTATGGAAAGAAATGCAGGACTCCAACTTGCTGGGATGAAGTTGGGGAAAGAAAGCTATTAGGACCTGATCTCGTTGATGAAATGGCAGAAAAGGTCAGATCTATTCAACAACACATAAGAGCAGCTCAGAGTCGACAGAAAAGTTATGCCGACAACCGAAGAAAAGACCTAGAGTTTGAAGTGGGTGATAAAGTGTTCTTACGAATATCTCCCTGGAAGAGGGTTATGAGGTTTGGAAAGAAGGGGAAGTTGAGCCCTAGATATATCGGTCCTTTCGAAATACTGGATCGTGTTGGGAAGGTAGCTTACCGATTGGCGCTTCCACCGAATCTCTCTCAAGTTCACGATGTGTTCCACGTATCTCTCCTGAGAAAGTACATACCAGATCCTTCACATGTACTCAGCTCATAAGTGGTACCGCTGGAGCAAGATCTTTCTTATGAAGAACAGCCGATAGAGATTCTGGATCGTAGCGAAAAAGTCCTACGAAACAAGACCACTCGCTTGGTGAAGGTTTTATGGAGGAACTACCAACTTGAAGAATCTACATGGGAGCTTGAGGATATGATGAGGGAGAATTATCCTCATCTGTTTGTTACAAAGTGATGAATTTCGAGGGAGAAATTCTTTTTAAGGGGGGTAGAATGTAACACCCGAGACTTTTATGTTATATAAATCATCAATGGAATCTTTTTCTACACAACACTTGCTTGTCTTTCTTTACACGCAATCGCGACCTTCCTCGATAGCTTGCGTCGTACGCAATACCGAGTTTCACTAAACAACAATATGCTATTAAAACTAGCCGTTATGAATAGTAATAACCACTTTTTGAAATTTTATAAATTTTATTTTTCAAAATGGACTTCATTTTTGGACTCAGAATATCGAAATTAGCCTAGGGTGAAATTTTGGTATTTTTCTGAAAACTTTCAATTTTTGATGAATAGTGAAACCACTAAGTGGTAGGTTAAAAACTGAATTTTGCATAAAACTTAATTTTACCGCTTCTGTGAATGGAATTTCAAAAATCCGAGAGACACGGTTAATATCAAGGACTAAAATGTGGTTCAATGAGATGAAAATAATTTTTTGGTGAATAGTAACTTTTTACTATTTTTACCGCGGTTAATAGTAAATAGGGTAACTAAGGGTAAATATGATATCAATATTACCCTAACACATGTCCTAATTCTATTGGACAAGTGTAATTCGACCAAAAACAAACTTAGGAATAAAATATGACCATTTAGGCCCACTTGGATTAGATTAGGACATTTATTATTAATTTATTTAAAGAAGGGTTAAAATAGTTAAAATCAAAGTTTAATAAGTAAATCATTTTTAATATGGGGTTATACATAATATAAATTATACTATAAATATTCATTAGAAAGCTAAAAGTATTTCCTACATAAGGGTATTTTATTTGTAATTTTTAGACATCAGATAATTTAATTTATTTATGACACAAAGATGATGCAGTAATTATCTTATTAATGAAATATTGACATAATTGATAATATAAATACCAAAATAAATGTAATTTAAGACTTTTTATGAATTCCACTAATTTTCTAGGTTACTATGATATATTAGTATTGATTTAATCAACTTGGTTCGAACATATAATTCTGTTATGACTTTCACAAAAATCATATATCAAATAGTGTCAAAATTGACACAAAATAGTTTTTAAATCAAATATTATATTATTAATTGTTATTTTATTCCTAAAAATCTAAGGTTCGGCCAAATGACTTAGATAAGGATATATATATATTAATAATAAACAATTTGGGGTTCGTTTTGCATGTTATAGTAAGTGTATTAACCATATAGTGAAAGAAAACAAAAAGACACGGTAAAAGTTAAATTAATTAACTTAGAGTTAAATCTAATTGATAAGGTTAAAATAATACCCTAAACTTGTCTAAATCCTATTGGTTAATAGGATTTCGACCCATCCCCACTTTAGCTTCTAAATAAGACCCTTTGGAACCATTATAAACCGATTTTGACTTTAATATAAAATAATATTTTGAGATATTCCTAAGGTACCCCTCTCCTCCCTTATAAAAGGGAACCTCCTCCCCCTCCTCCTCACACCAATATGAGCACTCAAGCTCGGCCAAACCCTGCCATTTTCTCCTCTCCACTTCCCTAGAATAATCCTAGAGGTCCTGGTCTTCTCCAAAGACCAATCTTAGTTCCTTAAGTGGAGGATTCAAAGAGGCGTTCCAAAGAAGAGGTAATATCCATTACCGATCTTTTCAATTTCTTTGTTCTTCAACTTCTTCTTCTTTAGTTGTTTCATGATAAAGTAATAACATCAGTATTACTTACATACTGATATGTTATTATAAATATGAAACAACCCTAATTCACCTTCTATCCATCCTACGGAAAAATGAAATCACCGCGCGTGCGTACGTACGGAATACCGTCTCCACGCCGTGGTGTAATCTATTTTTCCACCATCACCTTACAAGGATGGGTATAATGGTGTAATGAGTAACTATATATGATTATTATGAAGTAATATTGATACTGAAATAATATATATATATACTCCAATACAATTCCACGATCATAGGAACGATATCATCACTCGTGCGTACGTACGGAATACCGTCTCCACGATGTGATGCGACTCGTTCTACATGATCTTCATTTCATAATGATTATATAAATGAATTGAATGAATCAATATGGTATATACTACAATAATACCATTCTGGAAATGAATTATCTATATCCTAAAGATAAGAATAAGAATTTATTCAACAAAACACGCATAAGAACAAAAAGTTATAAAGACCCAAGTAACAAGTAACAATGAAATATTACTAACAAGAAGCTAATAATATGACCATATATGATCTCATATCAATATGTATGATTCTAGAATAAGTCAATAACATTATTTAAACCATTATACAGGAGCTTCGGACACGAACAAAGCAAATCGGACCTAAGGTAAGGGAAATATCACAATCTCATTTTTATCCGAGATTGTTTATTCGTAAGTATTTACTGGGGTGTATTTTATCATCCACATCCATGTTACCTCAATATGTAATATTGTTTCCATCCACTTTCAATATTTTAAATCCAATTTTACCCTTAGGTGAGTTTTTAGTAAAGAATATGAAAGGAATCTTTTGTCGTTTTTCGTACGAGGTACTTTTTTTGACTTTTTCGACAAAAGTACGAGAAGAATGTTTTTTTAACTTATACGGCATGAAGGGATTTTTAAAACATTATTTCCATGAAGCTTCCTTTACAAGTTTTCAAGTTTATTTTTAATCAACTTCTTTTATTTTAAAGTAGTATGACATGTTATGAAAGGAAAAATGTTTTTTGAAGAAGAAAGGATATTATCCTCAAGAATGGAGTTCAAGTGTTTTATCAAAATTATTTTCCATCTAAGATAATAAAGGGTTCTATTTTTATCCCTATTATTAAATTGATTTGATCATGTTGTGATAGAATTATTTTTATGAATTCCTTTATCTTATATGAATTGATTTATGATGTCATGATGTTTCAAGAATCCCATTTTTGTTACATGTGTTATGCGATGATGTATGTTTTATGATTATGCGGCACACATAAGAAAGGATCCATTATAAGATGGGTGGGACCTATATCTCCCTCCAATGCATTGGGTAATGATTTTATATCTCATGAGATAGACATGGCTGGAACAGAAGGTTATTTCGGTTCAGTGATACAGGACTGAAACGAGGAGTGAACTCGGTTCAGAAAGGGACTTTGTCCACTAAGATAGTCTTGGCAATGAGTCATGACTAACAAGAAATGATTTTCCATGATTATGTGTGTATGCCACAAAGTTTCAAGTTTTATGTTATGATTATGGGGATCTCATTTTCAGTTCTATGATTTATTCCATGTTAAGATATTATGATCTCTTTTGCAGGATTTGATTTTCATAAAGATATGATATGATTTTTATTTCCTTTATTTGCCCTTGCTGAGCATTTGAGCTCACCCTTTTATGTTTTCTTTTCCCCAGGTCAGGAAGATGGATATTAAGTAGAATATGCTAAAAGGGACCCTAGATATGATGAAATAAATGGGAGACACTGTAGAATATTTATGAACCAGTTGTTTATGTTTCCCAGTTTCTAAAGACACTATACCTATACGGTCCTTTGTGGTTTTGTCACATGTTGTAATAAGTGTGCTTCAATTTTGAAGTATTAACAATGTATGTAAAGTATGGGTCGTTATAGTGATCAATCCTTCTTATTGGAAAAGTGGACTTGTGCGCCCCATTGGGAAGCACTCAGTCATATAAAATTCTTTTTCATACTTTCTTGTAACTACGTATTCAATTATTCAAGCTCAACTGTTTCCATTCTATAAGGTGTCTTTAATATAGTAAAATATCCAAGAATAAGTTCAACTGGGAACTCAACCTCTTGATTATGAGGAAGACCATATAATTCTTCAGGGAATACATTAGTGTAATCCCTCATGATGGGCATGTCTTAGAATATGATTCTCTCCTTTTTCTCAATCATTTTAGATAGATATGTTTGCTCAAAAGGAAACAATATCCACAATTGAGATTTTTATTCAAAAGAAGATTCATCTTCATCTTTACTCTGGTACAAAATTAGATAATGCTTCAGGATGTGAAGATTGATCTCCCTTTCCCAATAATTGATGTTATCTTTGTATAAATATAGCGAATCCATGTCCAATAAAGCTACAAACTCCACCAAATGAAGAAGGACATGATTTTATGGGAGGTTCAGTCCAAAAAAAAATTAATTGAGGAGGATTTATATACTTTGGATTCAATAATTGACCCATTTATTGTTCTAAAAAATCACTCAATATTCATATTTTGAGGTGGTCTTTGAATAGTTCAATTAAACTTGCAAGATATGAAAGAATTAATACAACAAAAATCAATAGTATATTCACTTCTCTTGAATGAATAACCAGCATACCTATCACCACATCATTTTTTGTCTTCCGCTTTAGCAGTAGTGATAGAATATACAATTCGTTGTAATCTTGGAGGTTTTATTGTTGATTACCTCAAAACCCCCTTATCTTAGGGAAATGGTTTGAATAATTACCATGATACTTGTAGTTTTAACAGTGCACTATAGGATGAGTGTTGATCTTAACCTTCTCTTATTTTTTCACATTAGTGGGATTCTTCATATCCCTTCAAATGTTTTTAGCTAGATGCCCCATTATTCTACATTTTATGCATTTCCTATTTCCCTTTAGATAGTTCCCAAGATTATTCTTCCCATATTTTTTACATGTTGGATATTGGGTTTTATTTCTATCATGGTATTTATCTGCTAATCCTCCCATATTAAAATCCATTTTATTCTTTCTCCCTCGATACCACAACACCACTGAGAGTCTCTGATCTCCATTTCAAACTTAAGGTAACAATGGAAAATCTCCTCAAATTATTTAATGTCTCGAATGGACAAAAAATTTCATAGACATGGATTTAGACATCTAGTGATTTGATCTACCTTGATTTCAGTGTTTATGAACAATTCAGGGTGTATCATGAACATGTTGTGAAGTTTGTTTCATAAGCCTCAATAGATTCTTCTTCCCTCTGATACAGACTGAGGAACTCCCTTTCCATATTAAGATGAAGTGTTCAGGGAAAATATTTATTGAAAAAAATTCTTCAATTAATCCCAATCCATAGAATCAATTTCATCCTTAGACTTTATGTTATTAACCAGTGTCTACCATTGATTAGATTCCCCATCAAAATGGTAGAACACCAGCACAACTTTCTCTTCTTCTGAGCACTAAAGGACAGAGAATATCTTTTTAGTGGAGTTAATCCTTTATTCTGTGAAGAGGGGATTAGAAGATCCACTTAACATAGGAGGACTTTAATGAATGAAGGAATATTCAACCACAACTTGTTATCTATTAAGTTAAATAGTGAATTCCACATGATTTATGTTATTATTCAGAAAATTATTCAGTTGAGCAGGTATTTTCATGAAGTTTTGACCACTAATTTCCATCATATTTAGAATTTCATTAGGGAAATCATCTCACTGCCTTGTTGGTACGATTTCTTTTATTTCCATACATTAAATAATAAAAAGAAATTCTAATTAGGGAGATTGAATACATAGTTAATAAGCATAATAAAAGGAAACTTTGAACATATAAGGATTATCCCATAAAGGAAAAGTGTATCCTAACTTGTGTTACCCTGAGTTTCAATCTAGGTTATCGAAGGTTATAGATTTATCCCTAGTGATCTTACTAATGTTATCTAGTACTAATCTTGAAATATCACTAGACCTTTACTCTAATACCAACTATAACATGCCAATCCTTTTACACAAATTATTACATGATTTTAAGCACAATTAACCATTAAATACAAACCAAGGATCATAATGTCTAGTGTATTTGGAGGATTAGGTACATAAAATTAAAAACATGAAACTAAGAAAATAAATTTTATTTAAAATTAATAATGATCTTATAAGACCATTCGAGCACGTACATATTCATATGATAACCTGGGGAATACATGAAGATAGGAATGATATAAAAAGCCCAATAAGAGAATATATAAAGGCTTGGATATGTGTGGATCAACCATTTCTGTGTTTTTTAAGATCAAAGTGCTCGGAGGTGGTGTGGGAGATCTTTGGAGGGGTTTGGTTAATTAAAATATTGAAAGAGGAGATTACCCATCATGTAACTATATTACCTGAAGTGACATCCTATTTCACAAGTTGTTTCATAGTGTGAAATAGGGGTTCACAGCGTGAAATATATTGGTGTTTTAAAAATAAAATAAATCATTGAGGTGATGTATTTTTCGATGGAACTTTACCTCAAGGCACTACATGATGGGAAAGGGGTTTACACATATTGTAATTCCCCAAAATTGTATGTTTTAAGTGTTTTCTAGATTCTTAGTTTTTTTCAAAACCTACAGCTGCAGTGGATCTCCCTCAACCCCAAGTGACCTGACAGCCCTCTCTTCAACCTTTTGGAATTCCTTTATCAAGGAACAATCCCTAGCTCCCTCCTTTTATTTATAGCAATCCATCTTCGATATAAGGTATGATCTACCTCTATTTTTTGGGTTTTTTCAATCTGTTTCCTTTCATTTATCCTTTCCATGTAATGGTGTGTGATATCCATATTTCTAATGGATTTTTCTTGGTTTTTCTTTGGTGTGGTTGTGCCATGGTGTCCTTGGGTGGATGAAGTTGTTGCGGGATAGGTGATTGTGATCCATTTCTTTAATCTATTATTGTACGAATGATTTCAATGAACTTTTGAGGTCATGGATTTGATGTTTCTCTATTTATTTATGTGAAATTTTGAAGTTATCATGACTTATCCCCTTAGATTTGAATGAAATTGGCCTAATAATTATATGAAACAGATTAAAGAAATTGGTATCGATCGTATGTTGTTTCTTTATACCATGATAATGGGTTGCCTCTTGATTTTCTAGATAGTGTGATATTTTTACCTTTATTGAATTAGCATATCATTCTTGATGGAAATTGTTAAAGAAGGTAAAGTCAGAATTAATTAATAATTAATTAGTTAAAATCTAAAGAGGCATCTTTAAAGAATCTTGTAGTTGTTGTTGTAATTTGATGATAATCAAATTGATGCATGTAAGAATGTTTAATGGAATTGGTTAATGAACTAGAAATATGTTGATGCTTGTGGATGAAGGAATTAAAGGGATTTAAATTAATTTTTGAATTAATTTGGTGATAGGTTATGATAGCTTGTTATTTAGGTTTCATGTAGTTGGAATCTGTGAATAATAAATCAGTTAATTCAAGATAGAATAAAGCCTGGATGTGTGATAAATTTAATGACTTTTAGGACATTAGTTGCCCACTTTCTTATAAAGGCTGAGTGGTTGTGATTTGGATCAGTGAGATGTCATTGTGTGTGAAGGTTTAATGCCTTTATTTGGGGATAAGAGCCCATTTCTATGTTTGTTCTTGTTGTTATTGATGTTCTTTGGATACGATACTTTTGGTTATGGGGGAAAGGTGGCCCAGATGTGATGTGATCCTAGGATGGCTAATCCCGGATGGTTATTGTGGTATGTGGGGGATGGTAGGCCCAATGGTTGTGTAATTAGTTGATGCATAGAGTGGAGAGATTCATCAATATATGCATGTGGGTGTCGGGGAGGACACCGGGGATGATGGAGCGGGTTGAAGTTGGGCTTACCTTATGATGTGAAAGTGGGTTTTGTTGAATTTTTTGTTTGTTTATCTACATTACTTTCCCCACTACTTGAGGTGGATGGACTTACTCACTCTCCTTATAAAATAGAAGAATACATGTGGGGTATTCCACATACTTTTTGTGTTTATCTTCTCAGAGATGGACGGGTCTACACTCTTGATATAGGTGGAATAGACATGATCAGTAGCTCATCTACACACCATGTTGAGCCCTTTTATGTGGTAGCATAGAACGTTTTATTAGAATAACTAAAAATATGGTAAGTGATAATGTTATTATTAATAAATTAATGAATGATTAACCTGTGGGGTTAGAGGTTGCTAGGATGCAATGCTGAGGTTATATTTTCTATGAAGTCATGGACTCGGTTTGGTTATGCCTAGAGGGTATGGAACCTTATTGTGTTTCTAATGTAATGAAATGTGGGAAATGATAATGGTAAATTAATATCTAAATAATTAATTAACAAAAGTTGAAACTAATAAAAAATGGAGAAATTAAATTAATGTAGCTCTTTAAATGGTTGTGTTCTTATAGGATATGTAGACTTAGAGTGGCAGTAAGGAGTCCAAGAGACATTAGCTACAGTTGATTCTAAGAATAGGTTATTCCTATAGTGTGTTTGTGAGATATATTATACCATATAATTTTTGTGTTTCTATATGTTACTCCACCCAATCGGTTTGGGCAATTGACACCCATAGGATTTTGAGCCCTGGGGGTGTTTTCTCTAACATCCCAGTGGGAGGATGGATGGTTGACTACCCTCTTTAGCCCTGCTCTCTTCTCTTGGTAGTTACTTGTGCTGGTATTCACAGTGGTTAGTTTTCCCAATATATGTGTGTAGAGGGATGAAATTTTTTTGTGGTTATTTCACACACATATATCTTGGATATAGTTTTCTAATTGATACTATAGGTA
Organism: Viscum album; assembly: GCA_963277665.1. Lineage (NCBI taxonomy): Eukaryota > Viridiplantae > Streptophyta > Magnoliopsida > Santalales > Viscaceae > Viscum > Viscum album. Next base: position 651,268,656 of record OY728151.1, on the reverse strand, counting down.
TGACATGTATAGGTTGTGATGGCTTGAGGATCCTTACTTCTTGTATGGGCTGTAATGGCTTGAGGTATAATACCTGACATATGATACACATTATGTGAGCTATGGTGGCTCCCAAAAACTACCTGGTTACTTTTGGTTATGTCGATGTGGTGGTGGTGTGTTGCACGAGGTGTAGGTTATGGTGCTTCGCCCAGGTGTCTTTGGGAAAACCTTTTTGGAAAGAGATGCTGAGGACGTGCGATGTTGGGGAGAAGTGGAAAACCAATGTGGAAGTGGTAGTGGGGTTCCTTTGATATTCTTTATTATATTATATACTCTTGTATGTGATACATGGTGAGAGTATTCATGGTGAGGTTGGGACCATAGAATACCAGTTTAGGTTATGAGTTAGTTTCACTTGTTGTTCATCGTGCTTTAGCATGATTTTTTTACTTTTTTATGAGAGGATCTGGGGAGTATCCTACTATATATGTACTTATACTCAACCTATGTTAAATATTTTTTTTCCAGTCACATGGATTAGGTTAGAGATCCAGATGGTTACTACTAGATTTTGGTTTTTGTAGGGGTTGTTCGATATTCGTGGTTACTACTGTTTTACTTTCTTTTGGTACTTACAGTTTTCCCTTTTAGTTGTAGTAGTCCTTGCATAAAATTACATATAAATACATGGGTTTTTAATATTGTAGTATGAGAAAGAGTTGGTTGGTGTCCATCTTATCTCTCTCTTCTTCTGCTTTTCTATTAAAGGGTAATGCCTCCCAACTGTGTTTTTTCTATACCCTTGGTTCTAGTCTCCAACCTGGGGCCTACTAGATGCGGGACTCAATGGTAATTATCTCTCTTCTCACATTTCTGGACAAAAAGGGGTACACTTTGTGGGTAGGGGCAATGAAAGAGTAGTATCAGAGGCGCTGGTTGAGGGATATGATGGAGTTTGGAGTTATACATAGGTGATGTTTCATGGGATGGTAGGGAAACAATGTTAGTCAAGTTAAAAAAGTGTTGTTAACACTGATGACTGGCTGGGACATAGTTATTTTGGGTCACCTGTGATTTGAGGCATAGAACAATAAGTTTACAATGGCTACTAAACAAGGTGATACTGGTTGTATGGTAGAGGCCTAGGAAAGGATCATGCATCGTTCTTTTTTATGCATGTGTTTTAATGGGTATACCTTGGGATAAGTTTTCCTAAAATGAATAGAATAAAAAACTAATTAATATTAATGTCTTCCATATTCCAGGTTTATTAGCTATATCTTTTTATACTTTTATAGGTATGGCACCGGGTCGACGTCCTTATTAGGATCATGTAGAAGTTGTTCAGTAGGCTACCCCAGTAGATCTCCGCAGAGTAGAGGTTGACGATGATGATACATAGAGGAATACACTCTGAGAGTTTTATCACCATAGTATATATAAGTATGAGGTTTCTGTTTCATATTCATTCATAGAAGACTGGTTGGAGGAGGATGAGATGGATTTCAGTTCGATATGTGCTCAGAAGGAGCACTAGGTGTCGTTGGTTGTGGAGATGCTACATGGGGTAGCGAGGTAGTGGTAGTTCTTATTCCTTAGGGATCACAAGGAGTCGAAAGTCTCATGGTAGGAGTTCCAAAACCATTTCAGAGTTATGTTTTTTTCTTCAACCATGATGGCGACCAGTTTCCAGGAACTACTTACCATTCAACATGGGAGCTCCTATAGCGGACCTTCCTTTTTTTACATTACTATTAAATCATTATAAAGATAACAACATAATGTTATTACAGCATAAGGATTCATAGGTTTATTGTCATGGGAAAACTATGACCAAACATAACATTTACAATGTCAAACATAATCATTTATTTAATTCATTCTTCTCTAGCTTCTTATTGTCATTTGAAAACTCCTTAGTACACATAATCACCTGAGGATATACATAAAAAATGGTGAGATAAAATCCTGGTAAGTGTATAGATAAGAAAAAAATAGCATGGGGTAAGAATAATCAGAACATCATCATCAAAAATCATGGGAGGAAACATTAGATAATTGCACGGAATGTGGCAATGCATAAAAATGAACCATCATGACTTAGTGGTTATCTACCACACATAGTTGTGAACAATTACAGCATCATATTAATCCATCATTTTAATTTTACTCTTGATATGAATCACATTACCCAATTAATTTGAGCGCTATATAATTCCGGGTTCACCTGTCACATTCAAATATTTACATTGCGCTATGTAATTCCAGGCACACTAGTCACATCATAATATTTACATTATCATGCATTCCACATTAAAAATTTATAAAAAATGAACATAATATAAATCATGTAAGGAAATAGGTTTCAAATAATAAATAATACTTTCATAAACATTTTCCCCCAAAATAAAGAGGGAATACCATTATTGACAAAGAACCATTAACCACTAGTGAAGTGTGAAACAATATTCAAGAAGTAAAATTGGTGTGTTTATTTGAAAGAAGAGTTCTTTTGGAAAACCTTGGGTTTTTCATAAAATTAGTTATAGAACATGTATATCCTATTAATGGTAAGATAATAAGGAATAAATTATTTTTAAGGAGAACCCATACTGAACATGGAGTGAAAGAGGGAGAACCGGAAGAAAGAAAGTTGTGTTCGAGAATTTCACCTTACCTTGTATCTGAATGCTTTCTTCACATTAATTTCCTGTATAATGAGATTATATTAATTAATTAACAAATCCATTACCTTTTATACATGAACATGGATCATTATAGTTTCATTAAGTTTTTTTATGGGCCTTTGGATGATTTATAGAATTTAAATCTGTTGTTTGGGAATGTTCATTTTTATAATTTTCTTGAACAGTTCACTTGTATTCATGAATGGAAGTTCATTTAAAATGTCTATGTACATCCAGATTTGTTAATATATAATATTAGTGAAATAAAAGTGATATAAATTATCTTATAATGAATTTGGTTATGTACCAAGGGGATGAATCATTAGATAACGTTTAATGATGATCATTTTTGGTTATTTTGGATGGATTTTCGATCACAACGAACTTGTTTTATTTTATCACTAAGTGTCATGTAAAAAAGTTATATACATAACATAAAAGGGGATAAAACATAAAATTTAAAATTATTTTTCAACCATTCGATTGTTTTATTTACATCCTTTTAGGAGTTGAAAGGAAACAGAATTTCATCACCCATGATGTAGTTAATTTAACACATCATGGGCAACGATTTCATTTTTATTAACAATGAGTGGGAGGGAGGAGTATAATTAATAATATTCAATTAACATGATATAATACCGGTATATGAATCATACTGGATTTATCATGAAATTTGGATAAGAGATGTTGAGTATAAGAGAAGAAACGAAATGACACTTGAAAGGAAATTGATAGAAAAGATAGAGAGAAATAACTATTGAATCCTCCTCTTGAGGTCCTCCTTAATGAACTTATGCTTGGTCATTTGATGAGAATAAAATCTCATGGATGTGGGAGGAGGTCTAGTAAAGATGTTTGGGCATATTTTGTACAAGTCTTGAAGCTTGAGACGTGTGAGGAAATGAGGGTGTGAAGGGTGGTATTTATAGTGGAGGGGAGAGGGGTTCTCCTAATATTTTAATCATTAGTTTATTAATTTACACCAAGATAAGAAATAGTGATGATTAAATGATAAATAATATTAAATAGGGCATGTGCGTTTGTGATTTGGGTGCTTACATCACTTGTGACGTTAGGAAGAGTGGATTTAAATTATAATGTATTTATATGGTAAATTAATGTATTTTATTTTTTACAAAAAATTAAAACATTTTAGAAAAATTCCAAAAAACTCACCTAACCATTTTCTGACATGTATAATCCAAAAATGAACTCCATTTTTCAAAAATAATTTTCTAAATATGATTAATTTAATTTTTAATTAAAATCATAATTTACTTGAAAAATACATTTTTTAAAACTAAATCAGATTTTGTATTCCTTTTAAAAATTACATAATGTCTTATAAAATTATCGTAAAACTAGATGACATATAATAGCTAATTTATGAACACATTCAAGGAAAATAAATTTTCTTTTAAATTAATTAATTAATTTTAATTAATTATTTATAACTTTCAATAATACTAATACTTTTACTATAGTCAAATTTTCACTTATAAGATGACTAATTTTTATTTAATCATTAAGTTGTAAGGTTAATATTATTTTGGATGATTTTCTATAAGGGACATACTACTATTCATAAGGGTAGGTTACTATTCACTAACAATTATGTTTTTCCTATCAGACTCCAAAAATCATACTAATCACAACCGTGTAAGTCTGATTTTCAAAATTCAAAACATATAAGTGGAAAAATTATGTTTAATGGTCACATAATATTTATTGTCATTATATTTCATTTATATTCCTAATGTGATTATACTATAAGGAATAATTACAAGAAGGGAATTCCATTGATAAATCCTTGGATCGTTACAGCTCTAGTGTACGAGAGTTCAGGATCTATTTTAGGAACATTTTACAATATGCTTCAGACCTATTGCTAGATGAGGAGGAAAGGGTGAGGTATTTCAAGGAGGATTTTCATCTAGAGATTCAGCGCCAAGTCACCATGTTTATGCTAAAGACCTATATTTAGGTTTTGGCGAGGGTAGAGGTCATTGAGAAGACATTAGCCAGAATAAGATCATCACGAGAGGGGATTCTTCAGTATTCCTCACAAAGTAAAACTATGGTTCAGGGTTCCTTGTTTTCTGGGAAGAAGAGTTTTAAACCATCTAAGGGTAGTTCCCAGCCATCAATGTCTTGTTTCTCTAGGTATAGAAGCTCACAGGCATATGCTAAGGGATCATTCACTTGTTTTTATTTTGGATGTCATGGTCATATACAACAAGAGTGGTCAACCTTTCCAATAATTCATTGTGCGTTATGTGTTCTACTTTGGGTTCCTCTATTAAGGTACTTCCAACCTAGGCAGCAGCAGTAGGTTGCACCAGTTTTGGATCAGCGAAGAGAATATGGGGTAGGCAGAGGATAGCCATAGGATTCTACTCATCCTCAAAGAGAAGAGTTCAACCATGATGTTTATTGCCAGTAGGGTCAAAGAGGTCTTGGGGAATGTCATGGTCAGCTTCATGTGTTAGAGTTTCCAGTTCTAGAAAATCCAAACGTCATTCAGGGTACCCTTTTCTTGTTTTCTACTTGGGTGCGTGACTTGTTTGATTTAGGGGTGATTCACTCCTTCATATCACATGACTTTTTCCATACTTTAGGACTTGAGGTAGAGAGGATTCCAGTTCCCTTGTCATTGACTACGCTAATTGGAGGCCAACCTAACTTTTTTGAAGTATGTAGAGACTATGATCTAGTGTTGGGGAAACACTGCTCTTGGGGAGATTTCCTACATTTACAGATACAACAATTTGATGTCATCCTCAACATGGATTTTTTGAATTTGGTGCAGGATATCATGGATTGATTTAGGAAATAGGTGTTGTTCTTCGATGCAGATGGAGAGGTAGTAGTGTTTGTTGGTGAGCAAGACCCTTAGATGGCTTAGAGGTGTGTTCTGTTCTTATTTTACTTGATGGATGAGTTAATGTTGAGTTCATTGGAGGTTCATTTGTCAGTGTTTCCTAGGATCATAGAAGAATAACTTGATTTCTTCCCAGAGGAGTTTGTAGCATTATCCCATCAACGAAAGATCAAGTTTGGGATCAAACTACAACCAGGAGTGTCCCTAATCTTGATGTCTCTGTATAGGATGGTGCCTTATGAACTAAGAGAGTTGTATATACACCTAGATGGTTTGTTGTACTTCAGTTTTTTTCTTCCTATTGTTTCACCATGGGTGCACCAATTTTGTTCATGAAGAAGGATAATGGAATTTTGTAGTTGTGTGTTGACTATTGTCTCTTGAGCCAAGTGATAGTGAAGAACCTCTATCCTCTTCTCCGAATTGATGATTTATTTGATCAACCAAAGGGATCAAGTTGGTTCTCGAATATCAATTTGTAGTCAGGATATCATCAGATGCATGTGAATGATGGGTATATCCTGAAGACTACATTTCATTGTCATCATGGCCATTTTGAGTTTGTTGTGATGTCATTCAGTGTGATGAATGCTCCAACTGTGTTCATGGGGTTGATGAACACTGTGTTTTGTGAGTATCTAAATATGTTCCTAGTGGTTTTAATTGATGACATCATTCTGTACTCTACATATTAGGAGGATAATATAGAGCATCTGTGTGCCACTTTGGGAGTTCTTCGTCGATAGTAACTATTTGGGAAGTTATCAAATTGTCAGTTTTGGGAACAAGAAGTCTATTTCTTGGGACATGTTAGACACCAGTAGGAATTTTCTAGGGATCCATCAAATATAGAAGTAGTTGTGTCATGGGAATCCCCCAATATATTGGCAAAGGTATGAAGTTGTGTTGGTCTCTCGGGCTATTACAAGAGGTTCGTAATCGATTTCTCTCTGGTTGCAACTCCTATGACAGAATTGAATAGAAAGGATCAACTGTTTGTATAGACTAATCAATTTCAGGAAGATTTTGAGTATCTAAAGGAGAAGTTGGTCAAATCTTCGGTTCTTTGTCTTCTAGTAGAAGAAGTTTAGTTTGAGGTTTTCTCTAATGCATCTCGTCTAGATTTAGGTTGTTTTCTGATGCAACAAATTTTGGTAGTTTCTTAAGGGTCCCGGAAATTACGTCCCTAGGAATGTAACTATACCATCCATGATCTCGAGTAGGTGGTTGTGGTGTTTTCCCTAAAATTTTGGAGAAATTACCTCATTGGAGAGTGTTTCATGGTCTTCACTGATCATAAGAGTTTGAGGTAAATTTTCTCCCAGCATAACTTGAACTTGTGACATCGTCAATGGATGGAGTTATTGCAAGATTATGACTTCAAAATATCATATACACCTGGTAAGGGGAATTTTTTAGCCGATGCACTGAGCAAGAATTTACATAGTGATGCATTTCATGAATCAGTTAATTCATAGAGAGTAATAGAAGAACATTCAGCAATTCATATTGATATGGGAGAAGTTGGGGTAGGGGTTGTATTTTTCAGATGATGGTGCAATCATCTATAGGGAAACTGGTGGAGGAATCTTAATTGGGGGATCTTGAAATGGAAGCCTGGAGAGACTGAGTTGTCAGTGGTGAGGACCCTGATGTCTGGTCATAGGATGAATAACATTGGGTATTGTTTTAGGGAAAGATTTTTGTTCCGTTGGATATTTGTGAGATGGTTCTCATAGAGTTCCATAATTCTATTTTTGAGGTAAATCCTAGTTTGAAAAGATGTACAATATTTTAGGATTTAGTTTTAGTGGCTTGGGTTAAAGAATTCATTTGTTGAGTTTGTGTCTCAATGCATAGTTTGCTAGAAGGTGAAGGTCAAGTACCACGTTCCCAATGGTTTTCTCTAGCCATTAGATGTTCCTCAATGGAAGTGGGAGAACATCTCGTTGGAACTTTTTACCAGTTTACCTCAAGAATATAGAGGATATGATTCAATATGGGTGGTAGTGGTTCATTTGAAAAAATCAGTTCACTTTATAGAGATTAGGGAGCTGAGCTTAAAGGAGTTTTTGTCGAGGTAATATCTAGAGGGGGTGGTTGTACTCCACGGAGTCCCAAGGGTGATCATTTCTGATCGAGATCCTCATATTACCTCCATGGTGTGGATAGATCTCAAGCATGATTTCGGTTCTCAATTAATCCTTAGCACTGCTTTTCATCCATAGACGGACGGTCAGACAGAGTGGACTATCCAGACTCTTGAACACATGTTCCGCTCTTTTGTCCTAGATTTTGGAGGTTCATGGATGATGTATGTAAAGTTGTTGTAGTTTTATTATAATAATAGTTTTCACTCCACCATCATTATGGACCCATTTGAAGCCTTTTATGGGCGACCATTCTATTCATTGTTGTGTTGGACTGGGGTTGAAGAGTCATCAATTACCGAGACAGAACTGGTATAGAGTATGGCATAGATGGTTCAGGTGATTCGTTAGTCGATAAAGGTAGTTAAAGATCATCAGAAGTCCTATTCCAATCATAGGAGGTCGGACACACCAAGCCTTTTTCTTGTGTAATGATAATATTGTATGGTTTTACATTGTTTAATTTTCATTCTATCCAACCAATGTTTTCATGATAAAAACAAGGCATGTTTTTTTTAATTAAACACTGATACGATTAAATTTCATCAAGGAAAAAAAACCTTACTACCCTAGGAAACCTACTAAGAAACCTAACAAAATCATAGGGAGACCACCAAATACAACAAAAGCCCATGAAAATATTGGGGTTCTGTTGGATCTGTCATGATGAAGACCATTATAGACATAACCACATCAACCATGCTATGAATCGGAGGAATGATGAGCACCATCTTTGCCAAGTTTTCGTGAAGTTGAAATATGCTAAACTTGTATTTATAAGGGTCTTCTTGACCATTGGAAATACATATGACCATTATTTTCATTTTTAGGGCCATTTTAGTTTAAAATGAAGTGACCGTTAATATCTAGTTAATATAGAATAATTTAAGTGAAAAATTTAAGATATATTGTATAATTTTTCATAAAACCTATATAATTTTCTTATGCATTTTAACTATTTTGATATGTTTTACATATCTTAATTTTTATCTTTAACATCATGATTTTAAATCTAAAATCATATTTTATGAAACATAGTATGATTTCAAAACTTAAGTAAGTATTTAAAATACTTTTTAAATGGTTAAAATGTTTTAAATATCCTAGTGTTATAATGGTATTTTAAAGATGTTTTTAATTAATGGTTTATTTAATATAAGTATTCGGTTTTATAAATTGATTTTCTATATAGTTATTATAAATTTTATTTTTGAACATAAAAAAATGATTTTACTAATTATTTTAAATATTAAATAATCTTGAATGTTCTAAGTATTTGAGTACTTTAATGTTGTATCTTTGAACACATTTAACTGAAATTTCCTTTTGGAAGAATAATTTTTTAAAAACATAAAATGAATTTAAAACCATGAGTTTTGTGTTTTTATTGAAATTATAAATTACATATATTTACTTTAATTAATTCAAAGAGAAGTATTCATTTTGTTTTTTGAATTTGAGAACATGTTTATGAATAATTTTTATTAATGAAAAGTTATACTCTTGGTTATGTGATGACAAAATATAATTTATATGATGACTTGTCTAATTTAATGTTCCAAAGTTTAAAATAAATTATAAATAATGTTTTATAAAATTAAAGATAATATTTATTTAATTAAATTGATTATTTGTAAATTTAAGTTATTTTTCTATGGTTATATGGTTTATTTGAATGTTGGGTTTATAAAAAATATATACCCTAGGGCTAGCCCTCTGGAAGGGCCAAAGGAGACAGCTCATGCTACTACGAGAGTAGGCGGCCGAGCCTAGACCCTTTAGCCTTAGAATAGGCCAACCATGGGTTTGTGTGTGTGCGCACTTCAAGCACACATGAGAGAACCAATTGGTGCACCACTGTGCGGGGTGGCACGACGGTAGTGGTGGAAGCAGAGCGTGCCCGTTGAGACCTGGTACATGGAGGTACCGGGGAGGGGAGAGGGGGATTTCTGATCTATTTCGGGAGATCCGGGGTTATAAAGGATCTGTGAAACCCATCCTGTTTCGATGTGGGTTGCAATTTTGTAAGAGAAATGCAATCCAGACCATCCGATCACACCGCATGAGATTTGGACCATCTGATCATTCCACCCTTCAAACTCCATCGCCACAGTATTAATACCACATTTTCTCTGGACCATTCGATCACAGACTCGACTGATCTCCTTCGTTCAATCCATTTTAAATTCTACATTGTTCCTTTTCTACCCGATCACATATGAGATTTAATCTCAACTCTCCATCATTTTTCTTAGATCGTGGATTTACCCTAGATGTCCAATCAGAACCCGTTTGATTTGGACCATCCATTTCTTTTCCGTTTTTTTCTCCACGTTCCTTATTTTTCGTCACGCTAACCAGTGACTCACCCACTTTTTTCATCCTTCTTATTCTTTACTTTTCTTCTCCCTTGAGATTCCCCACCTATCTTTGTATCAGACCTCGACTTCTACTGAAAATCTCTTCTTCAGTCTCCTTTCTTATTTTTTTTATTTTATTTTCTTTTTCTTCAGTTTTAGTTTCCACAAGCTTTATATATATATACATATATATATCAATATAACTGATTGATTTTGGGTTTATTTCAAGCAAGATGTTGGAAATATTTTTTTTAGTCAATTTTTTGAGTCTTTGATTATAATTTGTGTATAACATGTTGTTTATAAAATATATATATATATATATAGCCTATATAAACTTTATTTGCATATGTAATTTCACCCAAATTCTTCTCCTCAATGTGAGAACAACCCCTACCCGACCTGGTTGCTCTCTTGAAGCTAGGTAAGGAATCGTTTTTGTTTCACATTCAATTTACAAACCCTTTCTATCTATTTCACAGTCATATGTATATGTACATAATTTCTTCCTAATACATTTTGTAATTTCAAAAAAAAAATCATCTGTTTTGCACTGATGTTTTTATGGTATAAAACACCTGTAAGGGTTAAAATTAGTTTATATTTAAAACTTTTTATATATATATGCCTGCCTATATATATGATTTACTTATATAAAAAACCATTTCAGGTTTAGGATCTTTCATTTGTGATCATTTGTTTTTAAGTGACGTTTCATAAAACATGTAGTACATATAGGGGTTTAGTTCATCATACTTTTTTATATACAAAAACCATACTTAAAATTCATGTATATATGGTAACATATAAAAGTATGTATATATATAAGTTTTATTATGTAACAAATCCAAATTGGGTTTTCACAAAACCTGTCCTTATTGATTAAATTATGTTTATAAAGTATACAACAGTTGCACGAATTTATTAAACCATGTTTTGGGTTGTGAAAACACCATTTATACACCTTGTGTACATGGGGTTTAATATTTCAAAAACCCATATATACACATATATGTGTTTATATTTTGTTTTCTCAAGTTATAAATAACTCTAACTATGTTAGTAAATGGTATAAATGTTTTTATGATTAATCCCAATATATATATATATATATTCATAAGTGCTTGTGATTAATTAGTTTTTTGTTTTCTACATGAATACTCCACATGAAATAATGATTTTTCATCCCTTAATTGTATTCCATTTTTTCACAAAAATGCCTATGATTATTTAAGTTTATGTCTTAATCTTTTATGAGATAACAATTAACATTTCATGGATTATACGAGTATCTCAAAGTCAAAACATGTAAACCATGGCTTTGAAAAGATTCACATTAAAAAGGTTTTAATGTAATAATAATTATTTTATGTGTACTAGTTCTTACCACATGTGAAAATTTTTCCATTTTAGTCCATGCATATCACTAATGCATCCCTAACCTAAAACTATCAAACCTAGTCCTTTTATAATTTTTTCATAATTCATTTCAGTTATGAGTATGTATGAAAAATGAATATGGAATAAGAATGTAATCATTCAATGTAGTATAAGACACTATGAATATAAGACCATACTAAATATATGAGGAATTTATTGGACTTAAATGATAAGATGGGTGTGCCCAGATTGCACTCCAATGAATTGGGTAATGTTAAGTCTCAGGAGAAGTCATGTGTGACGTTCTTGGTGGTTATCCTCGGATTGTGCTGCTATGTGAAATGAGATTGGCAGTTATCCTTGAATCATATTAATTAATGTTTTATGGTCTTGGTTCAAGGTATTGAAAAGGTCTGGATTTATACATTCCCTCATTTTGTATTGGTATATGACCATCCAAGTGATTATTTGACTAATAGAATAACCCATGGTTAAGAATCTTCGATGAAAATGTAAATGAATGCATATGGAATGATTAAGTATGCAAATGGAAATTTATACAAGGAAGGGGTATCTAATGTTATGGTTACATGAATTTCATTTTAAGATGTAATTCTATTTACAATTTTTCGAATCACTTTTAGAATTTTTTTGATCAATTTATGTATTATGCATCATCCATGCATTCTGGTACATGTATGTGTACTCTGATTTATGTTTTATATGTATTTTTTAAGTAAAAAAATATAAATCTTGTTTAAAATGTCATTCTGAAAAATGTTTTCATGTATCCTTTGATGATATAGATTACGTGCCCCAAGAAGTATTGTTTTCTTCTTAAGAAAATGTTTTATGATTATTTCAATGGTTGTTGTTTTAAAAAGGTAATATCTTTAATTATTTTAAAACCCCTTACTAGGAATACTTATACTCACCCTACGTCTTCAATTTATTTTATAGGGTTATTAGACTATTCCATGATTTGATTACTTTTATGTGATAGCATAATTATGAAGCTTAACATTGCCATGTTTTGGGAAAAAGTGTATCACCATCATCCGGTTTTCCGTAACCTAAACCGAATCGATCATATGTATTGGAACAAGATATGTAATTTTTGTATGCATGTGTCTATGATAAAAATTGCACACCATGTTTCAGGAACTGACTCCTGGCTTTTGTGGTCGGGGTCATGATAGTTGGTATCAGACGATCGCTTTAAACAACCTTTGAAAATTAGAACAACATTAAAAACATGATTTTGTCTTACTAAGTTGAATCCTTCTTAACATTTTTAAATGGAAAATGAAACAAGCCTTCTATCTCTTCTAATGGAAATATTAGAATCTATAGTGGGAAACTCATGTTTAGAAGGCTGTGGGACTTTTGAAAATCTTTATTTTTCATGAAAACACCTCTACCGTGTATCCAATTATCCTCACGTACTCCAACTTCACCAAGGATCAGGCTTAGACTATTTTTTTATGATGAATGATCAATTCCTTTTCTATACATGGAATGGAAAAAAATTTGACGGTGTTTTATGTGTTTTACCATAACTGAGAAATTTTTATCCCTATAGGACTTCAAGGAGGCTACACAAGGGGGTGACATCTGAGAAGCATACCTTTTTCAAGTCTTAACCTACGGTCTTTCTGGATAAGTTATAGACTTTGATGTTCTTGAGGACGATTCTACCTGTTTACATTATTGACACCAAGTTGATACTGTTGTCTCCCAACTTCATACACTTCATGCTTCTCTCACACAGAACATTAGATGTCCACAAACAGTTGATTCTAGTTTCTCGTGCTACATATGGACTAAAGAGATCGTAGAGTTTGGAACCACTTTAGGGATATTTTTGACTGGGAACTGGGGAAATCACCAACACCAGTGGTACTTATGAAGAGACGTCACGATGGATGTCAATAAATCCATACTAGTGAGTTGTGAGAGGGATAAAATGGTTATGTAACACCTCGAGTTTTATGAACCTTATTTAAATGGATAATGTTTTATTTTATGTTTTTTTATTTTAATATGATTTTAAAAAATAATGTCTCTATTGTAATATAGTTATGCCTTACGAAGTAAAACATGGCCCTTGAAATTTTCAGATGGAAGACATAGAATTACCAAAAAACCTCTTATCACTTCCTACCAGATTACTAGAGTCTATATCCATCAAGTCATGTTCAGAAGACTATTACTCTATTACGAACCTATGTATGTCTTGTAAACGACTCTGACGAGCATCGATAAGATGAAATATACTTCGTTCCTACAAATGAGTTAGCTAAATCTATAACTGTATCATAAATGCACATATTGAAGAGTATATGAATATGGGGAAGTACCACGAAGGTCTCTTCTTATGTTTCACCTTGTCCGATAACAACCTAGCCTTGGGAATGTTTCCTGAAGCTGCCTTGGATGGTGACCTTTGAGTAGATTATCTATTCCATGTCATATGTTTTACTGTGTATGGGATGCTCTATGAAATTGATACTTTCAAGTATGATGTGGTCCGACAGATCTATAAAGAGCTAGTTTATTTGAAAATCTCTGGTCTCCACAACACTATATCCTCCCTCTAGAAACCTAGATTCTTTATGCATAGGGATAATCCTAACATCTCAAGGTGTATATGGGATATAGAGTTCTAGGAACTAGAAACTAATCTGGGGATCCACCTAGAGACATTAGCAGATTATCCATATTGGTGGTTTTGGTAAAGGGACCACATGAGTGAAGTTTGTCTGGATGACTTGTAAAAATGTTTTAGAATTACGAGGGAACAATTCTTTAAAGTGGTGATAATGTGACTTCCCAAACATTTTTCATGTGTAATAATAATATTGTTTGGTTTTACTTTGTTAAATTTTCATGTTGTCCAAACAATGTTTTCAAGATCAAAAACAAGGAATGTTTTATTTAATTAAACACTAAAATGATTACATTGAATCAAGGCCAAAAGAAACCTTACTACCATAGGATACCTACTAAGAGACCTATAAAAATGATAGGGATACCACCAAGTACAAAAAAATACCAAGAAAATAGTGGGGGTCCATTGGATCCATCATGATGAAGACCATTATATCCAGAACCACAACAACCATTCTAAGCCTCAGAGGAATGAAGAGAACCATCTTCACCAAGTTGTCTTGAAGTTGAAATACCCAAAGAATGTATTTATAAGGGTCTTGTAGACCTTTGGAAATACATATGACATTTATTTTCTTTTTTAGGGCCGTTGGTGTTTAAAATGAAGTGACTATTAGTATCTTTTTAAACCAAAATAATTTATCTGTAAATTTTAAGATATATTGTATAATTTATCATAAAACCTATATAATTTCCTTAAGAATTTTAATTATTTTGAAATTTTTTATATATATTATATTTTATCTTTCACATCATGATTTAAAATTTTAAAGAATATATTATGAAACATTGTATGATTTCAAAATGTAGGTAAGTATTTCAAAAACATTTTAAATGTTTCAGATTTTTTAAATATCCCAGTGTTAAAATGGTATTTTAAAGATGTTTTTAAATAATGCTTTAGTTAATATAAGTATTCGGTTTTATAAATTAATTTTTATGTATAGTTATTATAAATATTCCTTTTTGAACATAACAAATAATGATTTTACTATGATTTTTAATTATAAAAGCATCTTGAATTTTCTATGTATTTGAGTACATTAAAGTTGTATCTTTGAACACATTTAATTGAACTTGTCTTTTAAAAGCATAATTTTTCGAAAACCTAAAATGAATTTGAAATCATGACTTTTGGGTTTTTAGTGAAAAGATAAAGTAAATATGTTTACTTTAATTAATTCAAAGGTAAGTATGAATTTTTTTTTAATTTGAGAAAAAGTTTATGAATAATTTTATTTATTAAAAGTTATACTATTGGTTATTTGATGAAAAAATATAATTTATATGTTGACTTGTGTAATTTAATGTTCCAAAGATCAAAATAATGTAGGAATCAGGTTTTATAAAATTAAAGATATCATTTATTTAATGAAATTGATTATTTGTAAATTTAACATCTTTATCTATGGCTATATGGTTTATTTGAAAGTTGGGTTTATAAAAAATATATACCCTAGGGTCAGCCCTCTGGCTGGGCTAAAGGAGGAAGCTTGTGCTACAACAGGAGTTGTCAAGGATTTGGAGGCCGAGCCTAGACCCTTCATCCTCAGTACAGGCCAACCATGGGTGTGTGTGTGTACTTGAACCTCAAGGATGCACAGGGGAACCATGTGGCACACCACTGTATGGGGTGGCACATCGGCAGGGGGTGGGCATAGAGCATGCTTGTAGAGACCCAGTACAGGGCAATACTGGTGGGGGGGATTTCTGAGCTATTACCAGGAGCTCCAGGGTTATAAAGGAGCCATGAAACCCACCATGTTTCAACATGGGATGTCGTTTTTAAGCAAAATGTGATTCAGGCTATTCGATCATGTCGTGCGTGATTTGTACCATCCGATCTGTCCACCATTCGAACTCCACTGCCACGGTAATAAAACCACATTTTCTCAAGACCGTTTGATCGTTCACTCAATTGATCGACACCGTTCTATCCATTTTAAATCCTGTATCATGCCTCAACTGTCTGATCAAATATGAGATTTCATCTCAACCCTCTATCGTTTTTTACCGTGAATTCACCATAGTCGTCTGATCAGATCCTGTTGGATCTAGACCGTCCATTTCTTTTCTGTTTTTCTTCTTACTCACACCAACCAGCGGCTTGCCCACTATTTTCTTCTTTCTTCTTCTTCATTTTTATTCTCCCTCGATATTCCCCTCCTATCTTTGGACCGACTCTCGACATATACCCATAAGATCTTCTCCGGTCTCCTTTCTTCTTCTTTTTTATTTTATTTTATTTGGCTTCAGTTTTAGTTTACATAATATTTATACATACATATATATATATATATATATCTTTAAATCACCGATTGATTTTGGGATTATTTCAAGTAAGATGTTGGACTTGTTTTGTTTCAGTCAATTTGGTGATTCTTTATTTATAATTTATGTATAAACCATTTTTTATAAAATATATATATATAGAGCCAATATAAACCCTATTTGTATATGTAATTTCACCTGAATTATTCTCCTCAACGTGCGAACAACCCCTACCCGACCTGGTTTCTCTCTCAAATCTAGGTATGAGATCGTGTTTGTTTCATTTTAAATTTAAAAACCCTTTTTATCTATTTCACAGTTATATGTATATGTATATAATTTCTTCCTAAACCATTTTTTTATTTCAAATAAAATTATCATCAGTGTTGCACTGATGTTTTTAAGGTATTAAACACCCATAAGGGTTAAATTTTCTTTATGTTCAATACATTGTGTATATATGTAAACTTATATATATGATTTCTTTATGTAACAAACCATTTTTGTTTTATTATCATTGAATGGTGATCATTTTTTTTAAGTGATGTTTCTTAAAACATGTAGTACATGTAGGGGTTTATTTTATAATATTTTTTTATATGAAAAACCCTTATTTACAATTCATGTATATAGGGTTATGTATAAGTGTGTGTGTATATATATATATATATGAGTTTGATTATGTAAAAAATTCTAATTGGTTTTTTTCAAAACCAATCCTTATTGATTAAATTATTTTTTTGAAGGAATCAATAGTTGGAAGAATACATTAAAGCTTGTTTCAGGTTGTGAAAACCCCACGTATACACCTTGTGTACATAGGGTTTCATATTTCCCAAACCCACATATACACATATATGTATTTCATTTTTGTTTTCTCAAGTTTTAAATAATTCTATCTATTTTAGTAAATGGTATAAATGTTTTCATGATTAAGCACAAAATATATATGTATATGCATAAGCGCATGTGATTAATTACTTATTTTTCTACATGAATACTCCACGTGAAATAATGATTTATTATCAATTCATTATATACCAATTTATCACAAGAAATTCCTCTGATTATTTATGTTTATATTTTAACCTTTTATGATATAAAAATTAACATTGCATAGATTATACTAGTATCTCAATGTCAAAACATGTAAATCATGGATTTGAAAAGGATTACATTTAAAAGGGATTAATGCAAGAATTATTACATTATGTATTCCAGTTTATATCCCATGGTCAAAATTTGTCATTTTAGTCCATGTATATCACTACTGCAACCATAACCAAAAAGTATAAAACCTCAACCTTTTAGAGTTGTGGCATAATTCATTTTAGTTATCGGTATATATGCAAAAGGAATATGTAATAAGAATGTAAGTATTCAATTTAGTATGTCACACTATGAATATAAGACCATACTGGACATATGAGTAATGTATTAGACATAAATTATAAGACGGGTTCTCCCAAATATCTCTCCAATGCATTGGGTAAATTTGAGTGTCATGAGACGTTATGTGTGACGATCTTGGTGGTTAGCCATACCTTGTGCAGATATGGGAAATGTGATTAGCGGTTAGCCTTGACTCATACTAAGTCATGTTTTATGGTCTTGGTACAAGGCCTTGACAACGTATGGAATTACAAATTCCATAATTATGTGTTGTTATATGACCATCCAATTAATTATTCAACTAATAGAATACCCCTTGGTGAAGAATATTTTGTGACAATGGAAATTAATGCATATGGCATGATTAAGTATGAAAATAGCAAGTCATACAAGGAAGGGGTATCTAAAGTTAAGGTTACATGAATATAATTTTAAGTGGTATTGAATCATGATATGATTACTTATGTAATTCTATTTAGATTTTTTCACATCACTTTTAGAATTTTTTTGATCAATTTATGAATTATTCATCATCCATGCATTCTTGAACATGTATGCGTACTCTAATTTATGTTTCACCAATAGTTTTTAAGTAAACACATATGAATCTTATGTAAAAGGTCTTTCTGAAAAAAACAAGTAACCTTTGAAAATATTGATGACGTTCCTAAAAGAATAATGTTTTCCAGGTAAGAAAAGGTTTTATGATTATTTCGAAGGTTGTTGTATTAAAAATGGAATTTATTCAATTTTTCTAAAACCCCTTACTGGGTATAATTATGCTCACCCGACATTTTCAATTTATCTTATAGGGTTAGTAGATTATTCCACACATTTATTACTCTTATGTGATGGAATCATTATGAAGCTTAACTTTGTCATGTTTTTGGAATAAGTGTATCAAAAACATCTGGTTTTCCAGAACCTAAACATAATCGATACTCTATATTGGAACGAGATGTGTAATTTTTGTATGCATGTGTCTATGAAAAAAATTTCACACCTTGTTTCAGGCACCGATTCTGGGCTTCTGGGGTCAGGGTTGTGATAGGAGGAGACCACTAATGTTTTATGTTGGGGATCACGTGTTTCTGAAGGTGAATCCCCATCATGGGAAGTGAAGGTTTGTTCGTGGGAGTAAGCTTTATCCCCAGTTTTTTGGGAATTTTGAGGTGTTGTATCATGTTAGAGTATTGGTATATTGGGTAGCGCTTCTCCCATAGATGAGATAGATACATGATGTTTTCCATGTGTCACAGCTCCGTCATTACCTTCAAAACATCTATCATGTCATCGATTGGGGAGGGATCGAGGTTGATGATGATGCGACTTTCGAGGAGTGGCCTCTAGAGATACAAGACTATAATGAGACAATGTTACATGGGTGTGTTATCCCCGTGTTTTGTGTCTTATGGAAGCATGGGGGTGTGGAGGAGACTACTTGGGAATGTGAGTCATAGATACACATTTAGTACCTTGAGCTCTTTGATGTTTATCCCCTCTCTTGTAATGTAGTTACTTTGGTGTTTGTAGAACTTTTCATTTATGCGATTTACTTCCCTTGTTTACTATTATGTTTTAATCTCTTCTTAGATTTACATTCCCCATGAGTGTTTGGGAAATGGTTTTTTTTGTTGAGTGGTTTTTCACTTGTTCCTCTAGTGAGGTAATGAGCTCCTGTGGTGGAGAAAGCTTGAGAGGTATCTCATGAGGTGGTCGTTCAGATGAACCCTTTGTGTTTCCTCTATAGGTTGGTTTTTCATTCTCATGGATGAGAAGGTTTTGAGAGGTATATGATGTATGAGCCCGAATCTGCATGGATCAACCCTTTGCATGTTATCAAATATTGAAGCGCTCAAAGGTTGATCAGAAGAAATTTGGAGGGGTTTGGTTATGTAAAATATGGGAAGATGGGATTACATGTCGTGTAACTACATTACATGATGTGACATCCTCTTTCATAGGTTGTTTCATGGTGTGAAAGAAGGGTTTGCGGTGTGAAATACTTTGGGGCCTGAAAAATAAAATAAAGCGTTTAGGTGACACATTTTTCAGTGGAACTCGACCTTGAGGAACTACACATCGTGAAAGGGGGTTACACTTTGTGTAATGCCCTGATGCTATATGTTTTAAGTGTTTTCCAGCCACTCTACTTTCATCAAAACCTATGGTTATAGTGGCTCTCCCTCGACCCTAGGTGACCTGATGACCCTCTCTTCATCATTTGGGGAATAATTTGTCAAGGAACGATCCCAATATCCCTACTTTGATCCGTAGCGACCTGTTTATGATATAAGGTATGATCTACCTCCATTATTTAGGTTTCTTCATTGAGGGGACACATTTTTCAGTGGAACTCAACCTCGAGGCACTACACAATGTGAAAGGGGGTTATTCATTGTGTAATGCCCCAATGCTGTATGTTTTAAGTGTTTTATAACAACTCTATTTTTATCAAAACCTATTGTTGTAGTGTCTCTCTCTCAACCCCAGGCGACCCGAAAACCCTATCTTCATTGTTTGGGGATTCCTTTGTCACGGATCGATCCCTAGCTCCCTCCTTTGATCTGTAGCGGTCTGTCTTCTATATAATGTATGATCCACCACCATTATTGGGGTTTCTTCAATCTATTTCCTTTAATTTCTCCATTCCATGTTATAGATCATGATATCCATGTTTCAAATGGAGTTTCATTGGTTGTTTGTTAGTGCAGTTCTGTCACGACACCCTCGGGTGGATGCAGTTGTTGCGGGAGAGGTGATCGTGATCCATTACATTGATCTATTCTCATGTAATGAATGTCAATGAACATTTGAGGTATGGGATTCTACGTTTATCTATTTATTTATGTGCAATTATAGAGTTACCAAGATTTAACCCCTTGTATTGCAATGAAATTGACCTAATAATTATATGAACCAGATTAAATAAATTGGTATCGATCCTATATTGTTTCTTTATACCATGATAATGGTTTGCATATTGATTTTCTAGATAGTGTGATATAAATGCCTTTCTTGATTCATAATGTTGTTCTTGATGGAAAATTTAAAAGAACATAAAGCCGAAATTAATTGATAATTAATTGGATAAAAGATAAAGAGGCATGTTTAAATAATCTTGTTGTTGTTGTTGTTGTTGTGATTTTATGATAATCAAATTGATGCATGCAAGAATGTTTAATGTAATTGGATAATGAACCTGAATTATGTTGATGCTTTTGGATAAAGGAATTAATGTCATCTTCAATTAATTTTTGATTTAATGTGGTGATATCTGGTGATAACTCGTTGTTTAGGTTACCCGTAGTTGGAACATGTGAATAATGAATTAGTTAATTTGAGATGGAATAAGAACTAGTTATGTGATAAATTTAACTCTCTATAGGTATTGAGTTTCCTGATTTCTTATAAAATCCAAGTGCCTCCACTTTGGAGCTATGAGAGCTCATTGTGTGTGAAGTAATAATTCCTTGCTTCGGGTATGAGAGCTATTTTTTATGTTTCTTTTTGCTATTTGTGATATTCTCTAGATACGAGACTTGTGGTTATGGGGGCAGGGAGGCTCGAATGTGATGTTACCCTAGGATGGATGATCCTGGAGGGATTTTGTGGTATGTGGTGGCTAGTAGGCCCAGTGGTTGTGGAATACGTTGACACCAAGAGTGGAGAGATGCATCGGTGTATGCATGTTGGTGTTGGTGAGGACATCAAGGATTATGGAACAGGTTGAAGTTGGTCTTACCTGTTGATGTGAAAGTGGATTATGTTGATTCTTTTGTGTGATTATCTATTTTAATTTACCCACTACTTGGGGTAGATGTTCCTCATTTCCCTCCTTCCAAAACAAGTGAAGACGTGTGGGGAATTCCATGTGCTCTCCGTTTTTATCATCTCAAGGATGGATGGTTCTACACTCCTACTATAGGTGGAAAATAATCAACATTTATCTCATCTAGTCACAGTGTTGAGCCCCTTGTGTTTGATAGTTGAGAACACTTTCTTATAATACCATGAAATATGTAAAGTGATAATGCAATTAATAAATGAATGAATTTTTAACCCATGGGGTTGGATCTTGCTGGGATGAAATGTTGAGGTTATATTTTATGAGAAGGTATCGACTCAGTTTGGTTATTCCTAGACGGTATATAACTTTGTTGGGATGCTAATGTAATGAAATGTGTGAAATGATAATAGTTAATTAATTTCAAAAGAATTAATTAACATAAATTACAATAGATAAAAAATGGATAAATTAGTTTAATGTATCTATTTAAATGGTTGTGGGTTTATAGGATATCTATTCTCAGTAGTGGCTATCAGAAGTTCGAGAGACGTTAGCTGCAGTTGAGTCTCAAACTAGGTTATGCTCATAATGTGGTTGTGAGATATATTATACCATGTACTTATTTTGATTTTATACGCTACTCCCCCCTGTAGATTTCGATGACTAACACCCCAGGGATTCTTAGCCCTGGGGGTGTTTTTCCTAACATCCTGGTGGAATGATGGCGAGATGAATACCCCCTTTGACCCCACTCTCTTATCTAGGTAGTTACTTTTTTTGGTATGAACGATGGTTAGTTTTTACTGTATATGTGTGTAGAGGGTTGTAATGGATCATAGTTATTTCACACACATATAACCTATATATAGTTTCTTAATGGCTGTTATAGGTATACCATGTATTGGCTATGATGGATTGAGGATCCTTACATAGTGTATGGACTATAATGGCATGAGGTATAATAACCAACTTATGATACATGTTATTCAAGCTATGCTAGACCCAGAGAACTACCTGGTTACTTTTGGTTATGTGGATGTGATGGTGGTGCGTTGCACATGGTTTTGGTTTTGGTACTTCACCCATGTATCTTCAGGATGGACTTTTTAGAGAGAGATTCTCAGGACATGTGACATTGGGGAAAAGTGGAAAACCAGTGGGTACATTGTATAGGGGTACACTTTATATTCTTTATTATACTATATACTCTTTTATGTGATACTTGGTAAGAGTATCCATGGTGAGGTTGGGAACTTAGTATACCTATTTTGGTGGTGAGTTAGTTTCACTTGTTGTTCAATGTGCTTTAGTATGATTTACTAACTATTGTTCGAGAGGCTCTAGGGAGGATCCTACTAAGTATAATGTTATACTCACCCTATGTTATATAAACTGTTTTCAGGTCTCTTGGAGTTGGTTGGAGATCAGGCTGGTTACTACTAGCATTCGGGTTTTCCAAGAGCTATTCGGGTTTTGTGGTCACTGTTGTTTTACATTCTTATAGTACTTCTTATTTTCCATTTCAGTTGAAGTAGTCTTTTCATGAAATTAAATATATGTTCTTGGGTTTCTTTTATATTTTAGTCTGAGAATGATTTGGTTTGTATCTATCTTATATCTATCTTCCGCATGTTTTCTCTTAGGGGGTAATGCCTCCCATCTATGTGTTTTATATACCCGCAATGCTAGTCACCGACTGAGGGCCTACTGGAGGTGGGACTTGGGGTTCATTATCTATCTTTTCTCATTGTTTTCCTAGGAGGGTTCCACTTTGTGGGGAGGGGGTTATGAAAGAATAAACAAGAGAATAAAGCATAGCACATGGGTTAGAAGGCATAATGTGATGACACAAAAAGGTACAAACATATGGAATAATAACATATAGAACATGATATCTTGTAATCTTGTAATCTTAGTAATTTGAAATCAATATAAAACATTACATAAGAACAAGTCAAGGCTAACTACTAAGATTGTTACACATGGAGCATGAGTCAAGGAAACCCACCATGACCATTGCACATGACATCTCATGAGACTAAAAATTACCCAATTAATTCGAGCTCTATCTAGGTGAACCCATAATAACATTTTCATGAATATGTTTTCCACATAAATAATCAAACATAACAAATCAAGCACAATCATAAGGGTTACACATGGAAAGAAATGGGTATCATAATCAAGTCAAATGGCATATGAAAAGGGATTTTCATAATGATGACTATGAAAGAATGGATTTAAATCATACATGGACATTAATAATGAAAAATCGACATAGATATTGATAATTTGTTTAAAATTTAATTGAAAAAATGTAAAATTATGGTTTAAGAAACTTAATAAATAAAACATTTTAGTGTAGTTTAAGGGAAAATTCTCACAATTCTTTTGAACAGAAAATGCATAATTGTTTGTATAAAACTATAAATTTACCAAGTTAGTTTTTCAGGATAAAATTAGTGATGTTATAAAAATAATTGTGGCTTAAAAAAATTATAGATTTCACTTGAAAATGGGAAGGAAACCAGGAATTTCACTTTATTTGGGCTTGCTTATTGGGAAGAATTATGAAGGGAACCTTTTTAAAACATGTATTTCCCCATAAAGAAGGATATAATGATCTTGACACACGATTTTGAAAAATTTAAATATAATTTATAAGATTTATATAAAAATAAAGGAGAGTTAAATTATAGTAAAGAGAGAGAATTCATAATCTGATGGAAAAAATGTAGGTTCAAAAAGAATCTCTTACCTTATTTATGAAATGGTTCTTCAATTGAATTTAATATCCTACGTAATAAAATTAAATACATTAATTAATTAATTCAGAACATTTATTACATTAATTTGATTTAGTATATTTTTATTAAGTTCATTTATGGATTTTTTGACAAGTTATAAGATAGAATTTCATTGTTCATGAGTTCTCGTTTCCTATGATTTCATGATCGGTTTACGTGTATACATGTACGGAAAATAATGTTAAATGATAATTATTGTACAAAAATTGATGTTATTTGTTATTAATGAAAATAATAAATATTAAATGGTTATATAATTCATTTGGTTATTTGGGGTGAGGATTGTAACGCCCCGACCCTAGTTGCCTAGAGTCGGTGCATTATTACATAACATTGGCATGATCACAAGAAAGATCAAATCTCGAAAGACCGATTGGTTTAGTAGCCTTGGAAACGCTAGATATATTCATAAGTTTTACATTACATCATAAAATGAAAAACTACTACAACAATATAATGTTTCCACAGTCTACACTATAATCCCCTCATAATATCCCTGCAGGTCATTCATAACTTACATCTTCACATCCTGGGAAAAATAAAACATAGAAAAGGGGTGAGCTCAAATGCCCAGTAAGGATAACAATATAGCGGAACATTCAAAAATAAGCATAAACATTTAAGGCAATGAATTACTAAAACAAAAGCCTTTTAAACTTGAACTTCAACATAGTATGGCAAAAGTAAAATGAAATAATGCCATTTACTTGTTCACATGGATATTCTACTAATCGAATAATCACATGCAAAATCAATAACCACTTTCATAATGTTGGAATGCATAATGCCAGACTATCATAACCACATAGCCAAGGCCTCGTGCCAAGACTAAAAATAAGATTTTGTCAAGGCCTTGTGCCAAGACACTAGTTTGTCTCATGAGACCTACCGATGCATCGAGGAGCTATAGCGGGCTCCACCCGTCACTTATTAAGTCCAATGCATTCCCATATGAAAAGGTTTAAACATAACATAAACATTCGTATTAAAACTAGCATACGAAATGTCAATAATTTCACCATAAACTATGAATGGTATAAAAATAGCACATCCACAGTCAAACATATCACAAAACCTTCAATACAATATAGAAGTTTTGTATCATAATAAATCAACTTCAAATAAGCGTAAAATCCATCAAAGGATGTTGACATAGATGAAATCAAAACACTTTTTAGAGAAATACCTCTTTCTATTTTTGAAATCATTTAAGAGCCATATAAAATAAAACATTTTCTTGAAAATATTCTTATAAGCTTGTAAGGGAAGCTTTGACGATTTTATAACGGCGGAAAATAACCGCACCCGCCGTATAAGTTAAAAAAAACATTCTTACCTCAATTCTGTCGAAAAGGTTAAAAAGGACCTTGTTTTGAAAACGACGGAAAGATTCCTTTATAAACCTCTTATAAAAAGTCAAACAAGGGTATAAATGACTTTAACCCATATTCTTGTAAATAGTAAAAATGTTTTGAAATACATTTTTAAGAAACATGGATGTGGATGATAAAGATATCCCAGTAGATTATTACGTATAAACAACCTCGGATAATGAAGTGATTGTGAAACAACCCTTACCTTGTACTTTTCCTTGGTTGGGGTAGGTTAACCTCATGTATAATGGTGAAATAGTTGTTATTAAATTATACAAGAATCATATATATTAATATGATATCATATATGATCTTTTAACATTGATTTGTTAATAATATCTTAGAATTATCGTCGTTTCGGGAGTTAACTTACTCATTTTCTTTTATATGTTTTGTTACATAAGCCATGGTTGTTGTATCTTATTCATATCCAGAATGATATCCAGTCCTTAAACATCATTTTTAAATCATCAAATTATAATTATACTTGAATGGATACGATGGAGAATGAATCTCATCGCGTTCGTGGAGACGGTAGTCCGTACGTACGCACAAACGCTACTTCCATTTAATTTTTTTATTTTAAAAGAATCGAATCCAAATGATACATAGGTATATTACTATTCCAGTATAATATAATATTTTATATATGTTACTTAAGTTCATTAACACCATCCTTTATACGTTCCATGTGTGGTATTAACGAGTCATATCATTTTAAGGGGGCGGTAGTCCGCACTTCCTCAAAAGAAATTATCGTATGTATATACAACATGAAACGAATAATGGTATGAAATAAAATGGAATTAAAGAAGCTTATATATAAAATATATATCATTAATATCATATTTAATTACAGTTCCATCATAATGGCCACCATGAGAGGCGGTAAGATGTATTTGAACAATCATCGTTTCGTGAGGCGTTAGTTTGCCATCCACAGAAACATTATGTTCATCATCCATTAGATGGAGTTGTGTGTATGTGTAGTTTGAATCCTTCTTATAAAAACATCCTAGTATATTTAGGATACTGGTGTTGTTACAAAATAAAGGAAATAAAAAGAGTTTGGGGGTTGGAGAAGCAAAATAAAGGAAAATAATTTAAGAGAAATTGTTACCTTTAATTTAGGTAACTCACTTTGGTTGGAACCAAAGGACTTCATGAAATGATTTCTGCCTAAGGTGAAGCTTCAAGGAGGAGTAGAGGGATGTGGGGAGATTAGTTGGGCAGAGTTTGGACGAGCCAAGTGGCTTGAGAGGTGTGAGGAATGAGTAGAAGTGGTCTCCTTTTATAAGGGAGAGGAGGGGCTCTTTAGGAAAGTGTGAAAGTATTACTTTATAATATATTTGTATTCGGTTTATAATGGTCCAAAAATCATTGAGGTCGAAGATAAGATGACTCATATTCTAAATAACATCAACCAATAAGAATTGGACAGGTTTTAGATAATATTTTAATCATTATAATCTTATTTATTTAAATGATTTATTAATGAGGTAAACATTGCATCATTATTGTGTCATTAATAATTTAACTTATTTGATGTCTAAAAATTATAAATAAAATATCATTATGTAGGAAATCTTTTTAGCTTTCTAATGAATATTTATAATCGAAAATCCAACATGTATAACCCTATGTAAAAATTGTTCTTCTAAAAGATGTAAGCTTATGCCATTTTTATTTTTATTTTAACTTTATTAATATAAAGTGTCCCTACCACATACAAGTGGCTCCAAGGGGTCCCCAAATTGTTCCAAGGATGCTCATGGTCGGGTATGTGTCCACCAATAAGGTTAGGACACGTTTTAGGGTAATTTTGTATTATTATAATATTATTTTTTAACCCTTATTTACCGGATTTACCCTTAACCATGGTAAATAAAATATTTACCACAGTAATTATTCAAAATGTCTAAAAATAAAAGTTACCTATTTACAAAATTTGGACATCCTGATTCCAAATATGGAATCCATTTTTCTAAATTCAAAACACAGAAGAGGCAGAAATTAATTTAAAATTAATTCCCGCTGTCAAAACAAAAAGCGTGTTTTTAAGAGATAATAACTATCAAAAGATTGACACTTGTTTATGTTCGGTTTAATTGTAAAATTATGTCCAATGACCAACATTATATTAAATGGTAAAAATATATTCTAAATGTACTTTAAAACCACTCAAATTCACAATTTATCACTATTAATTATTTTGATTAAAAAAGTTGTTTTTAATTAAAATTTAATAATTTTCACTATTCATCAAAATATGAAAGTTATCCGAAATGTACCAAAATTTCACCTTAGGCTAAATTCGATATTCCGAATCCAAAAATGAAGTCCATTTTCAAATATAAAATATATATAATTTCAAAAAGTAGGTGTTACTATTCATAACGTCTAGTTAGATTAGTTATGGTGTGTTAGAACTCGGTGTTGCGTACAACACACGCTATCACATTATTCAAAGAGAAGCGTACCGTAGAAGCTTGGGGTGTTACATTCTCCCCTCCTTCAAATAATTGTGTCCTCGCAATTTCTAGGGTATTACTGCATAAAAAGACTCGGGTGGTTCTTCATCATCAGTTCCTCAGGTTCCCACGTTGCCTCTTCCATCTTATGGTTTCTCCACAAAACTTTTACCAGACGTGTCGTCCGGTTTCTCAGTACTTGTTCTCTTGTATCAAGAATATTGACGGGCTCTTCACAATAAGACAGATCGGGTTCCAGTTCTAATTCCTCATAGGTGAGTACATGCGTTGGGTCAGGCATGTATTTTCTCAACAGAGATACGTGGAACACATCGTGAACTTTAGAGAGACTTGGCGGCATTGCCAATCGGTAAGCTACAGCCCCAATTCGTTCTAGAATTTCGAAAGGTCCGATGTACATGGGACTCAATTTACCTTTCTTACCAAAACGTATGACTCCCTTCCACGGAGATACCTTCAGAAAAACATGATCACTGACTTGAAATTCCAAATCCTTCCTTCGATTATCGGCATAGCTCTTCTGCCTACTTTGAGCTGCTTTGATGTGATTTTGGATTACTTTCACCTTTTCCACCGTTTCCTCCACCAGTTCTGGGCCTACAAGTTTTCTTTCACCAACGTCATCCCAACAGGTTGGTGTACGACATCTCTTTCCATATAACGCTTCATATGGTGACATCTGAATACTCGAATGGAAGCTATTGTTATAGGAAAATTCTACCAGAGGTAAATATTGATCCCACATACCCTGAAAGTCAAGTGAGCAAGATCTCAACATGTCTTCTAAGGTTTGAATAGTCCATTCTGATTGTCCGTCTGTCTGAGGGTGGTAAGCAGTGCTCAAATAAAGTTCAGTATCCAGGGATTTCTGAAGACTTTTCCAGAATCTTGAATTAAAACGGGGATCACAATCAGAAACAATTGATAAGGGTACTCCATGAAGTCTCACAACTTCATTAATATATAGTCTTGCTAGACGTTCCAGGGGTAGATCTTCTCTTATAGCAAGAAAATGTGCTGACTTGGTAAGACGATCAACAATAACCCATATTGCATCATTCTTTCTAGGAGTATTTGGTAGCCCTATGACAAAGTCCATCGTAATATTGTCCCATTTCCACTCCGGTATGGGAAGAGGTTGCATGACTCCTCCAGGCTATTGCCTTCCAGCTTTCACTTGTTGACAAACCATACATCTTGACACAAAATCAGCAATCTCCCTCTTCATGTTGTCCCACCAAAAATGTTCCTTCAAATCTCTATACATTTTGGTGCTCCCAGGGTGTATAGAGAAATTGGAACTATGAGCATCATCCAGCAATTCCCTTTTTAGATCAGGTAAATCGGGAACACAAAGTCTCTTCCCGAATTTCAAAATCCCATCTTCATACACAAAGTCTCTCAATCTCCCATCATTCACAGCTTTAATCTTCTTTTGGAATTCTTCATCATCGGTCTGAGAACTCTTAATCCTTTCTAGTAAAGATGGTTTGGAAACCATTTGAAAAAGCATTGATGTTTCACCTTCCCTGGTTATTCCCATGTCCATCTTCACTAGATCCATGAAAATTGGATCCCTTTCAATTCTCATATTGTTCAAAACTCCATGGTCTTTTCTACTCAAAGCATCTGCCACCTTGTTTGCCTTCTCTGGGTGGTAGTGTATCGTACAATCATAATCCTTGAGTAATTCAAGCCATCTCCTTTGCCTCATGTTGAGTTCTTTTTGTGAGAAAATATACTTCAAACTCTTGTGATCAGTATAAATCTCACATTTTTCCCCATAGAGGTAGTGCCTCCATATCTTCAAAGCAAAGATCACAGCTGCTAACTCAAGATCATGAGTAGGATAGTTTTGTTCATGAATTTTCAACTTTCGTGATGCATAGGCAATAACTCTATCATTCTGCATAAGGACACAGCCAAGTCCCTTCTTTGATGCATCACTATAAATAACGAACCCATCATTCCCCGATGGTAGAGTCAATATAGGAGCATTGACTAATCTTCTCTTCAGTTCTTCGAAACATTCTTCACACTCTTTTGTCCAAACAAATTTAACCCCTTTACGTGTGAGCTTCGTTAATGGGTTAGCCAATCGGGAAAAATTCTGGACGAAACGTCGATAATAACCTGCCAAACCAATAAAACTACGTACCTCAGTTATACTCGTAGGTGCTGGCCATTCTTGTATTGCCTTGGTCATAGAAGGATAAACAGAGATTCCATATTTGGAGACAATATGGCCAAGAAAAGAAATCTCATGAAGCCAGAATTCACACTTGCTAAACTTCCCATATAATTCATGCCTCCTCAGAGTCTTCAAGATAATGCGTAAGTGATTTTCATGATCTTCGTAGGTTTTGGAGTATACCAGAATATCATCAATAAATACCACCACAAATTCATCGAGATACTCCTTGAAAATTCTATTCATTAGATCCATGAATACAGAGGGTGAATTAGTCAATCCAAACGGCATTACAGTAAACTCGTAATGCCCGTACCTGGTTCGAAATGCTGTTTTCGGAATGTCTTCCTTCTTCACACACAACTGATGGTATCCAGATCGAAGGTCAATCTTTGAAAAGTATTGAGCTCCATGCAGTTGGTCAAATAAATCATCAATACGAGGTAGGGGATACTTGTTCTTTATCGTTATAGCATTGATCTCCCTGTAGTCGATACATAACCTTATAGATCCATCTTTCTTTTTAACAAAAACAACAGGGGATCCCCATGGAGAAACAATAGGGCGAATAAATCCCTTATTACTCAATTCCTCTAGTTGTTTCTTTAGTTCGACTAACTCTACAGTGGCCATTCTATAAGGGTTCTTCGATATAGGCCTTGATCCAGGAATCAAATCAATGGAAAACTCAACTTCTCGTTCTGGAGGATGTCCAGGTAAATCTTCTGGAAATACATCTACAAATTCTTTCACAACAGGTACATCCTCTATTTGAACATTCCTTTCCTCACCGACAGTTATTTCATTCTCTTCCTCCCCAATAATTGAATTAAGTTGAGCTACTGGGGGTGGATCTAAATAAGAATTAGGTGGTGACGATTCTGCTCTAAAAATAAGGTGCTCCTTATCATTATCATCAAGAATCGTAACCTCTTTCTTCTTACAATAAATCTTCACATCATAGTCCGAAAGCCAGTCCATACCGAGGATTATATCAAACTCAATCATAGGTATGACGATGAGATCAGAAGATAAAGAAAATTTATGTGCTCTAATGGGGACTGATTCACAAAACTTTGTTGCAATGATACTTCCCTTAGGAGTTTTAACTGAAAACTCCCTTATTAAATCAAATTGGAAATATCTAATTTTCTTAGCAAACTGGGAAGATATGAAACAATGCGATGATCCAGAATCAAATAATGCATTTGCTAAACTTGAGGAAACCATTAAATTACCTGCCACCTCGTCTTTCGGAGCTTCTACCTCAGTAGTAGTGATAGCATAAGCCTGGCCTTGATCCCTTGGCCTTTTCTGAGGTAAGTTCTCCTGACGCTTAGGAGATGCATTTGCATAATGCCCCATCTCCCTGCAATTGTAGCACTGAACGTTGGTAGCTTCCTTCTTCCCCTTGCAATCATGAGCTTGGTGGCCTTTTTCACCACACTTGTAACAGACTCCCATTCCCTTTAAGCAAGTACCAGGATGTTTCTTCCCGCATTTACCACAAGATGGATATTCAACCTTTCCCTTCTTCCCCTTATTTCCATTCCCAGATTGATCAGTAGGTCTCTTCTTCTCTTGCTTTGCTTTAAAGTCATAAGACTTAGAGAATTCCTTGTCGGTCTTGATAGCACATGAGACAATGTCTTCGTACGATGAAAAGGATTGTGAGACTAATGCTTGACGGAGAAATGGTTTTAACCCATCAAAGAAACGATCAATCTTACTTCTTGGGTTACGAATATAATCACCAGCGTACCTCGCTAACCTTGTAAAGTTACCTCTTACTTTGTGACATTCTCATCCTCCTTTTGTCTCGGACTCAGAAATTGCCTTTCCATATCTTCTCGATGGTCGCGAGGGAAGTATTTTTCTAAAAACAGATCTTTGAACTCCCTCCATTCCATATTTGATACTTCATCATCTTCCTTTGTATTTTGAATCAATGACCACCATTGATCAGCATCTCCAGTGAGGCGGTAAACTGCCATGATAACTTTTTCCCTTTCACTGCTCCCCAAAGCCTGAAATATTTTCTCTAGGGAAAATATCCATTGCTCAGCTACTAAGGGATTTGTATTCCCATTGAACGTTGGTGGTTGTTGCCTCATGAATCGATCTAACATTGATCCTCCACGCTGCGGATCAGGGTGCTCTATAAGGGTAATGTTATTATTCATAACCTGAGTAAGTTGTCCCAGTATGGTGATTAGCTGATCAGCACCAGTTGCATCACCAGCCCCACTATAATTATCTTGAGCAGGAGGGCAATCCCTACATGGAGTGCGTGCATTGATACGGTTTCCATTTCTTCCACTAGGCGCCATTTCTAAACAATGGCATAAATAGATCAGTTTATGAATCAAAATACATAATCCCATACTTATAAAACACTTAACATAAATTGAACTATTTATGGATATAATCCATAATCATAAAAATGTTTTCTTTGAGGATGTATATACTCATAAACCCTTCATAATGATTTGTAAAGATAGTGAGAGTTATCCTAAGCATATCCCCCGGGAGTGTCGTAACCAAGAGTGCAGCAAGGCCCGTTGTCGTGCACCAGTTCCCGTTCGAGTCTAGCTCAAAGCGGTGTTTTCGGGTTTTACCCCTAGGTACATCTGTGCCAGAGCCGCCTCTACCTGCTTGTATCCATACAGGGATGTATTGCTTGGAAAACTCACAAAATCTCTACAATACCAAAATTCTAGGAAGTTCTTCTATACTAATCCTCAAATTTCATCTTAGGTCTACGTGCTCTAATCAGAGTTTATCTAAATCTATCTTCCAAGGTTTGTACTAAACTTCCTCTGATACCAACTGTAACGCCCCGACCCTAGTTGCCTAGAGTCGGTGCATTATTACATAACATTGGCATGATCACAAGAAAGATCAAATCTCGAAAGACCGATTGGTTTAGTAGCCTTGGAAACGCTAGATATATTCATAAGTTTTACATTACATCATAAAATGAAAAACTACTACAACAACATAATGTTTCCACAGTCCACACTATAATCCCCTCATAATATCCCTGCAGGTCATTCATAACTTACATCTTCACATCCTGGGAAAAATAAAACATAGAAAAGGGGTGAGCTCAAATGCCCAGTAAGGATAACAATATAGCGGAACATTCAAAAATAAGCATAAACATTTAAGGCAATGAATTACTAAAACAAAAGCCTTTTAAACTTGAACTTCAACATAGTATGGAAAAAGTAAAATGAAATAATGCCATTTACTTGTTCACATTGATATTCTACTAATCGAATAATCACATGCAAAATCAATAACCACTTTCATAATGTTGGAATGCATAATGCCAGACTATCATAACCACATAGCCAAGGCCTCGTGCCAAGACTACAAATAAGATTTTGTCAAGGCCTTGTGCCAAGACACTAGTTTGTCTCATGAGACCTACCGATGCATCGAGGAGCTATAGCAGGCTCCACCTGTCACTTATTAAGTCCAATGCATTCCCATATGAAAAGGTTTAAACATAACATAAACATTCGTATTAAAACTAGCATACGAAATGTCAATAATTTCACCATAAACTATGAATGGTATAAAAATAGCACATCCACAGTCAAACATATCACAAAACCTTCAATACAATATAGAAGTTTTGTATCATAATAAATCAACTTCAAATAAGCGTAAAATCCATCAAAGGATGTTGACATAGATGAAATCAAAACACTTTTTAGAGAAATACCTCTTTCTCTTTTTGAAATAATTTAAGAGCCATATAAAATAAAACATTTTCTTGAAAATATTCTTATAAGATTGTAAGGGAAGCTTTGACAATTTTATAACGGCGGAAAATAACCGCACCCGCCTTATAAGTTAAAAAAACATTCTTACCTCAATTCTGTCGAAAAGGTTAAAAAGGACCTTGTTTTGAAAACGACAGAAAGATTCCTTTATAAACCTCTTATAAAAAGTCAAACAAGGGTATAAATGACTTTAACCCATATTCTTGTAAATAGTAAAAATGTTTTGAAATACATTTTTAAGAAACATGGATGTGGATGATAAAGATATCCCAGTAGATTATTACGTATAAACAACCTCGGATAATGAAGAGATTGTGAAACAACCCTTACCTTGTACTTTTCCTTGGTTGGGGTAGGTTAACCTCCTGTATAATGGTGAAATAGTTGTTATTAAATTATACAAGAATCATATATATTAATATGATATCATATATGATCTTTTAACATTGATTTGTTAATAATATCTTAGAATTATTGTCGTTTCGGGAGTTAACTTACTCATTTTCTTTTATATGTTTTGTTACATAAGCCATGGTTGTTGTATCTTATTCATATCCAGAATGATATCCAGTCCTTAAACATCATTTTTAAATCATCAAATGATAATTATACTTGAATGGATACGATGGAGAATGAATCTCATCGCGTTCGTGGAGACGGTAGTCCGTACGTACGCACGAACGCTACTTCCATTTAATTTTTTTATTTTAAAAGAATCGAATCCAAATGATACATAGGTATATTACTATTCCAGTATAATATAATATTTTATATATGTTACTTATGTTCATTAACACCATCCTTTATACGTTCCATGTGTGGTATTAACGAGTCATATCATTTTAAGGGGGCGGTAGTCCGCACTTCCTCAAATGAAATTATCGTATGTATATACAACATGAAACGAATAATGGTATGAAATATAGTGGAATTACAGAAGCTTATATATAAAATATATATCATTAATATCATATTTAATTACAGTTCCATCATAATGGCCACCATGAGAGGCGGTAAGATGTATTTGAACAATCATCGTTTCGTGAGGCGTTAGTTTTCCATCCACAGAAACATTATGTTCATCATCCATTAGATGGAGTTGTGTGTATGTGTAGTTTGAATAATTCTTATAACAACATCCTAGTATATTGAGGATACTGGTGTTGTTACAAAAGAAAGGAAATAAAAAGAGTTTGGGGGTTGGAGAAGCAAAATAAAGGAAAATAATTTAAGAGAAATCGTTACCTTTAATTTAGGTAACTCACTTTGGTTGGAACCAAATGACTTCTTGAAATGATTTCTGCCTAAGGGGAAGCTTCAAGGAGGAGGAGAGGGATGTGGTGAGCTTAGTTGGGCAGAGTTTGGACGAGCCAAGTGGCTTGAGAGGTGTGAGGAATGAGTAGAAGTGGTCTCCTTTTATAAGGGAGAGGAGGGGCTCTTTAGGAAAGTGTGAAAGTATTACTTTATAATATATTTGTATTCGGTTTATAATGGTCCAAAAATCATTGAGGTCAAAGATAAGATGACTCATATTCTAAATAACATCAACCAATAAGAATTGGACAGGTTTTAGATAATATTTTAATCATTATAATCTTATTTATTTAAATGATTTATTAATGAGGTAAACATTGCATCATTATTGTGTCATTAATAATTTAACTTATTTGATGTCTAAAAATTATAAATAAAATATCATTATGTAGGAAATAGTTTTAGCTTTCTAATGAATATTTATAATCGAAACTACAACATGTATAACCCTATGTAAAAATTGTTCTTCTAAAAGATGTAAGCTTATGCCATTTTTATTTTTATTTTAACTTTATTAATATAAAGTGTCCCTACCACATACAAGTGGCTCCAAGGGGTCCCCAAATTGACCCAAGGATGCTCATGGTCGGGTATGTGTCCACCAATAAGGTTAGGACACGTTTTAGGGTAATTTCGTATTATTATAATATTATTTTTTAACCCTTATTTACCGGATTTACCCTTAACCATGGTAAATAAAATATTTACCACAGTAATTATTCAAAATGTCTAAAAATAAAAGTAACCTATTTACACAATTTGGCCATCCTTATTCCAAATATGGAATCCATTTTTCTAAATTCAAAACTCAGAAGTGGCAGAAATTAATTTAAAATTAATTCCCGCTGTCAAAACCAAACGCGTGTTTTTAAGAGATAATAACTATCAAAAGATTGACACTTGTTTATGTTCGGTTTAATTGTAAAATTATGTCCAATGACCAACATTATATTAAATGGTAAAAATATATTCTAAATGTACTTTAAAACCACTCAAATTCACAATTTATCACTATTAATTATTTTGATTAAAAAAGTTGTTTTTAATTAAAATTTAATAATTTTCACTATTCATCAAAATATGAAAGTTATCCGAAATGTACCAAAATTTCACCTTAGGCTAAATTCGATATTCCGAATCCAAAAATGAAGTCCATTTTCAAATATAAAATATAAATAATTTCAAAAAGTAGGTGTTACTATTCATAACGGCTAGTTTGATTAGTTATGGTGTGTTAGAACTCGGTGTTGCGTACAACACACGCTATCACATTATTCAAAGAGAAGCGTACCGTAGAAGCTTGGGGTGTTACAAGGATGAATCATTTGATAAGAAGTTTGTGATAATCTTTTAGATTAATTTGGTGGTTTTTCGATCATCACTAACTTGTATTGTTTTATTAATTAATTTTATGTTTATATCAGGATTCCAAAACATTAAATACGCTATAATACATATATTACAATATAGCTTAACCATAAAAATATCTTTATGACCAGTCTTAAAATAGGTAATGGATGTTGAAAATTCATCATCCTTGAATGTGATAAATCAATATATCATAGATGATATCTTCTTTTTTAGTAAAAAATGAGTAGAGAAAGAAATGATGATGGATTATTCCATTAACATAATAAAATTATAATATATGTGGCATACTTAAGTTACCATGCCACTTGGAAAATGGTAGGTGATGAGAGAATAAGAAAATAAAATAAATTGGATTGAAATTAAAAGAAAAATAAAGAGGTTTTTACCTCTTGAATTCTCATCCTTGAGAATTTTCTTGAGGCACTTGAGTTTGGTCTTTTATTGAGGATAAATGATTTGAGACATGTGGTAGAGACTTGGGAAGATGACTGCATAAAATTTGGAAAAGTTTAAGAGATTTAAAGATGTAAGGAGAAGGGGTGGTGAGAGATGGTTTTTATACGGGGGAGGGGTAGGTTTATTCTATTATTATATTCATTAGTTTTTTAAATTGCCTCAAGACTATGAATAGTGTATATTATTGTGACTAAATATAGTATATATTGCATGTTAATTTGAATCAATGGCCACTTAAATCATCAATGACTCAAGCATGACTCAAAAATTCATTTATTTACATTATACCATAAATTATCCTATTTCACTATCCATAAAAATTATACTATTTTAGAAAAATCCCCAAAATTCAACCAAACTATTTTTTGATGTGTACAATTCAAAAATGGACTCCATTTTAGAAAAATAATTTTTTAAATATGAGAAATTTATTCTTTATATAAAACAATCATTTACTCAAAAAAACATCGATTTTAAAATTATAATTGATTTTATAACACTTTGAAATTAATTAAGGACTCATAAAATTACATTATAAATGTCACCTTCGATCAAAGTTGATATCAAATTGCTCAAGATTATTTATTATAATGACTCATTACTTTATTAATTCTTTATTCCATGATTGATAGTCTAGGTATTGAGGGGTACATATTCCATTATGTTATGCTCATGCACTGTGATTATGTCATCATACCCTTATGCTCATCTTACTCACACTAAAGATATTCAATTGTTAATTCTTATGTTTACCATTAATAAACATTTCATATCACCATAAATATGTTTCTTTTTCCTCAGGATATAATTAATAATGACAAATTATTTGTCTTTAGAAAGGAATCATTTGTGGAGAATTTTATGGGAGATGTTGTAGACTTAATATATAATACGAAAATTTGGGTATAGTGGGAGAAATACTCTATTATAGTCATCAATGTTGTTTATGCAACATTTATTCATAATTCTATAAATATATAAACCTAAGAGGTCCTTGGGTATGTAATTGATCCAATGTTTTGTTTTTATGTTGTAAGGATTGGATTGAAAAAATTGGGTCACATTTGTTGGTATCAAAGCCATAAATGTAAAGATTATGTTTTTATCACCAAATCCAGGAGTGCAGGTCTGTGGTTGATACAAATACTAACTTCGATGTTAAAAGATCTGATAACCCATGTATGTGGGTAAATACTAACCTAATATGATCTGTAGGTATAAGATCTTTCATTCTTACAAGTGTATTTCAAAATGGAGAAATTTTAAAACCTATCTAAGGATGGTGGGGTTATCTTGAAATATCACACCCCCACAACACTAAGGAGAGTTTCTAGCCCAGATAACACCCTGATCACTATGCTCAAACCTCAATGTTATCCCTATGATGATAAATTTTTAATTCTACATATTACATAATGAAAGATGTATCAAATGTTCAAATAGATCATGCCTTTATGATCAATATAGAATAATACTGATGTTGTGATATTTAATTATTTTAAATGGGAATCATAAGGCTTTTATGTAATTTAGAACATAAAATAAGAGAGATGATACATAAAGAGTGTCTTACGTCAGAAGTCTGATTCACATACTAAATATTAGTCTTGAATCACCTGTATCGACGTATGGGTTATGATGCCGCAAACGGATCATCAGGGCATTGTGATACAATGATGATGAAAGTGAAGCATGGTTTAATAGAAAAAATTATATAAATGTTATTAATAATATTATCAATATTATTTATATAATTTACATATATCTCATTGGGGAAATGTTCACCTAACATCCCAAAGAATCTCCCCCCTTTTCCTTTCTCTACAATTCTTGAAAAAATCGATTCGTTTTTTTCATTTGTAACATTTTTTATTATGAATTTGAGAAACCATTTTTTTTCTCTCCAATATCTCACATGTCTCTTTCATGTGAGGCCATTATAGAAAAAATAAAAATTATCCATAATTCAAAACTTTGTATTTGACCAAGACAAACATAGGTTTTTTATTTATAGTGATAAAATCTAAATATGGTTGATAACGTACAATTGAATACAAAATCAGGGATGATGAACAATGTGTTTTTTCCTCAAACAAAGGGGTTCTTCCAAAATTAGTGTTTCCAATCCATACTTTTATTCTAAACATAGTGTATATAAATGATACATTCTACTTAAAACCTAGGGTATGAATTGTGTTTCTAGATTACTTATAAAACACATCCAGATTACAAATTTTTTTAGAAATCAAATAATCACCCATTTGTTAAAGACTGAGTATACTTAAAAAATAAAAAAAATTATTCCAATAATTATTATCTTTAAAATAATGTAAATTAATTTCATTAGCATACATAAATATGTGTGTTTGTGATCTTACAAATCAAAAAGAAATTAACAAAATTGTTGAATCAAAAAATTATCAACATAGGGTTTAGGATAAAATATTTATTTAATTTCATGTATTCCCTTAAATAGTATAATAATTCGTAATAAACCTCATTCCAAAGAATAATATTATTACTATTATTATTTTTGGGTGTGTCCTAACTTGCAAAATAACAAATATTATTTAACAGACGTGTTAATTAATACACGTCACCAATATTGGTCTTGGTCTATTCGAACTTTTCTAGAAATGATTAAACTCCTAAATAAATATTTAATTTAAATATTTTATTCATAAATAAACATTTTAGATCGATAAAACATGAATAAAATTTTCCCTTATTCTTTAATAATTATTCAATTAATTAAATTCAAATATAATTTAACCAAGATAATCTAAAATACTTAGTGTGTGACCCTTTATAATTCTATCTCATTGGCATTAGACATGACTGACTAAATTCTATAATTACAATATATAAATGGGTTAAAGAACCCAACAGAAATAACTTAATGTTATAATAATGAAAAACACATATGAACAAATTCTTCCTCAACTTATCAATTAATGATATGTCAATAATGACACACTCAATGTTCCCTACGTTATTGTGAACATATGACAACGTGGTCTTTATAAAAAAATTGAATTTATCAAGTCATTTCATATATTAATGATAATATAAAATTTTATGTACCATTACATACACTCATAGATAGGAATATTTGATGACACTCCAACATTCAGTGGAAATTAAAGATTATAGATATATCAAGAAGGATGCTTTGGTAGCATTACCTGATCAACCAAATGAAAAAAACAACACAACTAAAAATAAAGATTATATTCATATAATGGTTGTTTTTTAGGTATAAATTAAATTCTCTCCCTGGGAATAAAGTGGATATTATGTCTTTAGAAAAGGAGTTAAATAAGTACAAATGTGGTAAAGGCAATGTATATATGGTGGTGCTGAAGGTGAAATTTGAAGATCAATCAAAGACTACCAATGGATTAAATGTGACCATGAAATATAGAAGTTCAAAAATCCAGATAGGGGAGGAATAAATTGAGGATACAATGAGAAAAATGGATGGTCATAAGAAATCAGACATCACATAATGTTCAAATAAAGGATTGAGAGATGGTTCCCATGAGGATTCAAAATAGGTTTGTTGTAGTGATATTACAGTATACAAATTGACACTCCTTCCAGTATCCCTTACTACTGATTAAGATAAATGGGGGAATATTCCTCATGAAGCTTTTATTTAAGAAGGAACTTCTACAGTGAATTCTACATGGAATGAACTGTAGATGTGTGTAGGTAAGATTTGAGAGAGTGTAAAACCATTGACTTCTCCACACCAGATACTACACCTTCCACTCTCTTCTCCCACATCCCAATGATCAACGCCACTATTATTAATCCCACCTAAATCTCTGTGACATTTCACATACAGATCCTCCCATTGTAAAATATGGTCAGATGTTACCCATCCTCTAGGGATCAGGTGTTGTAGCCGGAATCGGTAGTGGTGATCTAAAACGCACTTC
The DNA here is from genome assembly GCA_963277665.1 of Viscum album. Lineage (NCBI taxonomy): Eukaryota > Viridiplantae > Streptophyta > Magnoliopsida > Santalales > Viscaceae > Viscum > Viscum album. The sequence goes on along the minus strand of OY728151.1, from coordinate 651,227,348 downwards.
CCATATCCTCGATCCCCATCATTAAACATTTTAAGGTTGAAAGTGCTATTATTTCATATCATGAGTGGAAATAGAGGTGCACTAAGGGATTAAGGACTTAAAGGGAAAAGTGGAATCCATGTTACCGCTGCATTCAATAATTTCTCAACACAGAACCCATAAGAATTTTTTGTATTGGGTTTTTAATTTTTTTTATAAAAATGATAGGGTCCTTGGTATTTTTAAAATAGGGACCCAAGAAGAGTGAACCTTGTTCACAATTCTCCAATCCGAGAAAGAATTATGAATGGGGTTCACGCTTCTATTTCTGCCGCCAGAGAGGGATGAATCCCATTCACGCTTCTTGTGTGAAATTCATGGAGGCATGAATGGGGTCCCCAACTCAAACCAGCCGAATTATATAAAATTAAGGCCACCCCCCCCCCCGCCCAATTTCATTGTTCTACTTTGGAATTTTTGTGAACCACGTAGAAAATATTTATCATTACTAAAAAATATGGTTTTATTAGTGAAAAAAAATCCTTTATCGGTGCTAAAAAATATTGATAATCAAGGCCCTATTAAATGGGGGACCCTTTTATCAATGCTAAAAAAGTAACTGATAATGGAACCTTTTATCAGTGCTAAAAAAGTGCTGATAAAAGGGGATTTTTTCAGTCTTAAAAACAGTACTAATAAAAGGGTCTTTTATCAGTGTTTTTTTAACGCTTATAAAGTCAAAAAAAATTAAAAAAAAATTGTTTGTAAATCGGTCGGTTCTCATTTTAATAGTGCTTAACCCACTTTGAATAGTTCTAGGAAGTCCCACCCACATGCGTGCTCACCACCCCTTTAATAGTGCTGGGTACACACCCCCACCCTTTAACAACGCTAGCCACCCCCCCCCCCGTACCCACCCACGCACACCTGCATCCACTTGGATTCGAACCCGAGACCTCTCCCTTGCGCGCCTACACCTTTACCACTTGTCCGACTTGTTTTGTTCTCCATTTAATGATATATATATTTATTTATATACATATATATTTAATTATATTTATTCTTATACTAATATATATTTATATTAATATATATATATATAATTATATATATATATATTTATATATATTCATATATTAATATATATATATATTTATATATTTATATATTTTTATTTGTATATTTATTTTTATATAAATATATTATTATATGATTAGTTTTAAATACGTTTATAACATATGTTTTTTGTGGGTTTATAAATATATAAATAAATAAATACATATATACAACATACATACACATGTATATATATTATATATATGTGTATCTATAAGTATAATTATACATATTTACACATATTTGTATATATACATATATTATATTTGAAAATGTATATTCATATTCTAGAATATATAGATAATATATATCAGTTTGTTAATATACACACACTAATACACAAACACACATTATACAGGTATATAAATATTCATATATTTGTATTTTAAATTAAATGGATATTAGTTTTTAATTAGATAAGGCTTATATATTGAGAAATATATTATATATAAAAATATATTTAATTATTTATTTATAAAATTACATTTTTATGTATGTATATATAAAAAATACTTATATATTGTTATAAATTTTATTATAAATAACAGTACATTGGGAAAAACGATAAAATTTCAAAGCCATAGTATCAATATGAATGTAAGACCTGGGAATAAATTTATTCCCAACTGAAAAAGGAAAAAACCCCCCCTTTAATCAAGGTTTAAAATCTATCGAATGTTAAAAAATTGGGATATACGGACTAAAAACTCAGTTTTGGAGGTCTTATGGACCTTTTTTGGCTCCAAAAAATGAGATAGAGATTTACGTGTGTCACATGGGCGTATTGCTCATCGTAGTCTTCAATTTGATATGTGGAAGAGCTCAAACATACACCAGGATCAAAAGTTATGGCCATTAGATGTTTGAGTTTCACTTTCAACTTATTTTATAGATTTTATTAATTTTTTATTTTTTTTGCCTTAAAATTCTTATTAATTTATTATTACTCTATAATAATTATAAAATTATTAATTAATAATACTTTTTAAAGTATTTTATTAACCATTTTTACTAAATATCTTTTATATTATGTGTAAAAGGCTATTTATACTTATCTGAAACATTTTTAAAAAATATTTGTTATAAATATATCAATATCAATATATTTATATATATTTATATATTTATATATTATTTTTGTTGAATTTTTTTTGAAATATACCCTTTATCAGTGAGAGTAAAAAAGTTTTGATAAAGACACCCCTTTATCAGTGGTACTAAAAATTTGTTGGTAAAGTGGGTCCCTTTAACAGGGCTAAAAGAAGAGCTGATAAATGGGGTACCTTTACCAGTTCTAAAATAAGTGTTGATAAATGGGTACTTATATAATGCCTCTTGTAGAATGCCTCTTATCAAATGTCTGTTCTCAATGGCCTCTTCTGGAATGCCTCTTGTTGAATGCCGTTTTATTAAAAAGTTACTCACATGCAAGTGATATGGTCTAGGGGTATGAACTACATATTATTTTTTCGAATTTCATTTGGTGTCTTGATGTTATTACTCTCAAAGTAATGAATAGTTCTAAAAATTAGCATTAATGAAATATTATAATAAATAATATTTTATTTTATGATTTAAAATAACTAACAATATCATATTCATTGAAATGATTATTATATGTTTTATAATATCAATCAGGGGCCCTTTATGGGCCTTTTCTCCATTTATTGTAACTATAATGACCCCTAAATAATATAAATTTTTTTGTCTCCATAAGTGTGGAAATGGTTAATGGAGGGGTTAACCAAAAATAAGGATAAAAATATAGTCAAAACCTATCCAAGTTTAATTGGATGATTCTATTTCAAATAATAATAATCTTTTATTATAATCTTATCAATTTTTATCCATTCGGGCATCAAAATTAATTTATATTAATTTAATATTCTATGAAATTCCAAGAGTACCCCTCCACTCTCTTATAAAAGGGAATCTCTTATTATATTTACATCACAATTAAAACCCCATTTTTTCATCCAATATATTCCAAACTTCCTTCTTAAAATATCTACCCACATTCTAGAGGCCTTATTTGTGTAATAATACAATCCTTAGTGTTCTTAAGGTGTTAATCAAAGGAGGTTGTTTGAAGAAGAGGTATTGTTCTTAAACAAGGGATTCTATTTTATTTCCTCTTATGTTTCCTTCAAATATTCCTTAAACATTATTATATAATAAAATAAGTATATTATATATATTCATATTTTATTATGTTAATTTAATAACCCATATCCATCTCCCACCTCCATCAAATGGGAAAATAATCTATTGTTTCTGTGTACGACGGACTACCGCCTCGACGACTGATGTAATTTTTTTTCCACCACCACCTCTCATAGCTAGTTATAATTACGGAATTAATATTTCTAAATTATATTAATTAAATATTTATCATTATGAAAATATATTATATCATTTACTTTCTTACATTTCGATTCACTAAAAAATGATAACATCGTTCGTGGGTAAGTGTAAACTATATCCTCCACAAAGCGATGTGATTCATTTTTCATCACCACATCACATGGATGATATATATAAGTATATTCAAATAATTAATATTATATTTCTGATATAATTATATTTTTTAATGATTAAATAGTATTTACCTTCTTTTCATAAAGATCATTGAAAAAAGTAAATGTTATTTATGGATATATACAACCTACCTTCTCCAAGATTGTAATGTAGTTCATTTTTCATAACTAAATTTCATGAATGGTTTTGAAATTGTAATTTATTTATAAAATATATAATTACGTCAGGATTATTAGTCTTTATATGATTTAATAAAGATCTATTTCACCTCAATCAACCAACAGAGGTCATTTTGAATGTATGAATTGAATGTCCTCAAAACACCTAACATAACATTAACTGATTAAATAATTAAATATATCATTAAGATAAATTAAATAAATGGTTTTGGGTAATTTATTAAACAAATAATTTTTTTTAAGAAATAAAATAATTTATATGACTTTATTTTATAGGATTTAAATGAGCTAGATGGAAAGTGTGGACTCGAGGTAAGGGATTTCATCTCAAATTCTTTTCATCGAGGCATATTTTATTATCATACAACTAATTTATTTTATATGGTGTATATAACACCCTTTTACATGTTATATCATAAATAATTAAAAATTCTTGATATTTTATTTTATAATTTGAATTATTTTATCCTAGGGTATTTGATTTGATACAAATTTGTAAAGGGTATCAAAACTCAATTTCCTTATGTAGGGTTATAACTCTTTTCCGTTAACATTGTTCTGCCATGATTACGTGTGAATTCATATCAAAATTGTTCTATTCTATATTTTCACTAGTTTAATTTTTTGTATTTGAATTTCTTACATATAATCTATCCAATTATTAATTCTCAATTCAAAGACATGTTCTTTGTAAGGGTTATTCATCTCAAATTCTCCTTACTTATGATATATTGTTGTAATGTACATCTATATTATTTTATGTGGTGTATATACTACCCTTTTAACATAATATATCATTAATATCCTTATATTAATGTTATTTAATGTTTTATTTTACATTTTTATTTCGTGGTCTGACATTTTAAGTTTTACCGAAGTGGCAAAGGTTTTATGTTGGAATCTCTTTTCTTTTAAAGATTGTTTATGTTCGAGGTTAATTTGGGGAATACATAATCTGTTATTTTATTAAACAACATCTCTTTTACTCCCTTGTAGTTATGAATGTGTTTTATATTTTTAATTTCCATTTCCTCCCTTATTGATTAAATTAATATCAAGAAATTCATTTGTAAGTCACAGTGATCTTGTACCTTCTTTTAGATCAAAATATTTTTTCTTCTATAACAATATTTTCTAATATATCCTAAAAAAATTTCATTTATTAAAATAATATTTCCTAAATCTTTTTTACATGACATTTTTACTTATTTTAAAAGGTTTTTAAGAAATAAATTTCATAATGTTTTTCGAAAGGCGTCAATTATGACTCTTTAAAAAAAATTTGAAAAGAATATTTAGTTTTGACATCTAAAACATGAATGTATTTTCCTGCTATCATGACCATTTTTTTCTTTGAGTATTCCCCTATTAAATAATAAGGTTATTTTAAATGATTTTTTTTCAAAATATTGTTTAATTTTTTAGTTTTTAATATTGATTTTAAAGTGAAAAGGATATTTTCATCAAGAATTTTTTTAATAATATTTTAATAATATTTCCATTCCTCAAAACCAAAACCCATGATACTAATTATTATTCATTGAGATATTTTGTAATGATACCATCTTTATTCTTTCTCTGGATGGATTATTATTTTCTAAAATATATTTTCATGGAACCCATTTATTTTCCATTGGTTAATCAAGTTATGAAACTAATGCTCTATTTTAGAATATATGGAGATAATGAATTTTCCCACCACCATAACAATTTTTAGTGTTTGGATTCACTTATAATATTTCATGATTTCTTTAAAGAAAAAAACCTCCTCTCATTTTCGGTGATTTATATTTTGAAAATGGGTTTTTAAAAGAAAAGGTTATTTTGATATCCAAAATTTTTGGGCACACAAGTTTATAAGAGTTTTTAAAAGGATTTATTCATGATATGGTCCTTGTAAATTGTTTACTATGTTTTAAACCCTATTATGGCCCATGGGTGAGCGTAATACAACTTATACCAAAGTTTGATCCCTATTATTTCTCAAGGGTGAATCTGATATAGCTTATACAATTGGGTGTGCTCAAATAATGCTCCAATTCATTGGGTCATGATTATGTTATACAGATAATTATATTGGAAGTAGGTTTCATGATTAATTAAATTTTAAGGGTTATGAGAGGGTTCTATCATGATGATGTCTCAAAGTACCAACACGTTTTCTTTATGCTTTCTATGGGTTATAAACTTTTCCTTTGATCAAGGTTGATATCACATTGCTTGAGAATAATGATACAAATGAATATATCCTTTATTAATGATTTATTCCATGATTAATGATCGAGATATTGAAGTTTATGGATTACATTATGTTATAATCATGCACTATGATTATGCCATCATACTCGTATTCCCATCTTACTCTAACTGATGACATTCAAATGTAAATGCTTTTGTTTATCCATACTAAGAATTTGTTATCACCATAATTATGTTTAATTTTTCCCAAGATATTAATAATATTTCTAAATTATTTGTGATTATAAATGTATCATATGTGGATAATTTTAGGTGAGATGTTGTACACTTAATATTGAATATGAAAAGTTGGGTATAGTGGTAGAAATACTATATTAAAGTCATTAGTGTTGTTTATGTAATATTTTTTACTAATTATATAAATATATAAACCTAATAGGTCTATGGGTATGTAACTGATCCAATATTTCATTTTTTTATTATAAGGTTTGGATGGAAAAAATCGGGTCACATTTGTTGGTACTAAAACAAGAAATGTAAAGATTGTGTTTTTAGCACCAGATCTAGGAGTGTAGGTCCATGTCTATTATAAATACTGACTTGGATGTTATACATTCTCATGACCCAATTATGTTTGTAAATACTGACCCAATATAGTCTGTAGATATAATATCCTTCATCCTTACAAGTGTATTTCAATTGGAGGATATTTTGAAACCTAACTAAAGATGGTGGGGTAACGTGAAATCTAACACACCCACATCACTAGGGAGGGTTTCCAACCCAATGAACACCTCTATCTCCATGCTAGAACCTTGATGTTATTCCAATAGTGATAAATTTTTAATTCTACATATTCCACCATGAAAGAGGTAACATATGTTCAAATTGATCATTCCATTATGATCTATATATAATAATACTCAGGTTGTGCAATTTAATTATTGAAAATGGGAATCAAATGAATTTTATGTAATTTAGAACATAAAAAGTGAGAGATAATACATAAAGATTGGCTCACATCACAAGTATGATTCAAGTACCAAATATTGGTCTTGAATCGCCTGTCTCATTGTAAGGGTTATGATGTCGCACACGGATTTCCTGTCCAGTGTGATGCAAAGTAGTTTCACGTGAATCCTGATTTAATAGAAATGATTAAAATAATGATATTAATAATATTATCAATATTATTTATATAATATACATATATCTCATTGGGGAACTGTTTACGTGGCATCCTAAAGAAGCTCCCCCTTTCTCCATTTTCTCTAATTTTTCATAAATCAATTCCTTTTTTTCTATCATTTTTTATTATGAGTTTGAGCACCCAGTTTTTCTACCTCCTAGATCTTACATGCACCCATCATGTGATACCATTGCAAAAAATGTTAAAATTTTCCATAATTCAGAACAATTTATTTGACGAAGTATAAAATAGGGTTTTTCTTTGTAGTGATAAACTCCAAAAGTATGGTTAACAGCTTACAGTTGAATACAAAACTAGGGATGATGAACCATGTGTTTTTTACTCAAATGTATGGTTACTTCCAAAATTATTGTTTCTAAACCATAATTTTATTCCAAATGATGCGTATATAAACAATATTATCTTATTAAAACATAGGTTGGGAACAATGTTTCCAGGTTACCTGTAAAACACATATAGATTACAAATTCATTGAGAAAAAAAATAATCTCCAACTGGTAAAAGACTAAATATTCTTCCAAAATAAAAGAAATTATTCCGATAATTATTATCCTAAAAATCATTTAAAGTAACTTCATTAAAAACATAAATATGTTTATGTGTGAACATCAAAATAAATCATGGCCTCTCTCTCCAAAGATGCCCCTCATGGGCTATCAATAAATGAATGGAGATAATGACCCCCGATTCCTACCTCTAGTAGGCTGTGGGTTGGTGTCTAGCACCGAGGGTATACAAATCTCACAAAATCGGAGGCATTAACCTTTATGGAAATAATATCAGGAGATAAGATGGTTGACCCAAAAAAAACTGCAAGATATATATATAAAATAAATCCAAAAACCATCTGACATGCATGCATAGAGTAGAACTATCACAACTCTAATAGAAACTAAAAAATTAAAAGAAATACTCAAAAGTTAAGCTAAGAAGTCATGCAACACTATCAAGATCCAAGCTATTAGGGTTCAACACGGTCTGCAAAATCCTCCTTGAAATGTGGAAACAATTTTATACACGTAGGGTGAGCATACAAGTATACTTAGTAGGAAAAAAAAATCCCTTATTCACATGTGAAAGAGAATTATAATTCCACTTTGAGAAAATATTGTAACTAAGAAACACCTAACCGCTATACTATATCACTCCAAGGATTTACAAATAAATTTAATATAAAATGTAATTCACACAACAATGAGGCTCTATGAAACAACACTTTGTTATTATAATTATTTAAACAAGATAGTTATAACCTAGCCATTAAACACAATTTTTCTGCTTCTGTGATTTAAATTTTAAAAAACAGGCATACACAGTTGCAATCAGAAAGATATTTTAAGTCTGACAGGATCAACTTAATTTTTTAATGAATAGTAACATGAACCTTTTGAATAGTAATGGTACCCTTATGAATAGTAATATGACCCTTATGAATAGTAAACCATCCAAATGAATAGTAACCTCACCCATAAAAGCATAAATAAAATTTAGGGATCTGATAAATGAAAGTATGATATTATTATATCATTGTAAAATTAAATGAATATTTTAAAAATTAATATTTAAGAGTTGGTATTATTACAAGTAAGAAATGTTTAATTATAATTTCATAATTTAAAAATAATTAAAAATAATGTATTTTATTTTTTTTGTAAATCAATATTTTATTGTCTTATGATTTTAGAATAATTTTATGAGGCCTTAGTTGATTTTTAAAAGTTTTATGAAATCAATTATAGATTTAAAATCTTTATTTCTGAGTAAATGTTATTTTTTTAAAAAATTATCATATGTAGAGAATTATTTTCCTAAATAGATTTTATTTTTGAATTATACTTGTAAAAAAATGGTTACTGTGAATTTTTGGTATTTTTCTAAAATGCTTGAATTTTTTTTAATAGTGAAATACGACAATTTACGATAAATGATAAATACATGATTTATTGAGTCATAGGTGATTCCTGGATGATGTAAGAACCCTTAGTAAAATATCAAATGCACTTATTACTATATTTAGTCACAATAATCAGTATTATTTCCGGTATTGAAAAAAATTATAAAATAATGAATAAAAATGAGAAATCACCCCTCTCCTCCACTATAAATACCACCCCTCACCCTTCCTCTCCTTACACCTATAAGCCTTGAATAATGTCGCATTTCTACCCAAATACACTTCACTAGTACCTCCCCACATCCAAAAGATCTTGGTCTTTCCAAAATACCAAAACCAATCCCCTTAAGGAGGTTCTCAAGGAGAAGTATTCAATAGGTAAAATCCTCTTCCTTTTCCTTTTAGTTTCTTTTGAAGTCCTTATCTTTTATTATTCTATTATAACCTATTATGTCTAAATGAGAATGATAACTCCAGTACCATCTATATACTGTAATGATATCATGTTAATGTAATATCATTACTCAAACTCCTCTCTCTCTGTCTCACTTTTATTTTAAAAACGAAATCATTATCTCAGAGGTGCTGATTTACAACCATCATAGATAAAGGACTTCAATTCTTTAAATAATCCTTAAAAGCTAGTAATGGAACCATTTTTATGGTTAAAAAAACTGTAATATATATATTAAAACCTTTATTATGTTTTGTAAGTATCATATTTAAATAATACTAAATATAATACCAAATGAGTTCGTTATGATCAATAACTACCGTAATAATGCAAACGATTATCACCAAATTTATTATCTAATGATTCATACTCATACATTATAAAAATATGATATATAAAACCATTTAAACTTCTGGTTGTTAATTAGTATCATATAATATCAATTATATTGAATTATATCCATTCCACATGAACTTCTATACTTATATCAATCGTGAAAACCAAGGAAAGGAATGCTCCCAAGTAATAAAATTGTATCTTATAACTCATCAAAAGGCCATAAATGAACTTAATAAAATGAAAATATATCAAATAAATATAGATAATGTTTTAAATTAACTAATTTATGGATTTGATTCGATTATCCAAGATTTTAAGTTCAAGTGTAGAACACATTTGGACATAATCTTCTATAGATTCTGAGTCTGAGCATAAAAAGCTAATGGTATGTCTTGTGGGCCATACTGATCATGAGGTACAACCTTATTACTCTCAAAACCCTAGTTGTGAAAAGCTTTCTTATGATGAATTAAATAAGTATTGATATATTTTATAAGTAAAATATGAATTATTAAAGAAATATCATAGAAAAATTAGAACTTATGATACTATTTTGTTAGATAATGAAATTTTTTCAAAATAGATTATAAATTTAAAATATAATGCTTCTAAAATTTCTTAGTATTAACATGACACTAAGACTAAATAATTATTAGTTGATGTTGATAAGTTAAAATAATCATCATGTTTGCTGATAAAAGGAGAAAAATGTTTAAATAAAATTATTAGAAAAAATAAAATACCAAAATAAAAATTTGAAATATGGAGTAACAGTGAAAGACAAAAACTATAGCAGAATTATTTTTTTCCTAATTTAAATGGAAAAAACATGTCTTCTGTTCAGTGTTTTTATTATAGTATTATTGGTCACTATTCGAATGATTGTTGTTTCAGAAAAATAAAAAAAAAATTATGATAAAAAATTTTATTGCTCAAAATATTATCTAACTTAAATAGTAGAAATACTACTCAAAATAAAAATGTTTTGCTACCGAAAAATTTAGTTTCTAAAATTTCTAGACCCAAAAGAATATGGGTACCAAAAAAACTTTTAATTGATGTTTTTCAGTATCATACTACTATGATTCATTATCAAAACATTAAGTGGTCTATTTATGGATAAATATTAAATTATCTACAAAAGGGGTTAACAAATCTAATGTAGTTTATTATAAAAAATCCTTAGTACTAAAGTCACATATCCAAGAAGTATTTTATTTTAATATTTATATACTTTTGGTACATTTATTGTTCTATACAGGAAAATTCTTTCTCAAAGTTTAATAATAATAATTATTTACCATTTAAATCATGATTAGTCTATGTGATTTAGTTAATTTCAAAAATAGTTATTTTTTAAATATTGTATTTGTTATGAAATGTTTATATTTTTATTTTTTATATATTGATTATGTTTTCTTGAAATTTCATTTTACAAAAATTGGAATACTCTTCTTACGTGATATGCAATGATTGTTCTATATTTTTCGGCTAAAGAAAATGAAATGTCATCTGTATAGTGTCTGCACCTAAATTTTCATCTTCTTTTTAAAAAAATTAAGTTATGAATTCATTCCCTTCTAATTATCTTGTTCCAAAGTTTCTAGAAAACCAGACACAACAAGATGAAGTGGTCAAATACATAATGATTGGAAGAAAATAATTCTTACAAAAACATGAAAGGAAATCCTTATGGTTTATCTGTTTCATATGATGAATATTCACATTAAAAATATTCTAAAAGGGATAAAGAAAATTCACGAAGAACAAGAAATATATTCTTCTCAAATATCTTTTGAAGAGATTTTGTAGATCTTTTTTTTAAGTTCAACACTTTGAATGAAGAAAAGGTGAAGCTAAAAGATACTTTGTATGTGTCTAAAAAGTCATATGAATATTTGAAGAAATCATCTATATCAAAAATGTTTTTTGATTCATTACAAATAGAGTATTAGAATATGAAATATAGTTCGATCTCAAAATCAGTTTCTCAATATTTCAGAGAATCAATTTTAATTTAAATGGATTCCCTTAGAACATAATCTACTACCAAGCCAGATCTTGATAAGTTAATGAAATTTTTTCTTGAAAATAGTTCGTCTTCTTGGTATCAAAGAATAGAAGATATTCAAAATAGATTAGAAGAACTTTCAAGAGTTTAAGATACTCAAAGTGATAAAATTTTATGTTTGGAAAGATCAGACAAATAGTCTATTCTTTTCTAACCCTTATTTTTATTTTTATCTATCCATATAATATTAAGTGTACCATTTTCAAAATATATTATTTAGTAAAAATTAATTATTGTGCTTTTAGTTTGTTCATAATTTACTTTTTTTAATCTCCATACAAAATCTTGCATTTAATATTTATTTATTTATTTTCTGAAAATAGTAATATTAGAATTATTAGTTTTTCAAAATTTTGAATCCTTGAATATCTTATATGCTATGATTTACGGGGATTTTTAAGAAAATAATTAGTTTATTTTTATTATTCTCCTTGATTTATTTTCAATATATTTAGCATGAATTTAGGGGGATTTATTTTAAATATTATATACTCTAATCATTTTGATGTCACAAAAAAGAGTGAACTTTATAGAATTTTATATTTTCTAATGTTATGGGGGATTGTTTTATGGAATTAAGTTTATGGTTTTAGTTAATGTCATTATGTTTGTATCCTTAAAAATCATTAATTAGAGAAAAAATTTATGATCCTTAAAATGGGGGAGAATTTTTTCTAAAGGGATAATGGGGGAGAGGATTTCATTTATAAATAAAATAAATATTATATCAATGAAATAGGAAAACATATTGTTTTTTAATTTTATTTCAACATGGTTTTTACATGGGTTGTATGGCCATCAAAAATGGGGATATTGTTCTGCATGTTTTGATTTAACCATTTTTTAATTTATCTTTGGTTTTGATGCTCACAAACACCCATATTTGTGTTACTAATGAATTTGAATTTAGTTGTGTTTCTAGAAATTATTTTTCATCAAAATATTTATTCTAGAATCATATTCAAGTCATTTGTATCTGGGAATATTCATTGAATTATTCAGGACATGTTTGAATGTATTATGTAAATACTGTTAATACCCTATATTTGTAAGTGTTGTGTAATGAATTAAACATACATTTGAAACAATGAGTATGGATCTTATACCCTATTCTTGTTTGGAAACTTACATTGGAGAAAAGGGAAAGTGTTAATAATTAGTCCTACAATCAGAAGCATCCGTGTATTTGAGGAAACAGATTTATAGTACATCAACCCTACTTTTATGATCAACTCAACATTGTAAACCCTACATTTGAAGTTTTTTTTTCACATGAATGAACCCTACGTTTGACTATTCAATGATGAAGTAATAAATCTGTGACATTATTCATGATTTATGAAGTGGAGTTTCTGGACAATAAGATCTATTAAAATCCCATTTTGGACTGATTCAAAGGCTTGTTATGATTGATTTAATGAATTGTATTAAATGGAGTAATTTGTTCCTATTATTATGGGAAGTTACGACCTCTCTTGAATGTTTTTGAATTCAAATATTCATTAGTTATTCTATGATATTTCTAGAGTTTGTTTAAAATGTTGAAGTTTGACCTAAAGTATAAATATCAAGATTCTCTTCATCAAAAAAAGAGATGAATATACATAAAAGGTGATATATATACAAAGTCATGTGTCATTGAATTCATATCTAACATTAGTGACATACATTTTTTGATCTATCGACTCACTGATGTTGACTTCACTTTATCATTATGTATTCTTCTATAAGAATGATGAAGTATTTCTCAAAGATACACTTTGATAATATACAAGTTTAAATTTTTTTCTGGTGTTTTATCTATCATAATTAGAAGAAAACCAATACGATGTTGAAGGTCTATTTTTTGTTTTTCAATATTGATGATCTGATTTCATCTATCAGTTTCTACTACAAAATTTGATGTTCAATTTGTATTCACAAAAAAATAAATCTCTATTGATTTGATGGAGTTTTTACTGCTCGTACTCAGTTTTCGTTAAGTGTTAGATTTTTTCACTAAGTTTTGGATTTACGATTCCTTGTAAAATAACTAGAAGGATATATAAAGCCTTAGTATAAAAGTGTTAACTTCCTTCCCTCAGTTTTTGATGAAAGGTCCTAGGATAAGAGGGTATAGTTAAAATCCCCATGCTCGTTGAGTTATGTATTGGTGGAGTGGACTAAGGGGTCTTTGTGCACTGAACAACTATACATCTTTGTATTCATTTACATTAATAATTTCTACTTCTCACTAAAATTTGAGAGAAATGGAAAGGAACTCTGCATAATAAGAGAGGTGTGTTGAATATGTGAAAGTTTTGAAATCCACAATTCCCCCTATTGTGTCTATGTTTTTTTCATTATCATCCCAGCCCAATGGGTTGCAGCACCCAGTTCTTCCCCCTCCAAGATCTCACATTCCCCATTCATGTGAGAATATTGATTTTTTTTTGAAATTATCCATAATAAAAAACTATGTATTTGACCAAATCAAACATAGGGTTTGACTGTGTAGCAAAAAAATCTAAAAGTATGGTTGACAACATAAGATTGAATACAAAAGTAGGGATTATTAACATTGTTTTTTCCCTAAAACCTAGGTTTCTTCCAAAATTATGGTTTATTATCCATAATTTTATTCCAAACATAAGGTATATGAATCTATCTTTCCACTTAAAATATAGGTTGTGAACAGTGGTTTTAGATTACTTAGAAAACACATCTAGAATACATATTCTTTGATATAGAAAATAATATCCCACTGGTTGAAGACTGAATATGCTTCCAAAATAAAAACACTTATTCTAGTAATTATTAACCTAAAATTCACTTAATGTAACTTCATTAGGAATATAAATATATTTGTTTTTTATCATCAAAATCAAAATGAAATTAACGAAATTGGTGAATCAAAAAATTCACAAGTTAGGGTTTAGGTTAAAATAATTATTTAATTGAATATATGAACTTAAATAATATAATAATCCTTAATAAAACTCATGTCACATATTATTATTATTATTATTATTATGTGGTGTGCGCCAACTTGCGTAATAACAAATATTATTTAATCGATATGTTAATTAATATTTGTCCCTGGACTCGGTATTGGTCCATTCAAACTCATATAGCAATTATTGAACTACTAAATGAATATTTAATTTAAATATTTCATTCATAAAAAAACAACATTCTATATATAAAATGTGGATAAAATTATCCCTTATTCATGAGAATAATATTTATTCAATTAATTAAATTAAAATATAATTTTACTGAGATAATTAGAAATACTTAGTGTGTGACCCTCTAGGGGTTTTCACATTATCATTAGGTTGTCTTAACTAAAGTCCAAAATTATTTTCTTGAAATGAGTCAAGGAACCCAAGATAAAGAACTTAATTTCAAAATGACGACAACCACATTTGAATGCTCATTGTGTAATACAATCCCTATGTTGCAATATCTCACCAACCTATATGTTCGATACATCGTTCTTTGACTATATGAAATAAACGTTTCATTTCACAATGGTCATAAAATTTAATTTGGTGGTTCTCTTCCAATCAAAGGTCTAAGGTATCAACTTCAATAAAAATAGAATTGGAAAACCAATGCTTGACTTATCAATTAATAACATGTCAATCATGATGTACCCAATGTGTCATACCTTACCATGAACATATGACATCAGAGTTCTCTTATCCATAACCTACCTTCTTGTATCCACTATTATGGCCCTCCCATGAAGCTTTGTGATGTCGAACATAGAGATCCTACCGCTATAAAATATTGTCAAATGATGCATGCCCATCCTACGGCAACCTAGTGTTGTAGCCGGGATCAGAGAATGTGGAGGGAGATTGAAGATGAATATCCAAAATACACTTCCACCTCTCATCCATCCTGGTCATAAAACACTATAAGGATGAAATGATGTGTCACAAACCTATCCCAAGCCAACCCTGAACTAGTTGCCCAAACTGGGCCGCAATATGTCCCAAGGGGCGTTCCTGATCCCCCCAAGATGGAAACTTGTGTCAGGCATCAAAATTTAACTATTGGGAATGATTTGTTCCATGAGAAAAAGATAGCCAAATAAATAAAGACTAATGATAAAAATAAAAAAAACTAGCATCTGAAAGAAAATAAAACTACACATAACACCATGTGACCATCTTGGTCACCACCCATCAAAATACCATCCTTGCTCCAATAATGAGCAAATCAACCATGAGAACCTGAGCAAAGGTAACCTTCAACTAAAAATTTAGTATAGTCATAACCACTAAGATGGTATGTTGGGATGCCAAAAGATAAACCATAGAATCCAAGTGTTCCCTTTTTCCAAAGCAGTCCATAAACACCAATTTTAAATGAAATTTTCATTCATCAACACCAACAATAGTTGATGTTACATATGATTCATTAGGGATATTTTGTAATTATACCATTCTTATTATTTATTTGGATGGATTATTATTGTTTAAAATATATTTTCATGGAACCCATTTCCTTTCATGGGGTTAATAATGTTTTGAAAGGACTTCTATATTTTAATGTATACGATGAAAGACAATTACCACCGCTATACCATTTATTTTATGTTTGTCTTAATGAAAATGGAATTTTTATATCTAAAAGTATTTTTCACATTGGTTAAAAAGAGTTTTTTAATGTTTTTATTCATGATATACGCCTGGAAAATGTTTATAAAGGGTTGATCTCTATTATAGCTCATGGGTGAGAACTATACAACTTATATGAAGGTTTTAACTGCCATTATATCTCACAGGTGAGCCTCATATAGATTATATGATGGGCGTGTCCAGGTAGTGGTCCAGTACTTTAGGTAATGATTTTTTTCTCTAGATAATTATATTCGAATTCATCCATTTGGTTATTCGAAATGTATGGGTTCTATAAGAGTTTTATGATGATTATTTCCCAAGGTACCAACATGTTTTATTTATGCTTTTTATGGGTTATAAACAATTACTTTGATAAATTTTGATATCACATTGCTCAGGATTATCGATTATAATGACTCTTACCTTTATAAAAGAATTATTACATGATTGATGATCCAGGTATTGATGGGTATAAATAGAACTATGTTTTCATCATGCACTATGATTATGTAATCATACCCATATATTCATCATTCTCTCAATGATGAAATTAAATTGTTAATGCTTATGTTTACCTCTTATGTAGGATTAGATCTCACCCTTCTTATGTTTCCTTTTCCCCAGGCTAATAAAAATGACACTAAATTATTAGTGTCAATAAAGGTTTTGTATGTGGAAAAGTTTATGGGATATGTTTAATAATTAATATGGAATATGTAAATATTGGTACTACGAGTGAAATACCCTCTATAAGTCATGAGTGTTGTTTATGTAAGAGTCTATTATAATTCTCTAAATCTATAAACCTAAAAGGTCATTAGGTATATAAGTGATACAATATTTCCTTTTTTATGTTGTAAGGTATGGATGAAAAAAATATTGGCTCACATTTATTGCTATCAAATCATGAAATTTAAATCTTATGTTTTTAGGACCGAATCTGGGAGTGCATATTTGTGGTTTTTTATAGTTGGTTTGAGATGAGGCTTTAGAAAACTTAAGAGATAATGATTTTTTCATGGGTGTTTATCCTAAGAATTATGGAAACCATAATGGTTTTATATGTTTAAGGTTTATTATAAGTTTGAAGTATTAGACACCCATTTTGTGGTTTTAAGAGATGGAATTTTAAGGTAACTAATGATATTTTTTGGACATGTTTTATTGGGTTGAGGTATATGTAACCCTTAGGATTAACAGGAAGTATTATTTGAGGAGTCAATGTTTAATTATCTTATATAAGAATATATGATCTTAATTTTTCCTTATAGTGATTCTGGTTATTTATGAAAATGAATAGTATAATTTATAGAATATATGATTAGGGAATATACATTTTTTAGAATATAACTTTATGAGTGAATAATGTTATTTTGAGATAAATGTTAAATTTATCTTGGAAGATTGTGTGATCAAATCCTTTTGATTTTTTTCTTTCATCCATGTTTTGGAATATGTCGATGAATTTTTAGGATAGTTATTTATGGAATGATTTAGTTTGAACTTTGGGCATTACAGTAGAATTTGGTTGATTAATGTATTATTTCTTCAAATAAAGGTTTATATTTTTTGGGAATTATCATACATTATGACAAATATTTTGGTTCTGGTTAATGAATAATGATAAGAGAAATATCTTCTAATCCTCTTATGTGTTATGTGATTTGTTTGAAGTGGATTTTAGTGCTTTAGGAATAAAAAATTCTTGTTGAATACTCATCATTCAGAGAAAAATAAGAGATTGTAGTGTAAATTGATTAAAAGAAGAAATTCAACATGGAATGTAAGTATATTTCAATATTTTATTAATTGAGATAGTGATATAATTCCTAAAATATTGGAAAGGGATCATGAAACAAAAATGTTATCATATAACCTTCATTCCTACTGAAATGATGGTCTTTTTCTCACCTCTTTCATTTATCGTTTTGTGGTTGTTGACTTTCTTATAATCATTAAATTTTGTGTGATCAATAAACTTTGTCACTCTCCCCCATTATTGGGACATCATTTTTTTCTTCCATGTCTATATTTTCAATTCCCAATAATGTTTTCCTATTTTTAAATGAAGAATGTGTTGTCCGAGATGACATTCATACTTCGTTTTCTCTCTTTTCAAGGGAAATATTTATTAACACTTTCTATGATGTCAGATTTCAAAAAAGGTATTTTAAAATGTCAACCTTTCACTAATGATATCATGTTAAAAAATTTGAGGATGAAATTGCTTAAAGTGGAGGAGAATATTATACCGTCATATTTTAAAAGGACATTATGTTCGATAACGTGTATGATAAGAAACACCAAGCATAAACGAAATACAAAATATTATTGTTTAAATATGACTATTATAGCCTAGCCGTTAAATTGAAGGGTAGGAATAGGATAAAATAATTATATATATATATATATATGTTCCAATCAATAAAAATTTATTGATTTATTTTTAGGAAATAAGCACACAATATTTTAGTATGTCTATTTGATTCTTCAAAGATATGTTTTCATCAAAAATGTTTTTATTGAGAAAAAAATATTTATTTTTAAAACATTTAGAATTTCTTTTGATGAAATAAATATAATTTTTGAAATCAAAATATCAAAATTTTCTTTAGGTGACGTTTTGTTGGTTTTTTTCTAAAAAGATTGATTTTTCAGAGAATAGTGAACAATACTGATTTTTATTAAAAATTTAATGTTCATTTAATGTATTTATAATATAAAATTCAATTTTGGGTTAGTTTTAAAATTTCATTAGTTCGTTTTGATTTAAAATATTCTAATTATATTTTTTGTAATGAATTTCATTCTTGAATTTAGTATCAAATCATTTTATATTTAAAAAGGGCAATGTTTTGAAAAAAAAATCATCACAGTTTTCCAGAATGATTTCAAATTAAATGATAACACTTTAATTGTTTGAATTTTGAAAAAAATATATTCCATATTTGAAATCATGAGGTTAAAATTTGTTAAATGGACATCTTTTATTTTTGGTTAATATGAATAGTAATCATTGATTTTTTTGTTTTCAATGTATATTGTAAATCGGGTTCCACATACGAACGCTCACTGTGTAATATAATCTTTTTGTTGCAATATATCCTCAAACAAGTTAAATATCTATGTTACCAACCTATATGCTTGATATGTATTTCTTTTAATATATGAAATAAACTTCTCATTTCACCATCATTATGAAATTTAATGCGACAGTTCTATTCCAATGAAATAGTCCAGATATAAACATCCATAAAAATGGAAGGGATAAATACTTCTTCAACTTATTTATTAAGAACATGCTAACCTTGGCGCACCTAATGTACACTACCTTGTCGCGAACATATGGAATCACATTTTTCGTCAGAAAATCGATGTTCCCAAGTCATGACATACATTAATGATAGTCTTAATGTTTATGGACCATTACACACACTCACATATAGAAATATCCAACGACACCACAACATTCGGAGGAAATGGAAGACTGTAGAGATATCAAGCATGATGCTTTGGTAGCATTACCCGATCAACACAATGAAATTAACATTACAACTTACAAAAAAGATTATATTCAGGGAATTATAGGTTTATAGACATAACTTCAATGCCCTCTAAGAGAAGATTGACAAGTGTAGTGAAAAAGTGAGAATAAAAAATAATGAAATAAGGGAATACAGAAATATGGTTCTTGAGAATGAAGAAGATATAATGTCTTTATAAAAGAAGTTATATAAGTACAAATCTGAGAGAGGCAATGAATATGTGGTGGTGTTGAATGTGAAATATGAATATCAATCAATGAATATCAATGGAATAAATGGGATCACGAAATATAGAAGTTAAAGAATCTAGAGATAGAGGAGGAACTTGAGGAGACAAAGATACAAATGGATGGTCATAAGATAGAAAACATCACATAACGTTCAAAAAAAAGGAATGAGAGATGGTTCCCATGAGGATTCAAAACAGGTTTTGCAGTGATATCACAGTATACAAAATGGCACTCCTTCCAGGATCCCTAACTAGTTCATAAGATAAATGGAGGAAGCAGCTTGGGCAAGAAGCCTTCATTTATGAAGGAAGTGGTGTGGAAATTTCTTCATGGAAACACCCGTAGGTGTGTGCAGCAGAGATTTGAGGGAGTGTGAAACCCTTGACTTGTCCACATCGGCTGCTGCACCTTCCCTTCTTCTCTCCCTACTCGCCACCACAATTATTTCCCTCACCTGAACCTTTGTGACGTCGCACACATAATCCATGTAGAAACTCAAACTTAGCAATGAAAACACTTGTGAAATTGACACTCCAATATGCCTTCATCGCATCTCTAATAATTGACTTATGACAACACATCACCATTCGGAGATCAATACTGAACACATGATGTCATTGCAACACCTCATTTTCATCCCACTAGTCACGACAATGATCTACCAGGCTTCCGACCTCAATCGATGAACAAACTTCCATTGACCGACCACCTCTCACCATCGAAGTCACATCGCACCTCAAAATCTAATTCTGCGCCACATTGCCACCTCTTTTTCTATTTTCGGCCATCCTTACGGTTGACAACCCTTTGTACATATGAGAAAGGAGGATTAGATGATAGACAAGAGAGAAATATGTAATAGATAAATGATATTAGATGTTAGAAAGAAAGGATAATCTGACATTGAATCAAATTTCTAGATGGAATCCCACAGTATTCCATCCCATCATTCTTAGATGGCTTCCCATTGTGGGTTTTGGTATCACACTGCGTGTCTTTATAAAATATGTTTTCGTGTGTGTGTTTATAAATAAATAAAGACACACACACACACACACACATATATATATATTATATGTGTATATGTAAGTATAATTATACATATTTATATATATATTTATACATATTTACATATATTATATATTAATATGTCTATACATATGTTAGAATGTATTAATAATATATATCAGTTTGATAACACACACACACACACATTATATAGGTATATAAATATTCATATATTTTTATTTTAAATAAAGTAGATATTAGTTTTTATTTAGATAAATCTTATATATTGAGAAATATATTTTATATGTAAGTATATTAAATTATTTATTTATAAAATTATTTTTTTATGTGTGAATTTTTAAAAAATATGTATATATTGTTATATATTTGATTATAAATAATATTACATTTTGAAAAACAATAAAATTTCAATACCACAATATCAATATGAATGAATTACCTGATATTAAATATAGTCTCTACAAAAAAAAGGTAATAATACCTCCTTAAACGAGGATGAAAATCAATCGAATGTTAAAAAATTGGGATACCCCTATTGAAAACTCAGTTTTGAAGGCCTTTTGGACCTTTTTGGCCAGAAAAAATTGGTCAAGAAATATATGAATCATTGAAGTCATAGAGCTCATCGCAGGCTTCGATTTTATATGTGGTAGATCCCAAACTGACACTCAAATCCAAAGTTAGGGAAATTTGATGTTTGGGTTACGTTTTCAACTTATTTTAGATCTTTTATTAATTTTTTTATTTATTTTGTTTCCAAATTGTTATTTAATGATTATTAATCTATAATAATTAGCAAATGATTAATTAATAAGATGTTTTAAAATATTTTATAAACTATTTTCACTATATATATTATATATTAAGTGTAAATGCCTATTTATACTTCTCGAAAACATGTTTAATATATATATATATATATATATATTATATTTATATCAATATAAATATATTTATATATTAATATATTAATATAATAATATATTATTTTGAATGATTTTTTTTGAAATATACCATTTATCAGTGCTAGTAAAAAAGCACTAATAAAGACCTCCCTTTATCAGCGCAATAAAAAAAATACTGATAAATGGAGTCCTTTTAACAGCGCTAAAAAAAACCTGATAAAGGAGTTATCTTTATCAGCGCTAAAAATGATGATAAAAGGCTACTTTTAATATCATTTTTAGCACCATAAAAAGAATTTTTTCAGCACTTTTTTTAGCATTGTTAAAGGGTGGCGCTAAGAAAACTCGTTTTTGTGGTAGTGGCATAAATTTACCATGGAAGACCCTTCTGATGAAAATGATTAAAAAGCCATGGGAAAATTTCAAGAAAATCCACTATGATGAATAAAGTACACAAAATCATAGTAGAAACTCAAACATTGTATAGAAAACCTCTATGAAATTCACACCCCAATATGCCTCTATCACCTCTTGGATAATTATCTCATGACCGGACGTCACTCTTTAGAGATCAAAACCAAACACATGGCGTTATTGTAGCACCTCCTTGTCATCCCACTAGTCAATGAAATGTTCCAATATGTTTCCAACCTCCATCGATGAACAAACTACCATTGACCACCTCTCACCGTCGACATCACATCACACCCCAAGATCTAATTTGGAGCCACACTCCCACCTTCCTTCCTATTGTTGATCATCCTTACAACTCAAAACCCTTCATACATACAAAGGGGGGAGGGGAGATGATAGGGAAAGGAGAAATTTATGATAAATAAATGATATTTTATGTTAAACAGAAAGGATAAGCTGACATTGAATCATTTTTTAAGATGGAATTCTAAGATGGCATCCCATAGTATTCCTTCACACCATTCGTAGATGGTATACCACAATGGGTTTTGGTATCACACTGAATGTATTTATACTCACTCACATAGTCCTGCCTCTAACTTGTTCTTCTTTTTTTCTCACATTACTTGGCCCTCCCAACTGGGGTGATTGTCATCCATAGTCGTTGGTCTCCATGGTCTTCAGAAACCTCAAAGAACAAGTGTTTGACTACGATATTCTTATGTATGGTGCATGTCAGTCTTATTCTCATGTTAATCTACTTCGACAATTCTCTAGAATCTACTAATTTGATGAACAGGATCTCTTTTATTTCATCATCTTATTCTTCCATATTTTCTTGATCCGCATGTTCTCTGGGATGCAATCAGTTTATATTCTTATTCTTCTTCAACTGAATGTATTTCTTCACAATGATATAACTATTATATAATCCTCTCAATGTCTCAACATATTTCTTATTCATTTCCTACCTATTTTATTTTCATAGTATATTTCATTTAAATTTTATTCAAATAGTAATTTGATATTAGATAAGGGAATTCCACTACAATTTTGACAGGATCTTTTCATCATTTAACTCATTAAAATTTAGAGAAGTTCTTTCCTTTTTTTATTTCATCATAATGACTTAGGTGGTTTCCTTCCACAAATCTCAATAATATCATCACATTTAACCACCTTTAAAATCTCCATCCAATTTTGTAAAGTATCATGCAACTATGACGTAGCATTCCCTTTTGTAGCATGGAAACCTCCTCTTCATCCTTTCACAACATCACATTTAGTTAGATGTTATATTCATGGAATGAATCACAATGTGATATAATCTCATTGTGATATTTAATCCACTGAAGAACAATGCATGATCACCATTTAAACTGAAATTTTATCACAATAATAATTTCAATTTTCTCCCTTTTATTTCAAAAAATTCAACCTTCTCCTTATGGTGTTGTCACTTTGTAGGATTATTCATTAATGTTCCCTATTAAGTCCGAGTAGGTATAGTATTAAATCATATCAACATGCTTCATTGTTTTTATAGTAAATATTGAGTTAACTTATCCACCATAGGATTCATTTGAACCTTATAAAGTTTGTACTCTATGATGGTCATTGTTCCATATGAAGATAACCCAAAAAGACACTTGGTACCTATTGGAACCATAAAACACATCAAAAGAATACACCGAATGCAGATAAACATGATACAAGAGTGTATCTCATTCCATAATCTTCGAGTTAGTAGTTTGTAGAGCCCAAACAGAGTTACAGATTTGATGTTATGACCGTTTTATGTAAGGATAGAAAAATGGTTCGTGAAGCTCCCTCCATGGCCGCACAAACATATTTTCATTACGGCATCATTTTTCCTTTATGGTGTGCTTATGATCTTTGTGGTTTGTGAATATCCCTCTATGACCGCTTGAATGTCCTTTCTTCGTGGAACCCTTTTTCTTTGCGTCCATGAGAATGTATTTTCTTCGCAGTATCCCCCATGAGCATTGCAAGCCACATTTCCTATAAATATGAAGCTCAACCCCACCCCAAAAATATTTCTAAACTTAGCATTCACCTTCCGAGATCGCATTTCATGAAGCTCCCTTTGCTCCGCAAACTAGCTGGAAAATGCATCACCCAAGGTATCTGAGTATCATGAACCAACTAACCCTTTATTCTAATTTCCCTCAACTTTAAGAGGGGATTCCCTCCACGAATCCCTATGTCCATCGCGAAGGTA
The DNA here is from genome assembly GCA_963277665.1 of Viscum album. NCBI lineage: Eukaryota > Viridiplantae > Streptophyta > Magnoliopsida > Santalales > Viscaceae > Viscum > Viscum album. The sequence goes on along the minus strand of OY728151.1, from coordinate 651,202,391 downwards.
GGCGTCCCTTTTGGAAACTCATGACTTCACAGTGAATTGAACCTTTGCAATGCACCCTCAAAACACATGTAGACTCCATGCCTCAGTAGGGTCATCATGCTTTGCCAATATCCTCCCTTTACGAAGCCCCTTTTCACCATGATTCATGACGTTCCTTCCTTTAAAAAACTCTTCCTCTTCACAAAGAACCAAATAATCATGGATATCCTCTTAGAGAGGCATTATGGTTCACGATCCCCCTCCCATGCGACCCTCTAGGCTCGTACGAAGTTATTTCGTGGTTCCTTGAGTGGTGCTTCATGTTGTGTTGCCCTACCTTGTGATTCCTCGCATAGATACACTAACAACTATTGATTCATCAAATAGACTCACTATCATGGTCCCCTCAAATGTCCACTCCTCCACATCACTCCCATCGTGCATTGCTTGTGCCTTCCCTTTCCCAAGTGTGGCTTGGTATAAGTTATGGGATTGAATTCTCATCATTCGAGCTGCATGACATTAATCTGCCATGTATCCTCATCCCTAACACACGACATTAAACTATGAGTTTCCGCGTGCGTGGAAGGCATGAGAGGATCAGAGAGGGGATGTGACCAAGAATATTTCTCTTTCCACCTTTTCAATCCACCTTCTCCCTACCTCTACGCTTTGTCTCCACATGCACCGCGACCAGTCTCCATGTAATCCCTAAACCACCTTCTTGGACATCCCTCTTAGAGTACGTCCCAATCTCCATTTCTGAGGGTCCTCTAGCCCGACGTAAGCCCAAGACCCTCTTGTGTTATCATACCCTTCACGTCATGATCATCAGGTCTGTTGTTACCTCTTTTTTCCCACACCGAGCAAGACTCATGTGTTCTTAGAGTAAACAGTGAGCCTGGCATCCTCTTTGGTCCATTTTCCATGCATAATCACCTTTCCCCTCGTCCTTCATGATGTTAAACTGCACATAAAAGACTATATATACTTTGATTCATATTATCTAAATAGGGTTCATAGGAATCCTCTTCAAGGTTCAGGTTCATCACTCCCCATCACCCATCTGTCCTGACTACTTCATATCAGTTCACCTTTATTCTGCATGATGTTAAACTGTATGCTCTGAACTATGTGGGTTTTGATTCCTTTCGGGTATGTATGAAGCATCCATGAGGTTTAATCCCAAACAATGGTAAACCTTGGTTCTCCCTTCTAGGGATGTAACTTCCTGATGTGACATCTTCCCTTTTTGGGACACATCTCTTGGATCCATCCTTTGAGGTGTTTTGATAAACATGGGAAGTTAACCATGCATAAACCCCGCACTTCACCACATTCCTCCAACCAAGAGTGTCCCTATTTTGATGGAAAGATTACTGTGTGTAATAACTTGGAGCATCTCTGGGTTTCTGTCCTTTGTGTATGCCCTGATTCTATACCTTCACCCTGAAATAAGTGGACTTTGATCCTTTTCGGGTACGTAGGAAGCCTCTCTGATGTTCAATCTCATCATCCATCTCCCATCCGAGTCTTTACCTTGAGTCTTTCTGTCTCGGTAATATCATTCCCCAACCTAGAGGCTCTGCCTCCTTCTGTTCCTTATCCATGCACTCCATTTCTCACGAGCTACCTACCTAGGTGACTCACCACCCCACTTCCTGAGCTATGTGGACTTTGATTCACAACCACCAAGATACAGAGGAATGTTCCTCTAGGTTCATTCCATCAATATCCACACTCCATCCATTCATCATCACTTCATCCAAGCCCATATTAATTCTTACCCAGGCCACCACATCCTGATGAGATCATGCAAATCATGCCATTGTTTATTTTTTGCAGCATCTAGGTGACTAACCATGCATAAAACCTACACATCATATCCATCCAACCAAGAGTGTCCCTCTTAAGATGGACATCTAACCATGTGTAGGTCCCAAATTATCCCTTCAAACTATGTGGGTTTTCATTCCAATCTTCTAAATGGGGTATGTAGAAAGCTTCTCTAAGGTTCAATCCCATCCAATGGTAAACCTTGGTGTTCCCCTTTTTGGTGTGAGCATCCTTTATCTATCCATTTCTATGTCTAGATCAACCATCATGGTGTGAAACCTTCCCTTTTTTGGACATGTCATCCCAGGTCCATCCTTATTGGGCATTTTGATCCGTTCATTCGAAAAACCTTCTTGGTCCTCCCACATAGGGATGTTTCTAACTGATCCAGTCTCATCAGTGTTCTTATTAGTCCGATCTATCTCCGTTAGTTTTTAAACTCACGACCTACCCCATGTTAAACATGGGAAGGGGAGGAAAACCTCAAATATATGCCTTCAGCCTAAGTACCCCACAATCTATGTGGGAAGCCTCAAGATTCCATTCCCTTGAGAATCCCTCTAGTAAGGTAGAATTCAAGTGTACTAATTTTCCAGCGTTTGGACATGCCGGCGATGCCCAATCCGACAACTCTCTTGAACAAAGGTTGTTTCTCTGACTTGACCCTTTAGAATGTTTTGAAAGAAGAAGTTTAATTAACTAGCATCCACAAAGATATGGAACCAGGGAGAGTTTCACGAACAAAATCTTAATCTCTAAGGGAGGCTCGTACTAGGCGATGAATTCCAAGGAGGAATCCGTATAAGGAGGAACCAGCATCCCATCATCTCATTTCAATCAAGGAGTAAACATCGCTGAAGAAGTGATGGATTCCGCCCGACTTTGGAAAGAGGGAATGTAGGGTACGATGCTTTCATTATTGTCATTGACACACACACTCATGTGACACGTCTATGTATGCAGGTGTGTGTCGACGACGCTAAGGACACCATTGTACCATGCATTCTCGCTTTCCAAAGGCGAGAAACATCCATCTCGTCCTCAAAAATATTTTCTCCTTGATCAAAACAGTATGATGGGATGTTGGTTCCTCCTTACAGGGATTCCCCCTAGAAATTTCTCTCCTTGTCCAGATCTCCCTTAGAGAATAAGATGTTGTTCATTAATCTCTCCCAGGTCCCTTATCATTGCGGACATTGGTTAATTACACTGCTATTGTCAGTAAATTCCAATGGGTGAAGTCAGGGAAGCAACCATATATTAGTAGAGTCGTCGCATTGGGCATCGCTGGCATGTATGGATGTTAGCACATAGGTACACCAGAATTATCCCTTATTAGATGGATTCTTGAGGGTGTAGAAGCTCGAGGTATCCCACATAGATTGTGGGGTATTTATGCCAGAGGCATATCTGCATGCATTTCCTCGACTTCCCATGTTTAACACGGTTATGTTTTGAGTTTAACATATAGTAGAGATGGATTGGGCTGATCAGAACACTGATGAGAGTAGATCAGATAGGTATATCCCAAGGAATGAACACCCTTAAGTTTTATCATATGAATGGATCAAAACTCCCAATAAGGACAAAACCAGGATGGTGTGTCCTAAAAAAATAAGGCTTCACACCGTGAAGGCTGATCTAGACATCAAAAAGGATAGATCAAGGAAGTGCACCCCAAAAGGTGAATACCAAGGTTTACCATTGGTTGGGATTTAACCTCAGGGAGGCTTCATATGTACTATGTTTAGAAGAGAGAGATCAAAACGCACATATTTTTAATGGATGATTTAGAGATTATAGATGGTTAGCTAGCCATTGAAAGAGGGACACTATTGGTTGGTTGGATATGATGTACGAGACTTATGTATGGTTATCTTCCTGTGTACTGCAAAAAAGAAAAAATGGGATAAATGGAATGATATCACCAGGATGTGGTGGCCCAAGTAAGAACCATGATGGGCATGGATAAAGTGATGATGAAATGGATGGAGTGTGCATAGTGATTGGCTCGAACCTCAGGTAGGCTTCCTACGCATCCTAGTTGCTGGGAATCAAAGTCCTTCTAGTTCGGGAAGTGGGGTGATGAGTCACCTGGGGAGGAAACTCGTGAGAAATGGAGTTCATGGATAAGGACCCAAAGGAAATAGAACCTTCAGGTTGGGCCATGATCTTCATTAGACACAAAGGCTCAAGGGAAATACCTGGATGGGAGATGTATGATGGTCTTATGCCTTATGGAGGCTTCCTACATACCCGAAAGGGGAAAAAGTCAACATAGTTTAGGATGAAGGAATAAAATCAGTGTGTACACAAAGGAAGAAAACCAGGAGATGTGTCAGGGGATTACACATTATTAGATTCACTTCGCAAGAGGGGAACTCTTGGTTGGAGGAATATAGGGATGTACAAGACTTATGCATGGTTATATACTCATGTGGATTAGAACACCACATAGGATGTATCTGAGATATGTGTACCAAAATGTAAAGATGTTACATCAGGAAGGTATATCCCTAGAAGGTAGAACTAGGGTTCACCATTGGTTAGGATTAAACCTAAAGGATGATTCCTCCATACCTGAAAGGGGTCAAAATTTGACTTGTTCAAAGTGTGTAGTTTAACAACATGTAGGATGAAGGTGAACTAGAGTGAAGTAGTCAGGACAGATGGGTGATGTGGACTGATGAGCTTGAACCCTGAAGAGGCTTCCTACATACACTGTTTAGAAGAAATGGATCAAAGTGCACATTGTTTTGTATATGTAGTTTAACATCATGCATGATGATGGGGAAATAGGGATTACACATGGCTAGTGGATCAAATAGGATGTCATGGTCATTGTTTACTCTAATCCCACATGATTCATGATCACCGTGGGAAACAATAGGTAACAGAAGACAAGATGTTCGTGTTGTGAAGGGTGCAACCATGAGAGATGGTGTGTGGCTTACGCATGGATAGAGTCCCATCGAAGATAGAGATTGGGACTTACTCCATGAGGGAATCCCAAGAAGGTGGTTTGGGGCATATGTGGAGACTGGCCAAGGTTCACATGGAGACAAAACACAAAGAGAGTGAGAAAAAAGGATTGAAAAGGTGGGAAACAAAAATTTCTCATCCCTATCCCCTCTCTGATCCTCTCAGACCATCCATGTATGCAAGAAATCAAATTTTAACATCGTGTGTTAGGGATGAGGATGCTTGTAATTTTAACATCCTACATCTCGGATGATGAGGAATCAATCCTCATCCATTGGAATTACATATATTATTGTCACGAACAGTCCCCTGGGGCCCGTGCCGTGACTACCCCATGCCCGGCTTCCCTAGGCCAAAGGCTGGAGACTAGCACCGAAAGGCATATTCCCTAAAATTGAGAAGGAATTGCCTTTATATCCTGTAACAACACGCAACCAAGCACACAACAAAATACAAACACGAGTAAAATGTATAGCAAAAAAGAGTGATTATAGTAAGTAAAAAGGTCCAGAATACAAGCCCAACTGGAAAGTACAAGAAATTGAAAAGTACAAGTAAACTAGAACAACTCCAGTGAAAGCTAGCCAAGGATACTACCAGAAGGGTATGTATAGCTCTCAAATGGTCGTCTCTTCGGTACGCCTCATCTAAGTCCACCTCCGAGCTACCACCAGTCTTGGTACTCTTGTCCTTAGTCAGCGTTGTCTTTCATCTACACCAAACACAATAAGTTGTGGGCATAGCCCGTGCAAGGGTGAGTATAACGATACTCAGTATGGACCCCAAGACCATCAAGGTCTCACAAAATCAACAATGGGTAAACCACACAACATGAAATCAACTGACAACCCCACTTAGGTATATGCCCATACATATACCTAAGTTATCAAGTATACCCATCTCAATCATGAGAAAACAGAGGTGCAACTCAAAAGCCCAAAGATCAACTATTCCATAAAGGAAGAAATACAACAAAGGTAAGTACCACAAAGGTACTCCACACAAAATAATACCACAAATGTATTAAAACGAAGGTAAGTACCACAAGGTACATACTCATATCACACCAGGTTTATCTTAGGTACAATATTAGAGTTGATTAGATGTAACTACTGAATCATCTTACTCTATTAAGAGGCAGACCCACGCATGATCCTAAATCATCATCAGCCCCATAGAGGATCGTAGTACATCATCAGACCCACACAAGATTCCAGTACCTCGTCAGACACACAAGATCCTAGTACATTTTCAGACCCACACATGATCCTAGTACATCGCCAGTACGTTGTTAGACACACATAGGATCCTAGTACATCATCAGTATATCGTCATACCCACACAAGACCCTAGTACATCGTCAGTACGTTGTCAGACCTACATAGGATCCTAGTACATCGTCAGACCCACATAGGATCCTAGTACATCGTCAGTATGTCATCAGACCCGCACTGGATCCTAGTACATCGTCAGTACATCGTCATACCCACAAAGGATCCTAGTACATCTTCAGTATGTTTTCAGACCCACACATGATCCTAGTAGATTGTCACTACATCTTCATACCCACACAGGATTATAGTACATCCTCAGTACGTCGTCAGACACACATAGGATCCTAGTACATCGTCACAGCCAGCTACTGGGTTCCCGCACTAAGCTCACTTGTCTCCAGGAGGGTATACTCTTTAAGCCACTAGTCAATACTCCAACTGTCACGAATTCCCACAAAGAAGTATTCCAAAGGACCCCCATGTAAAAGGGGTCTCAACGCAATAGACTGCGCGTCAATCAGATGCCCAGTTTGTATGTTATTGACCTTTTAGTCCCAAGGGCCCGGTTGGATTCGTGCTCAATCCAACCTGTCCATAACCCAAATTTATCCAAATCTCATGTTGGGTATACCAAAAGGTCCATCTTACTCCAAGGTTTCTGGCATCGTAGATGGTTCATCGAACGGATGCCCGATACCAAAGATATGGTCGTAATAGTCAAAATGGGTCGAAGTTGGTCTGGGTTCGGTCCGACCTAGTTCAGGTCGACCCATCCCAACCCACTGGGTCCGGCCTGGCCCATGTTGGGCGGTCCAGCCTGCGCTGGGTGGTCCATCCTGTACCAGGCAACCCGGCCCGCGCCAGGCGGTCTGGCCCATGTTGGACGGCCAGACCTGGGCTGCCATGGTGAGGCGGGGCGGCTGCAGTGCAGTGGTCCGCCGTGGGTGGCCGGAAGGCCAACTGTCCTCCATTCATCGCTACTACAGAAGCTGCAGCCACTTGTTCATCAGGCATTGCAAACACGTGCCGCTGCCCCCATCGTGTGGCCGGCCTTCGGTTGCAATTTTCCTCCATTGCAAATATTTCATCAAAAACCACAAGGGATTGCAGAGAGGTCGGGTCATGTTTGTTTAGACTGTACTGTCCACGTTAGAGCGGTTGCAAGCGGTTCACAACTTTTGAATCATGAAGAACATCATGAATGGGTAAGGGAGGTATTTAATCCAACAACCCTACCTCTATGGTTTTTTGATGTGTCGCACTATGAAGAATGGTGATGGCGAAGAGGGTTCCAATGATCGTCGCTTCCGCAATCAGGCTTCCAAAGTCGGTCTCATACATTTTCCTCTTTCTTGGCACCAAAGAACGTTATTTGATAGAGATGGAGTTCTTCGTTTGGAGGAGAAGTTCTTCGTTGGAGATGAGTTTCTCCAAGTTCTCCCATGATTCTCCCTTTTCCACCAATTTCCAACCTGAAAAAATGAGAGGTGCCAACTTATTAAATTAATTATATCAATTTAATTTACATTGGCACAATTAATTGTTGGAACAATTAATTGTACCACGTTGGCATTATAAATTTGGAGGAAGTCCATGGGTTAAATCTTCATTAATGAGAGATTTCAAGGGGTTTCTCCCATTAAGAGGGTTCGGGTGGTCCGCACCTTTAGGAATTCAAAATGGGGGTTTTAGTTCAGGTGGTCCCCAACTCTTTAACATTCACATGGGAGGTTTCAACAAAAATAAAATAGATTTTTATCTTATTTTTTTATTTGCATGAAAAAGTCAAAAACCATCTTTCACCCTCAACCCACTACGATCGAGGTAAAGGTCTCCTTATGTGAATAATGGCATCGTGAGTTCAACGGTGTCCTCAGATTTCAATTTTGAGAACCGGTTTAAAAGTTACAAAAACCTGCTTGCACATTTCCTGAACATACCAGAAAAAAGTTCATAAATTCATTTCAGGAACACAGAGCCTTGGAATCATATGTTGTCAATTCTTGCTGACTACTAGAATTCCCATATAATTAAAAAAATTCATGGAATTTCTCGGTCATTACATTCTCCCCATGTCAGGGATTTATATCCCCATAAGCCACAACTCAAACTATGAAAACAATTGGGGGTACTGAGCATGAATTTGAGCCTCCCGCTCCCATGTTCTCTCCTAGAGGTTCCTGTGCTATCAACAAGTGCGCACCATAGGTATCGGCCGTCCACAAAGGACTTAATCCTTTCGATCCTCAATCTCTATCATAACCTCCATAAACATAACTCCATAATCAATGTCCATCTCACCATGTTCGATTATGTGAGAAGGGTCATGCACGTATCTCCTCAGCTGGGATACATGGAAGACGTCGTGCACCCGGTGCAACTAAAGGGGAAGTGCTAGGCGATAAGACACCTCGCCAACTCTGCTGAGGACCTGGAAGGGTCCAATGAACCTAGGAGATAACTTTCTGCCCCAGCCAAATCTCTGTAAACCTCATTGGGGAGAGACTTGTAGAAAGACGTGGCATCCATTCTCGAACTCTAGAGGTCTCCATCTACTATCGGCATAAGACTTCTGCATGCTCTAGGCAGTCTTCATCCACTCCTAGATGATTTTCACCTTCTCCGTGGTAGACCGTACCATCTCTAGTCCCACTAGTGCTGACTCCCCTGGGTCAATCCAGCACAAAAGCGATCTGCAAGGTCTCCCGTACAATGCCTCAAAAAGGTGTCATCCCAATGGTGGAGTGATAGCTGTTGTTGTATGAAAAATCCACCAAAGGAATGTGATCCTCCCAGCTGCGACCGAAGGCCAGGACGCAAGCACGTAGCATTTTCTCAAGGGTATGAATGGTCCACTCAGTCTGGCCATCCGTCTGAGGAAGGAAGGTAGTGCTCAAACGAAGCTGCATCCCGAAAGCCTCCTTCAACCCCTTCCATATCCAGGAAGTAAAATCTGTATCACGATCAGAGACAATGGTCGAGGGTACTTCATGTATCCACACAATATCTTTCACATAGAGGCGTCCCAAGCTCTCTACTAAAACCTGCTCTCTGATCGGTAGGATGTTGGCCGACTTGGTGAGTCGGTCGATGATCACCCAGATAGAATCATGACCTATGGATGTATGTAGAAGTCCTATTAGGAAGTATATGGATATCCCATCATACTTCCACTCTGGGACCTCGAAAGGCTGAACCATGACAGCTGTTACCTGATGCTCTACCTTCACTTGCTGGCAAGTGAGCCATCGAGAGACAAACTCTGCTACTGCTTGTTTCATTCCTAGCCACCAGTGCTGTCGTCGTAGATCCTAGTATATATTCTCCACTCCTGGATGTACCGCTAGAGGGGATGTGTGGAACTCCCACAACACTTCCTTCCAAAGCAACACTGGTACCATGGTACGTCCTCTGAAGATAATGACGTGCTCCCCACCTTCAAAAAATCCATCAGGTGCCTGTCCTGGGGATATCTGAGCACGTCAATCCTTGCAGTCAGTGTCCCCATATTGTGCCTCCCTGACTTGCTGAAGTAGTGGGGGAGAGACTGTAAGATACTGATGGAAAGCTACTCCATCTCGTTCCACAACATATATCTGTAATGTAGCTAGTTGTTCCATCGCCTCACCTAGCAGTTGTATACTAGATCTCTTACTGAGTGCATCTGCTACAACATTACCCTTCCTAGGAGTATAGACTATCTCAAAGTCGTTGTTCTGGAGAAACTCAATCCAACATCATTGTCTCAGGTTCAGGTCATTCGGAGAGAAGATATACCTGATACTCTTGTGATCTGAGTAGACAGTAAAACACTCTCCCATCAAGTAATGTCGCCACATATTCAAGGCAAAGACCACTACTGCTAACTCCAGTTTATGGGTAGCATAGTTCTGCTTATTCTATCTCAGCTATTGAGAACCATATGCGATCACTTCTCTCTCTTACATCAGGACACATCTGAGCCTGGTCACTGATGCGTCGCAGTAGATTATTTACCATACACCCTCCTCTGGTATCCTCAAGATGGGTGCACTAGTCAGCCTCTACCATAGCTCCAGAAATCTCGATTGGAATCTCTTCGACCAAAGGAAGGGTTACCCATTCTTTTTCAATGCTGATAAAGGTGCTACAACTCTGGAGAAATCTAGCACAATCCTATTGTAGTACCCAGCCAAACCCAAGAATCTTCGTACCTCTGTCACACTCCTGGGTGGATCCCACGCAAGTACCACCCCAATCTTGCTGGATATAATGCAACTCCATCATTCGATATGACATGTCCCAGAAAGTGAACCTCTCTGATCTAGAACTGTCAATTCGATAGCTTACCATAAAGTTGGTGCTCTTGGAGTGTGTTGAGTACTACCTACAAATGATAGGCATGGTCCTCCTCAGTAGCCGAGTAGATCATAATTTCATCGATGAAGACTACTACAATGTGGTCAAGGTATGGCTGAAAGATCCTATTCATGAGTCCCATGAACACTACTGGAGTGATGGTTACACCAAACTCCATAAATAAGTACTCAAAATGGCCATAATGTCATCTAAAAGATGTCTTCTACACATCCTTGTCTCGCACTCTGTGCTGGTGATAGCCTGATCCGAGGTCAATCTTCAAGAACCACCATGCTCCCTTTAGCTGATCAAAGAGATCGTCAATCCTCCGAAGTGGGTACTTGTTCTTCAAGGTCACCTGGTTTAGGAATCAGAATTCGACACAAAGTTTCAAGCTCCTATATGCCTTCTTGTAGAACAAAATTGGGGATACCCAAGGAAAAACACTAGGCCGGATGAACCCCTTCCCCTACAAGTCCTCTCGCCATACCCACAGCTCATGAAGCTCTGAGGGAGCCATCTGATATGCTGGTGAAGATATTAGTGCCATACTGGGATACAAGTAAATGTAAAAGTCCACCTCTCTATGATGAGGTAGACCTGGAACATTATCAGGGAAGACATTCACGTACTGGTCCACCACTTTAGGATAGCTCGGACTCTCCACGTCAACCGCTCTAAGGGTAAGGCTAGCCAACTGATGAGTGATTGGCTGCACTCTCCTCCATTTAAGTCCATCCTATGCTACAAAGGCACCCTTCTAACTGGTTAAGGTAAACCTAGTCCCATCCGTGTGGACACACTTCACTTTGTTCCTAATACAGTCAGTCTAAGCATGGAATTTAGATAACCAGTCAATACCATAGATGACGTCGTAAGGCCTCGACGCCACTCCTAGGAGATCTCAGCTGAAGCTCTCTCCTCATAGAGTAAGATCACACTGATGGAACTAGTGCATAATAGTTGAATCCAATCTCGTAAGATTCTCTAGACGTAAAGATCGAGCAAACAAATCCTTCAGAATCTCTGAGCTCTGAACGAGGGTAGTGTCAATAAAAGAATGACTAGAACTTGTGTCTATAAGTACTGCAACTAAGGTGGAGTAGACACAGATTGTAACTCATATCATCTCTAGATTGACATGATCGTAGGCCTCAAATTCCTGGAGTTAATATCTCCTCTGTCCACCTACTCCTAGAGGTCGGGTGGATCTCCGGGTTGTGGTGGCGGTAACACCTCAAATCATCACCCACATCCAACTGCACGACCAGCTCCTCTGCCACGTCCGCTTTCCCCCTGTGGACCTCCTAGATCAAACCTATATCTCTTCCTGGGTGGTCCCTCAACCATCAGCTCATCATCTGTACGACGAGTCGTATATTCAAAAACCATGTGACCCTGCACATCACATGTGAAACCTTGCATGTTCCTCACATGACTGACTCTATCTCCTGTGCCCCACACAACTGACCCTAAATCATGTGGTCGTCCACCTGTAGTTCTTGTTTTCTTGGACCTCTATGAAATCTATCTTCTTACAACTATATAAGACTCTGTTACATAATGTCTGGTGGTGGGTCTTTCTTCTGGGGACTGATCAGCAAGGAAAATCTCCACTTAGAGGGCTCGCTCTAACACCCCCGCCTACGTCGGGATGCTGAGAGAAATCATGAAAGCCCTGATCTCCCACCTGAGTCCCTATTTGAAGGTCAGGGCCCTGAAGAATGGGTCCCATACCATATCAGTGGAGTAGTGTGAGAGGTCAGTGAACCTCGCTACGTACTGAGCCACAACCATGCTATCCTACTGCAGATGAAGAAGCTCCTGTATGTGCATTGCATGATGAGTCGCTGGGAATAACTCTACCCGAAATAGGCTCTCGAAGTCTGCTCGGAGAAGCATCACCTAGTTGTGAACCTAGATCATGAAGCTACGCCATCTACCTACTACTACCGGTATAATACTGGTAGTAAGGATCAATACGATATCAGTTGGTGTCCCTAAAAGTCGAAAGACTCTCACTACGACCTCCTACTAATCCTCAGCTGCCTGTGGCTCCGTAACTCCCCTGAACCTGGGTGGCCTTTGGCATTGGAGCTTTTGCAACGTGCTCAAGCGATGTGCACCCTCTACTGCTGGGGTTGGTGGCATCGGTGGCCCAACGGGTAATGGTACCATTGGTGCCTCTGATAGTGCCTCTATTGGAAGAGGACCCTACACCGAGGCCTCGTCGCTTGGTGGGCTATCAGTGTGTACTATACCCAGAACCTTAGCTGGATGTCTATGTGGAGGAATCCTGATAAGAAACAGATGTGCCACAGTCAATGAGTTATACTTGGTGAGCTGACTCAAAGATATCTCTATGAAAACTCTTCAAAACACACACGCAATCAGTGTTTTCGTGCACTAAGTCAGAAATCATAAGTCAGGGTCCTAGTGTATGGATACGTCGGCCATCACACCAACACTGGGTTCCCTAAACTGATAACCACACTCACTACACTTTACACTATTTCCATTAAAAATATCATATTCCTATGTTCTATAGTATAACTGACTCTTCTAATACCAATTTGTAACGAACCGTCCCCCGAGGCCCGTGCCATGACTACCCCAAGCCCGCCTTCCATAGGCCAGGGGCTTGTCACTTGCACCGAAAGGTGTATTCCCTAAATCCGGGAAGGCATTGCCTTTATATCCTATAACCACACACAACCATGAACATAGAAAGATACAAACACAAGTAAAATGTATAGAAAAAAGAGTGGGTACAGTGAATAAAAGTGGCCAAAATACAAGCCCAACTGGAAAGTATAGGAAACTGAAAAGTACAAGGAAAATGGAATATCTCTTGTGTATACCAGCCAAGGATCCTACCAGAAGAGTAGGTACAACTCTCGAATGGCCTTCTTTGCGGTATACCTTGTCCATGTCCATCTCCGAGCTACCACCCGTCTTGGCACTCTTGTCCTCAGTCAGCGTTGTCTGTCGTCTGCACCAAACACAACAAGGTGAAGGCATAACCTATGTAAGGTTGAGTATAACGATACTCAGTAGGGACCCCAAGACCCTCAAGGTCTCAAAAATTCAATATAGGGTAAACAACATGACATAAAATCCATTGACAACCCCACATAGTTATATTCCCATACATACACCTAAGTTATCAAGAATACCCATCTCAATCATGAGGAAATTCAGGTCCAGCTCAAAATCCCAAAACTCACCTGTTCCAGAAAGGAACAAATATCACGAAGGTAAGTACCACACATGTACACCACATAGAAGAATACCACCAAGGTATTACCACGAATGTAAGTACCACAAGGTACAGACTCAGATCACAACAGGTATATCTTAGGTATAGTAGTAGAGTTGATTATATGTAACTACTGAATCATCTTACTTTATTAGGGGGCAGACCCACGAAGGATCCTAAATCATCATCAGACCCACAGAGGATCGTAGTACATCTTCAGACCCACAAAAGATCCTAGTACCTCGTCAGACACACACAAGATCCTAGTACATCGTCAGACCCACACAGGATCCTAGTACATTTTCAGTATGTAGTTAGACCCACACAGTAACCCAGTACATCATCAGTAAGTCTTCAGACCTCCACAGGATCCCAGTACCTCGTCAGTACCTCGTTAAGCCCACACAGAATTCTAATACATCGTCAGTACGTTGTCAAACCCACACAGGATCCTAGTACGTCGTCAGTACATCGTCAGACCCACACAAGATCCTAGTACTTCGTCAGTACGTCGTCAGACACACAGAGGATCCAAGTACATCATCAGTACTTCGTCAGACCCACACAAGATCCTAGTACATTGTCAGTACATCATCAGACCCACACATGATCCTAGAACGTCTTCAGTATGTCGTCACACCCACACGGGATCCTTGTATATCGTCATTACGTCATCAGACCCACACATAATCCTATTACATCACCAATACATCGTCATACCCACACATGATCCTAGTACATCGTCAGTACGTCATTAGACCCACACAGGTTCCTAGTACAACATTAGTGCATTGTCAGACCCACACAGAATCCTAGTACATCATCAGTACATCATCAAACCCACACATGATCCTAGTACATTGTTAGTACATTGTCATACCCCCACAGGACCCTAGTACATCATCAGTACGTCTTCAGACCCACACATGATCCTTGTACATCATCATATCCAGCTATAGGGTTCCCGCACTATGCTCGCTTATCTCTGGGAGGGTCTGCTCCTCAATCCACTAGTCAATACTCCAACTCTCAACAAGTCCCATGAAGAAAGTATCCCAAATGATCTCCATGTAAAAGGATTCTAAACGCAACAGATGGTACATCAATCAGATGCCCGATCTGTATGTTATTGTCCTTTTACTGCCAAGGGCCCAGATGGATTTGTGCTCAGTCCAACCCGGCCATACCCCAACATTATCCAAATATCAAGTCGGTTAAACCAAAAGGTCTATCTCGCTCCAAGGTTTCTAGCGCTGTAGACGGTTCTTCAAATGGACGCCTGGTGCCAATGATATGGTCGTAAGAGCGAAAATGGGTTGATGTTCGTCTGGGTCCAGTCCGACCTGGCCCGACTCGGCCCCGCCCGTACTGGTTGGCCCAGCCTGGGCAGTAGTCCACCACAGTGGGCCGGATGGCCAGCCTTCCTCTCTGTGTGGTGGGGTCACGCACCACGCCTTCGCTGGCGGCCAACCGTCCTCCCTTCATCGCTGCAACACAAGACACGACCCCTTGTTTTCTTGGCGGCATGGACACGCAGTGTCTCCCCCCTCAAGCGGCTGACCTCATATTGATGTCTTCCTCCATTGAAAAGATTTCATCAAAACCCACAAGGGATTGCGAAGAGGTCGGGCCATGTTTGTTTGGACGGTTCCCTCTACTTTAGAGCAGTAGAAAGCGATTCACAACTTTTGAATCATGAAGAACATCAATAATTGTTAAGGGAGGTATTTAAAACAATAACCCTACCAGAAAGGTTCATTGATGTGTCACACAATGAAGAATGGTGAAGGGGAACAGGGTGTGAATGATCGTCGCTTCAACAATTACGCTTCTGAAGTCGGGCTCATGTATCATCCTCATTCTTGGCTCTGTAGAACGTTATTTCATGGAGATGGAAATATTCGTTTGGAGGAGAAGTTATTCATTGGAGATGAGTTTCCCTATGATCTACCAAGCTTCTCCCTTTTCCAACAATTTCTAACCAAGAAAAATGATAGGTGCCAACTTATTAAATTAATTATATCAATTTAATTTACGTTGGCACAATTAATTGTACCACATTGGCATAATAAATTTGGAGGATGTCCATGGGTTAACTCATCATTAATGAGGGAGTTCAAGGGGTTTCTCCCATTAATAGGGTTTGGGTGGTCCCCACCATTATGAATTCAAAATGGGGGTTTTAGTTCAGGTGGTCCCCACCTCTTTAACATTCATATGGGAGGATTCAACAAAAATAAAATTCTAGTTTATCTTATTCTATTTTTATTTCCACAAAATGGTAAAAATCTATCTTTCTCCCTCAACCCACTGTGGTTGAGGTAAAAGTATCCTTAATCGAATACCGGCACTGCGCGTTCAACGATGTCCTTGGATTTCAATTCCAACCACCGGTTTAAAAGTTTACAAAAACACTCTTGCACGTTTACTGAACGTACCAGAAAAAAAGTTGATAAATTTATTTCGGGCACATAGAGCTTTGGAATCACGTGCCATCAATTTTGGAAGACTCATAAAATTCCCATATAATCAAAAAAATTACACAAAATTTATGAGTCTTTACAATTGGACCAACCCGCACTTGGGGAAGGGAAGGCATATGAACTTCTCCGTAGGAGTGAGGTGGAGGAGTAGTCAATTGAGATGCCCACATTGGCATGACTATGAAAACAAGAAAGAGTAATTAACATACCTATTATAAGAAGCATAAATCAGGGAAACACAACATGAAGAACCACTTGAGGAACCATGAAATCACTTCGTATGATCCTGGAGAGCCGCACAAAAGAGGGGATCCTGAAGAGGAAGTTCTCACTAAGATGATCTTTAGGAAGCTCTAGTTCTTCTTGATGAGGAAGAGTTTTTCAAAAGAAGGTGCTTCACAAATCACGGTGAAATGGGGCTTTGAAAAGGGATGATCATCGTGAAGCATGGTGACCCCATTGAGGAATATAGTCTACATGTGTTTGGAGGGTGTTTTGTGTATAATGAATGCTCTGTGAAGTCCTGAGTTCCAGAAAGGGACTCTTACCTTTGCAATGGTCATAGGGCTTCGTGAACAGAATCCCCAGATGAAGTGGTGGGAAATTGGAAAAAATGGGAAGTTGGTTCATGATACACAAATACCTTGGGTGATGTATTTTCTGGATGGCTCGTAAAGAAAAGCGTGTTTCATGAAATGAGGTCTCAGAAGGTGAAATGTTAGGGTAGCAATCCTTTGGGGTGGGGTAAAGCCATACATTTATAAGCAATGTCGGCTATGATGCTCACGGGGGAGACCATGAAAGAAATGGATTACACAAAGAAAATACGTTCACACATGTATGAATTAATAGGTCATCATGAAGCAAATATGTTTGCGCGATCATGGAAGGAGCTCCATGAACCACGATTCTAATAATCACTCCATGAAGGAAAAATGACTCCATGATGCAGATATGTCCACACCACCACAAAGGGAGATTTTCAAACCATTTTTATAACCTTACTTTAATCAACCATAACTTCAACTCCTTAACTCTGTTCAAACTCTACAACTTATCAAATCAAATATTTTGGAATTTTCTACGCTCGTTGTTCATATTTATAATAATTCAGTGTATTATTTTGACATGTTTCCTTATTCCAGCGTATTCACCTCCGTCAGAATGGGGTCCAATGAAGATGAGGAAAGTGAGGCTGACTGCATTCTGAGGGAAAACATTGAGGAAAATTCAGACCTACTATAACTCGATCACATTGAAGGAATCAATCAACTAAAAATCTATAATCCCAAGGAATCTATCACACTATGGGAAACAAGAGATAATAGATGATCATCCACCTATATGAGAGTGATAAACAAAAAAAGATATGCTAGGATTGGAATAGAACATAGATTACTATTGGAAGAATCCTAACCGAGAGGGGATGTGTTTGTAGAATTGGGATATTTGAGCAGCCAACATACCATTCCCGATATGCTATAGTACATGATCAATATAACACCAGGGGCGTTGGAATAAATCTAAAGAGAGGGGAATGAGAAATGTGAATCACAATACTCAAAATTCAAAACATAGTGACGGTGAGATGATGATGGAGGATAGATGTTTCCCATATTTGAAACATAGTATTCAGATAACATTAGACTAAAATAGGGAAATAATGAGGGACAACCGCTGACCGAATTTGAAATCATGGGTCCAAACTTGAAATTTCATCCAATATCTTCCAGAACATTTCCCCACAATGGTAGGCAATCCATATGGTTGCACGTCCATACCATTAGGGGAGAGGTCCCATTCAAAAGTGAAAGAGGATTATGATCTAAATAAAGGGAACAAAAATCATAGAGATGGAGTGATGGTATGCTTGAATGGATTCCGACACTCTTGATATTATGCAACCATGACAAAAGCACATTGGGTGAGCATATCAGTTTGAACCAAGGTCACAACTAATTATAGATAAGACCACCCTTATGAGTAACTAGAAATTTATTTTAGTTTTACATCATGCCAATGAGGATGATAACTACTTATTTTAACATCATACAGTAAGGACGATGCATGGAATAGTTTAAAGTCATATGACCCGAACATTGCACATAGTTTAAGGTCATAATATATGTAACCTGGATAATAGTTTAATGTCATGATTCCTGGACTATGGTGTATATTACAATAGTGTTTTCTTGGAACCAAGTATATTAACCTGATGTTAATGAGCCAAAGGAGGCTTGTTCACCATAAAAATATCAAGGAATAGATAGAAAATAAGAATATGTGATTCGGTGGGGAAAAAAACCAGATATGAATAATGGAAAATGAGTCCCTTTTCCACACCAAATACTTCTATGAGGATCCTAGTTTATGTTCATAGAGTTTAGACTGGGAGATAGAGAAAAAAGGGATGATGATCCCATGGTTGGGCCTAAGACAACATGTATGGGCATCATTACATATCATGTGAGGGTTTGAATGAAGCCACATGTAGTTCTTGAATTACATGTAGTTTAACGCCATGCGGTCAGGATGAAGATGATTTTACATGAAAAGGGGATATAATGTAGAGGTTGGACCCAAGATCGATGATTCGAGCATCACTATGTATCCCATAAATATGGAAATCAATCCACATGAAGTTATTGAAGCAATTCAGTTTTGTAGGTCTTACCCATGCACAGAGGGAAAGAGGCATTTGATATATCATGTTGGTTCTTTTGTTGTTGGTAGGTTTTTTTGGAGTGAACGACCTAGTATGAAATGTTTGAGTGTCTCTACAAGAATCATGTATTGTTTTTTTATTAACAAATAACACAGTGGATGGATAGTGGAAAAGGTGATGCCCTCTCAAATGAGAACATCACAATGTTGTTTCGTTTTTCATTGTGTAGATATGACAATGATTCCGTAGTTTAAGGTCATATGACAGGACCGATCCATGCACTTTTATGTCATACGGTAAGAAAAAAAATGTAATCTCATGTGTGATGAGGCAACATAGTTTAACATCATATGGTTTGGATGAAAGAGATCTTAGTTTAAGGTCATATAATTCAGACCATGGGGTTGTGTAGTCCCATATGTGGGTATTACCCTACAAAAACTCCTAAGCCTACATCATCAACATTCTTTGTTTGAAACAAGGAGTGATTTCAATATTTTCGCACCACACGAGGATGTAAAATAGTGAAAAATAAATTTTGGGCATGAAAATCCCAACGAGATCAACATTCTGACTCGAAGTGTGCAAATACATGGAGGGACATTAGAGATTCATAAGAATAGAAGGGAAAAAATGTGAATCATAGCATCTCATATTTGGGACATAATGAGGGTGGAATAATGATGGATGATAACTATAGACCATGTTGTGACACAATATCCACATCATGTATCTTTGGATGGGAATAGAAAAGTGAGGGTCGACCGCTGACCGTATTCAAAATGCAGAACATTTCTAAAAATTTCGTCCTAGATCCTTCTAGATGTTATCCCAAAATAGTAGGAGATCCATAAGGCCAATAATTGATGCCATCTAGGTGTCCTTTTATATGTGCAAAGTGATATAAACCTAAATAAAGGGGATGCATGAAGTGTGGATGTTCCCATTCATTTTAACATCATGTGTAAGGATGAGAGAAAGGAAAGGAATTAGAAAGGGAGAAACATGGTGCAACTATTGTAAACCAAACTTGAATGAGGACCACAGAGATCCACACCACACCATGTTCCTCCAGTAGAAACTAGTCCAAGAGACCAAAAAGTCCAAAAGGGTGTGATTGTACCACAAACATATATTCTAGGCATTCCTACGTATCCCATGAGGATTGGAATCAAGCCATAAGTAGTTCTTTAATTCCATGAACTTTTACATCATGAAGTAAGGATGATGGTCATCGTGTAGTTTATCATCGCGTGCCAAGGACACAAAGGATCTTAGTTTACGTTCATATACCTCAGAGTGTAAGAAAATACCTCCAAAATGGGAATACATAGTGCGACACCATAAGATAACCCAATGTGAATGAGGACCAATGAGATCCACATAACACCATGTATTCCCAAGAGGAACATAGTATAAGATGTCGAAGGGTTGATGCACTCTCAAATGAGGACATTGGGGTGCTGTGCAGTTTATCTTCATGCATCCTAGATGAAGCAACATTTTAACATCATATGGGATGCGAGAGTACTTAGTTTAAGGTCATAAAACTTGGACCACAAATAGGAAATGTGTATCGGTGGAGCCATAATGTAAACTAATGTAAATGAGGATCTAGAAGACCCACTCCACACCACACACCCCCTAGGGAAAACCCGCATGTAGTTTAAGATCATAAGGCTTGTACTATATGATGGTGAGATTTTTCCATACCAGAAAAAATACTATCCAGAGCCCTAATACCACTTGATCCATGCTCGGTTTGGGAAAAAAGCGACAAATAGGATCCTCACAACACATTAACTCACAAGGAAGCAGAGGTGCAGAGTCAAGGATGACTCCATGATGATGGTATGCCCTATCAATGTGCAGAGGTGCATGTAAGTATAAAACTGAGGGTGTTGATGTTCTACATAAACAAGAGGATGTGAAAAGGGGTGTGAATCACTACGTCTACTATTTGGGACACAATGGGGGTTGCATAATGATGGAGGATAGCTACAGACCGTGTTCTAGACATAGTATACATATCATGCAACCTGGGATGGAAACAAACAAATGAGTTCTGACTGCTGATCAGATTTGAAAACATAAGGAAAAACTAAAAATTTCATTCTAAATCCTCAAGGATGTTGGACTAGAATGGTAGGCGAGCCATGATGACAAGAATCCATACTGTTTGGGGGAACTTTTATATGTGAAAGATGATGGAGACCCAAATAACAGGGCACGTGAGGTATGGAGATGGAATGAGAGAATATCCATGAAACATTCAATACTCTAGGATCTACACTATAGTGCATCTAATCATTTTAATGGGGAATAAAAGTGGTTAAAGGATTCAATTAATGGAAGGTTACTTGAGAAGATGAGTGGAGGGAAGAAGAAAAATTGGTAGGTAAACCTGGGGCTGGACCGAAGGACAAAATGATTCGGAATTTCTACATATCCCATAAATATCGGAATAAATCCATACATAGTTCTTGAAGTTCTTGTGCAGTTTAACGTCATGTTGTAAGGATGCTGGGGGGGAATGGTACCCTAAAGGGGATGTTCATGTCATGGTAAAAATAAACCTGATCTGAATGAGTAAAATAGAGATCCACACCACACCACACACTCCCATGAGAGAACTCATGCGAAATGATCCAAAAGGATGGGAGAACTTGAGAAACATGGGGGCTGGAACCGAAGAAAACAAGTCTAGGTGTTCCTATGTATCCCATTAGGATGTGTATCAAACCATAAATAGTTCTTGAAGTTTAATGCAGTTTAAAATCACGTTGTAAGAACTAATTAAGAGTTTAACGTCATGTGGGATGGGACAATTTTGGTGTCGTGTAGGACAAAGAGGAACTTGGATTTTAAGGTCATATAGAAAGGACCATAAATGCTATATAGTTTCTTTTTTTTCAAGAAGGACACACTAGTTTATCATCATGTGGGATGGGAGTTATCTTGGATTAATTCCATAGAACTAAGACTATTAATTACTAGTTTACGGTCATGAATGTGGGATATACTCATGTAGTTTTACATCATTCTATCGGGATGAGTATGTCGTGTGGTTTAATACTAGGTGAGAGGGACATGCGCATAATTCAGGGGAAATGTGTGGTGTGGTAAATATCCCAATGTGAATGAGGACCGGTGAGGTATCAACCACACCTCAAATTATCAATGTGGAACCCAGGCCAGAAGGGGCCCAACATGGGTGAATCGAAAATTTTTCCGCTAGACCCAGGGACAATATGCCTGGGCATCACATTTTTATCCCGTTAGGGTAAGAATCAAGCCACACATAGTTCTTTAATTTCATGTATATTAACATCATTCAGTCAGGATAGGATAAAAGGGGAGATCTATGAGGGAGTCACATTGTACGACTTCTATAAAACTGATGTGATTGAAGACCAAAGGGGTCTCATATCACACTACATGCTTCCAAAAAAGAACATAGGCCAAGGGGCCAAACTGACAAAGGAACCTAGGATACCTGAGGGATGGACCCAAAGATAACATGTTTGGGCATTATTATGTATAATATAAGGACAGGAATCAAGCCACACATTGTTATTCAATTCCATTTAGTTTAACATCATTTTTTCAGGATGAAGAAATAGTTTAACATCATGTGGGATGATGGGGGAACTTTTCTTTTAGGGTCATGCAAAAAAACCATAAACAATATTCATTTTAATATCTTGCAGATAAGACACAATATTTTATAATCATGTGGGATAGGAGGGATCTTAGTTTAAGTTCATAAAACATGGACCACAAATTAGGGCCTAAGGGGATGAAAAGGCTGACGAACATGGGGTGGGACCCGAAGACAAAATGGTCAGGAATTCCTACATATCCTACAAGGGAAGGAATCAAGAAACACATAGTTCTTGAATGTTGTGTAATTTAATGTCATGCAGTAAGGACATAAGAAGGGACAAATGCTCTCAAGTGGGTTATATGGTGAAGTTGTTATAAACACAACGTGAATGAGAACCAAATAGGTCCCAACTAAACCATGTGAAATCTCTGAAGAGAACTAAGGCCAAAGGGAAAAAGGGATGAGAAGATTTGTAGAACCTGGGGCTGGACCTGAAGACAAAAAGTCTGGCCATTCTTTCATATCCATAGAGGGTAGAAATCAAGACACATGTAGTTATTGAATGTCGTTCAGTTTAACATCATGCGGTAAGGAAAAAATAATAGTTTAACGTTATGTGGGATGGATGGTCATGCAATTTAACATCATGTAGGATGATTATTCTAGGTAGTTTTATGTCTTGCAGCCCATAAAATGTTAAGCATTTTAACTTCATATAGGATTAAAGTGATCTTAGTTTAAGGGTGTAGAGATCGAACCATGAAAAACATGTTTACAGTTTTCATTTTATCATCATATAGGATGATAACTTACTTATGAGAAGTATTTCTTGAAGAACATAGCATTGTTGGGAGTTGTGATTCGATCATCATCCATGGTGACCAATGAGTATGAACCGTTGGGGTAAACCTTGTGAACTATGTAAGGTCCCTCCCATTTGGTCTCAAACTTTGGTGTCTTCCTACCAGGAATCATCGACATTATTAGGGTCAATACTATGTCACCCTGAAGGAAGGAGTGGAGATAAACTTTCTTGTTAAAGCCTTTTTCTATCTTGTTTTGTAACCTTTACATATTTTGGATGGCCTAGAACCTATTCTCATGAGGGCTTCTGCCTCGACCATATGGGCTTCTACTACCTTTTTTAACATTTTCGAATCATAGACAGCTATACGGAGTGATTGAAACGGAACCTTGATGGGTAGTAATGCTTCTATTCCATACACCAAGAAATCTGGGGTCACCTAGTTGGAATTATGATTCATTGTCTGATAATCCTAGAGAGCATTGGGGAGCTTATCTAGCCAAATTTTATTATTCTAACCAACCATATTTTTAAAAATATTATAGAGGGTCTTGTTGAATGCCTCAATCTATCCATTAACATATGTATGGTAGTGAGAAATGTGGTAGGACCAGATTTTGTACATAGCCTACAGTTTCTTCAGCACAACTGCTTGGAAATTGGTGTTGTTATTAGTGAGAATGGTTTGAGGGACTTCAAATCGATGGATGATGTTGGATCATATAAACTCAATGATAGAACATGCCTTGAATTCCTTGATTAGAAATGCTTATTCTTACTTTTAAAAGAAATCTGTGGCGGTCAGGATGAACCTACACTTACGAGGTGTTTCTAGTGGATATGGTCCCATGATGTTTAGTCCCCAAACTGAAAAGGGCCAAGATTACTTGCTAGTATGAAGGGTCTCTATAATTCAATGAAAAAAACTGGCATGGATATGACATGTGTGGAACCACATAGAAAACGCAATACAATCATGGACCATTCTGGGACAAATGTATCCTAACCTTCAGATCTAGTGGGAGAGTCTCAACCTGGTCTGATGAGATCCATAGGAACCAATATGGACTTCCCACATAACCTAAGGAATATCATCTCCTTGAATAAAAAAAGTTTAACTCCATTTAACCCATGTTAATGAAGGATCTTATTAAGGTTGGGACCACTCTGGAGGGTGAATTGTACTCCACGCTGACGGATTCACACGTGTTCAGCTCTATCTGTCAAGAGATTTCTATGATGGAGGTACTTGACACAAGGATTTTTCCAACCAAGGGTTTCTTCTACTATAGAAGGGGGACATAAGGGTCCTGATGTGGAGGCATCCGTAGTAATATGATTAACCTATTGTCTATCATCATCATCTAAAGCGACAGGATCAATGAACCTTTGATGTGCCACATGGATAATCAAGTCATACTGGTCTGGCTCTACAAGAGATTCAGTGATGAAGTCCAAGGCTTTGTCTTGACTATTCTGCAACCGAGGAACACTAATGAACTCAGTCCAAGAAGGGAACCAGACCCTCAGCTAGTTGGAACTTCCCAACAAGGTCATGAACCTCAGATTTCTGATGACATAGTCACCATTGATATGTTTGATGACTAGCTCAAAGTCCCCCTTCACATGTAGGTGGGTAAAATAAATTTTGAGGTACAACTCGAGACTAGTGATAAGAGCATGATATTTTGCCTCGTTTTTACTGAAACCATCTAACAACTCGAAAAAATTGGGTAGGACAACTTATGTAGGTGTAATGAAGATGATACCCATGCCTACGTCATTGATTTAGGGATCATTGAGCCTTCTACTGATTGGACTTTGTGAGGCACCATCGAAGTGCATCTTTCAACACGGAGAAACTTGATTCACTTAGAGGATAAAAACATATAGAAAATCAAGATCCAAAGACTAATTTGTGGGGGACGGATGGGCGACCATAAAATTTTTCAGTGCCTGGCCCTTGATAGCTTTCTACCGGATGAACCTAAGGTCGAACTGTTGAAGTATCACTGCCCGCCAAGCAATAGGAACTATTAACATTGGATGGATCAGAATTTAATTTAGTGGATCCATAAAGGACACCAGATGTATATAATGATGATGGAGATAATCCTGTAACATCTCTACTACGAAAACCAACATGAGGTAGCTCTCCTTGATAGAGGAATATCTAGTATCTGTATCAAGAAGCATGCAGATGAGATAATATAAACTATTATTTGTCCATTAATTATTTATTGGGAAATAAGGGAGCCAATGGATCATTCTAGGGTGGTCACATACATGACCAATGACTTTTTAGAAATGTGTGGCATCAAAACTAGAGGTTGTAGAAGATAATACTCAATCTCCTCAAAAGTAGTCTGACATTCCTTATCCAAATCATAGACAACACATTTCTTCATTATTCTATAAAACGACTTACAATTTTTAGCCAGACTCACAGTGAATCAGTGTATATATGCTATGTGGCCTTGAAAACCTTGAATTTCCTGAAGGATTCTCAGAGGAGGCTTTTGAATGATAGGATTGATCTTCTTTGGATCGATCTTGATGGCTCTTTATCTAACAACAATGATGAGAAACATGCTAGAGATAACCCATAAGGCACACTTTAAATGGATTATCTTCATATTCTAAGAGTATAGGAATCCAAACACTTTCTTAGGTTCTCTATGATGGTCCTGACACTAGCGGGATTTGACCAACAAATATTCTATGTAGCATTCCACAAATTTCCTAAGGACCATCTTGAATATGCAGTGTGTAGCACATTGATATGTCGGTCATGCATTCTTCCAATCGAAGGGAATTACCTAATAGCCATAGGTTCTTTGTGGCACCTGAAGGTGGTGGAATATTCCTATTTAGAGGCCATCCAGCTTTGATTATACCCATAATATCCATCCATGAAGGAGAGATCCTAAAACCCAGCAGTGTTGTCGATCAATAGCAATATCATAGGAAGGGGAAAATCGTCCTTCGAATAGTGATGGTTGAGATCCATAAAGTCTATGTAGACTCTGATCTGTCAATTCTTCTTCCTGATGGGAATGATGTTGGATAAAAATCTAGGATACTGGACTTCCCTAAAAAAGTTAACTTTGATGAGCTTATCTACTTCAGCCTCAACCTTGGCATCGTGAGAAGGGTGTATCTTCTTGGGAGGCTGTTTGAACCCTTAATGACCTATTGGGAGACCAATGTAGTGTACAAATACTTGAGGATCCAGTCCTGGCATCTCATCATAGCTCAAAGAAAACACATCACGATTCTACCTCAAGAAATCCACATATTATTTATCTTCTTCGATAGACATACCTGCGCTAATCAATATTGGATTCAGTTCTGCCTTGGTACCAAGATTATCCTAAACCAACTAATCAATGGTGGTGGACACACCTTCTTAGAATACATGAAGAGTATATTCCAAATACCCTTCACCATCAGAGGCAAGATAATCACCAATATGATAAAATTCTTATGTGTTAGCTGGCCCTAGAGGAATGATGGTAGTAGCCAGAGTGGCAGTGGAATCATCACTAGGAGACTCTTACACTGATGACACCATGGAGAAAAAAATCTGTCGACACAATCCCATCATGCCTTTGACCCGAGGGGCCATTCATGACAATATCAAAGTATCAGTGTCACGTCTGCCAAAGTCTGATAAACCTGGCCCGACAGAACAAGAATGTATGTCGTATTGTTGTTGCCATGGGGCGAATCTCCTGATACCTTACAAGGGTAATGAGATCTGGAATCACTTGATCCTAGTTCATGTAGGAGTACGATGTGATATTATAGTATTCCTTATACTTAGGATTTCACTTACCCATTTTATAGGAAATAACAAAGTAGTATCCCAAGTCTGGGGTTGTAGCCCCCCCAACCAGTGAATCGAATAGATGAAAGCATTGTCCAAGTCTTTCCATGAGTTTTATGAAGGTGTAGTGTGTTCAATATCATTATTCAAAACCCACTAATCCTTTTTCTTGTATTATTCTAACACTACATATAGGGATTCACAACAGGCAAAAGGAGATGCATCACCCGGGAGCATGACCACTTGACCATTAAGGGAGTACTTGAGGAATTAATGATATGAGGAGGGAACTGATGCATACAGGTGGAGCCCTGTCTTACACATTCGTGTGTTGTAGGTGGTGTCTTGAAAGATGAACATGAATTCAATAATGTAAATCAAGACACTAAACTAGGTCTTCATATGGATATTTCGACACAAAAATTTATCTATTAGTTTATAACCCTGAATCATGAGGTCAGAGGGACTCAGATCTGCTTCAGACAACCCAAAATTGTGGTGCATCAGAGATGGAATAAGATTGATCCTAGAACCTCTGTCAAAAAGACAATGGAATAATTCTATGTAATTGAACTAGTTAGCAGTGTATAGTGGAAGAATGTGCCCCTTTATATGAGAACCTTCATCTTACAATGAGAATGAGATGATGGATCAGAATTCTGATAGCTCAACTTCTTCAGCATGAAAGGAATCTACACTACTACCTCTAATTTAAATTGGAAGGGGATTTTCAAGGCATATGTGAGATATTCACGCAAATCCTCTGATAGATAGAGAGATTCATGAATTGAGATATTTGTAGGAATATTGAAAATGTGCTTGAGCACATCATATTTCTGTGCTAGATTCAAATTCCTGTTGGTAGGGATTTGCTCCATGGAAGGAATTATGATGAGCATTGCTGCTCAAGCTAGTAGATTCTGGAAAGTGCTGGGGATATCCTGCTTCTCACTAGTTGAATCATGAAAAATGATTATCGGATAACTATCAGATGACTAAGGTCTAGCCACTAATTGATGCTGTTGATCATGGAGTAACTATGGAAGATCTGTCTAATCGAGTAACTTGAACGGCAGTGGGAGCAAACCTGACGTGACAGGGGAAGAGGGTGATGCATATATAGCACTATGTTGGGCCTACTGTACGGTCTTATTAGAATGCATGTCTTGTCTAGAAGCACTATCATGAGCATTTTGATGGTTTACATAGCCACGACTATGCCGATGATGATGTTGAACTGGAACATTAGGGGGACCATCCTGCCATTCCTCATCTCCAGGAACCATGTAAAGGTCCACTAGTTCAAGCCACTTCAGTGGTGGTGTGGTGGTGAAGGTGAGTTTCCAAAACAAGGTCATTATTTGGTAGGTTCCGGGTTTGAATCTTGGGGGTCCACTTTCGGGGTGAGCCTGTCCCCCAGGATCCACGTGCCTTTTCGGGAATCCCAAACTCTTCTAGGAGGGAAAAATGAGGTGCAACCCAATTTCTGACGGATTGTTGTGTCGAACAATCACTACCGGGCCATTACCCTCCAAAACAGTCTGCCATCTCGGATGGAAATGACTGCTTCCCCTGCTGGGGAGCTACCTATGGTTTCTATCCCTTCGTGTGGGAGGGGGGTTTCTATGTGTGTAGGGTTCGAAAAGGACACACTTGGAAATTACCTTTTTTGAGAAAACAAAGGGTCCACCAGTTCAATGATATTCATTGAGGCATTCTCCTGATCATCACTTGAGGAATCCTCTAATACTGGGTGGATCATAGGGGAAATCCCCATAAATAGAGTCATAAAGTCTCCAAAAGTATGTGATGGATTTGGAAATGATAGAGGGCTTTATTTCCCGTGTGTCGACAATGCCTGCTCTTATGAGAAGAAGGCTGAGATATAGATGCATAATCAGTAGCGTTAGAAAGCACAGTGACTTCAGAAGGCTCGGGATAATTCAAACTGGAACTGATGATACTGTGGGTGCGAGTGACTGCCTTGTAGGACAACCAGTTTTCATACTTCTGAGACTCATGATCGGGGACCTACTACCATTCACCCTGCTATTGTTGTCAGACTTTGCAGAGAGACACACCACATGTGACAGAGTATGAACTGGCATGACTATATTATTATTGACCTAGCTCTTGAGCCTATCCCTGAAAACATAGCATTACTTTAGAGTATTTCCAAGGAATCAGTTATAGGGGCGGTAGTTAGGGTGATCAATGAGATAATTCTCCTTTGTCCTTCTACAGTTCGGTAATCTCAGGATTCCATAACCCAAGGTGCTCCAAAAATAAGCAAGGACCTCGGGTGATTCAAACAAATAGTTCTGATTTCTCCTATCAAGGAAATGAGCTCTGGGTGATGCTGATTGTGAGGCTGGGCCTGAGGCTATGAAACTCCCATAGGCTGTAGAAACAACTCTCATAAAAATAACTATATTAGTATGGGGGCCTCTACCTATGTGATGATAATAGTCTCCGATTTGGAGACACTTCTTTCAGGAGCTGTGGGAGGAAATAGAT
This sequence comes from Viscum album, assembly GCA_963277665.1. Lineage (NCBI taxonomy): Eukaryota > Viridiplantae > Streptophyta > Magnoliopsida > Santalales > Viscaceae > Viscum > Viscum album. Next base: position 651,172,817 of record OY728151.1, on the reverse strand, counting down.
GTTTATGTTTGGACTACTACAAGGCTTCATCTAGGTACTGACCTTGTTAGAGAAATATTGGAATCTTCCTAGGAAATTATATGTGATGATGGATGAGAATATATTAGTCTTTATGTTCCCCACACACATTGTCAACATCCTTTCTCTAGTCAACGAAATTTCGAGTGAATACTTGAAGAGGTCAGAAATACTAGTCTTGCAAGTGGTGGGGATGAACTGATAAAGAAAATTCTTGTGAAGATCCTCCAAATCATCTATATACCCAATGTGTAACTAGCTATATTATACTAATTCGGGCCCTTCCAGTGTCTATAAGAAATGCAAGAGCTTGGCAGACTCTTATTGTATTGGAGTTCCTAGCATGGGTCCACATTTAGAGATATAGTTGGCTAGATGCTACAGTGGGTTTCCCATCCCATTTAAGGGGAAAAAAGTGGGATTATTGAAATCTAGTGGGGATGGAATATCATCTACCCATGCCAAATATGTATTTTCATTAGGCAGGATCACCACTTATCGCGTTTCAAGAGCCTTAAAGAAAGAAATGAGACCAGCCACTAGATCCACCTACTGGAGATTCCTATCCTAGTGTGGATCCTTGATAGCTAGTGTGTTTCTAGGTTCTTCAACTCGATAAGCCAGTTCAATGGCTTGTGGAGTAGCTGGAGGACCAAATTGGGGAACTGTTAAAGGAATGGCCTGTAGAGCAACTAAGGGATTAACCTAAAGAAAAACACGAGGATCTATTGTAGGAATGAATTTTAGAGCCAATTATCATTGAATATTTTCACATATCTCGGGTGGATTTTGTGACTGATACGACATCTATTTTCCATAAAATTTGTCCATTTCCCTATTAGGATGTGCAAGGTTTTTAGGGTCAATGAGAGGAGATTCACCAAGGAGAAACTGTGGTTTCCCATACTAGCCTAGTGGAGGGTGGATGAGAGCATATCGAGGATCTCTATAATCTAGGTGTTGTTTTTCCATGTGCTGAGCGAGGATCTCATCAATGATATTCTTCTATTCTATGAGCTGTTGAAGCAACACAACCTTATCAGGATAATATTTTGTCTTCTACATCGAACCAGACATGTTATAGGAATTAATGGTCATATTGTGTCCTTTTCCCCTACTTGGGTCCCGACCGAGAGGCAGTGACTTGACTTGGTTAGTAATACCAATAAAGTTTCTTTTTTAGAAAGTAAAAATGTCAGGGTAATCCATCAAATTTTTCACTGTTCCCAGGGGAAAGATTTCTTCAATGATCCCTATCTCTGTATCCATCTCCTTAAGTGGATTGAGGTCATCCATATTTACCATGACTATACTTGGTGGAATATTGTCAATATCACCTAATAAGTTAGGTTGAAAAATGATAAGACTAAACTGGAGAGCTGCATACTGTCGCCAACCAAGGATCTGGACATGTGGGGACACCTCAACAATAATTTTACGGAACATAGAAAAGATCAGAACGCTTCGCTGCTGGATGGTCCAGTGATAACTGAGAAATTCAGGGTGCTGAGCCATATGTAGAATGAATAACTCAAACATGCGACACTATTGTCTGATATTTTTATAATGCTTTTGTATATTTGGATACTACAACTGATGATGATAGAGATGGAAATGCATTGCCCAAAGTGTCTGGTGGAAACACATGAAGTCATCTTGGTTGAGGGACTCTAGGATGATGAAGTTTAGAGTTGTAATATACCAGAATATCTCAGAGAACCGGTCTGCTATGTGGATGTCCCACATGAACCTCCATTCAGAAGTGGGACCCGACATCTAGTTTCACCATTCCATGACTGGGGGGGATAGATAACGACACTGAAGTAGACCATTATGATAGTGGACTAGTCGATGGAGAGAATGGTGTGAGAGATGATAAGCCATTACTCATTGGGTTGTATCTCAGGGATAGTACAGACTGCATCATCATATCCCTATTGGATGGAGTGTCGACCACTGCCTCCTGTATGAAGATGGCGATCATTAGTGGTGGGTCAAGATGGTTCCCATCAACTACCAATCCCCAAAAAAAATATATGATCTCATGTTGAGGTAGGGAATGATCCTGGCGATGACAGAAAGGATTGCACAACAATACCCTGGAAAGGAGATAAATATTCCTCCTCCTATATGTACTTGTAGAGGGTGTTGGGGATCTAATGAATTTAACTATTTGGGAGGATGAAGATGACACACCGGGTTCTTTCCCTAGACCCTGATATAAATGATCAGGGTGAATGCTTCATCATGGAGTCACATTCCTCTTTAGAATTTGAAAATCAGACCAGATTGACCATGACCTGGTGCTTCATAGGATTCATTATTTGGCATCGATGGTTCTCCATCCTACCCCAGGATGGTTCATTAGGGTGAGGAAGATATTTTACATGGGGAGGACCTCTGTGAAGTTTGATTTTTGATTGGGGAGGACCTCTTCTTGGGTGAGATAGGGTGTGAAGAGCACCCAGACATATGTCGAATGAAACATAGGGAGGACTTCTGTATCCATTTCCTGATGTGTGGGGAGGACCTCCATTGTTGGGAGGGCTGGAGTGGGGAAGAACTCTTCCAGATATTTTGAAGACATGTGGAGGACCTCCATGTTGACGGGTGATAGAGCGAGAAGAACCTTTGATCTGAATGGTGTTTCCATTGGGAGGGCCTCCGCTAGCTGGTGATGATGGGAGGAATAACATCACATTGATAACCATAAATATGGGGAAAATCACCATACCTGAGATCATTGGAATGGGGAAGACCTCCATGCTGGTTGTCAGCAATATGGGGAAGACCTCCACTTGGATTGATTATGGTGATACAGGGAGGACCTCCATGATGAGGGCGGAAGTGGGGAGGACCTCCACTCTAGATGAAAATGGTACAAGAAGGACCTTTATACTGATTCTCATTGTCACGTGTTGGATTGTGATGGCTAATGATCATGCTAGTGATTGGAAGAGTTTTCTGAGCCTGCCTATGGGGTGGATAGGGTCTCAATAAAAATTGGGAAAAGAGGTCCCCCTACCCTATAAAGATAGGGAGTAAATAGTATGCATCAGTGGTGGCATGGACCACTAAAGCTATGGAAGAAGATGCCCCATGATGGGTGTCTTCATAAGCATGTTCCCAAAGCTAATGTTAGGTTAGTTGGACTAGATTTGATGGTGGAGTGGTGTAAACCACCTACTCCTCAGTCTGAAGGACCAGATATTGGTGGCACTAATAACTCCTAGTGGGATCCCTCCATGATGATTCCTAGGAAGAATTCATTTTCGGGATGACTAGAACATCCCTCACCTCATTGGAGAATGGGAAGGCATCATGGGAGCATTCTGAAGAGAGGCTCTCGAAACGGTTGAATATCATAGTGGGGAGTAGTGGATCCACGTGCGGCCCTTGGGGGCGGCGATGACAGTGATGCATAAAATCCTCCAAATCTTGGTGGTCAATATACCTCATTGGGATGATCCCATCCTATTAACACCATTAGATAAGAGTGTCGATCATCCTTCTCTAGATAAAATTTGAGGGTGATATAGTGTATGGGTGCCCAGTTTCCATGGTTTTGGATGACATTGTGGTGGAGGTGGAGCCATGTGGGATTTCCACATTGGCATTAACCCTACCCATGCATCTATGGGTGGGAGGTGACTGGGTTCCTATAGCTTGGGTCCTGAATGATAGGAAGATTCATCTATCAGTATGGATAGTAGGAAAGTGGTGGCTAGTTCCCCGGAGCCATTTAGTATTCCATGAATATATAGAGAGATCCATGCTAAGGATGTGGCAGACCAGAATTCCCAATGATTAACTTCCCCAAATTATGGTGAGTTCCATGCTAGACCCACTATTTTCTTAGTGGTACCTGGCACCAGATAACTGGATATGGTGACACACTTATCTATTAATGTATTGAACGCTAATAATCCCCCTATTTTAAGGATAAAATCTTCACATTGGGTTAACCATTTTCTGTTTCTGATGCTTTACATTAGGGAATTCTTCTCGTGCATGTGCATGTTTAGATGATGCTGATATCAACATTGTACCCCACATTTCATCTTTCCAATGGTGGGCGACATCCATTACTTCTTCAGCAACGTTTTCTCTTTGATCTAAATGTGATGATGGAATGTCGTTTCTTCCTTCCATGAATTCCTCCTCAGAATTTATCACCTAGTCCAGGCCTCCCTTATATATTAAGACATTGTTAATGAAACTCTCCCTAGTGCCATATCTTTATGGACAATAGTTAATTTTTTTTACGTCGGTTAGAAAATTCCAAAGGGTCAAGTTAGGGTAGAAACCTTCAGTCAGGAGAGTAGTTGTGTTGGGAACTGCTAGAATGTCTGGACACTAGAACATTGGTACACCTAAATTATCCCTTATTAGAGGGCTTCTCGAGAGTGTGGAACCATGATGCGTCCCGCATCGATTACGAGGAACTTATGTTGTAGGAATGTCTTAGAGGTTTTCCTCAGCTTTCCATGTTTAACATAGGGTATGTTGTGAGTTTAACGTCTAGAGGAGATGGATTAGATTGATCATAACACTGATTAGAGTATATCAGATAGGTAAATCCATAAGAGGAATCACCTGGAAGGTATACTAGAAAAATGAATAAAAACGCCCAATAAGGAAGGACCTGAGATGGAGTGTCCAAAAAAGGTAAGGTTTCACACTGTGAATGCTGATATGGACATCACAAAGGAAAAATTAGGGAAGAACACCCCAAAAAGGGGAATACCATGGTTTACTATTGTTTGGGATTGATCCTCAGGGAGGCTTCCTATATACCCTATTTAGAAGATAGGGATCAAAATCCATGAAGTTAAAAGGGATGATTTGGGGCTTACACATGGTTAACTACCCGAAAAAAGAGGTACACACTTGGTTGGATGGGTATGATGTGTGGGTATTAAGCATGATTAGCTACCCAGGTGATGCAAAAAGAAACAATGGGATGAATGAAATGATCTCACCAAGATGTGGCAGCCCAAGTAAGAATCAGTATGATCATGGATTAAGTGATGTAGAAATAGATGGAGTGTGGAGAGTGATGGGATCGAACCTTGGGGAGCATTCCTATGTATCCTAGTGGTTGGGAATAAATGTCCATGTAGTTTGGGAAGTGGGGCATTGAGTCATCTAGGGAGGTTGATCGTGAGAAATGTAACGCATGGATAAGGACTCGAAGGAAATAGAACCTCTGGTTTTTGGAATGATCTTTCCAAGACACAAAGGCTCAAGGGAAAGACTGGGATGTGAGATAAAAGATGGGATTGCACCTCAAAGAGGCTACTTACATACCCAAAAGGGATAAAAGTCCACATAGTTTAGGATGGAGGTATAGAATTGGGGCATACACATAAGAAAGAAACCCAAAGACACATCAGGGGCTTACACATGGTTAGCTTCCCTTTACAAGAGGAACACACTTGGTTGGAGGAATATGGTGAAGTTTGGGGCTTATCCATGATTAGCTTCCCATGTGGATTATAACACCTCAAAGGATGGATCCAAGAGATGTGTCCCAAAAAGGGAATATGTCACATCAGGATGGTATATCCTTAGATGGGAGCACTAGGGTTTACCATTGGATGGGATTGAACCTCAAGGAGGCTTCCTACATACCCAAAAAGTATCAAAACCTACATAGTTTGGATTATATAGTTTAATGTCATGAAGGAAAAAGGTGAACCGATGTGACGTTTTCAGGATAGATGGGTGATGGGGAGTGATGATGTTGAACCTCAAAGATGATTCCTACATATCCTATTTAGAAGACAGGTATCAGAGTCCATGTAGTTAACAATGTATAGTTCAATATCATGCGGGGTGAGGGTAGGTATGGGGATTACACCTGGATAGCATCCCAAAGAAGATGTCAATGTCATTGTTTACTTTAAGCCCACGTGAGTCATGCTCAGTGTTGGAAACAAGAGGTAAAATAATACCTAAAAATCCTTTCATAAAGAGTGTGACCACAATAGATTGTGTGGGGATTAAAAATGGCTAACATACCATTAGAGATAGAGATTGGGACTTAATCAAAGAGGGAATCCGAAGAAGGTGGTTCAAGGCTAATGTGGAGACTTCCTAAGGTGCACATGGTGATAAAGCATAGAGGGAGTGAGAATATGGATTGGAAAGGGGAAAGTGAAAATAACCTAGTCTCATACCCTCTCTGATCCTCTCAGGTCCTCCATGCACGCAGAAACTCACAATTTAACATCATGTGTTGGGGATGAGAATGATTTATAGTTTAACATCCTACAACTCAGATGTGGTGGACTCTCTCCTCATCCATTGGATTTACATAACTTGTACCATCCCACACATTTGGAAGAGAGGACACAAGCAATGCTCGGTGGGATTGAGGTAGAGGAGTGTTTAATTAAGGGTCCACGTTATCATGGATATGAGAAGAAGATATTGTCGTTAGCGTATCTATGCGAAGAAGCATAATGTAGGGTAAGGCAATATGAATCACCACTCGAGGAACCATGAAATAACTTCATATGAGCCCAGAGGGCAGCAAGGGAGAGGGGATTATGAAGTAGAAGACCTCTCTAAGAGGAGCTTCGTGAAGCTCTAGTGCTTTGAGAAGAGTAATTGTTTGGTGAAGGAAGGTTCTTCGCGAATCATTGCGAAAAGGAGCTTCGTGAAGGGAGGAGCTTCTTAATGCATGGTGATGCAGCCGATGCATGGTGTCAACATGTGTTTGGAGGGTGCTTCGCAAAGGATGAATGTCCAGTGAAGTCCTGAGTGCCTAAAAGGAACTCCTACCATTGTGATGGTCATAGGGCTTCATAAAGGGAATCCCCACTTAAAGTGGAGGGAAATTAGAAAAAAAGAGGAAGATGGTTCACGATGCTCAAATACCTTAGGTGATTCATTTTCTGGCCAGTTTTTAGAGAAAATGGAGCTTCACGAAATATGGGATTGGAAGGTGAAAGGATATGGTAGAAATAATTTGGGGTGGGATTGGGCTTCATATTTATTGGCTACATGGCTTGAGATTCTCATGGGGGATACTATGAAGGAAATTAATACCGAGAAGAAAATATGTTCGCACGATCATGAAGGAAAAGGGCACCACGAATCAAAGATGTTTTCATTTTTTCAGTGGGAGCTCCATAAACTGTGATGCTTAAAAGCACACCACAATGAAAAATGACGTCGTGAAGCAAATACATATGTGCGACCATAGAGGGAGCTTCAAAAACCATTTTCCTTCCTTACATTGAATGACCATTACTTCTAATACGTAAATCTATTCGGGAACTACGACCTATCAAATAAACTCTTACAGAACGCGATGCGCTCTTAGATCACATTTGGGATCATTTGTTGTATTATTTGGAAGAATTTTATTTTTCAAAAATTACATTAAGAAGCCCTCATCATAGGGCCCATGTACCCCACAACATTAGTTTTTTACCTTACGAAGTTGTTTTGCAACAACCTTATACAGGCCAGTACCAACCGTATGAATATGTTTTCCTATCCTTAGGAGAATATTGTATCAACCTTATGAGTAGAAGGAATCAACCAAATTCTTGGTTTATCTCAACCTTACAAAATCCATACATTACTTAAATATTAGTATGACATCTTCAACACACATAAAGGTCTTCTCAATAACTTTGATCAATCCTCAAACTAGATCTAGATGATCTCCGAACACATAAACAACAATGTACAAGTGCAGTGATTCATGGATTCACGACAAAAAATAGTATGTAGCGTTGTTTTTTAGTGGTGGTTCTCAAAATTGCCACTAAATTTGTAGTTATTATTTCGTTAGCTGCAGTTTTAAAAAACTACTTCTAATTCATGACGTCATTTGGAAGTAGTTCATTTAATTGTAGTTTAAATCCCCCTTAATTATTCAGTGGTGATTTATAATTTTTTTAATTTTTTTATTTTTTTAATTATTATTATTATGTATTCTGTACTATGTATTATTTACCAATTATTATTAATATTTATTATTTAATATTTAAAATTATATATAATTATGAATGGGTAATTTTTAATTTTTAATTGTTAATTTTTTTTTGTTAATTAATAATTATTGTTTGTTGTTTATTTATATATATTCACATATATATTTCTATATTTATAAATATTTATATATATTTTGTGGGTATATATATAGACATAGATAAGTATATATATATAAATATACATATATATATTCATATATATATTTATATATTTTTATATTATATATTTTATATAATATATAATATATTATTTATTATTTATTATTTTTAATAAATAAAAATGGTTAATTATTAATTATTATTATATATATTTGCCTATTTTTATATATATTTATATATAATATTTGGGTATATATATCTATATAATTAAATGTGTGTATATATATTTATAATTATGTTTATATACAATTATATTCAATTATATATATACATATATATATGTACTTATATATATTTATGAAAAATTATATATATATATATATATATGTGTGTATTTATTTATATTTATGTATATTTTTCTATATATATATTTGTATATACTTATATATATTATGTGGTATATATATATATCTTTATGTGTGTGTATTTATGTATCTTTATATGTGTTTATATTTATATTTATATTCATATTTATCTATAATTATCTTTAATTATATATATAAGTTTGTGTTATATATATTTATGTATATTTATATGTAATTATATATATATTTATGAATATTATTATGTATTTATATTTATATATATTCTATGATGATATATATAGTTATATGCACATATATATTTATATATATTAATTTTTCATTTAATATAATAATATATATGTATATATAATTATTTGTGTGTGTATTTATATTTATTTATGATAATATATTTATGTATATGTTTATTTTTATAGAGGTAAATCCAAGATTTAACTACTTGTTTGTGTGGACTGTTTTTACTCTGATTGACCCTTCCATTTTGTATGCTTGTTTTTTATTTATAAATTTGGGGTCGTGGATTTGGTCTACAAGTCCATGACCGAGCCTTTTGGAGTATATATATTATGTGGGTATATATATACTATTATATTTGACAATACACACACACACACATTTATATGTATTTATATATATTTATGTAAATTTATTTTTATTAATATATATTTATAGATATTGACATCTATTTATGAATATTTATATAAATTTATATATATTATGCGGATATATATACATATATTTATATGTAATTGTATCTATATATTTATTTATAAATTAAGAATAAATATATGTACACATATGTATACATTTACATGTATAACTATAAGTTTATTAAAATTTGCTTACTCACAACATTAAGGGATTGGTAGTGTGGTAAAGCCTTTTTAAAATAACCAATGTATAAGGGGTTCAAATATCAGCCTACACATATATATGCTTTATTTTATAGGGTGGGTATGAGGGATATGGGCATGATGGGCCTATTCTATAGTGCGGTTGATATAATAAATAAATAAATAATAAATATGCAATGAGTAATAAGAATAAAAATTTTATAAATAAAATTAAAAAACTTCCACTAAACGAACTGCTGTTGAATAAAAAATTATCACAAAAATATTACCTACATATAAATACCCAATTCATTTAAAAATCGCTACACATCATTTAATGGAGGTTTAAACCATCGTGAAACTCCCTTTTTCTTGTAGTTAATTTTCTTTATTCCATCAGCTCACATCTCTTTATTAACATCATTAATTATTTAACTTCTACACACTATCTGGTTTCCTTTAACATCCATCAAATGTTGTAGATAACAAATAACTATAATTTGTACTTTTATTTTATATTAATATCAATAAAATTTTAATAATAACATTTATATACTGTTTCTTGAATCTATTTAGCCAAAATATTTAAGAAATAAAAACTATCCCCTTTGTCTATTTTATTTGGGTAGTAGATATTCCAAATCCATTTCTATATATGTGGGTAAAAACTTATCCATCTCACCTCATACAATAAAAAAATATTATAATCTTAATCCTCATAGAAATAGTGTCACAACACGACAACAAATAAAATCAACACAAGGGTCTCCAATCTCCCACATTGTATTTGATTGAAATATCATAAAATTTATTTCAAATAATTATGTTTTTTATTATATCTTTTTCATCTACCACTGTTTTAGTAAAAAATTAAATGGCCATATAGGGTTTTATCCTCACTCATATTGGACCTTATTCATCTTTTGAAATAATGTTTAAAATCAACACATCATCTTCTCCCTCTTTAGATCTGAATTACATCCTATTTCACATTTTTGAGATAAGGATGAAATTACATGTACTTTTGTAAGGAAAATTCTTATATCCATTCTTAGTATACTTTGGGAAACCATGTATAGAAAAAAATAGTGAATAAACCTAACCATCAAGGCCATCCATTAGTATATTCATCATGTTATCCTAAATTTGATTTCTCATTTTGGGTATATTTCAAACATATTTAGGAATAAATGTTTATCTTGTACACATCTCAATAAACAAATCAAAAATGACTAGTGAAATTAATATTAACTTCACCTTTATCTTACCAAACCCATCAAAAAGTATGACCCCTAAGCAATCACATTCATCATTATCAAAGCATTGGTTGAATATTTGATCTGAATACCTCGATCATTAATTTATATTCAATTTTTCTTAATTCCATATTTATTGTATAATGAAATTATTGACACCTCTTATTCGTATTTTCTTCCACTCAATGAATGAACTAATTTCAAATTCCCAACATGGTTAATTTTTATTTTAATAAATCCATTATATAATCTTTGTTTTTCTAAAAAAATAAATACAAACTCATCAAACTCCACTATAAAATATTTCCTTCAGTTTCATTAATTTTAGTATAAATAAGAAAATAGGGAATGAATGGTGGATCTCCCTATATCCATAGAGTAAGAATCAATTATACAGAGTTTCCAATCAACCAAAGGATTTTATTTTGTAATATATATTTTTTTTCATTTAAATTCTTTGAATATATCTAGTAATATTTTTTAGACCAGGTGATAAGATAACGCATGATTCTGAGGCCCGATGATCCAGTAATTGATGTTTGAAATATATTATATATATTAAATTGCATGTTCATGTATATTTTCCTAAATAAGTGAAATAAATCTCAAAAGGGAACTCAAATTAGAAATCTAAGGCCTCCATTGAGTTCAGATCATGGATTTTACACTAGGCATGAAATAATATTTTTTGGTGTCGGGTGTTCGCGAAAAATTCATCGGTGACATATTTAATAAAATAATTTTTTTATTTGATGATGTAATGACATAATAAACTCATATATAAACCTATTTATAACAAAATTATCCAGGTGGAATTTGAGAGAGGAGATTGGGGAGGAGCTTTTGTGGATGGTCATCAATGAATCAAGCATTGACGATCTCTGTACCAACAGAAATCGAGAATATCACTATGAATTCAATGTAGATTTATTCTCCATCAACAATCAATCCATTTAGAGGTAGGAAATTGTTTTATTTGGATATATCCCTATTTTATTTTTCATATGATGAACAAGAATCAATCAACTAATGAATTTATTTTCATTTCAAGTGTGTTATGGGTATGTATTAGATATTATCTGGGATTAGAGGTTTTTATTGTTGATTATTTATAATTCTTTGTTCATTATTCTAACAATGACGAATAAAGGACAACATGAACATTGGGAGAGGTATGTTTTTCATGTTTTTGTTTCATGTATTTCTCCCCTTATTCTTCATTAATTTATCCCTGGTGTTCACTTTGGCCAATGGTTCACCAAATACCCAGTAATAAATCATTAGGCCCCGATTTCTAGGTGAAATGTATTGATACCACATATTCAGGTTTAGATTGATGATGGGATAAATATATGATGATGGATTGGGAAAAAATAGGTTCTCATCATGGGGTTTTGATGTATGAATACCAGGATACAAGAAATATGGTTTTCCCAGGAAAATCAGATGTCTAGATCCTGACGTGCGGTGATGGAGAGGCTAGATCGGACTTGTTGACACTACATGAGAATGTAACCAAAAAGATTGACAACCGGTTGATATTTCAAATCCCAATGAGAGATTCAAATGGTACTATGAAAAAAATAAAATAAAAAACAACAAATACACCCAGGCTCTACGTGATGGAGTAGCATCCAGGAGCTTCGCGACTGATTTACGCAGCTCACCTTTGTGAACGAACTATGCGGTTGAGCTACACGTAAAAAAGTTTTTTTGATGTACCTATGAGGAGAACATGCGCGGTGGACTTGCATGCCATACCTACGCAGTAAATGTTTCTTCGGCTAGCCCCATCCGTGCCTATAAATAGGACCCTTGGGCTCCGCATTTCTGGACTGAAAAAAATAAAAAGACTCTCAAAATCTCCCATTGCATTGCTCTTTTGACTAGATCATCCAAACGATCTGAGGTAGTTCTCTAAACTACAAAATAAGGGATAATTAAAAGGAATATGAATGTTTGGAAGTTATTCCCATTCTTTAGTCCTCATCCATACCTACGTGGTATATTTGTGCACCACACCTGTGCGGTACAACTGTGTGTCGTACCTGCGTGACAGGTAAACACAGGGCACCCACGTGGCATACCTGCGCAAGGTACCTACGTAACCAAATTATATACCCTTCTTAAAAGACATCCATGATAGGGTATCTCCTTCTTTGGTTCCCTTATCTGAAAGAAACTAAATTGAAGCCTCCACCAAAACCTCATGACTTATCAAACCTTTGGGAATGGAACATTAGGGTGGATCCTATTTGGGTTTCTATTTCAGCAGTCAGAGGATTCTCGCATTTTTTTTACAATGGGGTTAATATTCATGGAATGTTTGTGGGTTTGTATATCTGCAGTCACATGGAAATTTCTCCCAAAAACAGTTTTGGGTAAATCCTGATTTAGAGGAGGGTTTGGTCTTTTGCCTCTCTTTTCTCAAAGAGGTGACCCGGAACCTCATGTCTCTAGTAGGGAAAGTACATTTCACACTTACTTTTCTTCTTTCCTACCAGGATCGATTTCAGGGTAGCCATCCTGGTAGAATCCCCTCACCTTCACCCCTTCTTCTTTACATTGGAACCATGTCCAATGTAAATATAAAAGAGGGAAGGCTCGTTGCCTCACCATATTACATGGTCGACGTGCCCTCTTCCATCAGTAGTGGAGGAAATGTGTGAAGTGTCATTGTTGAATCTGTCACATCCTCTTGTTTCTCACACCGATCATGACTCACATGGGATTAGAGATATGTTATGGTTGTAACATGTGCATAAAAACTCATCCAATGAATTATGAGAACTTTGATTCACATTCAATCCAACATACAAAGGAATCCCTTTTAGGGCCCAAGCTCATCCAACCCAAATCCCCCCAATTAAGGCATCTTTTTCTAGAAGTAAGCCCAAACTCATCTTTCTTAAGAGACTATACATTCCTATGAGATTCATCGAACTACGTGGGATTTGATTCCCATTAATATGGGATATGTAGGAATCCTCCTTGAGGTTCAAACCCAAAACCTCAAAATCAACCATGTTCTCTTTGGGCCATATTCCCAACAGGGTATGATCATACATGGAAACTCATATATTTTCCAAGTTCCTTGGGCTTCTTCAGCATAATTCCCACACTAAGTTTCAACTAAGAACATTATGCTTAGAGGTCCTTTTCACATGACCTTAAATGGTATTATGTGTCCTATTAACAGCACCGAACTACGAGGGTTCTGATTCCTTTCATAAGGATACGTAGGTAGGTCATTTTATGAGCACGATCCTGAGATTAAAACAAACCTTCGTCTCCCTGGATGACAATAAATTCCAGAGTTCCCCACTGAGTGGCTTAAAAACCAGATTCATCATAACATTGATTAAAATAATCTCTAATCAATATATTAAAGGATACCATTAACGAAAAAAACTTGAATACATACAGATGTTTCCATTGATGAGGAACCTTGAATGCATACTGATTATTATAAATTTTAATCATGTTAATAAGTGATTGTAAATTACAAGGGATAATTATAATATACTTTGTGAATTAATAAGGATTCATGAAAATATTTTAATTTTACAATGAGAGTACCATAGTAGAAAATAATTCTCCGAATAAAGGTGTGATGAGTCTGACCTCCCACCCTCTCCACCAATGAACGTTCTTAAGAATCGTAAAGTTAAAAACATAACAAACAATTTATCTTGGAAAGAAGGTTTTATTTAGATAAATAACTATTGGAAGTTTCTAATTCCCTGAATAAATGCAATGGAATCCGGTTGGAGATAGTGATTCTTAAATTTAGAACACACATTTCAAGGAACTGCAGAACAAAAATAGTGAACCCGACATGAATCATTAACCACGTTAATAATGTTACCCACATGTTAGGCCCCTATAAATTGATAAAGGAAGGCCAAAAAAGGAATTAATCGTGCATGTATACATCTGAAAAGATTTTTTTTTGATAAATTGAGTCCTTGGTGTCAGTTTTGCATAGAACTCCCTTCAAACCAAAGAATGGCTTTCTCCAAGACAATATCAGTAAAATTCCAGACTGCTGCTCAAGCTGGATCTCCATCCATGGGAAGTATGTTATCACCAACCCAGTGTCTTCAATGCTAGGTCTCTAATGTGATGATAAAGGAATATCAACAGTATGGTACCATCCTGACTTTGGAGGCTGCTCGACAGGCCCTCCAGGTCAACACTAATCCCCAATCATCTAGCCAACAATGAACAATGATCAAGAAGCAAATGGTTCCAACCACTGTCTCCAACTGTTTCAGGTCTTTATCCTCAAAACGCAAAAATAAATCTATCCCATACTATAGGTAGGTGGATAAAGAGTTCATTGAAGGACTCAAATCAAGAATACATGAGTCGTTCCTGAGGACTCCCACCATCAATCGCTACCAAAATCATGCGGTAGTGTATCCCCAACATGATGGGGGTGTTGCCTCTAGACATTTGGCCCAGGTCTCTCAGACCCGAGCATGCAAGATGAACCTCCAGGGATAACTTTCGGTTAACATGAAGTAGTTTCTCACCTCTGACTCCATTGGATAAGTCCATTGATCAAACTTCATGGAAAATAACAAGAGGGAACATACACCTATTCATCCTAATTTTATTGCTCAACAGCCTCGTCTGACAGCAACCCACCAATCCTACCAGATAAACCTGGTGGAGTACCATGAACATGAACATACATCTTTTTCGAAGTTATCAGCCAGTCTGCAGGCTCGTCTAACTACATTTAAAGATACCTGCCGATCTAATAAGGTGGAAAATGGTGAACAAGAACATACACCTATTTACAATCACCAATTCTGTCAGCAGTCTCATCTACCGGTATTGATGGAAACCCATCAAACACACATGAAAGAAAATATCCAGCAGACACATACACCTGCCAATGTTCATCAAGCCTGCCAACCGTCTCGTTTGGTAGAACTCGGAGAAGTCATCCGGAATGTTTCGACGACAAATTTGGGGCAGAACCAACTCACTACCCCTATGAATGTGTACTGTAAATATCCATTGGCAGGAAAAGGAGGACAAGAGCAAGAATATACACCTACTCCAAACATGGAATGGGTGTATATTCCCATTCCGACCACTGAATTCACTAAATCCATCTTATCAATGGTGAAAGGGAAGACGTAAATCCCTACCCATATTCGGGAATCATTCCAAGATATTTTAACAACTACTTTAGTAGTATTAGGGGAACAGACACATAAATCTTTCCCAACAAATGGGATTACACATCGGCATGGCATCCTAAAGTAGATACACTATTATATTACAGTCCAGGAGGGTCATGGGGCATACTCACCCATATCATACAGACAACAAGATCAGGAACATACACTCTTTCCAATTGGAGGTAACCAGTCTGTTCGGGTAACTAATCCAAGGTAGACACGTATACCTGCCCATGATAACCACTTTCCCAGCATGTGTCCCCAACTAAGTACAAGAAAACATCGAAGAATAAATTTCACCAAATACAATTGGAAAATCACGATTCAAGTTGTAATTTAGCTCCTCATAATGCTGGAGTTCTTGAATCCCTCAGACATTTATCTGTTTCTTCTCAATATCCTGCCCTCTCATTACCAAATTTTTGGAGTGGTAATTGTAATTATGAAGTTTCTCACCGAAAACATCATCCTGAAGGATTTCTTGATGAAAATTCAGTCAATCCAGAGTGTCTATCTTTGGATGAGATCCACGGAAACCCTCCGCGTGGACAGAATACCAAAGAGTAAGAATATTTAACCCTTTATGTAATCCATCATGGTGATCCTCCCCATAATTTCATTCACAGTGAAAGTACTCTTCGTAGTAGTATTTTTCATTGTCAAAACAATTCTGAAATTGACAATACAGCAATAAGAAATCCCTCCTATCTCAAGGAACATGAAAACACAAGGCCAGTCATGTCTGATGCCTTTTTATTTACAGGTGAAACACTTTCTTAGTCAGAAGAAATCTTAAGGGAACAGTCATTATCCAAACCTCCATTGGGTTATTTATCCTCTAATGTAGAGCATCCACATTGGTCAGACCAAATGGATAAACCTCTAGTAGAAAATTATGAAAACATATTGAACATGAGGAAACAATTAGCTAAAGGAGAAATACCAGTCATGTTTTGGACATCATCCAATGCTCAGTTTGATATTCCAGAATTGATGATAGAAGATTGCATTTATGACAATTGTCTCAACTTATGGAAAACACTTTGTCATTTGAAAACTAAAGTATTACCATATGATGAATATCAAAATCATATAAAGGTAATGTAAGGGTTAAAATGCCAAATTGACTTGGAATCTCTTTCATTTACCCAACATCCAAGGGTTGAAAAACAACAGAGAACCCTTCAGCGCGCATGTCTCAATGCTCTGAAGAGGCTATGCCAATTAATTTCTGATTCCCCGTCTAATATTGTCATCAGAGGATGGGGTGCATATGGAGAATTGCATTTCACTGCACTCCAAAATCAGCAATGTCTACCAGAATTGGTCTTATAAAATGTTATTTCCCACAGAAAACCATACTCAATAGGTTTTGTGTGTAATCAAATGTACACTCAAGAACATGCCTCAATCAGTTCTCATCAGAATCAGGCCGAAATAAAAGAAGTTATTGAATTACTTCTACATCAATCCTATGAGAATCTTGATCAGGCATCCCATTTAGAGGATGTTAGACGTCATAGGATGAAAATGTATGAAATAGCACAAATATATTTTGAAATAGTTGATTTAAGTAACTATCGAATGATACACCCAATTAATATCCGGACCAAAATTCACCAAATTAGAAGAGCAGTTGAACGAATTATGGATATAGCAGTTCAAGAATCACCCCAGCTTGCTAGGATGGGGGCTCATATAATGCAGCATTCAAATTCATTAAACAATGTTCAATGATTTGAAGAAGAAGAACATGATCAATCCCAGCCTCCAAGGCTAGGGGATTTTTCGCATCTACAATCCCCTCCTCAATGGAAGTCAGTTTTCTCATGATTATGGAAGAAGCCACAAGGAAGGAATACAACTGAACAATCCAATGATTCCCTTCATGTTACAATCTGCCAAACAGTTCCAGGGGATTCTTCATATAGGAGAACTGAGTTTCGTGAAATAACAAAAGGGAGACGATCTACCAAAAACACTAATAGAATCCCATTAATGGGTTATGCATCAGTGAATGTTATCAATACCATTTTAGAAGATCCTCAATAAAACAAGTCTAGTTCAGGGGAATCATAAGATGACGTTCTTGTCCACAATGTGGTACACACCGAGGCAAATGAAGGAGGTGTGCATACCCAAAAATCAAAGGCTTACCCAGAATCTAGGTATGCTTTCAAATAACCAACTACCCCTCTCCAAAATGCATCCAATAAGGGTAAAGGAAAAAAGTTAGATTGCGTCTCATTTTTCCTATGGATAAGGTCAATATCTTTCACATGAAGAGAGACTTTCACAACAAGAAGAGTAAATTAAGGAGTTGAAAAGACTCAACACGGAGTTACTTCGAAACAGTATTTCTGCTAGACAGTACTCCCATGAAATTCCTCAACATGAAAAATCCTATAGTAGCTCCTCATAAAATGGGATTTTTAGTAACTACAGATGTAGATAATGAATTCCCTTCATTGGGTACACAATCAAGGAAAATTTCAGCACCATCATCAGTGGTCTTACCAGTTATTGCACCAGATCAAGTCCCAGTTGTAGTACCTGCATAGAATCCAGCTCATCCAGATATTCGCCAAATTCTTATGAACACAATTGAGGCATTAATGACTTGATTAGAAGATATGGATGAACGATGTGAAATATTTCAATCGAAAAAGAGTGGTTACCCTGAATGGGTTGATGAAATTTCTCCCCCACCAAATTTTGTGCATACCACATTCCCAATTTTTAATGGTTCATGAGATTCGGAACAACACTTAACACATTTTTTTTCTCATTGTGATCCTATGATGAGAAATAATCAACAACAATATGTAGTTAAACTTAGGAGTTTTGTGTAGTCATTACAAGGACCAGCTTTTTTCTGGTATACAGGTTTGTAATCTCAATCAATTACTGGGTGGGAAGATCTTCGTTAGAAATTCCTCCTTCAATTTAACTCAACACTACCAAAGACGACAGTTTTTATCTTACCAATTGTAAATAAAGGGAAAATGAAAGAGTTTCAGATTTCTTTTCTCATTGGAAGATATTAACATATTCTTTATGTTTAGCACTCCCTCAAGAAGAGTTTCTGCCAATATGTGTTGCAAATATTCATGATGAATTACGTACACCGTTGATCCCTGTGAAATACACAGGAGGGTTTCGAGACCTTACTTAAATTTCTCACTAGATAGAAGAATCTATTATAGAGACTAGGGCTAAAACTCATGTAATTCCATCAATTCTAGGAAGGAGAACAGGAAAGGAATAAGTTGTTACTGTTACACTCAAAAATGAAAATGTACCTACATATACTTCAAGACCATCATCATACCAAAGCGATCCACTTCTTGAGCATCAACAACAATGACCACCTCATCAAGATAATCAAAGAGATCAAAGTTGGAAATATTTTGAGGAACTAAAGAATAAAATCAATTCTTTCAAAAATTATAATTTTCTGGATACTTCTTCTCAGCCTTAGAAAACAATTTGGTTCAGTTGCCAAGGTCAATGAAGCCAAATAATGACAGATATGAAGATCATCCGAATTATTGTCCCTTTCATCAGATATTAGGACACCACATTCTGGAGTTCTTTGATTTCAAAGACCTTCTACAAAATATAGTAGACTCTGGACAAGTGAAATTGAAAAGTTCAGCAGGTCAAGTAGCATGTGTTACTTCCACCAATCCAGAGGAAGAAGGAGAATGGAAAGAGGTTAAAAGTAAAAATGTGCAAAAATATGATGATTGGAATGATCAACCGAACTCTTGCTATTTTACGAACACAATTGAAACAAAAAATTGTTTCTTCTACCAATCCTGCCACAGAAAAACCATCTTCATAAAAGGTTCATTACTCAAAGAAACAATGTGGTCATAAGGATAGAGAGCATTCAGAAGAAGACGAGCTCGAATCAAGGCCAAAGTTGTTCTTAAGCCTGGAAGATTTCATTCCATCTGTTTCAAAATCACAGCCACCGCCTCACCAAACAGTATAACCAAAAATAACCTGTCAGGAAGAATCCTCATCAGAAGAAGAATTGATCTTTGGTTATATTAATGTTATCCATTTAACAAATCCTTATGCCAATGATGATTCTAATTGTATTGAGTCAGAATTCCTTATACCTAATTGGGGAACTAGAGGAAGAGGCCAAGGTTGAGGATACATGGGAAGATGTGGGAATTACAGAAACCATCATTTTAACTCTACCCCTATTCAAACCATATATGCGGCAGAAACTCATTGAAGATCCATTTTGTGATCTCAACAAGAACACGGAGTTTCTTCAATGAAAAACAAGTCTAGTTCTGGTACAATTATTCTGGAGGACCGATTAGAAGCTACACCATCTTCTTCCCAGCAGATGAATAGACTTAGTCAGTATAATTTTCCAAATTCAAAAGTATTTGCCACTTCTATTTTAACACAGAATACATCTACAATAGAAGCATTAACTTCTAAATCACTTGAAAAACCACATCACCATGCTGGGAAATGCAGTCCATTGGACCAAAATTTTGATGTCTTGATACAATTGGCCCATGTACCGGAAAATTTATCAATTTTGGATTATTTGAATCTTTCAAAAGATCTTCGAGAAGCACTCATTGAGGCATTGTTAAGTCCTCAAGAAATTGAAACTGAATTTGTTGCCGCTGAAGTTTACTGTATAAAAAATTATTCTGCAGAATTTCATGCATTCATATCTTTTACAGATGAAGATGAAGACCATGTGGTACATGGAAACATCATACCTTTGTATATGTCTGCAATGTTCAATGACATGGATATCCTACGAGCCTTCATTGATAATGGCTCTGGGGTCAACATCATTCCCATTCATACACTTTGTCAATTGGTCCTGATTGAATATGACTTATCTCCTTATACATTAATGTTGAAAGGATATGAAAAGAATGAAAAAGAACCTCTGGGAAAAATTACACTCAGAACTCATTTTGGTGATCTTGTGTCTAATTCATATTTCATGGTTGTTCATCAGGACACAATCTTCAATATTTTGCTTGGAAGGACTTAGTTGCATCGACATGCAGCCATAACTTCATCATACCACCAATGTCTAAAATACTGCTTCAGTGGTCAAATAAGAACATTGTATGGTGATAAGGCTCCATTCAAAACATGTGAATCTCAATATATTGAGGAAGAATTTTATTACAGAAAAGGAATGAAGTCCATGACAAAGGAAATAACTAGAGTTAATGCTCCAAATGGACTGGAAAAGATTCCAGCAAATCCATTCATGCATTTGAGTACATATTATGTTTTACCTATCAACCAAGTTGAAAGGCTAAAGCCAAATCCATGCACTCATCCAATAATTCCCATAATGCCAATTACTACAATTGAGCCTGATAATATGGGAGAAATTAAAGATGCACCAAGCAATTATGGAATCTTGAATAGAGATGTTTTTATTTCATCTTCCGAAATACAATGAGCCTCTACATAGTTAATCAGAATAGAATAAATTGTAGCAATGTTAGAGGAATACAATGATGTTGATTCTCAATCCATCAATCCTGCTTTACCATAGGAAGACCCTTTGTCATCAGTCGGGTCAGATGTGGTGGATTATTCTTTAATATATTCAAATACTGACTCCTCCCCTAACTTTGGGAGTTTGGCCTCGTTATCTACCATGAAAATGGAAACATAATAGGTAAACCATAATGAAAAAGAAGTGGAATATCTCGGGGATTCTCCACCAACATTTTAAGAATGTGTTTCTACCACCGTGGATGAACTCAGAGAAATAAATTTGGGTACAAGAGAAGATCCACACCCCACATTAATTAGTGCGGTCATGACCTCTGAGGAACATGAGGTTTATAATTACCTTCTAAAGTAAAATCGAGATATATTTTCCTGGAATTATACAGAAATTATAGGTCTTAATCCTGATGTAGCCACCCATCATTTGGGTTTTCCAGAAGAGCAACGTGGGTTCAAGGAGGCTGCAAGGAGAATACATCCAACTCACACCTCTAAAATTGAATCTGATGTTGATAAGCCTGCAAAGGCTAAATTTGTCAAGGAAGTTCAATATCCCAAATGGATGGTCAATATTGTCCATGTAAAAAAGATGAATGATCAAATTATATTCTACATTGATTTCAGAGATCTTAACCGGCATTATCCAAAAGATGATTTTTCAGTCCCAATTACATAACTTCTAATTGATGTAACAGCTAGCTATGAAACACTTTCTTTGATGGATAGATATTATGGCTATAATAAAATTCGAATGGCCCCGGAGGATGAAGAATCTAAAGCCTTTAGTACTACTCAAGGTGTGTTTTGTTATTGGGTAACGCCATTTGTCTTAAATAATGCAGGTGCAACATACCAACGTGACATGCACCATATCATCAAACCCTTCTTAGGGAAATTTGTTGAATGTTATGTGGATTATTTGGCAGTCAAATAAAAACAACTTTATAAACACTTGTCTGATTTGGAAACCATATTTCGCAAACTTTGGCAACATAATTTGAATATAAACCCCTTAAAACGTGTTTTCAGGGTAACTTCAGGAAAATTCCTAGGCTTTGTTGTACAACATCGTGGTATCGAAGATGGTCTTGAGAAAAAAAAATCAATCCTAGGTATGCAACCTTCTCGAAATTTTAATGAATTGAGAGGACATAAAGGACACTTGGCCTATATTCGGCGCTTTATCACCAAGTTGGCAGGCAAATACTTACCTTTCACCAGATTAATCATGAAAGGAATCACTTATCAATGGACTATGATTTACAAGAAGCATATGATATACTCATGAAATATCTCTTGAGACCACCAGTATTGATGCCACCTATTTAAGGAAGACCACACATTCTCTACGTGAAAACATTAGAGCGATCAATAGGTTCCTTCCTCACCCAAAATAATGATGATGGAAATGAAAACAAACTTTTTATCTTAGTATCACTATGATTGATGTGAGAAATCAGTATTCAAGTATTGATAAGTGCTTCCAGGCATTAATCATTACTGTTAAAAATTTGAGACATTAACTGCAACATCATGAGGTCTAATTGGTATCTTGTAATAACCCGCTCAAATTTATCCTTAGTTGTCCTATGGTTTCAAGACGTCTAGAACAGTGGGTGGTTATTTTTCAACAGTTTGATATCTATTTTTTCCTCAAAAGGTAATAAAGGGCCATGCCATGGCTGATTTCCTTGCTGAGAATCCATCTGTGGAAGATACATCATTTAATACTAAACTTCCCGATGAAGAGGTCTTCTCTATTAAAGATAATTCCCAAACATGGTAAATGTATTTTGATGGTGCTTCTAGAATTACAACATGGAAGTGACCAGAAAATCCTAAACTCAACAGTGTTGGATTAGGAATAGTCCTTATTTCCCTAGAAAATGAATTATTTCCTTATTATTTTCTATTATAGGAAGGTGGTACCAACAATGATAAAGAGTATCAAGCTCTCATCACAGGTTCGGAATTGGCCCTTTAGGTGAAAATGGATCATTTAAAGGAAAAAGGTGATTCATAATTGGTAATGAAAAAAATAAATGGGGAATAATATATCAAAAAAGAAGAGTTAATACCTTTGTGTGATTACATCAGAGAGTTAATGGATATATTTTCCTTAGAGCCGACATTGTCCTATGTCCCATGATCACAAAATGCCTATGAAGATGCACTGGATAATGTAGCAACAACCTTGGAAGATCTAAATCGGGATGAGACAGTTATCAGCATAACCCATCACCGTGTTGTTTCCCCTTTTGTTCAAACCATAAGGGAAGAAATTAATGAAATTGTCCCTATTTTTGAACTATATGGTCATACCATGAGATAGAGAACATCCATCATGGAATATCTTCAAAATGGGATACATCTACCAAATAAGGCTGAGAAAGAGAAGATCTGGCGATGAGTGTCCAATTTTACTCTTTATGATGGTCCAAACCACAAAAAGATCCTTTATGAGAAAGGATTTGATGGAATTATCTTCAGATGTATTGATGGATAAGAGACCACAAAATTCATGAATGATGTTCATTCAGGAGCTTGTGGTGCCCACCAATCTGGGCACAAAATCTCCGATCAGATCCGAAGGATTGGATACTTTTGGCCTTTAATGGCATAGGATTGTATAGACATTACAAAAAAATTTCATCCATGTCATGTGCATGCCAACTACATTAATCAACCCCCAATGTTTCTACATACAGCTAAATACTCTTGGCCATTTTCCACATGGGGAATAGATTTAGTAGGGCCTTATCTTCCAGCCATGGCTAAGCAGTACAAGTATATTCTCACTGCTACTGATTTCTTCTCTAAGTGGGATGAGGCAATACCTCTCAAGGAAGTTTGAGCCAAAATTATCATTAGTTTTTTCAAAACTAATATCATCACCATATTTGGCACCCCTCATACTATTTTTATAGACAATGGAACCAATTTTTGTTCTATTGCAGTAAAAAAGTTATATCAGAAATATAATATTAAATCCAACCATTCATCTCACTATCATGTGGCGGTCAATGGATAGATAGAATCTTTCAACCAAACCCTATCAAATATACTCCACAAGATGGTAGATAAAGATAAGAAATCATGGACTAATAAAATTTTGAATGCTTTATGGTATTATCAGACAACTATCCATACTGCCACCCAAGAAACTCCTTATTCATTGGTATATGGAACTGAAGCAGTTTTTCCAATTAAAGTACAATTTCCTTTGCTTAGAGTTGCAATCTGTGATCAGTTATCTACAGATGAAAGATATCAGAAATGGTTTAATGAGTTGGAATGATTAGATGAGAAAATATTTCATACATTGCATCGTCTAGAAGTCTATCAGAATAGAATAGCGCAAGATTTTAATAAGAAAGTTCACCTTCATTCATTCCTCTCAGGAGAATTGGTATTTGTCCTTAGGAATCCAATGATACTATAAAAGAAACAACTAAAACATGAACCAAAATGAGAGAGACCTTATTCCATACATAAGGTCTATTCAAATAAATCATATTCTTTAATCTCAATAGATGGAGAGCTCAATAAATCTCCCACCAACGTGAGATTTTTGAAGAAATACTTTGTGTAATTATAAAAATTAGTCCTTACTATGAGACTTTAAACTTCACAGTACAATGTCTTTGTTGCAAGACATTAAACTGCATAACAACCATCAGTGTCCATGTTGTATGACGTTATAGTCCCTATCATATTCATCCTAGTCACATGACCTTAAAATGCATGACATCATTTCTTTGTCTAAAGTTTTCTCTATAATATGTTAGAAGTTTCCATAAGAAAACGTCATTGACATCATCAATTCACTTTAGTAGTACAGGAGTCTATCTCTTTCCTATGTCGGAGTCAGATCTACATAGAGACCATGTTTCAAGAACTACGTATGGATTGATTCTCATTTTCAATGAGATACGTAGAGACGCCTAAGTCTCCAATTTTTTTCCCATCCACAATCACAAAATATTCTTATTTTTCTTTTCTCCAGCTATATATGAATCAGATCTATACAGAGTATTTCCTTAAGATATATTCTTTGGTCCTTATACTGTTTCATATCTTAAGAATTATCATTCTTTCAGAACATATCAAAAAACCCATTCCTCATTTCAAACATAGCGTGAGGAATGATTGTTTCAAGAACTATGTATGGCTTGATTTTCATTTTCAATGAGATACATAGAGATTCCTGCATCTCCAATTATAGGCCCATCCACAACAACAAAAAAACACTTTATTTCTTGTATAAAATCAAATCTGCATAGGGAATGTTAAAAAAAACTATGTATGACTTGATTATTTCCCCAACAAAACATATAGTGATACTTGGGTTTTATCCCTTAATCGAGTTCCAATATATATTTCCTTTCATATCAGTTTATTGTTATCCTTACCTCATGACGTTACACTGAATAAAAATCTAATAACCTTATTCTTCATTTGCCTCAACTTTTCATTATAAAAGAAACCCTTACTTCTCCTTGTTTCTCACACTGAGCATAGCTCACGTGGGCTTAGGAATTGAGTAAATGACTTCTTTATATAAAGTGTTTTAATTTCTTACGAGGTTACCAATGGCCTTACTGCATGACATAAAACTACACAGTATCATATTCATTCACATGAAACAAAGAAAACCTCCATTTTACAAATGAGTTAGATCTATGTAAAGGACATAACATTCAAGGCGAATAATGATTCAAATATTTCTCATATACATTGAGCATAACCCCTTCCATATCTCATACTCTTAATATTGGTTTCTTCTTTCAGATTTCATAATAATTCATATGGTTTTTGGCGACAAGGTTTCCAATATATGAGAGCTCTTTTTCCTGACTATACAGCACGCTCCCTTAGGCAACCTTGCATAAGTTGTCTACATAACAGGCTTATTAGCCAAAAGATTCCACAATTTGACTATGCAGTTTATGCCCCAGTTGGCCCTATATAATAAAACCTTCATAATGGGGTTTTCAAATAATGGTAACTTCGTTCTTAGTTATAGTATCCTTTTCCCCTTTAATCATTGATGAAAATATACAAGAATCTATATTTTAAAATAGTCATTCAAGTAAACTTATTCCATTATCATTGTCACAGTCTGAAAGTATTCAAGACCATGGTTTACACATTTCCATCATCATGTCTTTGATAAACTATGAAATAATCTTGAAATAACTTGGTCACATGTTATATATTGTTTCCATTTGTATTCCTAGTTATATAACCTAAAACTATAGAAACCATATCTTTTACATTTGGGTCAGACCTTTGTAAAAGTTATATTCCTCTGATTCATTGGATATGTTGATTGTAAATACCCTTTCTATATTTAGGTACATTTCTCCATAAAAAAAACTCTGTGCTTTGGAAAATATGAATCTATATAAACATTCTTCGACTTTTAGCAATAGAACGTCAAAATTCTGAGAGCTCTTTTTTCTGACTATACTGCACGTGCCCTTAGGCGGCCTTGAATAAGTTGCCTACATAACAGGCCTACCAGTCAAAAGATCACACTATTTGACTATGAAATATATGCCCCATTTGGCCATGCATAATACAACCCCCATAATAGGTTTGTCATGTAATGGTATCTTCATTATTAGAAAAGACTTCCTCTAATGCCTCTATCCCTTTATCCATACCATTCCTCGTTTTCATAAATTCTCAAAATCACACATTACAATTTTCCCATTCATACATGAATATGATAGTATATTTCCAAACAAGTTATCAAGAAATTTGGAGAGTTTCGTACTTTTGGTCAGAGCTAAAGACCTTAAATTAAAGCCACCCAATCTCCTCACTTAATGACGTAAAACTACATAGTACCATGTCCATATTGCATGACTGTTGGTTTAAAATAAACCTCTTTTTTTATTAAAATTTATTTCCTAAGAAAAACCACCCACTGTGGTCTTAAGTCACCCAAATTTTATTTTCCCCTATCTATCAACAACATAACATTAAATTATTAAAGGGATATTTTTCCCGACTATGCAGCATGTGCCTTAAGAGGCCTTTCATAAGTTTCCTACATAACAGGTCAGTCAGTCATAAGATGCCACTATTTGACTATGTTGTATATTCCCCAGTTGGCCCTACAGAATAAAACCCCCATAACGGGGTTTTCAAATAATGGTAACTTCGTTCCTGGAAAAACTACACATTATGTTGATATAGGATTTAGGATTTGGAATTCATTTGTAAATGTTTAAAGAATATTAAAGAAATTCACAGCCACAATGTTTTTTTTGGTATTTAATTCAAACTTTATGGTCAAATCTATTTCAACCCTAAATATTATCCCTTTACAGTCCGACATGCATTACTTTAAACTACCAGTAACAAAAGACTCAGTACTCATTAGATTGAGATCTTTCAAGGGGAACTCTAAACAAAAGCCGAGTCCCAACTCACTAAACATACATTTTTGAATGATTTAGTTAATATAGAGCAATAAATAAAAGATGAAAAATTTGTGGGGTTATCCATATAACCCTAGAAATAGTCAAATTATGCTCATTAGGTCCCTCGGCTTAATAAGAAAATTTTGAGAACTTCATTTTTATAATTATAATAATGATTGTTTAATATAAAGGAATCATTATCATCATTTACCTTTCATATTGCTATCATGAAAAACAAGAATGAAGATTTATACAATTGAAAACAAAATTTATTTTATTTATATGAAAATAGAGGGCCATCCAAAAAATGGTGCCTCTCTATCATGTTTCAGAATAAACTCTCATCACAACTTTTCATTTGTTGGACAACTTCATTAGCTTTATCAGCTTCCTATTGAAGTTGAGATAATTAAGCAACTCCAGCCTTCTTTACCTAACGAGGTGCATCCTTCACAGTTGAAATGGAAGTTATCCCCTCTAATTGGGATTTTCTTAATGTTTGATTCAATTTCTCATGTTTGTTATGATCAATATTTTGTTGTTGTTGAAGATATAACAACTCTTTCGTGGCTTCATTGATTTGTTGGCTAATCTCAAGTGATTTGTTGTTTTGATTTTTCTCTGCCTTAACTACTGTATCTTGAATACCCTCAATATTGATGAGTCATTTAGCCTCGTCAAAATTTTTTCACAGCTTATGCTCCTGCTCCCATTGGAGAATAATCTCATTCATGGAATCATAGACTGGCCGATAATTGAACCCACCAAATCCCAAAACGCAGAATAATGATGGGAGTTCTGAAAAATGGGATGACAATTCATTTAAAGGCTTTTCAACAATTATTCTCCAAATCTATTTCCATTTCTTTTTACATTCCATGCCAAGAGAATATTGCATACAAAATTTGAATCTGAGTCACTATAATGAGGTAAAATGTACTCTAGAAATAGGTCGCTTAGAGAGTTTCCTTGTGCTACTTCTCCTGAAATAGTAGAAGCTTCACCTTATGATCTAGGAGATAATAACCCTAAATAATTAATCAAGGTCATTATTAGTTTCAATTGGAGGAAAAAAATATGATTCAGACGGCTGGTTATATTTACCCAATAATAAGTCATCTACTTGATTGGATTTATCCCCTATATTCTCAGCTCCAGTATTTTGATCAGATGTTTCTTGAGATGGGTTATTTCCATGAATTTACTCAGTTATGACATTTGTAGACTTTGGAACATGTTTTGTTGAAAGATCATCTGTGGGTATTTCACCAGATCCAGCAGAAGGATAATGTTATATACCCTGTTCATGAAGAGTCTTTGTGACATTTTATGCAGATAAAGCTACATAAGATAATTTTTTATGTAAAGAATCAAGTTGAAGAAATAATTATGTATGGAAAATGAAATAATAGAGACTTATTCCCTTGAAATTCCTCATGAAAATATACAAACTCTTTGATGGAACCTAGAATATCAATATTTGGATTAAGGGTGTCCATCATTTTAGTGTATACGACCTAAAATGTTACAGTATCCTCACCATTTAAGGTATCCAATAATTGTTGGTTGATGTCGAAATTGGCTCTCCTAACATTTGGTTCCGTTGGATCTTCCATTGATATAGAAGCATCAGGTCCTTCCACATTTGGGTCAACATCAACATCTATCATAGATTACTCTGGATCTTCAATCCTTTCTTCTGAAGCAATAAGAATATCGGTGTTGATAATTTCAGGATTCTTTGACAAAATCCACTAAGGAATGTGTTTAATCTTACCAATTCTTTCTTATCTCTCAACAGAGCGATGATCCGGTATAACAGTATCTCTTGACGATTTTTCTACTAAACTTGCAGATTCATCAGCGTGAACATGGGTTTCCCCTAAGGCATCTTTTTCTGGTCTTAAAGAATCATTTCTTAATCCCTTGAGAGAGGAGAGAGACGTAGATCCTACAAGAGGATAAAATTTGGTTAACAAGAAATCTAGATGAAGTTTTATGCCCTAAGGATTGTATAAATACTTACTCTTTCAGCAAACACTTCGAAGCAATCTCATTTTTCATTTGTATTTTTGTTCAAAAGCTTGAGGAGAGATTGAAACACTTCTATTGGCATGGGAATATTGATGTAATGGTGAGGATTATCTGTCGCCATTACCCCATTCATGATTCTTTCTCTTGGAGGATGTTCTGGAGACATGGGAGTATCATTCGTTGTGTCAATGGGATAACCTGTAGGATTATACTGAGGCAATTCAAGAATCGGTCCAGATCTTCCTTCTCTACATACAAGCTGCAGAAATACATTTTCATCATGATTAATGAAGATAAATGATAAAGTAGAGTTGAAATGAAAGAAAAAGGGAAATAAATTCTTACTATTAATATAAATATCCCACTCCTCCTCAGAGTTGATAATTATGCCTTCGTGGACTCCTATGTCCAGCATATGAGATACTCCTTTAGAGGCTGGAATTTGTTCATCAGTTGAATATATAAAAGTCTCTAACTCTGCAATATACATTGGTACTTTAGCCAAGTTATTGTCCGGATTGTAATCAGAAGGAGCCCTGATATCACCAATATATTGTATTTGAATTCCACGCTGAATGAATTCCCAGGCATCCCTAAGATCACGGGTTACACAATCCCAATGATGAATGGACGAAGGTCGCACATAATTCGATTATGGCCTAGTTGACTGTGGAAGAGATTCAACACCTTCTGATTTAAGAGATTATTTAGACGTTTCTTCCTCAGAAAGATCAACAGATGGAATAGGAATCTCTGTTTGATGATGACGACAGGATCTCCTTGGCATTGGAAGCATTTCTTCTCTAGCCTTGGTCTTCCTAGTATACTTCCTGTGAAGATATTTTGAGGGCTCTAGAACCTCTAAAATTTCTGTATAATCTCTTGCCTTAGACTTCTTGCCACGATTTCCACATGAAATAGTCATTGTAGCCAACACTCCGTATATTCCTTTCATCGAGGCCCCTTAAGGATATGAAGAAACCCATGCTTTGGCATACACAACTTCCAATCTGAATGATGCATATGTTGGATGTAATGTAATTGACAATTTGGATACTTCTAAAGATGTGAGAATTCATAATTGTTGCGCTACCATTGGGGGCTTCTCGTGTCTGACATATGTGGGTGGAAAGGTGCTTGATTATTGAAGACATTTGAACTGACGAGCAATCCTATAGGGAACATAATCCTCACAAATAATTTCAGCATCAATCTTGGTAGATAATACCCCATCCCTGAATGCCATCATATAAGATCTCAGCTCATAATTATTTTCTTTACCATTATTAATAATTTTTCCAATTGGTGGATTACCAAAAGGAAAGAAGTTGAATTCTCTTGAGACATTCAATACCTTCATCACCTTGTCATATCTCATGTTCAGAGGCTTAATACCAGAAACGTTCTATAAAAATGTGGTGAATCGACCATTAAGATCTCTGACTGAGTTCAACACTGAGTATGAAGAAAAATGTGCTGCAATCTAGCCCCACAACACTTAGAATGGCCCCGAAATTCTAAATGGAGCCTTCCCACTATATAAATATAGCAGGAGATGGTAAATTCTTTCCAAAACAAAGGTTTCTATCCCAATATACTTCCCCTCTACCAATTTAGCTACAATGATGAAAGTACCAGATCTTACACCTCATCCGGATTCACGAACAGAAAGAAAATAAACAATTATCTGCATAGCAAGGAAGGAAACTAAGAGTACTTCTGCATCTGTATCAAGTTTGACTTTATAATCCCAGTGTTTGTAATCGTCTCTTTCCAGTGCGGGCCAATATGTGCATGAACTTCCTCGATTATCGGCAGAAGGACAAACAGTAGGATGTCTACAGGTTGGACATTCCTCGGTTGTTGGTTCTAAGAAGGCTTCCATCCACACTCTTGCATAAATATATTTCTTATCCTTGGGTAAATTCATTTCTATTTTAAATAGTTCATGGGCCAGTGGTGGTGTTCTTGTAACATTACCCCTGTTGAAGTAGGCGGGATTAAATCATCCTACATTTCCCCAAGAATAGGAATTCCAGATATTTGGTAAATATCCCATAGACTAATACTAACTTCACCATGCATCAAATGAAAGGAATTTGTTTGTGGAATCCATCAGCTCATTAATTTTGGAATGAATTCATTTTTGTAAACATATGTTTTCCCCATCTAGGCAGCTACGTAGATAT
Source organism: Viscum album (assembly GCA_963277665.1). Taxonomy (NCBI): domain Eukaryota; kingdom Viridiplantae; phylum Streptophyta; class Magnoliopsida; order Santalales; family Viscaceae; genus Viscum; species Viscum album. The sequence continues at coordinate 651,140,838 of OY728151.1, read as the reverse complement.
GAATGTCTGATAACTCTTTTCTAAATTCTACACAAGTCCGACGTACCCAGAATGCCCACATCCACTCAGGTTTTACACCCCCTCCAGAATGAATGTCCCAACCTCCTTTCCAACCATTTGATTGATCTGTTTTAGAAGCCCGAAAAGTTGAATCATAATAAGGTGGTCTTGGCTCTACAACATGATCCATAATGTCTAGAGAGAATCCACTGTGATAAAGGATGCGAATAATTGGGACAATGCCTTCTTGTATCGGAAACCCCCTTGAACTAATATTCATGCAGTTACAGTTGGAATACTGGAGAAAACAATACTTTGGAATGTATTTCTTAACAGATGGAACATGGGCGACTTCAAAAAGTCCATGCCTATACAGGGGTAAGTAAGGACTTTGTGGATAGTCATGCTTGTATGGAATTAAACCCTTCCATAGCCCAGGAAGAGTACTCTAAACAATGTAATAATAGTCTGGCCCATAGATCCCCATCATTTCATTTTGAAAATCCTTAGCTTCTTTGGTCTGGGTCATCAAATGAGTCATTATTTCTTTTAAAAAAAGAATTATCAAATTTCCATGTCAGATTTTAAGAAGAATGTAATTTTTTTTGGAAAAGGACACTATTCACATAGGTCCTTCGACAAGGTCCTTCGATCAGGTCAGTCGTGTAGGACCTTCGATAAGGATCATAGCACAAATCAATCATTTAAGTCCTTTTTGCATAGATAAATCTCGTAAACAATTTTACCTTGAATAAATTTCAAGAGAATTATGCGAGGGCACAATGTGATGTAGTTGGGAGAATGAGCAATGCAACGAGAGCTCTAAATTTTGGAGAAAGAACAAATGAAGATAAAATCATGAAAGGTTGAGACCTATTTATAGGCAACAGAATACCTAAGCATCATGGATGCAGGACATACCTACGCGACATACCGGCACGAAGTACTTTCATGATAAAATTGTGCAATTCATTAATCGATCCTGATCTTTTTCCAATACTTTCACCTCAGGACTTGACCCTCTTTGTATATTTCGGATCCAATCATGAGGGGGGGATTTTGTTGACACTACTTGAGAATGTAACAAAAAATATCGACAAATTTAAGATATTTCAAATCCCAAAGAGATATTCAAATAGTACAAAAAAACAACAAATACTCCCAAGCTCTTCACGATGGAGTAGCATCTAGGAGCTTTGCGGCCGATCTATGCGACTCAGCTTCGTGACCGACCTACATGGCTCAACTTCACGAGCGAACTACATGGTTGAGCTACACGTAAAATAGTTTTATTGATGTACCCACACAGAGCACCTACGCGGTGGACCTACGTGCCATACCTGAGCGGGAAAAGTTTCTTCAGCCAGCCGCATCTGTGCCTATAAATAGCACCATTGGGCTCCCCATTTTAGGACTGAAAAAAGGGAAAGACTCTCAAAATCTCTCATTGCGTAGCTCTTTGAAATTGTCTCTGGTAGTTCTCTAAACTACAAAAGATGGGTTAATTTAAAGGGATAGGAATGTTTTAAATTTCTTCCCATTCTTCAGTCTGCATCCGTACCTACGTGGTATATTTTCACACCACACTTGCACGGTACAACTGTGCACCGTACCGATGTGAAAGGGCAACGCGGGGCACCTGCGCGGCATTCCTACGCTAGGTACCTACTTGACCAACTTAAGTACCCTTCATAAAATCCATCCATGATAGGGTATCTCTTTCTTTTGTTCCCTTATCTGAATGGGACTAAATTGAAACCTCCACAAAAACCTCTTGACTTATCAAACCTTTGGGAATGTCTCATCAGCGTGTCTCCTATTTGGGTTTGTATTTAAGCAGTCAGAGGTTTCCCGCATTTGTTTCACAATGGGGTTAAGATTCATGGAATGTCTATGGGTTTGTATATCTAAAATCACATGGACCTTTCTCCCAGAAACAGTGTTGGGAAAATCCTGGTTTAGAGGATAGTTGGGTATTTGGCCTCTCCTTTCTCAAAAAGGTGACCCGGAACCTCAGGTCTCTAGTAGGGAAAGTACATTTCACACTTACTTTTCTGCTTTCCTACCAGGATCAATTTTAGGGCATCCATCCTAGTATATTCCCCTCACCTTCACCCCTTCATCCTTATATTAGACCCTTGTCCAATGTAAATAGAATAGAGGGAAGGATTGTCGCCTCACCCTCTTCCATCAGCGGAGGAGGAAAAGTGTGAAGTGTTATTGTTGAATCTCTCACATCCCCTTGTTTCTCACACTAAGCATGACTTAGGTGGGCTTAGAGATACATGATGGTTGCAACATGTTCATATACACTTATCCAAATAACCATGAGAACTCTGATTCCTATTCAAGACGGGATACATAGGAAGCCCTTTCAGGACCCCAGCTCATCTAACCATAATTCCCCCAATTAAGGCATCCTTTTTCAAGAAGTAAGACCAAACTCATCTTTCTCAAAGGCCTATACTTTCCGATGAGATTCATCGAACTATGTGGGCTTTGATTCCCATTAATATGGGATACTTAGGAATCCTCCTTTAGGTTCAAACCCAAAGCCTCAAAATCAACCCTATTCTCTTTGGGACATATTCCCAATAGGGTTTGATCCTACTTGGAAACTCATATCCTTTCCAAGTTCCTTGGGCTGCTTTAGCATAAGTCCCACACTAATTTTCAACTAGGAACATTCCACATAGTGGTCCTTATCACATGACCTTAAAAGGTATGATGTGTCCTATTAATAGTAACCTAACTACAATGGTTCTGATTCCTTTTACAAGGATACATCGGTAGCTCAATTTATAAGCACGATCCCAAGATTAAAACAAACCTTCATCTCCATGGATGATAATAAATTCCATAGTGCCCCAATGAGTGGATTAAAAACTAGTTTCATCATAACAATGATTAAAAGAATCTCTAATCGGTATATTAGAGGATACCATCAATGAAAAAAACTTGAATACATACAGATGTTTCCATTGACGAAGAACATTGAATGCATACTGATGATTCTAAATTTTACACATGTTAATAAGTGATTGTAATTTCCAAGGGATACTTATGTTATAATTGGTGAATTAATAAGGATTCATGAAAATATTTTAATTTTACATAGAGAGTCCTGGAGTAGAAAATAATTCCCCCCCAAAAAGGATTGATGAGTCCGACCTCCCATCCTCTTGACCAATGCACATTCTTAAGTATCATAAAGTTAAAAACGTAATGAACGTCTGCCTTTGGAATGAAGGTCCTCTTTGGATAAATAATTGTTGTATGTTTCTAGTTCCATGAATTAATCCAATGGAAACCGCCTGGAGACAGTGATTCTTAAATTTAGAACACACATTTCAAGGAACTATGGTACATGACTAGATACTTGCTTTCTAGAATAATTCATAACTAGATCAAAGGTCAATGGAGTGGATGAAAATGAGTGAAATTAATCCGCGGGATTTGGAAAATAACAATATATACAACATGTAATACAAGAATACATGCTGTGTAGGGACCTAACTATGGTTCTAAGGTTTCCACAGAATATGTTCGTATCCCATGAAATGTGACACATGTCACACATTGTGTGATATGACTTGGAAACATAGCGTGATATCTTGGAGTACACGACTAGCCACATAGCTAGGATATTATTACACAGGAAGAGATTCATACATAGATTCAACCAAGTAAAAAGGCATGATCAGGTGTAAAATGTTACAAACATGGTCCATGATACTAGATTATACCTAGTTCCAAAGAGACACATCATGTACTTATATTACACACTGTGTACTTCTTCAAAGATAGATTAGATTTCTTGTTCCCTTCATCATAGATAAGTTTCGTTAGGGTGTGTTCCCTTGATCCATTCCCTGCTGGTTTAATATGGAATCACATCCTCTATAAATGATGGTGATACCCTTTGAAGAACATTACTCTTAGATAGACTTGTAGGAATCCTTTTATGAGGCCCAGTGTGATATCCTCTATCATCATTGTTTTCCCTAGGTAGGGTTCTCAGAATCTTCATGAAAAAAACTACATGGGAATTGATCCCATACATAGAGGGTTAATCAAGATTTGGTTGTTGGTATAGCCTATGGATTTGGGTGTCACCCTCATCTCTGTATCAATCTATTCATACTTCGAGAGCATACTCCTTATGGTTTTTGGTAATTATCTTTCTTGTAATCATTCTCTTTCTTGTGATCAATGATCATTGTCACTCGTCATAAATATTTGGACATTATGGTTTTATTTCATGTCCATATTTTCTATTCCCAATAATGTTTTCCTATTTTGGAACCTAGTATGTGTTATCCCATATGACCTTCGTACTTCCTTTTCACTCATTTTAAGAGAAATATTTATTAAATTTTTTTAAAATGTTTGATTTTAACAAAGGCAATTTAAAATTTCAGCCTTTTATTACTGATATCAGGTTAAACATTTTGAGGATTAAATTACCTAAAGTGGGTGAGAATTTAATATCTTGAGATTTTAGAAGGATATTATGTTCGATAATTTTCTTGACAAGAAACACTGAGTGTAAACAAACCACAAAATATATCTTTTCATATATGAGGGTTATAATTATAAATTAAATTTGAGGGTAGGAATAGGATTAAATAATTTTTTAAATACAAACACACATATATATAGTTTATAATCAATACATATGTAATGATTAATTCTTTAGAAATAAACAATCTTTTTTTAGTAAATTCATTTTATTCTTCAAAGATAATTTTTCTTGAAAAATGTTTTTTTTATTTTGAAAATATTAATAATAAATTTTGAAACTTTTAGAAATTTTATTTGATGAAATAAATATCATCTTTGAAATAATAATATCAAAATTTTATTTTGGTGAAATGTTTTTATTTTTCTATAAAGATCGATTTTTTGGGGAATGGTGAAAAATATTGATTTATATTAAAAAATATATTTTCATTTAATGTATTTACTAAATAAAATTATATTATGGGTTAGTTTTAAAATATATTTCGTTCATTTTTATTTAAAATACTACAATAATAGTTTTCTAAATGAATTTCATTCTTAAATTTAGTATAAAATCATTTTATATTTAAAAAGGAGATTTTCTAAAAAAATTGATTTTCATCCATTTTTATCAGATTGATTTTAAATTAAATGACAACACATAAATTATTTGAATTTTTAAAAAATAGTTCCATATTTGGAATCATGAGGTTCATATCTTTTAAATATCCCCCTTTTATTTTTTGTTAATATGAATAGTAACCATAGTAATTTTTATTACCTATGGAAATGGTAAATCCAATAATTAAGGGTTAAACATTATACGATAAGGAATATAAAATGAGCATAAAATTTGAATAAATTTTATTATACGAGTTAATATATTAAATAAACATCCAATATTTGGTTATATTTCCAATTTCTTTCACTTGGGTGTGATTATAACCTTTAAACAAATTTTATGTAAAGAAAATTAAAAAATGTGACACTCTTGTTTTTAATAAATATAATATTCCTAACATGGGGATAAACATGAGAGATTTCAAATTATAAATATTAATTTTAATGATAAATTATTTATATTCATCATGATATTTATTTTTTAGATTTTAGTGAATAAATAATTACCTTAAATTCTTTCACAGAGCTGTTGATTTAATTATAAGATTAATGAAAAAATAAAATAAATGATATTAATATTAATAAAAGTAATATAATTTAAGAGAATTAATGTGATACAAGAAAATTATATATGATTAGAATAGGTTAGGTATGTCATATTTTTTTAGAATTTCATTTTCTTTCTTGATGTTATTAAAATCAAGGTAATGAATTTTTCTAAAAGATGACATTAATCATGCTTTATAATAAATAATATTTTATTAAATGATATAAAATTTATAACAATATCAGATTCATAAAAATGATTATTATATAGTTTATAATTTAAACCATGGTCCATTTATGTTCCATTTTTCCATTTATAGAAACTATAATGACCCTCAAAGAGTAAAAAACATTGTTGTTGTGATTAGTTTAGAAATGGTTAAAAGAGAGTTAAACTGAAGGATAAGAATAAAAAAATAGTAAAAAAATATCAAATATTTATTGGATGATATTATTAAGAATAAAAATCATATTATCATAGAATATTATAATTTTTTATCCATTTTTGAATCTAAATTAATTCATATTAATTTAATATTATTTGAAATTCCAAGAATACCCCTCCCCTCTCTTATAACAGGGAATCTCTTCTTATCTTTACATACAAATTAAAAAATGATTTTTTTCATCGAATAAATTAAAAAATTACTTCCTAAAATCCCTACTCATGTTCTAGAGGTATTATTAATGGCATAATACAAACATTATTGGCCTTAAGGTGTTAATCAAATGAGATTGTTTGAAGAAGAGGTATCGTTATTAAACTAGCATTTCTATTTTATTTCCTCATATATCTCCTTAAAATGTCCCTTAAAAATGTTTATATAATAAAATAAGTATCTTAAATATATTTATATGTTATTATGTTAATTTAATAACATATATCCGTCTCCAACCTCTTCCAATTGGTAAAAGAATTCATTGTTCGTGTGTATGAAGGACTACCACCTCGCTCATTTTCCATCACCACCTCTAGTGGCTAGTTATAGTTATGGAATTAATGTTTAAAAATTATATTAATAATATGTTTATAATTATAAAAATATAATAAATTATTTACCTTCTTACATTTCCATTCAATGAAACATGATAACATCGCTCGTGCGTACGTGTGGACTACAACCTCTGGGAAGCGATGTGATTCATTTTTTATCACCACATAACATGGATGAAATATATAAGTATAGTTAAATAATTATTACAATATCTATGATATAATTATATTAATTTAAATATAAAATAATAATCACCTTCGTTCCATAATGATCGTTGAAAAATGGAAATGTTACTCATGCGTACATACGACATACTGTCTCCATGATTTTAACATAGGTCCTTTTTCATATCCATATTTCATGAATGGTTTTAAAATTATATTTCATTTATAAAAAATTTAATTATTTCATGAGTATTATTATTGGGATTATTGAATAATGAACTCTTTGACCTTAGTCAACCTACATAAGTCATTTTGAACTTATTAACTGAATGTCTTTAAAACACAAGATGTTGACTTAATTGATTATGTAATTAATTATATAATTAAGATAAATGAAATAAATGGTTTATGGTTACGGGATTAAAAATATAATATGTTCTTAATAAAATAAATAATTGATATTATTTTATTATACATGATTTAAAGGACCTATATGGAATGTCTAGACTCGAGGTAAGGGATTTCATCTCAATTTCTTTTCATTGAGATATATTTTCTTATTATGCACCTAATTTATTTTATATAGTGTATATAATAACCTTTAAAATAGTATATCATGAATACTTATAATTCATGATGTTTTATTTTGTAATTTGAATTATTTTATCCAAGGTTATTTTACTTGAAAAACAAAAACTGATAAAGGGGTTTTAACTCAATTTCCTTATGCATGGTTATAACTCTTTTTCATTGACATTTTCATGCCATGAATATGGATGAATTGATATATGATTTTTTTTATTTTGTACTTACACTGTTTTTTTGGATTTGAATTTGTTACATATAACTTATCCAATGATTATTTCTCAATTCAAAGATATGATCTTTGTAAGGTTTATTCTTCTCAAATTCCATTTCCTTAAGACATATGGTTATAATGTGCATATATATTCTTTTATGGGGTGTATATACTACTATTTTGACATAATATGTCATTAATATCCTCATATTAATGATATTTAAAGGTTCATTTGACATTACTATTTCTTGGTCTTACGAGTAAAGAGTTACCACAGTGGAAAAGACCTTATGTTTCAATCTCTTTTATTTTCTAGATTGTTTATGTTCAAGGTTACATGGGGAATTCAAAAGCTATTATTTTCTTGAACTACATATCATTTACTCTCCTCTAGTTATGAATGTGTTTTATATGTTTAATTTCCATTTCATCCCTTATTGATTAAATAAATATCAATAATGCCATTTGTAAGTCACATTGATCTTATACCTTCTTTTGGATAGGGAATATTCCTCTTCCGTAACCATGTTTTCTAACATGTTTTAAAAAAAGGCCATTTATAAAAATAAATAATTTAATAAATCAATTTTTCATGAAGTTATTACCTATCTTAAAATTCTTTTAAAAAAGAAAACTTCTTAATTTTATTTCAAATGGATCACTTTTTACTCTATTTTTAAAATGTTTAAAAATAATATTTATTTTTAACATCTACAACATAAATGAATTTTATCATTATCATGACCATTATTTTATTTGATGAGTCCTTTATAAAATTATAGGGTTATTTTCAAATATTTTTTTTCAAAATATTTTTTAATTTATTAGTTTTTAATAGTGATTTTAAAGTGAAAAGGATATTTTCATCGAAACGTTTTTAATGATATTTTGATGTCGTTTCCATTCATCTACACAAAAAACCTTGATATTACTTATGCTACACTGGAGTTATTTGGTAATTATACCATTCTTATTTTCTCTTTGGATGTATAATTATTGTTTAAAAGAGTTTTTTCATGAAACCCGTTTATTTTCCACATGTTAATTATGTTATGAAAGGAGTGATCTATTTTAATGTGCAGGATGATAATGAATTTTCCCACTACTCTAAACTTTATATAATTTTTGGATTATCTTATAATATTTCATGTTTTCCTTAAATAAGAAACCTCCTTCTCAAATTTTGGTTGATATATGTTTTGAAAATGTGTTTTTAAAATAAAAGGTTATTTTGAAATCCAAAAGTGTTTTACACATGTGTTTAAAAGAGTTTTCAAAGGTTTTATTCATGATATGGTCCTTGGAAATTGTTTAAAATGTTTTGGGCCCCGTTATAGTTCAAGGGTGAGCCTGATATAGCATATATAAAGGGTTGAACACCATTATATCTCAGATGTGGGCCTGATATATCTTATATCATGGGTTTTCCATAATAGTGCTAAAATACATTTCTAGTGATTATGTTATCTGGAGAATTGTATTCGAAGTAGGTTTCATGGTTATTCTAATTGTAAGGGTTCTATAATAGTGATGTCTCAAGGTACTAACACATTTTATTTATGATTTCTATGGGTTATAAATGTTTCCTTTGATCAAGTTTGATATCATATTGCTCACGATTATTGATTCCAATGACTCTTGCCTTTAAAAACTATTTATTACATGATTTATCATACATGTATTTATGGGTATGAATTCCATTATGTTATGATTATGTACTATGATTATGTAATTATAACCTTATTCTCATCATACTCTCACTGATGACATTCAATTGTTAATGCTTATGTTTTTCCTTACTCAGCATTTAAGCTAACCCTAATTATGTTTCTTTTTCTTAAGAAAATGAAGAATAATGCTAAATTATTTCTGTCTAGAAAGGTTTAATATAAAGAAAATATTATGGGAGATGTTGAATACTTAATATATAATATGAAAATCTGGGTATAATGGTAAAAATTCTCTATTCATTTCATCATTATTGTATATGTAATATTTTTTTTCCTAATTCTATAAATATCTAAACCTAAGAGGTCCTTGGGTATGTAACTGATCCAATATTTAATTTTTATATTATATGGTTTAGATGGAAAATATTAGTCCACAGTTTTTTGTATCAAATTAAAAAATGTAATGCATATGTTTTTAGCACTGGATTTAGGAGCACAGTTTTATGACTGTTACAAATACTAACTTTGATGTTAGAGGATCACATGACCAATGTATGTGGGTAAATGATGACTTTATTTGATCAGTATGTATATGATTCTTCATCCTTACAACTGTATTTTAATTAGGTGAAATTTTCAAAACAAACTATAGATGGTGGGGGTAACCTAAAATTTAATACACCCATATCACCAAGGAGGGTTTCCAGCCTAGAGAACACCCTATTCTCCATGCTCGAACCTTGATGTTATCCCTATTGTGATAAATTTTAAATTATAAATATTCCACCATGAAATAGGTATCATATTTTCAAACATATCATGCCATTTTGATCTATAATGAATAATACTCAGGTTATGCTATTTAATTATTGAAAATGGTCATCAAAATAGTTTTTTGTAATTCAGTACATAAAACATGAGAGATGATACATAAAGAGTGGCTTATATCAGAAGTCTGATTCATGTATCCAATATTGTTCTTGAATTTATTTTATCAATGTATGGTTTATGATTCCATAGATGGATCATTGGTCCAATATGATACAAATAATTTTCATGTGAAGCATGATTTAGTTGAAACAATTACAATAATATTAAAAATAATATTATCAATATTATTTATATAATATACATATATCTCATTGGGTAAATGTTTATGTTGAATCCTAAAGAAGATTAACCCTTCTCCCTTCTATTAAATTCTTGATAAAATTGATTCCTTTTTTTTATTTCTATCATTTTATATTTTACATTTCGTTGAGAATGTGCTGATTCAAAAAATTAAAAAATTTATTTTTGGTTTTAATGCTCACAAACTCCTACATTTGTGTTACTAATGAATTTTCAATTACATTAATTTTAGGAAATTATTATTCATAAGAATATTTATTTTGGAATCATATTATTTTTCATTTATTAGTTGGGAATATTTGATGAAGTATTCAGGATGTGTTTGAATATATTTTGGAAATACAGTTAAAACCCTATGTTTTTAAGTGGAGCATAAGGAATGAACCCTACGTTTGGATAGATTATTATGTTTGAGAAAATGGAACATATGGATGATGAACCCTATATTTGGAAGAAACCCTATGTTTTATGAAAAAAATGTATGGTAAATGAACCCTAATTTTGTGATCAACCATAGGTTGTCAACCCCAAATTTAAAGTTTTGTCATTACAGGAAGGAACCCTATGTTTGACTCTTCAATGGGGGAGTAATAAATCCATGATATTATTTATAATTTATGCAATACTATTTTCAAAGAAAAATATATATATTCAAAGATCATTTAAAACTGATTTAGAGGCTTATTATAATTGATTTAATGGATTGTATTCAAAGGAGTAATTTGTTCCTATTCTTATGGGATGTTATGACCCCTCTTTAATATTTTTGAATTCAAATAGTCACAATTTATTCTATGATATTTCTACAGTTGTTTCACATATAGATGTTAGACCTAGAGTATAAATATCAATAATATCTTCAGAAAAACAAGATATGAAAATAAAAAAAAGCTGATATACATATAAAGTCACATGTTGTTTCCTTCAATGCTACACTTTTGCGACATACATGTTTTGATCTGTCAAATCACTACTGTTGTTTTCATTTTTACTACACTTTATTGTTACATATTCTTCCATAAGAATGAATAATTATTTATCATAGAGGAACTTTTGAGACATACATTTTTAAAAAATTTCTGGTTTTTTCTATATCACAATTTGAAGAGAACCTACATGAAATTGAAGATCTATTTTCTATTGTTCATTATTGAAGATCTGATTTCATCTGTTAGTTTCTGCTGAAAACATTGAAGTTAAATCTATATTCTCAGAAAAATAATTATCAATTGATTTGGTGGAGTTTTAACTACTTGTAATTAGGCTTGATTAAGTGTCAGATTCTTACACTAAGATTTGGATTTACAATTGCTTGTAAAAGAAATATAAGGATCTATAATTTCTTATTGTAAAGGTGTCAACTATCTGTACCCATTTTTTGATTAAAGTTATAAAGATAAGATAACCTAGTGAAAACCAACGAGCTCATGGAGTGAAGTGTTGGTGGAGTGAACTAAGGGATCATTATGACCTAAAAAACTATATATTATTGTGTTTATTTCTATTATTTATTTCCATTTCTCACTCATCTTTGAGAGAAAGGGAAAGGAATGATTCTTAGAAAGAGTGGTGTATTGAATCTATGAATGTTTTGAAAATCACAATTCACCCCCTATTATGTCTAAGTCTTAACAATTATCATCAAAACCTAATGATTGGTATGAAAGTAAGATCTCTACTAATATATTTTCTTCATTAAAATTTTCTATCATATATCAACTATTGACTTCAAAAGAAGTTCTCTATTACAATATTTATATTTTTTGAAATCCTTGAATAATTTTGGATCTATTAGATATAATAAATTAATATAAAAGACTAGAATTATTTTGAAATATTAATTTTGATATCAATAAGTGTTCTCATAAGGCTCTATTAAATATTTGCAAGCTCTAACAATCCTTATTTGAAGATTAAGATGAAGACATCATGAAATGACAGATTCTATAGAAGGAATGTTGATGATTTTCTCTCCCTATTTTAATGGTCATAATTATGGATATTAGAAAGACCATATGATTATTTATTTGTAAAATATTATAATAATGTTTTATATGATGGCAGCTAAACCGTATGAGATTATTAATGAACCGTTGGAATATTAGAATGATGATCAAAGAAAGGAATATGATCACAATTCAAAATCCATGAATGCTATTATGTGTGGTTTAGAAACTATGTTATTTAATTGAGTATCTCAATATCCTAATGCATATGATATGTGGAATACTATTTTTGTTTCTTATGAAGGAACTGAAAATATCATACAATTAAGATACACTATTGTGAAATTAAATTTTGACACTTTCAGGATATGTAAAGATGAAACTATCCCTCAAATAAATAGAAGATTGAAAGAGATTTTCAATAATGTTATTGCTATGGGAAATCCAATTTCACAATCATAACAAGTGTTAAAAGTACTCTGAGTAATAACCTATAATAGGAATGGAATATCTATATCTATATGCCAGTCAACACCTATAAAAAATTTGACTATAAAGTAGCTGATTGGTACTCTAATGATGTATGAAGTTGAGATGAAATCTGAAGCTGAAAATCATATAAAAATTAATAAGAGGATCTCAAAACTACTAAATATGAATCATCTAATTCAAATCATCAATATTTGAACACATATTTATCAAATCTTGATAAAAAAATTGAAAATATATGCAGAAAGAAAAGGAAAGGGACTTATAAAAGAAGATGTTGTGAATTCAAGGGAAAAGGTCAAACAACGGAAAACTGTTATTTACTCAAATCTCTAAGGAAAGACAATTACAATAGAAAAGTAAATAAATTTATGAAGGCTACCTAGATTAATAATTCTTCATCGCATAATGAATCTTCTTTGGATTTTGAGTCTGATCATAAAAAGAAAATGGTATGTCTTATGGCCCAAACTGATCATGAGGTGCAATACTCTTACTTTCAAAACTCTTGTTGGTAGAATCTATCTTAAGATGAATTAAATAATTTTTTTTATGATACAAGATAAATATGGTTCATTAAAAGAAATATCATAGAAAAATGATAAGAACTGATAATACTATTTTATTAGATAAGGGGATTTTTATCAAAACATTTTATATATTAAAAATTCAATGATTCTAAAATTTCTTGTGATTTACATGGAACTAAGATTAAAGAATTATTTTCTAATGTTGATAATTTAAAATACGACTATATTATGCTGATAAAAGGAGAAAAATATTTAATTCAAATCCTTGAAAAAAATAAAATACCAAAATAAAAAATTGGAATATAAAGTAATCATGAAAGACCAAAACTATATAAGAATTATTTTTTTCTTGGTTTAAATAGAAAAATCATGTCTTCTATTAACTAGTTTTATTTTGGAATTAATGTCCACTATGAAAAGGAGATATATTTCAGAAAAAAAAAATTCAGTGTAAAAAATGTTTATTTCTCAAAAGATTTATCTACCTTAAACAATAGAAAAACTACTCAAAACAAACAAGTTTGGTTTCCAAAAAAATTGTTTTCTAGGACTGCTGGACCCAAAATTATTGGGGTACCAAAAGAAACTTATAATTGATTATATTTATGATTAAACCACTAAGATTAATTATTAAACCTTTAAGTGTTCGATTAATGTATATATGATAAAGTCTCTACAAGAAGGGTGTACAACTCTAAAGTATTTTGTTATAAAAAATACCCAATAATAATGTCACTGATCTCAGATGTAATTTATTTTAATATTTATATACCTATGATACATTAATTTTTGTATACTAGAAAATAATGTTATTTTTAAATGTTTAATAAAAATTCTTCATTACTATTTAAATCAAATTTTAGTCTAACTGATTTTTTAAATTTATCAAATATTTATTTTGAAATCATTTATATTTTGTTCTTTAAATTTTATTTTTTGAAAATCAGAAAACTCTTCTTATGTAATATGAAATGATTTTTCTATATTTTTCAACTAAAGAAAATGAAACATCATCTGTAAAGTTTCAGAACCTAAAGTTTTGTCTTCTTCATAAAGCTTTTGTGTTATGAATTTATTCTCTTTGAATTATCTTGTTGAAAAGTTTCTGTAAAACTAAAAAAAATATAAAGTGATCAAGTACTTCAAGTATAAGAGAAAATTTTTCTTACAAATGGATGAAGGGTAATCCTTCTGGTTTACCTATTTCATATATTAAAGATTCACTTGAAAAATATTTTAAAAGAGAAGGGAAAGATCAATGTCATAAAGAATAGAAAATCTAATCTTCTAAAATATCTTATGAAAATAATTTTTTTTAAATTAAACACTTTGAATGAATATATAGTGAACCTATAAGTGTCTCTATATGTGTCTAAAAATTCTTATGAAGATATATAGAAATCATCTGTTTCAAAAATGGTTTTTGATTCATAAAAAAAGGAGTATTATAATATGAAATATAGTTCAATATTGAAAGTAGATTATGAATCTTTCTAAGTAGAAATGTTAATTCAAATAGATTTTCTTATAAAATAAGATGCTACCAAGATAGATCTTGATAATTTGAAGTTTTTTTTGCATGAACAGTGTTCATCTTCTTCATATCAAAGAATGAAAGATGTTCAAAATAAATTAGATTAACTATTAAGAATTTTAGCTGCTCTAAGTGATAAAATTGGAATTTTTGAAAGATCAGATAGATAATATATTACTTTCAAACCCTTATTTTCATTTTTTTCATTCCATTTAACTTTAAGTATATTGCATTCAAAATACATTGTTTGGTAAGAAATAGTTATGTGATATTATTTAGTTCAAAATTTCTTTTTAAAAAATCATGTATTTAATATTTTATTATATTATTGCTAAAAATATTAATATTATCCATTTTACTTGTGAAAATTTTGACTCCTTCAATAAGCTATATGGTATGATTTAAAGGGAGTTTTAAGAATATAATATGTTTATTTTTATTATACTCTTTAATTTATATTTATGTTTTTAGCATGAATTTAGGGGGAGATTATTTTAAATAATCAATGATCTTATCTTTTTTATGTCACAAAAAGGGGGAGACATCTATAGAAGTTTATAGTTTCTAATTATATTCTGGAAATATTTATGGAACTTAGTTTATGGTTTTAGTTTATTTCATTATGTTCATATTCTTAATAATCATGATATAGAGAAAAAAATTGTGATTCTTATAATGGGGGAGGATTTTTTATAAATTGATAATGGGGGAGAATATTCCCGTAATAACTAAAAGAAATTTTATATCAAATAAATGGAAAAAAATTATTGTTTCTAAATTATATTTCAACATGGGTTTTGACATGGGTTTTTTGACCATAAAAAAGAGTGATAATTTTGATCATATGTTGATTCAAAATTTTCATTAATTTATTTTTGGTTTTGATGCTCACAAACACCCACATTTGTGTTACTAATAAATTTTATTTTAAGTGAATTTTAGGAAATTGTTATTCTTCAGAATATTTAATCTAGAATCATGTTCTAGCCATTGGCTATCTCAAAATATTTTTTGCTGTATTTGAGATGTGTTTGAATGTATTTTGGAAATACTATTCATACCCTAATTTTTTAAGAATAATGTAAGGAATGAACCCTACATTTAAAACAACACATATGGATATTATACACTATGTTTGAATGGATCCTTACATTTGAGAACATGGAAAGTATGGTTAATGAACCCTACATCTAGAAGAAACCCTACGTTTGAGGAAAAAATGTATGATACATCAACCCTACTTTTTTGATTATCCTTACACTGTCAATCCTATGTTTGAAGTTTTGTCATCATGTGAAGGAACCCTACATTTGACTATTCAATGACGGAGTAATAAATTCATGATATTAATCGCGAGTTATGAAACAATCTTGGGGTATATAAATATCTATTCAAAGTTAATTTATAACCAATTAAAATTATTTTTATGATTTATTTAAAGGCTTGTATTCAATTAAGTGATATTTTTCTATTCTTATGGGACGTTATGACCTATCTTGAATGTTTGTGAATTCAAATATTCAAGATTAATTCTGTGATATTTTTGGAGTTGGTTTGACCTTGATATATTCAACCTATAATATAAATATCAGGATTCTTTTCATCAACACAAGAGATGAATATACATAAAAGTTGATATAATTACAAAGTCACATGTCATTTCCTTCAGAGCTACACTTTGGAGACATACATATTTTGATCTGTTAACTCACTGTTGTTGATATCGCTGGTACAAAACATTATTGTTAATTATTATTCTATAAGAATAATGAAGTATTTCTTATAGATACACTTTGGATACATACATGTTTAAATATCTTTCTAGTGTTTTCTCTATCACCATTTGAAGAAAACCTACACGACATTGAATATATTTTTGAATTTTTGCATTACTGAAGACGTGATTTCATCTGTAAGTTTCTATTGAAGACTACCAAGTTCAATATGTATTCTTAGAAAAAAAAATCTCTCTTTATTTTCTGAAATTCCGACTACTCATACTCAGTCATGGTTAAGTGTCAACTGCTTGCACTATGTTTTGGATTTACGGTTCCTTATAGAAGAACCCGAAGGATCTATAAAGCCTTATTATAAAGGTTTCAAATGAATTAAATCAGTTTTTGATTGAAGGTATTAGGATAATAGGGCCTAGTAAAAATGACCATGATCATGGACTTGAGTATTTTTGGATTTTTTGTCAACCAAATTTACCCTTGTTTTTAGGGTTAAACAGTTTCTTGTAGTGTATCTTGGGTTGTCAAATCCACAGAGTCGTAAGAAGGAACCTACATAGGCATACTTATAATGGATTGTTTTTCGATATGAAGTGGCCAACATTGGGTTGATTTTAGATAGTTTATGTGAAAACTAAGATATTTAAGTGAATTCATTTTAAAATAATGATTTGATCCCATGTTATCACTTAGGGTGGATTTGATGCATTTATTTTTCAACTATTTCAATTTCTTATATTTGAGATGAGTTCATTCAAGAAGATCAAAAAAATGTCATCACTTAATTTTTTAATACCTATTCACCCTAATACTACTCACCTATACAGTTGGTGGATCATAATTGCGAGAACTATTAGGTAAAGCTTCGTTTTAGCACTTGAATTATACATCCTTAAAATTCAATAAGGAATAATAATATTATCCCTCCATTGATCCTATGATCTCAATGGAAGAGGGAAGTAGACTCATGAGGGTGGAATTGAAGAAGTGAAAAATAATTAAATGACGATCAGTCCACCATTGTGTGATAAATTTTAGAAGTTTTGGTGTGAAAAAATTCACACCTTGTGGAAATGGTATCAAAGTGATATAAATATTAATATAATTAAGGGATAAGAATAAATTTTATTAAGAAACTAAGGTTAATCGATCAACTTACATGAGAAAGAAAATTCATTAAAAAAACGAAGTGGTATCATAACATTACAGTGAAACAAAGCACAAAATATGATCAAATACTTCACCAAAAATGTCTTAAATAGTTATTTAAAGAGTCATGGGTCGATCCACAAATAGGTCAAGTAATCCCATTTGATTATGGTAGGCCTAGTGTGGTGGAATGTTTTTGGAATTTAACCTTTTCCACCCTTGACCCAAAATGGAAGACCACATGCATCCACCAAACAAAGGTGCTGAAATAAGCTTCTATATGATTGAATTGGAGTGGTAAATAGAAAAAGAAAATGAATCCCTAGATTTATCCTAATATAATGTAATATTTTACCCCAAATGATTTTTTTATAGATATGATAGAAATGGTTGGATTTTTTTCTAGGCCACATAATCTGGCCTACAATTTTATCTCCAATTTGGGCCACCTATAAATCCCTTCAAATATCTGATTTATCTTAAGTCACCATTTAAGGAAATTTTCCCCTTGATGTCTTCTATCTTTAGCTAAATTTTTAGAATCATTGGGTTTGTATATTGTCTACTAAAGTAATTTTATTGGGACACTATCCAATTCACTTCACCCAAAATGTTGTTCATTTAAGGCCCACTTTGTTGGTCTTTCAATGTGATTCTTCCAATGATCCAAAATGATGAATTATTCCGTACAATATTGGTTACCTGAAAATAAAATATGAATGTAAAATCCAGAAAATTTGGTTTTTTATGAGGTGATAAAAAATGTTACATGTAATAGTGCATTTTAAGAAGGGCATACAATCATAATGTGAAATGATGTTAAGAGTGTAAAATGTACAACAAATGGTGTTTATGTATAATAAAGCACATGAATATTATAAATATTAAAAAGTAATATTATCCTCTTTCAGTGGCTAAACTAACCAACCAACATGATTATTTCTAGTCTCGAGCAAAATGTATCTCTAAAATATGAAATTCGAATTACCTTTTTCAAAAACATTTTAATAAAAAATACTCAGCAAAATACCTAATACTAAAAATTTATGAATCCCATAAAATCTTCTAAAACAATATTGGTCTAGAATCCTATCGAAATACAAAGCCCATTCCTTTATTTAAATTCATCTCCATATTTCATCCAATTTAAATTAAGCATGATGATGTGTTGTGCATCACAATAGGCATGGGGGTTAATTTTAATTCAATTGGGAAAATATGGAAGCACTATATTGAGTCACATTATAAAATAAAGATGAGTATTATTTTTTTAATTTTTATCATTTTTTGTAGTTGAAAATGAATTCAATCAAGTCAACTCATGTAGTGAAACGTTTTTGATGACTCGTAGGATCAAAATACCTTAGAAAAACAATCGAATCTCACAAACTCGGGAATCATCTCAATTTAAATCAATAAAAAAATTCAAATCCCCAAAAATAGAGGTAAAAGGACCAACTTTATGATAGAAAACTATGGAGTCATGATTCCCAAGTGTTGAAATCCAAGCATTAGGTCAGTCCATTTCTCTACGCACTAATTTATTGTTTATTTTATTTTTTTTAATAGTCATGTTAAACTTAAAACGATCACCAAAACTAATTATTTTATTATGTAACCCCAAGAACTCAAATTAATATCCCATAATCCAAAGGATGTGAATTGTGATTTGTTTTATTAATCGGATGAAAACGTAAATGGTAAAAAATCACATTAGAATACAAAACTTTCCAAAATCTATGCTCAATAACTTAAGCCTATATTAAAATCATAATAAAGGCATAAAAAATAATTTGATATTCAATTTCAATGTGTGAAATTTGTATTATCATGTTTAAGGTTAAAGAAATTTTTCCTTCTATTAACACACATTTTCTTCAATTTAAAGAATTTTTAAAATTTTTTATGCAGAAAAAAAAACAATTTTTTTATTAAATCTCCCCCATCATAAAATAAATCATTCCCCAGTGTTTAAATAAAATAAAATTTAGAATGGGGTAGAGGTATAGGATAGGAATTCAAAAAATAAATTGAAAAAATAATCAGGGAATGAAGTCACCAACTTGTTTAGTTTGAAGTACATGTTTCTCCCATTTAATCCCTTGATCTCTATGTCATTTAGAGAAGGGTGATTAATTATGTTTGTTTGTATTTGTACACCTATGTCTTTCCTAAAAATTCTTGAATCTCATCAACCCCTAAATCATACTCACCATCATAATTAGAACACAATGGGGACCCCTTGAGGTTCCCTTAACTAAAATAAAAAAAACAAAAGGAAATGAATATAACGTACTGGTTGATTTTTTCATATTGATCAGAGACTCTAGGTACAAGAGGAAATAAAGGAAAAAATATCAAAAATATAAATACATAAAAATATATATATACACAAAATAAATACAGAAAAATATTAAATATTTGTATAAATATATAAATATTCTAAAAAGGAAACACTATATGACATAGGTTAGTGGAAGGTGCACTACCCTATCTCCATTTGGTCATGGGTTCGAGTATCATGGCTCAGTTGGTTGTGATGAGGTTGTCCCCATGACCTAAAATGTAGCCAATTGTGCAAAAATATATATCATAATTTTTTGTCTTTTTTTTATTTCGTCCTTTTAATTTTCGTTTCCCATTTTTTAAAATATATACACACACATATATATATAAGAATATAAAATATATATTACGCACAAGAAAAACAAATTTAAAATAAATAAAATAATAGAAGAACTAAAAAGTTATATGAAAACAAAATTTAAATATATATATATATATTTAAATTGATTTTTTATAGACTAATACACACACAAAATCCATGTTGATGTTCTATTTCCTCAAATAGAGTTGTTAGTTTAATGTCGTTAGCTCGACTTGAACCCTAAATCTATCAATTTTTTTTTCTGGTTCATATGTTGGCTCAGTTAATCGTCCTTTGTTTCTTGTTTACTGAATGATTCAATGAATGGTTTTAACATATGGCCATTGACTTTGAAGACATGACGACTATTAGGATCCTGAATCTCTACTTCCTTATTAGGGTACACATGATGCACTATGTAAAGACCTAACCATCTATTCCTTAACTTTCATGGGTGTAAATTATGTTTTTAACTACACGTGAGCACAAATTTTACTGAATCAAAGTGTTTGAATTTGAGATTCCAAGATTGGTAGGACTGAACTATAGATTTTTTTATCCGTTAATTTTCATAATACTCTATCCTAGGTTCTTCAATTTCATCAAGATCAAATTTCCATTTTGTTTTAGACAGAGAGATGTCAAAGTTCATTTTTTTGATTTCCCAAAAGGCATTATACTCAATTTCAAAAGGTAAAAGAAATTATTTTCCATAAAACAACATATACGGTGAAATGCCTAAAATAGTTTTTAAAGTAGTGAGATATGCGCAAAGGGAATCCATGAGTTTCTCGATCCAATCTTTCCTAGAGGGATTGACAGTTTTTTCAAGAATATTCTTAATATCCCTATTTGATAACTCAGCAAGACCATTGGTTTAAGGATGGTACACAATGGAAATTTTTTGAGAAATACCATACATAGAAATGAGTGAATAGAATGGGATTTTTTAGAAATGGGTTCCACAACCATTGATTATAGCCATAGGAATTCCAAATTTAGAAAATATGTGCTCTTTCAAAAATAGAATCACCACATGATGGTCATTGGTCATGGTGGGATTGTACTTTACCTATGTTGAGACATATTCAACCTCTAATATTATCTATAGATACCCCATAGAGTTTGGGAATGGTCCCATTAATTAAATTTCCCAATAATCAAATATTTCAACAACCAAAATGGGAGTGAGGGGAATTTGATTATTTTTAGTAATTGATCATACATGTTGACATTGAGGAAATATTTGGCAGAATTGGTAGGAATACTTAGTGTGGTTATTACAAGACAAACCACTTTGGTGGACCTTATTAGTGGTTTTATTTTTGTAAAAGTGACCCCCTCATGCCTCTCCATGAAAGAAATTTAGAATGTACTCCGGCTCAGAATTGAGAACACATCTCCTAATTATTTGATCAGGACAAAACTTGAAGAGGTAATGATCATCAAACCCATAGCGTTTGACCTCGTAAATTAATTTCCTCTTAGATTGGGTCTTGAGGAATCATATAATTCCACCCAAGACCAAGTGGTTTTCGATGTCGTCATACTATAGGCAATCACTCATAAATTAGAGGTGATCATCAGAAAATGAATCAGACACAAAAATGTGATGTGATTTGTCTTTGAATTCCATACTAGAGAGGTGATAAACTAAAAAATTTTCAACACCATTTTTATCATTAATGGTTAAATAAAATTTTTTAAGAAGAAGTACCCACCTAATCAATCTAGCCTTGGAATCTTATTTTTGGAAAATGTATTTTAGTGATGAATGATCAGTGATGCAAATAATGGGTGATCCTAAAATATTGAACCTAAATTTCTCATAGGAAAATAAAATAGAAATTAACTCTTTATTAGTGGGTTTATAGTTGATTTTCACTTCATTTAAATAATTTCATTCATAAGAAATGACACATGGTGTTTTATCACACAATTTTCCTTAGACTGCTCCTACAATAAAGTCACTCGCATCACACATGTGTTTGAATGGATGTTTACAATTTAGAACATGCATGATTTTTGGAGAGATAATAGATTACATAAGATTTGAGAATGATTTCTTATAGATTTCAATTAATATAATTGGAACATCTTTAACCAACAGAGCACAAATTGGTCGGGAAATAGAGCTGAAATTCATAATGAATATTCTATAGAATGCAGAATTCCCTAAGAAGGACCTCACTTCCTTGAAGGTTTTAAGAGAGGTAAAGTGATAAATGATATCAAAATTACCTTTAACAACTTCAATCCATCTACCAGAGACCATATGGAACATAATAAGTCCTTTCTTTACCATGAAATGTCATTTTTGTCAATTTAGGATGAGATTCATATCCTCTCATCTTGAAAAACCCAATAAAAATTTCTCATTTATCCCAAAAAATTATCCCCAAATATGTAGTATTCACCCATAAATACCTATAAATAATACCCGACCATGTCAGAGATGATTTTCATCAAGCACCGCTGGAAGGTACTAGGGGCATTACTTAAACCAAAGGGCATGAGTTTCCAGGAAAAAGCGATGAATGGACATGTGAAGGTTTTTATCCTTGATAATTTAAAGATACCTCAATTTGATTGTACCCTGATAATACATCTAGGAAGAAGTAAAATTTATGACTAGCCCCTCACTCGAGGACTAGTTTAAAAAAGGGAACAGGGAAATGGTCTTTATTAGTACATGAGCTGAGCTTCCTATAATCAATGCAGACTATCCATCCACTAATGGCCCTTTTGGGGAGAAGGTCACCATCCTCATTGGCGATCACAGTGATTCCAACTTTCTTTAGGAAAACTTGAATTGGGATTACCCACTCACTCTCAACAATGGGGTAGATGATACCCACTTTTAACAAACATAAGAAGTTCTTTCCTTACTAAATCCATAATATTAAGATTGAGTCTCCATTGTGGTTTATGACATTGGTTGGAGTAAGATTCAAGAACAATAATATGAGTTACTATGAGTTGGATAATCCCAAGAATATTCTAAAGGTCTATCCAATTTCTTTATTTTGCTTTTCTAGGACATCCAGAAACATCCTCTCTTGATTTGATTCAAGATATGAATAAATGAAAAACCCAATGGTTCAATTGTCCCATAATAATGAATACTTGTGTGATGAAGATAGGACTTTAAATACAAGATCTGATTTCTTAACACTTTCAATAGAAGTATGGTACATAGTATCAGACTTAGTCTCCTTTTCCAAATTATTTTACAGAATTGGTTCCTTTTGAACAATGGTTTCAGCAACAAAATTGTCTAGATAAGTGTCTTGAATGGGTATGAACTTTATTTTATTTATTTCATTAATGGTATATTTGATTGGTGATTTTATAAAATCATCAGAAGATCTATCTAAAAAAGATTCAAGCCAAGGATATAAATTTCCCACATGTGAAAAAACAAAATCAATATCTTCTAGACATAAACATCTTTAAATAATTCATTTCTGTTCCTTTACTTCACTATCAAAAATACCAATCCAATTAAACTCATGGATCTCTTCATAATCCCAAATTTGATATTTTTCATTGTATATGTATAGTTCAAGGCTCATGTTTCCTAAGGCTATTTTCATGTTCCTATTCCTAACCTAGATGACTGAGTTGATCGTTACTAAGAAGGGATGGCCAAGGATGATGGGGGTTTTCTCCCCAGGACCTAATCTCAGGTGATTGTCAAGAAAAATGATGTTATCTGGGTAAATTAAACTTTCAACATTCACTAAAACAGCCTTTAAGACCCCCTTAGGCACTCGAACACTACGATCAACAAGTTGAAGAGTGAAATATATGGGTTGGAGTTCTTTGAACCCTAAATTACAATATAGAGAATATGGAATGAGGGTCACACTATATTATAAATCATAAATGTATTTGAAAAATTTGTTCTCTCCTAACTCATCATTGATGTATCGACATATTGGATATTTAAATTTTAGAGGAATAGTCCCTTGAATTTTGGTACTCACATTAGTAGCCAAAAGTACATTGTTCTTATGTGAAATTTCCCTTTTAAAAGTGAACAAGTAATTAATGTACTTTGAGTAGGTAGGAATGGTTTGGATTGCATCGAGAGGGGGAATATTCAACTTAACTGAAGAGAATATTTACTTCAAATTATTATTTAGTTCTTGTTTAGATTTTCTTATCATGTATTGACGGAATGGAGCATGTTGTTTGATTGTTTGGTGTGGTTGTGATTCCATCACAACCTCATTGGGGTTTTCAGTATACATTTGTGGGTCTTCATCAATTTCATGTGCTATTGATTCTTTTAATGGAACTGTAATGGTTTGTTCAGGTTTCTCAAGGGATTTACCACTTCTTAAAATAGTCACTGCTTTTAGTTGATCATGATAGGGTTGTGTGTAACAAGATTCTTTCCATAAGGTTGAGGATGGTACCACCAGAGTCGGCATGGGTGCCTTCCCAGTTTTAATGGTTTTCAGTTCAGGTTTAATGATTGAGGCTTATGATTTCATCTTCTCTATTTGTTTACACAATTGTTCAAGTATTGGTAGAGAGAAAAATTGGGAAGGGGCATGTGTTAGTTGGTTTATCCCAGGAGGATGATTTGGCTTCTGAATGGGTTACTGGATGGGTTGTTGGTAGTAGACAGGAGTATGCGGTTATTGGATAGGTTGTGGTTGGAACTGATTATGGTTTTGAAAATTTTGCAGAGGGTAGGGGTTTGGTCCTTGTGGTTGACTAGGTTGTGGGTTTTGTTTCCAACAGAATCCTAGATGGTCATTATACACTGGGTTGAAAGTGTTTTGGTAATAGGACTTCTGAAATTTTAGAGAATTGACCTCCACTAGTGGTACTCCAAAAATAAAATCCATAATATAAGGGATGGTTGGGAATTTTTTGGTCTTATGGTCATGTTTACCATAAATTATGCAAATAGGGTCAATAATTTTAATTTCATTGACCTTCCTAATAATGATATCCTCGACCTTCCATGTGAGTGAGACAAGTTTTTCCCGGATACTTTC
Source organism: Viscum album (assembly GCA_963277665.1). Lineage (NCBI taxonomy): Eukaryota > Viridiplantae > Streptophyta > Magnoliopsida > Santalales > Viscaceae > Viscum > Viscum album. The sequence continues at coordinate 651,115,366 of OY728151.1, read as the reverse complement.
CGCTTCTCTATGTGTGTGAATTCTAGAATATTTGTGTAGCTTCTCATAGTAAGGTGATGTTCCCCATGTTTGGGTGTGTTTGTCCAGTAATTCTAGATACTCATAAGCATTATTAGGGATTTTTTTAAGGTTATACTACACATCATGTTAATGAAATGTTTATTTCCCAGAGCTAGAACTTCATAGAAAAAAAAATTGTTCTCGGATTGAAAATTCATGGTGAGGTACGATGTCAAGTGTCTTTGAACCTTTCCTAATTTTCATAAAATGGCTCCCGTTCTTTTTCAAAAAAAAGTTGGATGTTATTTTTAAGAGAAATTGTTTTGTGATGGGGGATGTATTTTTTGTAGATTTATTTTTACAATTGGTTCCTAGAGTGGACTGATGTAGGTATAAGATTTTTTTAACCAAATATTTTCTTGATTCTTATTTGGGAAAGAAAGAGCCTCATCTTAGCAAAATCAAGTTTATGTGGTGGGAACATGGTTTCAACAGTGTCAATGAACTCCTTGACATGAAGGTATGGCATTTCCGACTCCATCCCATGGAAGGTTGGAAGGTGGTTTAAGACATGAGGTTTGAAGAAATAGTGGGATTATCCTAGGGAAGAATTCCTAATGAAATAGGGTGCATTTCTCTAGGAAAGTTTGAGGTAGTCATTCATGGTTTGATCGACTACATTCCATAAGTTTGGGGCCACCTTATTTGGTTTTCCATTTTGGTTCCCACCCAGGTTCATGAGTTGGTTTCCTCAAAGATGATCAATTGAAATTGGATCGATTTTGGAATCTGGGTATTTAAAATGTTAAGGTCTAATGTAAAGAGTTCCTTTTGTGTACTTGAATCCCCAACCCTAGTACTATCAACCCTAACAAGTCAATTTTATTGTTCATAGTTATAAGTGAATATGAAACAAGAAAATTGCATAAAAAAAGAAAGGGGAAAAGATAAGAGAAGTTTAGTTAATGAAAGAGAAATGGGGGAGACTAGAATGTGTGTTGAGATAACCTACTTGGTCCCCTAGAAACAGTTCCAATATTTTTCCTTTCCCAATTTTACCCAAGTTTTTAGGGTTAAGTGGTCGCTTGTAGAATAGATTGGGTTGTCGAATCCTTGATGACCTAAGAAGGAACCTACATACATGTACATCCTATTGATATTTTTTGGATATGAAGTGGAACAATTTGGATTATTTTTAGATAGGTTATATAAACACTATTAGATTTATGTGAATTCAGTTTAATATAATGAGTGGATCCTAGGTTATAAGTTGGGGGGATTGGAAGCATTCATTTTCTGACTATTTTAATTTATTATATTTGCGATGGTTTCATTCAAGATGATCAAAATACAACATATATTACTGGTTTAAAACCTACATACCCTAATAATTATCACATATACACTTTTAAGGTTATATTTATGAGCACTCCAGGGTAATGGTTCGTATTATCACTTGAAGTGTGCGACCTTAAAATTCAATAAGGATGAAGAAGTTTTAAAATTTTCAAATGAAATTATCAATTAAAAAAAGTGATTATACATTAATAGAGAGATAAATTACATCTAATATAGCCCACTACTACTACAATGGATCAACCCATAAGTGCATTATCCCTCGATTGATTCTATGATTTCAATGGAAGTGGGAAGTGGACTCATGAGTGTGGAATCGAAGAAGTGAATAATAATCAAATGATGATCAATCCACCAATGTGTGATAAATTTCACATGTTTTAGTGTGAATAAATTAACACTTTGAGGAAATGTAATCAACATGATATGAATATGAATAGAATTAGTCGACAATAAGAAATTTTATTACGAAACTATGGTTAATTTAACAACTTACATGAGAAAGAAATGTGATTACAATCACAAGGTGGAAGCATAATATTAAAATGAAACAAAGCACAAAATATGATAAACTATTTCACCACCACTTCCTTAAATAGGAATTTCAAGAGGCATGGGTCTATACCCCAACATTTCAAGTCTTCCCACATGATTATGGTAGTCCTAGGGTGGTAGAATGTTTGTGGAATTTGGACTTTTCCACCCTCGACCCAAAATGGAATCCAACATGCATCCACCAAATAGAGATGCCAGAATGATCATACATATGGAAGAATTGAAGTGAAGAAAATTAATCCCATGATGTCTCCTAACATATTGTAAAATTTGTACCCAAATTGAATTTTGTTTTGAGATATGATCAAAATGGTGGGATATTGTTCTCGGACACTGAATCTGGACCATAATTTTATCTCCAACCTGGGCCTCCACGAAATCGTTTAAAAAATCTAAATTATCTTTGTAAACTATTTAATTAAATGTTACATATGATTTATTCTATCTCCAAATCAATTTTTAGAATAATTGGACTTTTATATTGGATGATAAAGTAATTTTATTGGACTTCTTTCCAATTTACTTTTCCCAAAATGTTGTTGTTTCAAGGCCCACTTTGGTGGTCATTCAATATGAATCTCCAAGTGATCGAAAAGGATGAATTGTTCTTTACATCATGGGAGACCTAAAAATAAAATATTAAAAAAAAATCATGACCATTGGGTGACTTATAAGGTGTTTAAAAATTTACCATGTAATAGTACATTTTAAGAAGAAGTTACAATCATGATGTGAAATGATGGTCGAAGTGTAAAATGCAGTAAAATGATGTTTATGAATAATGAAGAATATGAATATTATAAATATTTACAATTTATATTATCCTCTTTCAGTGGCTAAACAAGAGTGTACTAATGGATCCTTGTTCCTTGAACCATTATACATCACTGTGTTCATTTCCATTATTTATTTCTATTTCTCTCTCATCTTTGAGGGAAAAATAAAGGAACACAACTAAGTAAGAGTGGTGTTTTGAATCTGTGAAATTTTTTAAAACCACAATTCACCCCCCCTATTGTGTCTTATTATTCATCACTATCATCCGGAACTAATAGTTTTGAGCACCCAGTTCTTCTCCCTCCTACGTCTCACATGCCCCCTTCATGTGAGAACATTTCAAAAAAACGTGGAAATTATCCAAAATTCAAAACTATGTATTTGACCACGTCAAACGTAGGGTTTTTCTGTGTAGTGATAAAATCCAAAAGTATGGTTGACAACATATGGTTGAATATAAAAGTAGGAATGATGAACCATGTTTTTGTTCATCAAATTTAGGGTTTCTTTTAAAATTAGGGTTTATGATCCATACTTTTATTCCAAATATAGGGTATATAAACATAACATTCCACTTAAAACATAGGGTGTGAATAGTGTTTCCAATTTACTTGTAAAAAACCCCATAATACATATTCTTTGTGAAATAAAATAATTACCCATTGGTTAAAAAGAGAATATTCTCCCAAAATAAAAAAAATTATTCCAGTAATTATTATAATAAAATTCTCTTAAATTAACTTCATTGGAAACATAAATATGTTTGTTTTTGACTGTCAAAATCAAAAGTAAATTAATGAAATTGTTGACTAATAGAATCTAAAAATAGGGTTATAGTTAAAATAATTATTTAACTGCATGTATGCCCTTAAATAATATAACAATCCTTAATAAACCCCATGTCACATAATAATAACAACAATATTTTTTTGTGCGTTCCAACTTTCATAATAACAAACATTATTTCACTGAAATGTTAATCAATATTCTTCCCCAGACTCAGTCTTAGTCTGTTCAAACTCCACTAGAAATTATTGAACTCCTTAATAAATATTTAATTTAACTATTTCATTCATTAATAAACATTTTCCATCAAAAAAAATATGAATAAAATTATCCCTCAGTCATGAGAATAAAATTTATTCAATTAATTAAATTCAAATAGAACTTCACAATGACCATTAGAAATAATTAGTGTGTAACCCTCTCGGGTTTTTTTCATTAACATTATGTGGGATTGACTAAAGTAAAAAATTATTGTCTTGTAATGGGTTAAGGCACCCAAGAGAATGAACTTAATAACATAATGACGAAAACCACATATGAATCCTCACTATGTAAAATAATCTGTTTATTGCAATATCTCATCAAACAAGTTACACATCTATATAACCAACCTATATGATAGATATTTCTTTCATTGAATATATGAAATAAAAATAGCATTTCACCATGGTCATGGAATTTAATCCAATGGTTCTATTGCAATCAAAGGATTGATATATTTTTGGTTAGTTTTCAAAATTAAAATTCTATTTTTGGTTAGTTTTAAAATTTTATGAGTTTCCTTTCAATTAAAATATTCCAAATTTAGTTTTTTAAATGAATTTCATTCTTTAATTTTGTTTCAAACATTTTATATTTAAAAACTTATTTTTTCTAAAAAAACATTTTTCATTTTGTTTTGCTGGATTGATTTTAAAATAAATTATAACACTTTAACTCTTTGTATTTTGAAAAACGTTTTTCATATTTGGAATCATGAGGTTACAATTTGTTAAATAAACCGATTTTATTTTCGGTCAACATGATGAGTAACCATAGTAATTTTTGTTACTAATGTGAATGGTAAAATAGGTAATTATGGGTGAAAAATAATATGATAAGAAGTATAAAATGACATTAAAACTTGAATTAATTTTATTATAGGTGTTAATATCATCAATAATCATCCAATATTAGGTTATATGGAATGTTTTTTCCACTTGGGCATGATTATAACCTTTATAATATTTTATGTAATGAAAAGTTAAAAATGTCACACTTTAGTTTTTAACAAATATAATATTTATAACATGGGGATAAATAGAAGACATTCTTGTTTATAAATATTAATTATAAATATAAATTATATATATTCATCATGAAAATTTATTTGTATTTTTTAGTGAATAAATATTTACCTTAAATGCTTTCACAAATCTAAGGTAGTAATTACCCAATTAATGAAAAAAATAAAATAAATGATATTAAAATTATTAAATTTAAAATTATTTGAGATAATTAATGTGATACATAAATTTTATATATGAACAGAATATAATAGGTATATAATAAAAAGTTTTTTTGAATTTTATTTTTTCTTGATGTTATTGATGTCAAAGTGATATAAAGTTCTAAAAAATGACATTAATGATATTTTATAATAAACAATATTTTATTGAATGATATAAAATTCCAAAAAATATAAGATTCATAAAAATTCTTATTATATGATTTATAATAGCTTCCATGGTCTATTTATGTTTCGTTTTTCTATTTATAGTAATTATAATGACCCTAAAAGATTATAATCTTTGTTGTTGTCTAAGTGTCGAAATGGTTAACAAAGTGTTAAACTAAAATATAAGGATAAAAATATAGTCATAAATTATCCAAATTTAATTTGATGATAATATTTCCAATAATAATCATATAATATTATAATATTATTTATTTTTATCGATTTTTCAATCAAAATTAATTTATATTAATTTAATATTCTATGAAATTCAAAGAGTTCCCCTCCCCTCTCTTATAAAATGGAATCTCTTCTTCTCTTTACATCACAATTAAAAAACCATTCTTTCATCAAATATATTTCAAAATTACTTATTAAAATTATTAATAATGTTATATAGGCCTTGTTTATGTAATAATACAAACCATAGTGGCCATATGGTGTTAATCAAAGGAGTTTTTTTGAGGAAGAGGCATCGTTCTTAAATTAGCGTTTCTGTTTCATTTCCTATTCTATCTCCATAAAAGTTTTATTAAACATTCTGATATCATAAAATAATAATCTTACATATATTTATATGTTATTATTTTGAGTTCATAACCTATATTCATCTCTAACCTCAATCAAATTGGGAACAAATTCATTTTTTCATGTGTACGAGAGATGACCGCCTCACTGACCAATGAAATAAATTTTCCATCACCACCATTAAAGAATATTTATAATTATATAATTAATGTTTATAAATGATATTAAAAAAATATTTATCACTAATAAAATATAGTATATCATTTAATTTCTTGCCATTCCATTCATTGAAAAATGATAATGTCGTTCGTGTGTATGTGTGGATGACAATCTCTACGAAGCGATGTGGTTCGTTTTTCATCACCACATCACATGAATGATATATATATTTATATTTAAATAATTAATATTATGTTTATGATATAATTATATTTTTTAATGATAAAATAATACGTACTTTCCATAATGATTGTGAAAAATGGAAATGTTACTCATGCATATGTACGGCCTACCGTCTCCATGATTGTAATGTAGTTCATTTTTCACAACCATATTTAATGAATGGTTTTAAAAGTATAATTTATTTATAAAAAAGTATATTTATTTCATAGATATTAATCTTTATATGATTTAATAATGATCTTTTGACCTCAGTCAACCTACAAAGTTTATTTTAAACATAATAACCAAATGTCCTCAAAACACCTGTTGTGGACTTAACTTATTATGAAATTAACAATTTCATTAAGATAAATGAAATAATTTTTTTATGGATAAAGGATTAAATATAAAAAATTTTCTGAATAAATCAAATAATTTATATGATTTTATTATACAGGATTTAAAGGACCTACATGGAAAGTATGGGCTCAAGTTAAGGGATTTATTCTCGATTTCATTTCACTGAGGCATATTTTATTATAATAAACATAACATTTTTATATAGTGTATATACTAACCTGTTACATTATATATCATGAATAATTAATAATTAATGATTCTTTATGTTATAATTAGAATTATTTTATCCAAGGGGATTTGACTTGAAAGATATAAAGTGGTAAAGGGTTTCTTCACTAAATTTCCCTACATACGGTTATAAATATTTATCATTTAAATTGTTATGCCATGATTATATGTGAATTTATCTATAAATTATTTTATTATGTATTTAAAATATTTTTTTATATTTAAATTGGTTACGTATAATATCTTTAATGATTAATTATCAATTGAATGATATGATCTTGTTTAGGGTTATTCATCTCAAATCCCCTTTCCATAGGACATATTGTTGTAATGCACATATAAATTTTTTATGTGGGGTATATATTTCCCTTTTGAAATAAAATATCATTAATATCCTTATATTCATGATATTTAAAGATTCATTCGATGTTATTATTTCTTAGGCATACGATTGAAGCTTTACCAAAGTGGAAAAGGCTTTATGTTACAATCTCTTTTATTTTCAAGAATGTTTATGGTTACCTAGGGGAATGTCATAAGATATTATTTTCATGAACCAAATATCTTTTAATAACATTTATTTATGAATATGTTTTGTATTTTTAATTTCCATTTCCTCCCTTATTTATTAAATAAATATCAAGAAATTCATTTGTAGTCACAATGATCTTGTACCTTTTTTTAGATCGAGAATATTTCTCTTACATTACCATGTTTTCTAAAATGTTATCAGAAATGTTCATTTATAAAAATATTTTTTTTCCAAAAGATATTTTACCAGAAATTTTTACTAATTTTAAAAAGGTTCTAAAAAATTAATTTCTTAACATTTTTCTAAATGGGTAACTTTTGATTAATTTCAAAATGTTTGAAAAGAATATTTATTTTTTATATCTACAACGTGAACATATTTTCCCACTATCATAACCAATATTTTATTTTAGAATTAATTTATTAAATTATATGGTTATTTTCAATTATTTTTTCAAAATATTTATTAATTTTTTAGTTTTTAATTGTGATTTAAAAGTGCAAAGGATATTTTCATAATGATTGGCTTCAGTGATATTTTAATGGTATTTCCATTATTTGATACCAACATCTAGGATATTACTTATGCTTCACTTGAGATATTTTGTAATGATACCATCCTTATTCTTTCTTTGGATGAATTATTATTTTTAAAAGATATATTCGTGGAACCCTTTTATTTTCCAAAGGATAATCATGTGTTGAAAGGAATGATCTATTTTAATGTATATAGTGACAAACAATTTCCCATCGCCATAACAATTATTTAATTTTTGGATTACCATTTAAGATTTCATGATTTAATTAAATAGAAAATATCCTTCTCTCATTTTGGGTGATTTATGTTTTGAAAATGGATTTCCAAAAGAAATGGGTATTTTGATATCTAAAAGAGTTTTGAATATAGGTTTAAAAGTGTTTTTCAAAAATTTTATTCATGATATTGTCCATGGAAATTTTTTATGAAGGTTTGTAACGTATTATAGATCCGGAGTTATCCTGATATAACTTATACGAATGGTTGATTCCCATTATAGCTTATAAGTGAGGCTAATGCAACTCATACGATGGGTGTTCCTAGATAGCACTCCAATTCATTTGGTAATGATTATGTTATTAGAAGAATTATATTGTAATTAGTTTGTTCGGTTATCCCAATTGTGTGGGTTATAGAAGTGTTCTATGATGATGATATCTCAAAGTACCAACACGTTTTCTTTATGCTTTCTATGAGGTATAAATTTTTCCATTAATCAAGGTTGATATCACATTGCTCATGATTATTGATTTAAATGATGATTTACATTATTAAAGATTTATTTCATAATTTATGGTCTGGTAATTAATGGTAATGGATTCCATTATGTTATTCTCTTTCACTAGGATTATGTCATCATACCCTTATGCTCATCTTACTCCCAATGGCGACATTCAATTGTACTCTGACTGTGTATTTAGCTCACCCTAATTATTTTTCATTTCCCCTTTGGATATGTAGAATAATGATAAATTATTTTTTTCTATAAAGTCATCATATGTAGATAATTTTATGAGAGATGTTGTAGATGTAATATAGAATATGAAAACAATGGTATATTGGGAGAAATAATATATCGAATTTATTAGTGTTGTTTATGTAAGAGTTTTTCCAAATTCTATAAATATATAATCCTATGTGGTCCATGGGTATGTAACTAATCCAATATTTCATTTTTATTTTGTAATATTTGGATGGAAAAAATTGCATCACATTTGTTAGTATCAAATCCAGAAATGTAAATCTTAGGTTTTTATCACCAGATCTAGGAGTGCATGTTTGGGGTTGTTAAAAATACCGACTTCAATGTTAGAGGATATAATTACCCATGAATGTGGGTAAATATTGACCCAATATGATAAATAGGTAGAGGATCATATATAAACACAAGTTTATTTCATTTGGGGGAAATTTGAAAACCTAACTAAGGTTGATGGGGGTAACCAGAAATCTAACACACCCACATCACTGTAGAGGGTTTCCAGCCTAGAGAATACCCAAATCTCCATGCTCGAACCTCGATGTTATCACTACAGTGTTGAAGTTTCAATTATTCATATTAAACCATGAAATTGGTATCATATTTTCAATCAGATCATTCCATTGTGATCTACATATAATAATAGTATGGTTATGCAATTTAATTATTGAAAATGGGTGGCATAAGAATTTTATGTAATTCTGCACAAAAACATGAGAGATGATACATAAAGAGTCGATCACATCACAAGTCTAATTCAAGCACTACCGCAGATCAGTGCAAGGGTATTTTTGACCTTTATCAGTGTTAAGAAGAACATGCTCATAAGAGAAGGTCTTTTATCAGTGCTAGCTAAAATCGTAGATAAATCCACCCATTATCAGTGCTGAAAAAACACTGATAAAGGTGTACCCTTTATCATCACTATTATTATCACTGAAAAAGGTTTTAAATAAAAATTATTATAATTCACATAAAATTATTATATTTACATTAAAAAATAATGATTATTTAAATACATTAAATAAAAAATACATGTTTATAATGAATTAATTTTTTAGTAATTCAGATATATATATATATAATCTTTAAAAAATGTTTTTATAAGATTATAATTAAATAAATATATATTTAAATAATTATAATATTATAATAATTTTTATTAAATAATAAATATATTTATTATATTTATAATTATATAATTATAGTTATATATAAATACTTTTTAAATGTATATATTTAAATTTATAATTATGAATAAATAAATAAATGTTCCAATGAATTTGGTCAATAAATATATTGATGAAAGAGTATAATTTTCATGCATATGTTATGTATTCCTCATGAATGATAGTTTATACATAACACAACTATTAGTATTTATGTTGTCCATATATGTGATGACTCATAGGATGGAGGAACAAGAGAGGTGGTGGCGCCTACTACCTCCCAAAGGTATTCTTGCCCTAAATCATCCATGGAGTCTTAATATCCACTATTTTAATACGACCCAAAATGCTAATATTCAGGGATCATCCTCTCTAGGCAGTAACAAAGAATGGGTGAAGGATGATTTGATGCGGTTGTCCTTCTTCTCATGCTTTTCGGGTTGTTTCTTCTTCCCGCTCGCTAGTCGAGCTCCACATCGCATCATCAAAAAGGGGTCAATGACACATGTAACTACCTCTAATGATACAATATTTTACCATCTCGATCAATGTAATAATCCATTCATTTCTTGAATTTTTTTAATGAATGGAATGAAACCCCGAATGTTCTATGATCTTGTTTCTTGCCTTGTTGAAATTTTGGGGTTCAAGGACTTTATGTGTGTCTCCCTTGGTGGGGGTTTATTTCATATGTTGTTCCCTTATATGGAGTTTAAAAGTAGATAATTTGGTATTGGATCTATAAATCTTAGACCGGGAAGACTCTGGATTCACGATTGAAAATTGGATTTCAGTATTCATGACTTCAAAGATACCTACACACAGGTATGGATCAAAATTCTTGGTCTTAATTGGGTGTCACATCATGATGAGATATTACTTGACATAGCTTCTTCAATTAGAATCCTAATTAAAATGGATCATTCCATATGATCTATTTCAGATGGTCATTATGCATGTGTATTGGTAGAAATTGACTTAATCTATACAAAAATTTAGAAGGTGGTTCTATCCACACTGCAAGATGAAATCATCCTTAGAATAGAGTATGAGAAAACCCCTCCCTTTTACGTTCATTGTCAAATTGTAGGAAACTCAATTGAATTTTGTAGAAAGGAATTAGTTTTCTCTCAGTGTCAGATTACGGGTCATGATTTTCAACATTGTAGAAGTATTCATAACTCAATGGACCATGATGTTAGCAATGTGGATGAATCCAAAACTACCCCAACACCAGTTGGACAAGGTCAGGGATCTGATGTGAATCATGCTAAGGATTCTAGTAAGAATCCTGCTGATGACCCCTCACTAAAGGATGGTTTTTTCGGTTATGAACCCACTACTCCTTTTTCCCATATTACTAGGATATATTATCCTAAACTACAGTGTGATGACCTTGATGAGGAGAAACAACTAGATATTTTTAAACATTGTAATGACTTTTTAAATGGAGTATCATTTAAGGATATGATCTCTAGGGAATTATAGCTGAAGAGGATGGGGAGTCTGATGATAGTCATGAGGCTAAAGCACATTCCTCACAACTAGAGGTTGAATTCTATTTGTGATAAGAACAACTCATGGTAAATTCAAAAAATGGAAAGTGTAAAGAGAAAAGGGATGTGCAAACAACAAGGAAGGACAAGCACAAAGGCCCTGTTCAAAATCCCTACTTATCTGAACCGGTTTTGCTGAGGGATCATGGGAGAGCTTCACTTTCATTAAGAAACAATGGTTTCTGTAGTGGATCTTCTAATAAGGTTCACTTTTCAGAATAAAAAACTTCATCAACCCCTCTCATGAAAGAAGTTTCTCAGTCCATAAGGGAGACTCTGCCTACTCAACCGAAGGACCTGTCTTCTACTCCCACACTCATGGAGGATGTTTCTCAAGTTGCAATGGACACTATTCCTTTCAAACCAAAGAAAATATCTTTTTCTTTATTGAGGGATCTGTATGTCTTATCTACTTCTATAGGTATGGTATAATATAAGACAACTGAGCATCCGTATAATGAATTAGTGTCACCTTCACAGCCGGCCCCACATCATGGATGAAAGGGGTGTTCTCCTGATTAGGTTTCAACAAGGGAACACACTATTGATTTAGGTGTTCCTATTTCTCCAAAGAATCTTATGGTGGTGAGTATAGAGGAAGACAAGTTTTCATGCAATAGCTTGTATTTAAATACATTGAAGCCTAAGGTAAAGTAAGGTGTTGCCACACATAACTCTTATAATATCATTGCATCAGTGAGTAGTGATGGGGATGGGAAAAAAGGTGATGGCATGGTGGAAGATGAGAGTAAAAAGCATGATATTTATGTTTTGCATATTAATGATGGAAAGTGTCCATGGATACAAGTCAAGACCTAGAGGGGAGGACGACACCCCCACGACAGGGGTGGAAGAATTTCACATCATGGTATGAGTAATCACTCAAAAATGGGATGATGAATTTTGTTCTTTATGGTTGTTGTATGTTTTTCTATCTTTGCACATTATTTTCTTATTAAATAAAGATGCCTTTTGCACCTCATCCTTATTTAAAAAATGTGATGACTCGTTTTTTATGACATATACATTAATAGGTATATGATTCATTCATGTTATACCAATTAATCTATTACATTCTCAGAAATACATATTAATTTACAATAAATATTTTTATATACTAAATATATTTATTATATTTATAATTATAAAATTTTAATTATATATAAATAGTTTTTAAATATATTTATTTATAATTATAATTATAACTATATATATATTTAAATAAATTTAAAATCAAAATAGAGACATCTATTATATACATATATATATATTTATTAATTATTATATACAAATACTTATAGACATATTTATTTATACATATAATTATATATAAATATAGAGATATATGTAAATAATAGTAAAATGTTAATAAATATATTTATTATACTTATAAATTTGTAAATATATATAATTAAATAAATATATTTATAAATATATACAAATATTTATAAATAAATACAAATATCAATAATTATAATTCTAAATAAATATAGATACATTTAAGAAATTATAAAATTATAACAAATATACTAATTATATGTATTTATAAAATTATATATATAATAAATATATTTAGTATAATTTTATAATTATTTAAATAAATGAATATATGTATATTTATAATTATAACTATAAATAAACATACATTTCTTATAATTTTCTAATTAAAAATAAATATTTATTTATTTATAGTTATAATTATTAATAAATATATATTTAATCAAATAATTATAAAATTATAAAAATATATTTATTATACTTATAATGTCAAAAATATATATAACTAAATAAATTATTTAAAAAATATAAAAAAATATAAAAATAAATATAGATATATTTAAATAATTATAAAATTAAAATAAATATATTAATTATATATATTAATAAAATTATCAATATAATAAATATATTTTTTATAATTTAATAATTATCTAAATAAATATATATATTCATAATTACAACTATATATAAATCTATATTTATTGTAATTTTAAAATTGTAAATAAAAAAAATATTTATTTATATGTATAATTATAAATATATATATTTATTTAATTATAAAATTATAATAAATATATTTATTATACATATAATCTTATAAAAAATAAATATATATATATATATATTATAATTATAATATTATAAATATATATAATTAAATATATATATATTTATATATATATTTATTTATTTATAAGTAAATAAAAATATATTTAATTATAGTTATAAATACATATAGATATATTTAAATAATTATAAAATTTTAATAAATATATTAATTATTCATATTTATGAAATTATATATATAATAAATATTGTTATTATAATTTAATAATATATATATATATATTATATAATTTTATAAATATGTATATAATACTATAAATAATTTATTAACATTATACTTTTATCATCTTTTTTTAGTAGTGCTGATAAAATCCATACCCGTTTTTATAAATAAACCCCAACATTCAACTTCTTCTCTTGCTCACCTCATGCTCTCGCGGAAGCTGACATCTACCATCATTGACCCCTCCCACACTACTGCGAATCCCTCCTCTGCCACCATGAATCCCTTACCACAATGAACCCCACCTCCGCCACCAAACCCACCTCCTCTATGAACCCTACCTCCATCGTGAACCCCTCTATTGCAAACCCACCTCTGCTGCTATCTCTCTCTATCTTTGTGTTGTCTCTCCCTACCTCACCTTCATCTATCCCTGCCTTGCGGGTGTCTCTTCCTACCTCACTACTTTCTCTCCTTGCATCACCGACCTCTTGTTTCACCACCGACACTCCTTGAAAGGTAAGATCCTTTAATGACGAATAATATTTATGTATCATGTAGGGTTTTTCACTTAACCGTATTTCAATATATGGCCAATAGGGTCAATGTTTCTTATATATTCCATGTATTTGATAAATTCTTCTATGTTATTTTGCTTCTAGATTTAGCCTCAAAAATTCTTCAAGAGTTCGTTCCACCGCTTCCTATACTTCTGAATTATGCATGTCCTTCCTAAATTTTCTTTTAAATGTGATGAATATGGTTATTTTATTAAAAAATTAGAGTTATTTTGTGTTTAATTTATGGGGAATCATCAGGTATGAAAATATTTTTGTTTGATGGGTGGCACCATACTTCTGGTTTATGCATTCGATATGTAATTTGCAATTCTGGAAAGGAAATATTCCTTGTGGACATTCAACGTGAATCCTACATAAAACTCAAAAAAGGTTATATAACCAAGAGTTGGTAGGACCTATTGTACTACCTAGACTCAATAAAATGTGACACATTGATTATTTTAGGGTTTATCTATCATTAAATATATGCATGGATTATATGAAGGGGTAAAGATCTAATTTAGTGAGTTTCTGAATGTCGAGTGCTTTTGATAAGATGGGATCGAGCCTTCTATGATGGTCTTTTACACAAGTATGAGAGATGTATATATTTTTATGGAAAGAGAGATTCTTGGTATAGGATAAATTGTACTTGGTAGATAATTCCAACATTATGGAGGGATAATTAGTTCATGGTAATGCACTGCTTGAAAAAATGATGTCGAGAAATTATTAGTTCATGAATATATATATAGGAATGATCCATTTCTGGTCTCAGTGGTGAGGGACAAGATGTAATGAAAATTGAAGTGGCTAGATAGTGAATGAAGGAAAAAAAAATCTAGGGTTAGTGGATGGGCCTAGTTGACATGGGCTTTTGGAGCAAGCCATTATTTTTCTAGAAAAACCTTAAAAAATTGGTTTATAACAATGAATATAGAAGATGGTTCATTCATTCTATTGAACAATTGGAGGGATATATTTGATATTGACTACATGATGCAAAGCTATAGGCTCATGATCTGGAAGGTACATGGTGTGGTAATTCAAGTGTACATTGAATCTACTTTAGGAAGTAGAAAAAAACAAAAAAGTGTTTCTTGTTAAATTCTCCTTGGTAGTTCTAGATTTATGTTTTTTTGGAATGTTTATATTTTAGGTGGGGTTCTACTCTTTGAGGATGTATTTTCAGAAGATTGCATGTGGGATACCAAAAACAGTCTAGTTCATGGGATTCTCATAGCTAGTTCCATTGATCAGGTGGTTAGGAATACGAGTGTGATCTACTCTGGTCCTGACTAATGCCTAGAGATTTTATCTTGGATTTATAGTGTCTCTTTTTATAGTATATAATCTTTATATAAGAAAACTATAGATGCAATGGAGGAACCAAACGAGTTTAGTTAGTTTGAATCTATAATCATGGGAATTACTTGATGTAGGTAGCTTGATATTTAGATATTTTAGGAAAAGGTTTATATGAATAAGTGTAGGGAAGTGTGAGATAAGAATAATGGCGAGAATCTATATTTAATTAAATTCACTTATAATAAAATTTTATCAAATATTATGACATTAGCAGATGAGATATACATGAAATTATCTCTCTCTATGTCTATTTTACGACCAACTTTTAATTTATAAATTATATACTTAACATTTAATTATGAAAATTCCATTAATGTTGACTATAAAGGAGAACATCCCCCACCCTTCTCCAAGTACCTATATTTTGTTTTTTTATCTAAATTATACACATATTCTTTCTGACATAACCTATATACCCATACTTTGGATTCCAATAATGCTAAAGAGTTTCTAGGGTTCGGTTTTAAATGTGATTTATAAAAAATATTAAATTCTTCTATGGGACCCAAGGTAAGGGTATTTTTTTACCATAAAAAATACTATTTTTATGTTTTAATGTTTTTCTCTTAGTTTCTCTCAAAGAAGCTTCCAAGAACATTCTTCCTGTGTGGTTTCTTTGAAACAAATTTATTTTGATGAGATTGTTTTAAAATTTTGTGTATATGGATTGAAAAGGAAATTTTAATGACCTTTTTGATAATAAATGTAATATTATAAATATTTTTTTTCAAATAATGATACTAGGGTGGTGTGGCCTTAATTTTATACGTGTTCACCACATATCTTTTTATATTTTAGTATATTTTTAAAGTCAAAATGATTTTTATGGAGAATTATTATTATTGGTTTCTTTTTAATTAAACTGTATTTCGTTGAATATTTTTAGGAGGATTTTTGGTTTTGGTGAAAAGGTGATTAATTGTTATTGTATTAATATTCCTGTATTTTGAGAATTTTTTTTGATATAATGTTGATTAAACATTTCAATTAACTTTTTATATTATTCTAAATCCATTCCATAGATCATCCTATTTATAAAGGTATTATGTGTCATTTATGGATATACTTTGGTTAGATTTGATGCGTCGTTCTATGTACTTGCAACATCATCTTAGTTTTACTAGATTTCTAATATACCATGGTCCATTTCTTTTGATTTCTCCTTCATATTTATTTATGTTTAAATGATTTTTGTTATGAAAGTGTTTCTTTATTATACTTATTCCAATATGAGTGACCTTGAGGGATATATGGTGTTTTTAAGTGGTTTTATCCCTTTTTTGGAATTATATTTGATGAAAAGTGTTTGAGAAAATTCCTAAATGATTTTTTAAAAGAATTATTTTGTTTTAAAATTATTGGTAATCACTGACTGAATATTTTAAAAAATATTCTTTTGTTAATTGGATTTAAAACCAAGATTTTGGGTGATTTCAATGTGTAAAAAATATTGGAAAATGTTGTTTTATTTTTATAGGTTCTGGTTTTTTCATGCTGTTTTCACTTCCTTTGGATCTTCTAAGAGGGGTATATAGTTGGATGATATCCAAAAGTGAACATATTTTGTGGGTTTTTATTTTTTAAAATATTAATATTACTAAATCAAATAAGATGTATATTAATAAATAATGGATGGATGTCAATCGTCTGAAGGAAGAGTATAATGATGGAGTAAAAGTGCTCATCAAATTTGCAAAAGATCATTCATATCACCCTTCTCAAATAGTTTTCCAAATTTATTCTCTTGTTATTCAATACGAATTTCTCTAAAGGATTTGGATGAAAATTTGATCTGTCAGGGAATAGATCAAAGTTATAAATATTAGAATAAAAATGGAGAAAAAGAGAATATATCTAGTGGCTGGGATAACACTGTATTTTATGGATCATCTGATAGGATTACAAGTGTGGAAAATGAATATTATCATATTGAGGATGTGATTATAGAAGTGAATTATGATGAATATTGTACTGAGTAAATAACAAGGATAGTTGAAGATGAACATTGTGATTCATCATAATGGATTGATAAGTTAAAGAGTTGTAATGATAAGCCATTGTATGCTGGTGGCACTAAATATAAAAAAATTATAACCATACTGAATCTATAAAATTTTAATGCAGGTAACAAATGGAGTGATACAAGTTTTATGGAACTAAATTCTCTCTTGAATGACATTCTACGGGAATATAATGAGCTCCCAAGAAGAAAATATGATGCCAAATGAATGTTGAGCTCGATGGGTATGGTCTTTTAAATAATACACACATACATGAATGATTTTATACTGTTTCAGAAGGACCAAAAATCACATACAGAATGCCAAAATTGTAGCGCTTATCGATACAAGAAAGATGAATACAAACCTATGAAAGTTGTGTGGTACTTTCCAATCATTCCAAATATAGATTCTTATATAAAAGTGAGGATACTGAAATTCAATTGACATGGTATGCATAAACAAGAAAAAAATATGGGAAACTATATCACCTAGAAGTTTCTCTTCAGTGGAAGATAATTGATTATGAGTATCAAAAAATTTTAAATATGATGAGAACCCATCGCCTCGCATTATCTACTGATGGAGTGAATATTTTTTGTTTTCAAAGTAGCAATCATAGTACATGGCTGGTAATGTTGATAAATTATAACTTTACACCTTGGTTATGCATCGAACAAAAATACATCATGTTACCAATTTTAATATCTAGAAAAAAAAACCAAGCCATGATATTGATATTTATTTGAATTCATTAATCGAAGATTTAAAATTATTGTTGGATTTAGGTGTTTTCTTGATACTTTGAGAATAAATATTTCACATTGAGAGACATGTTGTATGAGACAATAAATGAATTTTCTTAATTTGGAAATTTTTTAGCATATAGAATTAAGTGAACTCAAGGGTCTACCATTTTCAAACAAGGTAAACAGTTAATTAGGTTAAAAAATTCATCGAAAACCATGTTTCCAGGTCATCTTAGATTTCTACCCTGAACAAATAAGTACCTATCTTGGATGATATCAGCTAATGGATGTTTAGAAGATAATACAATACCATCTCCACTAACAGTTGATCAACTGTATGAGAAAGTAAAAGATATGGAAAATTATTTTGGTAAACCATTTTTGAAAAACCATATGAAAACCAATTGTAAAAAGAGATCGGTTTTTTTTTTGAATTACCATACTGGAATTGTCTATACGTGAGACATTTTCTTGATGTTATGCATGTTGAAAAACATGTATGTGATAGTGTAATAAAAACATTGATAAATTAAACTGGAAAAACAAAGGAAGGGATTAAGGCGAGTTTGGATATGGTTGACAGGAGAATACAAGAAGAGTTTGAAATAATGAATGGAGAAAATTGAACTTTTATTCCTCTAGATTCTTATACTCTTTCCATGAAGGAGAGATATCAATTTTTCAACTTATTTAATGTCATAAAGGTTTCATATGGGTATTTATCAAATATCAAGAACATCGTTTCAATGAACGATTTATGGTTAACGGGTTTGAAATCACATGAAAATCTTGTTTGGATTCAAGATATAATTCATATAGATTTAAGTGTCATTTTTCCCAAGAATTTCCATCATACATTAACCAAGATCAATTTCTTCTTCAAATCTATATACAATAAATTTATAGAGCTGAAAAAAGTTCTAACTATGGAAAGGTAAATTGCTCTCATATTATATGAATGGGAAATCTTCTTCCCTCCAACATTCTTTGATATGATGGTTCATTTTATGGTTGACTTGGTGAGAGATATTTGACTATGTGGTCCTATACACTATAAATAGATGTAACCCATTAAAGGATATATGATGATTTAGAAAGGGTATATCAAAAATAAATGTTGGCTAGAGGGTTGTATTGTAGAGTGATATATTATTGAGGAAGCCATTGAATTCTATACTGAATAACTGCCCATTGGAAAAAGCATTGGTCTGCCAAAATCTAATGACACCGGGTGACTTACGGGTTAAGAAATTTACAGAAGATATATTTTCATAGTCAAAATTAAAGATTTGTAGTCGTCCCACCATTACATTTTTCATAACATTTTAGAAGTTTCCCCATATTTTGAAACCCACAAATAAATTCATAGGCATTTGAATCGATAAAGGGATGAATGATGGATATCAAATACACATAATCAAATTTTAATAGGATGGTTTTAGGTCTATATTTTTATGGAGTCATAAGTAAATACAGATTCAATTTCAGAAAGACTTTGATGGCTAGCCAAAGGACCAAGTGTGTATGTATTATCTTACAATAGTTATGTAATTAATGGTTATATATTATATAAAAAGAAACATGATGAAGACAATACCATGAAAAATAGTGAAGTTACACTTGTTGTTGAATAAAATCATGTTTCTAGGACTAAGGATAGAAATAAAATTTATGTGAATATGTTATAATTTGGAATCGTCAAACAAAAATTGGAGTTTGATTATAAAACATTATATTTGTCAATTTTTCAATAAAAGTGGTTTAATAACAGATGTGATGTTAAAATAGATGAATTGGGATTTGTGAAAGATAACTTCTTTAAGGAAGGGTACAAAGAAAAACCATTTATAATGGAATGAAAAGTAGTACATGTATTTTATGTTCTAGATCCCACAAACCAAAAGTATTCAATTTTTCTATTATCGACAAAAACCAATGAAGGGTCAGATGAAAATTCAACTGAGGATGAACCTTTCTTTGGGATGTCACAATCATTTTGTAGTGGATCTAATGTAGAATACATTTTTTATGTCATAGGAGACCATAATGAAGGGATTTGGATAGTTGATAGAGGGGTCAAATCCATTCAGTCATTAAAAAAAGAGAGTTCAATAATCAGGTGTTTTTGTAATATACATTATGTTGCCTCATGTTATTATCCATTCTATGCTTTATTTATGTATTATAAATTGAATTTTAAACATCTTATGAAGATAATGACTTATGAACGTGCTGGTGCTCCAAATACCAAGGAACAACAGGTCTCTAAACCTACAGTTACTCTAAATGTAGAGGAATAATGACCTTCTGCACGTATTGGTGCTCACATTCCTAAGGAACAATGGGCTTCTTAACCCATTGTAGCTCCCATTGTAGAGGTACAATTACCTTTTTCACATATTGATTCTACTACTCCATAAAAATGTGGTGATGATATTGAATTTGAGGAAATGGTAGGCGATGAAGGACTGTAAAATTAGAAAAAATAAGAGTGACGTAGTTTTATGGTGTTAGTAAAAATCATTAAAGAAAAAATCAAAGGAATCAAATATGATGTCTGATGGAATGCATGGGGCAGTATGTTAACCCCAACAAGTCCACATTTAGTAGTTACATTGTAATCATCACTCAAAAAATGGTTTGGATTGATGTAGATTTGTGGAACCATGTTGTGGTTGGGATTAAGACACTGATGTGGGAAGATATTACAGTAACATTGTTATATCATTTCTTTATTTTACTAAAAAATAAAATAATGAAAATTTGAGTTACACTTCATCATAACATTCAGAGTATTTATAGTAGATAAATCCCATAATAAATATGTATTAATGATTTCTGGTAGGATTCACAGAGGATTTCGTACAATTCTAATGAGAAATTATCTTAAAGACATGGAAGGGGAAATAAACCCACACCCACCACTTATCTATGCTAACTTGATAACCCAATATGTGTGAGATGCATTTTCCGAACATCATATGGATATGTCTTTTTAGGTACATTGTGGTTGTTAATACATTGTTTGGTGATACATGGATTCATCACTTTGGCTTTTTTGATTTATCAAATAGTAACTGAGTGCTGAAAATAAGGAACACGCAGCAAAACCAACATACCCTTACCATAAAGCAAGGATGGGGCATTCTTCACATGAAATGAAATTTGTACATATTTTAAATATATCATAATACTTTTATGTGACATGAAACAACAACATAATTATGTTCCTCGGTTTATATGTAGATTGATGACTCCAAATCCAAAAGTCACTTCCATTTCATGCCATGTTCTATGGAAGGAGGCACATGTAAATAAATATGGGATACTAATAGATGAAAACGCACAAAATGTGTGGGAAACATGTGTAAGTATGAAATAATAATAAAAATTTCTTTAAATCTGTATTAAATAATAATTATTACATATTTTCTTATATTTTCTATATAACATTGTCACAGGAATCAACAACACTTGTACTGGATGAACACATACTATCGGTGGCCTTGAATCGGCCAAAATAGAATGGATGCGTCAGAGGTGTGGGTTTTGGGGTGACACCCCTTATATATTTTGAGAAACAAAGAAGATGAGGATCAAGGTGAATAAATGATATGTATGAGAGAAAGAATACCTACCCTTGAAGAACAATCCAATGGTAGAGAGATATGCTAGAAACTTTAATTGGGGGAAGCAAAGAGAAGAAAAAACTCAAGAACAACCACTTCTTGATGATCCCCCACCCCTACCATCTTTGAGGCAAGCCATTCCCATCAAATTTTTATCTTGGTCGAGGTAATCAAGGTTCTAATAATTGTTTCAGTGAAATGTGAATTAGATAGATGCTAATACATTTCTTATATTGATATTCTATAGTGTGATAATGACAGTGATTTATATCTATGAACAATGACCCATTTCCTTGTAGTGAGGGATATGATGTTCAATATCCAAAAGGACATTCTACAAATAGACCGCTTCTAATAGGTCATGTGAGAGTGTTGATTATGGTAGTCCCTGAGGTGAGTGCCGAGCTACTTATTCCCATTGATGAGGAATATATTCATAAGGTAGAACAAGTTGTGGGAACATTCATCACATGACCACCATATCTTGTAAAAAACATATCGATAATGAGGTAAACATTTCAAATTTATTTTTCAATATGAACCTATAAAAATTAATGAAAAATTTTCTAAACGGATGAAAGTTATTATATACGGACAATGGGAAGGGGTGGAATGAAAGACCAGCTCAAAACCATCAAAAGAATCAAAAAACTAATAGAAAAGATATAACAAAATAACCATTACCCCACCTGTTCTATATCCTCATTTACTATCATTGAAGGTTCATGTAAATACAAAATTAAAAAATAGTTATATTCAGAAATTTCATTTTGAATAAAATATGTTCGGAGAGGTATTTCAAGTATTCATTGGTGTTGATAATGTACGTGAAATCCTCAACTACGATTGTCTAGGAACCTCAGTTGTAAATGTATGCATGGGGTTTGATTTTATGATTTGATTTTCCAAATGCTAATATACTATGCTAATTATGACAAAATAACTTTCATATTTTTTGAAGGCATATATATGAAAAAAAATGAAGGGATTTCCCCATGATTTTTTTTGCCTCATTATTCCTCACAACACTTCTACAGAACAACTAAAAATAGATTCCAAAAAAGGATGAAATACTTTCAGGCCTAGTCAAATCAGTTGAAAGAAAACATATGGATGACATACTCTTAATAATACCAATGATGCTGGGGTAATGCTAAAAAATTTAATAATATCAAATATATTTTCATTTCATTCATTACTCATCCCTTTTTGTGTTTTTAAGAAACATTGAATGCTCATTGCATAGAATTTTGATAGTCCAAGTATTTATTTCTTGGATGCAATGCATAAATATCAAATAAACTGACCACAGATGATTGTGTCTTTAAATTTTTTATACACTACATCCATATTTTTATAACTAAACATCATGTTATATAATTTAGATTATATTTTAATTAGGATTATGTTATTATAGGTTGAGGCATCAATATCATGAAAAACAAGGATTGATGCCAAGGGCTAAGCATGAAGACCATTACATGTTCTACAAATAGACAAGTATCAGGGTATATAAAATATTATTTCACTATCCAAACACATATAAAAACCAATTACTTATTTTCCTTAATGTTTCTACAGTGTCCAAAACAAAAAAATGGAAAATATTATGGTCATTATGTTTGTAAATTTATGAGACAGAATATATTTTATTAAAAAAATATCATCCCCAAAGAGGTATTTTCAATGAGAATTACTATTTAATTTAAAATATTTTTTAATCCATTGTGTATTTACATTTTTCTAGTACTACTACGAGTGTCTAAAAGACTCATATTCACTAAATGATATATATATTTTATTATAAATCAATGGGCAACATACCTGATAGAAGAATATACACACATAGAATGAAGATGTGACTTCCATAAAAGTAGTGAATTGTTTCATAGTTATGTTTAATTTACTTCTTTTAAGAATTACTCACATAAGAATTGTTTTTTATACATGTGGAATCCTTTTTTCAAGTTGTGGTGGTTTGTTCGAAGATTCTTATGCTCGTGAGAGATATGACATGGAGGCTACAACTCAGAATTCAATGATAATGTTATTTTTTTAATATGCTATTTTTTCCTCATAATATTATATTTTATATAATGCATTAACATAATCAAAGTGGTTCTTTTTATTTAAATGTGATATTAATTTTAGTAAAAAAGACAACGAGCATAATAAAAACTAAGAAAACACATTTTTATTGTTTTGTTACTTTAGTAAAATTATCCATGAGTCATTTTTGACATGTATGAGTCAACCAAAAGTCAATACAATGCATGATGTGACTGGTATGACTCCAAGTGTGTCTTTTTATTTAAAAATGACATTAATTTTAGTAAAAAGAATAAGTGGCATACTGAAAACCAAGAAAATGCATTCAAATTGTTTTGATACATTGCGAAAATGATCTATGAGTCATTTTTTATTTTTAAAAATCGACCACACATCAATCTGATTCACAGTGTGACCAATATGACTAAAAGTGTCCATTATCAGTTTAAAATTGATATTTTAGTTAAAAATGTGTCACTCGATAAAAAAATAAAATGCATTCTGATTTCCATGATAATTTATAAAAGCTATTTTAAGTAATTTTTGATATTTATTAAGCAGTCACATATCAAAATGATGTACGATGTGACTGGTATGGCTCAAAATGTGTGTTTCCATTTTGAGATGAATTTTTTTAAAAAAAACACAACTATCCCACAAGAAACTGAGAAAACACATTCAGATTGTTTTTATACTATGGGAAAATGATCTATGATTCATTTTTGACATGTAAGAGTCAACCACACCTCAATACGACGCACTGTGTGACTGGTATGACTCCAATATTTTATTTTTACTTAAAATTGACATTAATTTTAGTAAAAAGAACAAGTGACATACTAAAAACCAATAAAACACATTTGGATTATTTTTATACTATAGTAAAATGATCAAAAAGTCATTTCTGACATGGAGAAATCAACAACAGCTCAATATGATGCATAATGTCATTAGTATGAATAAAAGTGTCTGTTATCAGTTTAAAATTGACATTTTTGTTCAAAAAATGTCACTAACATAAAACCAATAAAATTCACATTGATTGTATTGATAATTTAGGAAAATGGTTTATAAGTTATTTTTATGTGTATGAAGTATTTTCACATTAAACCTATTCAAGGTGCGACCGGTATGACTCAAAATGCATGTTTCTAGTTTGAAATGGAATTTTAGAAAAAAAACTGGCATAATAAAAATTGATAAAATGCATTATGAATTTTTTATAAATTATAAAAATGATCCATGAGTTATTTTTGACGTGTAGGAGTCAACTTCACCTCAATACGACACATGGTGTGACTGGTATGATTCCATGTGGGTCTTTTTAATAAAAATTGACTATAATTTTAGTAAAAATAACGAGTGACATACTAAAAATTGATAAAATGCATTCATATTGTTTTGATACTTTAGGAAAATGATCCATGAGTAATTTTTTATGTGTAGGAATCAACCAAACCTCAATCCAATGCATGATGTGATTCGTATGACTAAAAGTGTCGGTTATGAGTGAAAAATTGACATTTTAGTTCAAAACATGTCACTCATTGAAAACAAAGATAATGTGCTCTGATTTTCTTGATAATTTAATAAAACAATTCATAAGTCATTTTTGATCTGTATAAAGTAGACAGACATCAATTCTACAAATGATGAGACCGGTATGTATCAAAATTCATGTTTCTTGTTTAAAATAGAATTTTATTAAAAAAACATTACGGGTGTACTAAAACCTGAGAAAATGAATTCTAATTGTTTTGATACTTCATAAAATGACCCATGAGTCATTTTTTATGTATATAAGTCAATCTGACCTCAATATTACACACGATGTGACCGGTATGACTCCAAGTGTGCCTTTTTATTTAAAATTGACATTTATTTTAGTAAAAAGAATAAGTGACATAATGAAATCCTAGAAAACAGATTTGGATTGTTATGATACCTTAGGAAAATGACCCATGAGTCATTTTTGACATGAAATAATAAACCCCACATCAATAGGATGCACAATTTGATCGGTATGACTAAAAGTGCATGTTATCAGTTTCTAATTGACATTTTAGTTCAAAACGTATCACTCACTAAAAACCAAGAAAAAATTCTCTGATTGTGTTTTTAATTTAGGAAAATGATTCATAAATCATTTGTGATTTGTATGGAGATGACTCACATTAAAATGATTCATGAAGAAATTGATATGGTTCAGAATGTGTGTTTCCATTTTGAGAGGAAATTTTAGTAAAAAACACAACTGGAATACTCAAAAGAGAGGAAACACATTCCAATTGTTTTATACTTTAAGACAAATATCCATGAGTCATTTGTGATGTGTAGGAATCAACTCCACCTCAATCCACGGTGAGACCGGTATAACTCCAAATGTGTTTTTTATTAAATATTGACATTTTATTAATCTATTCTATCATGTTAATGTTTAATTTATTTCTTTATAGTATTACTAACATAACATTTGTTTTCTTATATATGAGTAATCATTTTCTTTGGTTGAGATGATTTTTTTGGAAACAGATACCTTGGGCTAACATTTTTGAGAGGGGATTATGCGGTCAAAAGATTAAATATTAATGTTTTTAAATGTTTATTGGATAATTGTAAATGTAATAATATAAAACATTTATTTAAATGGATATTTCAATGATTATTTTGTATATACGATTAGCATAAATTTATGTATTCATGGTGTGACATTAAATGTATATATAATATTTTAGAATTACAGGGTTTTCTGGGTGTGCTGTAAAAACATAAACACATTTCATCTAGATAGACCTTTATCAGTGTTATTTCTTGCATTGATAAATCCCCCCATTTATGAGTGATATTTAATGTTCTAATAAATGGGTCCTTTATTAGTGCTCAAAATAGCATTGATAAAATGGGTCCTTCATCAGTGCTTTTTTTAGAATAGAGAAAGGACCCCCTTTATCAGAACTTTTAGATCATTGATAAAGGGTAACCCGTTTCAGTGCTGTAATTAATAGCACTATTAAAAGTTATTTTGAAACTTGTTATGGGTAATATGTGTAGTAGTGTAGTTAAAAATATTTTTATGGAATTTTCATCTCGATGTATGGGTTATGATGCCGCAAACCGATCATCAGTCCAGTGGGATACAAAAAAGTTACAACTAAATAATTATTTAATAAAAATAATTAAAATAATGTTTTTAATATTATAATCAATATTATTTATATAATATACATATATCTCATCGTGTAAATGTATACATGTCATCCCAAATAAGATTCTCTCTTTTCCCTTCCCTCCAATTCTTTATAAAACCAATTCTTTTTTTTATTTCTATCATTTTTTATTATGTGTTTGAGCACCCAGTTCTTATCCCTCATAGATCTCACCCACCCCCTTCATGTGAGACCATTTTTGAAAACATAGAAATTATCCATAATTCAAAAATATTTATTTGATCAAGTCAAACATAGGATTTTTGTGTGTAGTGATAGACTTCAAAAATATGGCTGGCAATGTATGGTTGAATACAAAAGTAGCGATGATAAACCATAAGATTTTTCCTCAAATGTATGGTTTATTTAAAAAGTTAGGTTTTTGATCCATACTTTTATTCCAAAATTAGGGTATATAAACTGTATGTTCCACTTAAAACATAGGGTGTGAACACTGTTTCCAAATTACTTATAAACAAATCCAGAATACATTTCTTTGAGAAATAAAATAATCAACCACTCTTTAATGACTGAATATGATTTCAAAATAAAAATAATTATTCCAATAATTATTATCCTGAAATTCATTTAAATCAACTTCATTAGATATATAAATATTTGTGTTTGTGAGCATCAAAATCAAAAGGAAATTAATGAAATTTTTTAATAAACAAATTATCAACCTATGGTTTAGGTTAAAATATTTAAATAATTTCATGTGTGACCTTAAATAATATAATAATCCTTAATAAACATCATGCCACATAATAATAATAATAACATTTTTTTGTGCGCGCTAACTTATGTAATAAAAAATAGTATTTAACTGGCATGTTAATTAATATCTATCCCCAAACAAGGTCTTGGTCCGTTCAAACTCCTCTAGAGATTATTGAACACATAAATAAATATTTGATTTAAATATTTCATTCATTAATAATCATTTTTGATTGATAAAACATGGATAAAATTATCCCTCGATCTTTAATATTTATTCAATTAGTTAAATTCAAATAGAATTTAACCGAGGTCATCAAAAATAGTTAGTGTGTGACCCTGTGGAATTATTTCTTGTTGGAATTAGGTAGGATTGACTAAAGCCTAAAAATTTTATCTATAAATGGGTAAATGTTCCCAATATAAAGAACTTAATGTCACAATATTGATATCCACACACAAACAAATTCTTCCTTGACATATCGATTAATGACATTTCAATCATGACACACCCAATGTGCCTTACCCTGACGCAAACATATGGCCTCACACTAATTTTTTAAAAAATAAATGTTCTTAATTCATGAAATACATTAATGATAGTCTTAATATTTATGGACCATTACATATGCTCACAATAGGAATATCTGATGGCACCACAACATTTAGTGGAAATGGAATATTGTAGAGATATCGAGCAGGATGCATCCATAGCATTACCAAATCAACACAATGAAAATAAAACTACAACTAACAATAAAGAGTATATTCAGGGAATGGTAGGTTTAGAGGCATAACTTAAATGCTCTCTGAGATAATATAGATAACTGTAGTGAAAAAGTGAGAATATAAATTGATGAAACAAGGGAATACAAAAATGCACTTATTGATAATGAAGAGAAGATAATATCTTTAGGGAAACTCCAACCAATTACTCCATTTTGAGGTAAGGTTACATTAAAATGAATTATGAACATTGAAATACAATAAAAACCATTTACTTCATTATTTCTCACTCTAAATAATAATTTCTTGGATATACATGATTTTTATATATCAAAAATTAATATCAACCATTTATTATATAGGTAAACTAAATTGATTTAAAGAAATTGAGAACGGTGCCAAATATTTTGTTGCACTGTATCATGTCTCCATTTTAGTGCAACAAATAGAAATGGAATTGATCTCTCATCCACACTAAAAAATCATTTTTAGTGCTCAGTTGGACATGGACTTAGAAAAGGAGTTAAATATGTAAAAAGGTGATAGAGGAAATGACTATTTAGTGGTGGTGAATGTGAAATTTAAAGATATATCAAATACTATCAATGGATTAAATTTGACTGTGACATATAGAAGTTAAAGAATCGATATAGTAGAGGATGAATTTCATGATATAGAGAAAAATTGATGGTCATATGAAAGAAATCATCACATAATGTTCTAATAAATATTGAGAGATAGTGCCCAAAATGATTCAAAATAGTTTTGTTGTAGTGATATTATAGTATAAAAAATGACACTCCTTCTAGGTTCCCTAACTTGTGCTTAAGATCAATAGAGGAAGCTTCCACACAATGTTTTCGTTTATGAAGGAACTACTGTAGTGATTTCATTATAGAGAGACTCGTTGGTGTGTGAAGATGATATTTGAGAGTCATTTTTTAAATATGTTTTTGATTTTTTTTAAAACATGACCATGTTATTTTTTTAAAAAAATATTATTGAAAGGAAGAATGAACGTTTATGCCTTTCTATTTATATCCAAAGGAAGTAGCAAGGCAACCTCCTCCCACCCACCGCTTTTGGCCCAGATTGATGACATGGAAAAGGTGGAAAGGGGGTTCCACCTTTCGCCTTTATGTTAGGAAAAAGGCGGCACCCTCGATGCGGCCATTGCCCCAACTCTCTATAAAAGGGAACCCTCCCTTCCCCTCACTTACATTTTCCACCATCTCTCCTCATTCAACTATATAAATCTCTAAAAAATTTCGTTTCATGTTCGGTGGATTCAGTTTTCAAAAATAAGTCTTAGTTTTTTGTGAAGCATCAGTTAGAGGTATTTTTTATTTAATTTAAAGTTATTAATTTATTAAATTTACAACTTTTTAGTTATAAATATGCCATTTTGATATAGTTTATTTATTTATAAATATTTATTTATTAAGTATTTTATTTAATTATATATAGTTTGAAATAATAGTTATTATTATTAATCATTATGTATACATTTAACAATAGAATAACATTGGATTAAATTTTCTAAAATTTTGGAATCATAAAGGTTATGTGGTTATCTAAGCAAACAAATCCATGTATAGATACAAACAAGTGGATGTGGCTCTGGCACAGATGTACTTTGGGGTAAAACCCAAAAACACCGCTTTGAGATAGATTGTAATGGGAATTAGTGGTTGACAACGGGCCTTACCACACTCTTGGTTTGACACTCTCAGTGTATATGCTTTAGATGATTCATCTTTTTTTATAAACTAACAAAATTACTAAAAAAATAATCAAACCATTATATTTATCAAAGATAAAATGATAATCATGATGATATAAAATTAAATGGATAAGGAAAAAGTCATTAAAGAATGAATTTTATTATTAGTAATTGAATTATTTTAATTATCTCTATATATGTTATTTATTAAATAGTTTAATTAGTTATATATAGTTTACAAATAATACTTATTATTAGTAATGATTAAGGGCAGATTAATTTATGAATAACTCATGATTAAAAAATGAATACATATAATGATTAGCTAATAATAATTAACTAATTAATATCATATGATTAATGATTTAATGAGGAAGGATTATAGAGTGATTGAAGAATGATTGACAAATTAATAACTTAGTAATGATTAAATAGTGATTAAAGACTAATTACCTAAGTAAAAATTTTACTAAGAAACATTATTACCATATTTTTTGATATAACAAAATGTTTTAAAATTTTAGTGTCAAAAGGATTATATATTTTAGAAATAATAGTTATTATTAGTAATGACTAATTATATAATAATTAATGAATAACATAGGATTAAAAAATAAATACATATAATGATTATCTAATAATACTTATGATTATATAAAGTTACATGGAGAAGAACAAACACATTAAATAACACATTAACAGTTTAAAACATACACGAAATACCTTGATATTTTTCAATAGAAAGTGGTTCAAAATAGATGAGCCTCACTTCATACATGAGGTAAAATCCAGCTTATTTTTAATTGACAGCTTAATAACATCATCGAAGGATATGTACTTAACTTTTTAACTTTCAAATGTTTTTCGCATTCTAATGAAATCTAATATGAAATCTAATATATTTCATTAGAAGAATGGAATCTTTTGAAAGTTCAAAAGGTAAGTACATCTCTTTAGAAGATGTTATTAAGCTTCTAATTGAAAATAAACTAGATTTTACCTCACATTCAAAGTGAGGCTCATCCCATAAAAACCACATTCAATTGAAAACTTTCATGGTATTTCTGGTATATTGTAAAACATTCATGTGTTATTTAATGATTTTTTTCTTATACATTTCACTTTATATGATCATAATTTTCATTTTATTAATTATACATAAAATAATTTGATATTTTCTATTCTTTTTTACTTTTATTTCCAAAACATTCTATGAATTATATTATAATAGACTTTTATATAATGAAAAATTACTATCATATTATAGGGTATAAAATGACTGCCTAAAATTTCAGTATAATTAATATTATATGGTCATCCATCATTGTAAACATTAGTTACGCTATCATTATCTTTATCAAAAAACATTTTTTATGTAGAGAGTCATGTTTTCTTATGTGTAATTATACATGGAGGTTATTCAAACTAGTTAAGGAGCTTCTTATTGTACATAACCAATAATAGTTGTTAAAACAACTAATTATGTAACCCTGTGTGACATTCATGATATAATTCAAGGATCCTTAAATTTGGGACCTGATCCAAAGATCAAGTCTACGAGATATATGAATTTTCAATTCCCAGCAACGTTGTGGATTCTAGCTTGTCCTTTGGTTACAAATGCGTAGTGGGTCCAAGAAATAAATTTATTTTCTAAGTGGTATGATAATACCAAGATGATGTTATATGTTGATATTTCTACTGTACAACAAAAAAATATAGTTGTACAACGATGTAGACTTATAATAGTGTTTGTATGTGGTCTACACTATGAAATTGAGCCCATTCCAAATGATGCATAAGATGAAAACCTATATTATCTCTCGGATATACATGTAAATCTGAATTTTGAGGAGGATTTTCATAATGATGGAACAAATGGAGACGACAGTGCTGATGGGGAGGGAGCATCAGAAGTTGGGGAGTATGTTTCTAGAAATGCATCAGTTTTACAACATCCTTGATCCACAATAAATCATCCATCACTCTTTGCATCTTGGTCAGAGGCAATGAAACGTGTTCTTGAATTTGACTAAAATGTTCTCACACCAACAATAGAGTTTCCTGAAGTTATTCTTAATAGGTTTATTGAGCTAGAAAAAACCTCATATGTTGGAAGGAATTTTACAAGTAAAGATTCGTAAAAAAAATACCAAAATAGATTTCACATTGAGAGGCATTGAAGATATATAGTTCAATAATCAGACCATAATAAATATGTCATACGATGTGAGAAGTATGGGGATGATTATAGATTCTGATAAAGGAAAATTTTAGACATTTCATTTGATGTTTAGAGAGTCTCAAGGATTGAGGCAGGTCATACTTGCATTATTCAAAGCCTAACACAAGATCTTACCTCATTGGATGCAGACTTTGTGTCAACCATTATTGTTGAGTTGATTAGGACATGCCATGATGCTCCAATAGCCCTTATGAAAAATAGGATACAACAGAAATTATGTTATAATATTTCCTATAATATGGAATGTATAGAGAAAGAGAAGGAAATTATGAGGGTCTATGGTGATTGGGATGACTCATATTAGGTGTTTCCATAATTTCTTGCCATACTGAGGCACCATAACCAAGTTTTATTCCATATTGATTCAAAATAAAGTATTTCCCAATATAACCGACCTGATCAAAAAAAATTCAATTTAATTAGTTGTTCTAGGCATTCATCCCTTATATCTTCATATTTCATTTCAGTAATTAGTTCATTCATATCGATGGAACATTTTTATACATAACATAAAATGGAATATATTTGATTATTGAAACCCAAGATGAAAAAATATTAACCTATTCTTCTTGACATTTCCATTATGGAGAATGAAAACTATGAATAATGTAGTTGGTTTTTGGCATGTATCAGTAACCATTTCCCCCACATTCAGGGTGTCTATTTGATATCTAATCAGCATCAGGCAATCAATGAGTCAATCAATGTAGACCCTACTATATAGATACCCCCAAACTCACATCATTAGTTATGTATTAGACAAATTTCTAGAAATGAGAGGAAAACATTCCACAACATACCTATAAATAAGGCAATCACGATGATAGGTATGAAATTTATTTGTTATTTTTTATTATTTCAACTTAAATATAAACATAATTGATGTGAAATATGATCACTTATGTGTAGAATCTAAGTCAAATAAATGGAATTTTGAAGATAATTTTGAAAAAATCCATAAGACTGGTCAAGAAGTGCATGATTATATGATGATGACTCCAAAATAGAAATTTATATTGGCATATAACGAGGTGTGGGGGGAGGTTAAAACACATGACCAAAAATATTGTGAAGTGCATCAATAGTGTCTTCAAGGGGTTTTAAATGTTAATTATAACTTCCCTAGTTTAAGAGACATTATATCATTGCATGAAGTACTTTATTGATAGAAAAAAACTAGCATCATATGGAATTAAATAGGGGATAAGGTACAAAATCCACTTTCAAGAAGAGGTTAATAAAAATATTGATGAAGTTTATAGTTATCATGTCATAGTTTTCAACTGACAAGACACTCGATTTGATGTTAAAGTGAATTTAGAACCCATCACAAATAGGATCGGGGATGAAAAGGTGGTGTTACTAGAAGTTAGGAAATTTCAATGTGGAATCTTTCAGGACTTATGTTTTCCATTCACAAACACCATCACAACATATGCCTCCATGAAAATATCATGGGATGTATATATTGATCGATTTTACTAGATGGACACCATTGATAACAATTATGTTGCACCATGGATTCCTATTGGAGAGTTTCATTATTTACCAATTTCTTAAGTCCAGATGACAGTGATACCAGACATCGACCCATTTCCTAACTATATGAGACCAAAGGCCAGAAGGATGCAAAATGAGATGGACTGGCCTCAAGAATAAGGGAAATGTTTGAGATGCACCATATGTCATCAAGAAGGTCATAACCAAAAATGATCCCATAACATTTTTGGGTCAATTTCACACTCTCATCCACAATGATAAATTTTCTCCATTATGATATTCTCATATTGTAAATTATATAGTGTTATCTCTTCTTTTTTACTTCAGTTTCCAAAAAATTATGTGAATGTTATTCTAATAAAATTTTATATAATGACACAATAGTATCATATATTACAATATAAAAGGATTTTATAAAATTTTAGTATAATAAATATTATATGATCAACCATATTTTTCTATATTATTTACACTATCAGAATCATGATCAGAAAACATTTTTGATGTAGAGAGTCATGTTTTACCCATGTGTACTGCTCTGAGGAGGTTATTCAAACTGAGAAAGGAGATTCTTATAGTACACAACCAACAATAGCGGTTAGTACAACTAATTCTATAACAATAAGTGGACTTTAAGAAAGAATTCGTGGGAAATGAACCATAACATCACAACATGTGCATCTATGAATAAGATTCTTCATTTCGTATAAATGTATGACTTTCCCAAATAATTTTACTATCAAATTACAATAATCCTTTCATACTCACATTAAAATAAATATGAATAGTGCATTTCAGGTTACATTAACACATAATCAATCTGTCCATGGCTAAATCATAACACATATAGGTGAGAAAATAATCATGAAACATACTATCATGCGGAAAAAAAACATAAATTAAAAAGCACACCATTTTCTAATACTATTTTACTTAACGAAGACAAAATGTTTATATATATATAACCATATCTTACAAAAAAACATTTTCTAGGTAAAATCATATCATCAAAAAACATTATTAATATGCTTAAAAAACATGAAGACATGCTATTATCTTTTGGTAAGAAATAACTTCATAAAACAATGTGAATAAACATGGATTGAATTACAGTCCACAATTCATTACATTCTGCTAACCATAACGTTATATTTATATTTTAAACTTACAACTCATTTCATTTGTTTATATATATATGTAGGACACCATACTACTCACTGAGTAGCATAGGCATCTTTCCTAGGTCATGTTATATGTGGTGAGGTTTGACCGATCAGGGTGTATCGAGTGCACTGTTTTCATCATATGAAGCCTCCACATGCCATTAGACCATACTTGCACCATGCCGGATTCAACGAAATTGTTGTATCAAAGTTCACATTTTTCGACCATCACTGACTTCTAGCCCTCGTGGAGAGGTGGAGACTAGAGAGACACACATTCCGCCTGCTTGAGGAGAGATGACCATCACCCTCAAGGATTTGGCAGTGCTTCTTGGTCTTCCTATCCATGGGGAATCCATTATTTGACCCATTCATGCATCTTGTCCTGACCTTGATCAATGAATGTTAGGCATCAAAATTCTGGCTGATCATAGGGATATATATGGAGGTTTGATACCTATTCCCTTGATAGAGGATCAAATTACACATTTACTCATTAAAACTGATGACCAGACTATCACGGGTTATTCCAATTCATATATATTACATCTCATTGGAGGGATACAACTTTCTGATCAGTCAAGGGTGAACATGCACATGATGTATCTAGCCTTATTGGTGGACTTTGATCAGGCCCCGATGTACAGTTTTGGATCGTCATGGTTGGAATACACATATAGAGCAATATGCAGGGTATCCAACAGGGACCGCATAGATCTCAGGGGATGTGTCATCCTTCTTTAGATGTAGGCATTGGGGTGCTTCCCCACATTCTGCCCTCAGCATATTGATATGTCCCTTTCTGTAGAGGTGCTATATGACTCTATGCATGGAAGCTGGTGTATTAACTCATCTCTATTGGCTTCTGATTCTAATAGGATTCACTGAATTTGATTTCTCATTATTTTTCACGTTCGATGTTTTATTTTATAAGTGGCATCAGTGACAAAATTTTGCCATGGTTCCGAGACACCATTTGATTGTATAGTGCCTCAAGTTGGACCGTCTCTTACCTAACAAGGTATGTATATACAATCTATCACTATCTAACAAATTTAATAATAGCATAAATTTTGGTTTTTAGTAAGGATCTTTTTTGAAAAAGGTCACATGTCATTTCAGATTACATGGATTCCATACTGGACGATATTGTACCAGTTTCCACCACAATTCACTACATGACTTGATAATGTTATGTATTTACTTCCCCTCATTCACTTCCATATTATTGAGTGGTATTTTCCTCATAGTTTCATGAACCA
Organism: Viscum album; assembly: GCA_963277665.1. Taxonomy (NCBI): domain Eukaryota; kingdom Viridiplantae; phylum Streptophyta; class Magnoliopsida; order Santalales; family Viscaceae; genus Viscum; species Viscum album. Next base: position 651,078,721 of record OY728151.1, on the reverse strand, counting down.
GTTTTTTTATACTCTTCTGATTCTATTTCCCCTGGGACAAGAAGAGAAGCTTCATGGCATGAAGCTCTCAGAGATGAAGAATGAGGCATGTCATTGAGTACATGCTTACAATCTTGATTTCTAGTGTAGATATGTAGAGTTTCATATCCAGGATATACCTACATTGCAATTAATTATTTCATACTTGGTCGAGTATGAGCCATGGTATAGACAGAAGTCTATACTGTATCATACCTGACACGGTAGATAGATTCATAAGATTGGAAGTCAACAAATTTCCATTAGTTTTAATTGAACTATTTTCTAATTCATTTTGAATATCGTTACAGGTTACTCACTTAGAGAATATTATGAACATGAGTGGTGAAGTGGAGCAGGGGGTCATTATTCATAAAACTATCCATGTTGAAGCACTGGAGATAATGTCATATTATCATGCACTTTCTGACATCATCTTCGAGAGTCCAACCAAGAGAGAGGAGGTTACATCCCCAGGGGAACATCCTCTAGTAGCTGCTGGTGCTGAGGTGCCAGAAAGATGATAGCATAGAAAATGCCATGTTTCATGTTAGGCCTCACATATTCCACAGACAGAGGTTAGACCTCTAGAAGTCTAGCCTTAGGTGATTTAGGACGTGGTTCTGGCAGCATGGGATCCATCTTTCTTGATAGTATATCTTCAGTTATATCCATCTTGGGGTCCAGATCCATAACACCCTTGGGATATAAATCCATCATAGCCTTGGGGTTCATATATATCACATGCTTTATCCCCTACTGTGATGATGGCAGGACCTTTTATTACCCTAGTGGGAGAAAGATCAGGATCATAGTACGACATTTAGTTGAAACCTCCTCCCACTGACACATAGGTGGAGCATGTGATGGTCGATGTTTCAGTTCCTGATGATCAATGTCACGACCCCTCCCCACAAAGTGTACCCCTCCTAGGCCGTCAATGTGAGAAGGGAGATAATGACCCCCGAGTCCCGCCTCCAGTAGGCCTCGGGTTGGCGACTAGCACCGAGGGTATAATACACACACAAATGGGAGGCATTACCCTCTAAGAGAACACATGCAGAAGAGAGAGATAGAATAGACTCCAACCAACTCCAACTCATAACTGAAATATAAAAGAAACCCAAGTACATATATGAAATTTCATGCAAAATTACTACAACTGAAAGGGAAAACTAAAAGTACCCAAAAGAAAGTAAAACGGCAGCGACCACAATCCCGAACAGCTCCTCCTCCAACCGCAAGCTAGTAGTAACCAGCTTGATCTCCAACCTGCTCCAAGTGACCTGAAATACAGTTTATATATTCATAGGGTGAGTATAACAGTATACTCAGTAGGATCCTCCCCAAGCCTCTCGTGCAAAAGTGAAGAAAGCATGCTAAAGCCCAGTGAACAACAAGTGAAACTAACTCATCACCTAAACATGTATACTATGTTCCCAACCTCACCATGGATACTCTCACCAAGTAACGCATACAAAAATATAAAATATAGTAAAGAATATCAAGGGTACCCCGCTACTACATCCCCACTGGTTTGCCGCTTTTCCCCAATGACATACGTCCTGTGCATCTCTCTCCAAAGTCTTTCCCGCAGACACCTGGGCGAAGCACCACACCGTCCTCACAACCAAAAGTAACCAGGTAATTTCCGGGAGCCACCACAGCTCGTATAACGTGTATCAAACATCAGGTATAATACCTCAAGCCATTACAGCCCATACTCTGAGTAAGGATCCTCAAGCCATTATAGCCTATACATGTTACACCTATAGTAGTCCATAGGATACTATATCCAGAATATATGTGTGTGAAATAACCACAAGCCATTACAGCCCTCTACACACATATATGGGTAAAACTAACCACTGTGCCTACCAGCACAAAGATCTACCAAGAGAAGAGAGCGGGGCCAAAGGGGGTAGTCAGCCATTCAACCTCCCATCAGAATGTTGGGGAAAACACCCCCCAAGGCTCAGAATCCCCAGGGTGTTAGTTGCCCTTACCGACAGGGTGGAGTAGCGTATAGAAACAAAAAAAGTACAGAATATATCAGTAACTCACATGCACACTATGGGAATTACCTAGTCTTAGATACAATTGCAGCTAACATCTCTCAGACTCCAGGCTGCTACTTCAAAGACTAGGTATCCTATAAGCACACAACTAATTGAAGAGCTTTATTAGATTACTCCATTCTCATTTTATCAGTTCCATTGTACGTTAATTTAATTCTTTAAACATTAATTAAGAATGAACAATTCCACATTAAACTGAAATGGCATCACTTTCAGTAACAACTGCTCCTTTTTAAGATTCACATTACCTTTAAATTCTAGCATCTCCATCCCCATGGATTTTCACCATTTAATCAAACATTCATTACAGAATTACTTTTCCACATTCCCAGGCATTCTAGAAAAACATCCTATGCTTCTAAACACAAAGGAGGCTCAACACGGTGAATAGATGTACTACCCATCGAGTCTTTGCCTCCTATAGAAAGAGCATATACCCATTCTCCCTCGAGAGGATAAACACGGAAAGCACGTGGCATACCATGCGCGTCATCGCCTCCTTCGGAAGAAGGGTAGCAAGACCAGCTGCCTTGAGCAGTGGGGAAAATCAAAGTAGATTAACATTCAAGAAAACCGCAAGCAACCAACAACCACATCCATCCCATTCCATCACCCCTGGTGTCCTCCCCGAAACCCACATGCATAAACTGATGCATCTCGCCACACTAGGCATCATCTGCTGCCATAACCACAAGGCCTCCATGCCTCCACATATCACAACAACCATCCAGCCTCACATCACAGCACAAGCAGCAGGAAAACAAACATCACAAAATGGGCTCTCGGCCCTTTAACATGGCATTCATCCTTCAAACACAATGAGCACTCAGAGATCCAAACCACAAGGCATTCAGCCTTACAAGCAAGCAGGTAACTCAAAACCCTTTTGAAATTCCCAAATAATCTGTTTTCTAATCCATATGGAATTGGAAGATTTGTTATTCGTAGGTTCCAATCATGGATACCAAATCAGCAAGCTGTCACAATTAAATAACCATGCTTACTTCCCTAATTTGATTATCCTCAAAATAGAACAACTACAACAACGACAAGAACCAGATTAATTTACTTGACTCTTTATCTTTAGCCAACTAATTAACAATTAATTTCGGCATCACGTTCATTATCAATTTCTATCATGAACGAACAACAAGTCAAAGAAAACATAGATATCACTATATCTAGGAAAACATGAGGCAAACCGTTATCATGGTATAAAGAAACAGCATGCGATCAACCAATTCTTTTAATCCGGTTCAAGTATTTAATTAGGTCAATTTCATTGTGATCCAAAGGGATAAATCATTCTAATCCTATGATTGCACATATACAATTAGAGAAGCCATGAATCCCCTGCCTCGAAGAGTTCGTGACGTCCTTTATCCACACAACAGGTCACGATCCTCCCCTCGTGACAACTGCATCCACCGGAGGATTCTTATATCGAAGATTGATCGACACGGCTCGGTTGCATCCAACAGAGCGGAACTGATCCTTGGAGTAAAAGTTGATTGTGAAACTCCTATGGAAAGGATTGAAAGGTTCTAGTGCCTCTTAATTGAGAACAAAGGTAAAAGAACAAGGAAGAATGATATCTCATCCCTTTTTAAGATTTAACGAGGTGGAGGTTTAAGATCCGGTTAAATCTCCATTAAAAACGGATCGCATTAACCCACGTGGTTTGAACAAGTAAAACATTCCAAGCCTTAGGAATAATTAATATAGGATTTATGGAGTTTGAATCAGCCTTAAGAGACCTTAAAATAAAGCTTTAAATGTATTTTTCGTCAAATGAAATGTCAAAAGGGGCACAACTATAGGAGTCTGGAAACACTGTTCACCCATCGTTACTGTACATGAAACCGATCTGTGAAACTGATCTGTCACACCGATCCGTGAAACCGATCTGTGAAACCGATCTGTGAAACCGATCTGTGAAACTGATCTGTTCCACCGATCTGTGAAACTGATCTGTGAAACCGATCTGTGAAACTCATCTGTGAAACTGATCTGTCACACCGATCTATGAAACCGATCTGTGAAACCGATCTGTGAAACCGATCTGTGAAACTGATCTGTCACACCGATCTGTGAAACCGATCTGTGAAACTGATCTGTGAAACTAATCTGTCACACCGATCTGTGAAACTGATCTGTCACACCGATCTGTGAAACCGATCTGTGAAACCGATCTGTGAAACTCATCTGTCACACCGATCTGTGAAACCGATCTGTGAAACTGATATGTCACACCGATCTGTGAAACCAATCTGTGAAACCGATCTGTGAAACTGATCTGTCACACCGATCTGTGAAACCGATCTGTCAGACCGATCTGTGAAACCGATCTGTCACACCGATCTGTGAAACTGATCTGTCACACTGATCTGTGAAACCGATCTGTCAGACCGATCTGTGAAACCGATCTGTCACACCGATCTGTGAAACCGATCTGTCAGACCGATCTGTGAAACCGATCTGTCACACCGATCTGTGAAACCGATCTGTCAGACCGATCTGTGAAACCGATCTGTCACACCGATCTGTGAAACCGATCTGTCAGACCGATCAGTGAGACCGATCTGTTACTGTTCATAAAACTGGAAACACTGTTCACAGAACTGGAAAATTGGCAAAGTGTTGGGGATAAGTCCTCTTGAACTCCCAGAACACCTCCAACACCAACATTTCACAAAGTAATGGACCGGAGAGGTCCGGGCCATTACATTAGATACCTATCAAAACATTCTCGTCCTCGAGAATTAAAAACCAACCCAGAAGAGAAGAGGGATCCGAACAACCACCCCATAAGATACCTCTTAGGGAAAAACCACCATGAGTTGTTCGAAAGCTGGAACAGAACTCTGACATCCGGGAACAAACAATCCATACCCAAATAATTCATTCAGAACATCACATCAAAGGTACATAAATAAAACATGAAAGGTCTAACCAGAGAGGAAACATCATTACATGAAAGGAGTTAAACATTAAACAACTCTGGGTACAGAGCACGTATCTGTGACTCACGCTCCAAGGTACTCTCCTCCATGCCACCGTGTCGCCACGAGACACGAACTAAGGGGATAGAATGCCCAAGCAACACTTTCTCCTTGTGGTCTTGGATCTCCACAGGTCGATCCTCGACGGTTGCATCATCATCAATATCGATCTCTCCCCAATCGATAACATGAGATTCATCATGAAGGTAACGACGGAGCTGCGATACATGGAAAACATCATGTATCCGACTCATCAGAGGGGGAAGTGCTACTTGATACGCCACACCTCCAACATGAGCTAACACCTCGAAAGGCCCAAAAAAACGGGGGGAAAGCTTACATTCGTGACCAAACCTTCGCTACCCACGACAGGGAGTCACCTTTAGAAACACATGATCCCCAACATTAAACTATAAGGGTCTCCTTCTTTGATCAGCATAAGATTTCTGACGATCTTGTGCTGTCTTCATCCTCTCATGAATCACCTGAACCATCTCTGTTGTATTCTGCACTAGTTCTGGTCCGAGAATTGCGGACTCTCCGACCCCAGTCCAGCACAACGGAGAACGGCATGGCCGGCCATTCAGGGCTTCAAACGGCGGCATGCCGATGGTAGAGTGAAAACTATTATTGTAAGAGAACTCTACCAAGGGTAAGTGCTTCACCCATGAACCTCCAAAATCAAGAACACAAGAGCGCAACATGTCTTCAAGAGTTTGTATGGTTCGCTCTGTCTGACCATCCGTTTGAGGATGAAAAGCAGTGCTAAGGCACAGTTGAGAGCCAAAAGCATGCTGGAGACCTCTCCACACCCTAGAGGTAAAACGAGGATCTCGATCAGAAATGATCGTCCTAGGAACTCCGTGAAGCCTCACCACCTCCTCCAGATACTACCTCGACAAAACATCCACTGAGCTCGACTCCTTGATCGCTATGAAGTGGGATGATTTTGTTAAACGATCCACTACCACCCATATAGCATCATGTCCTCCCGGAGCTCGAGGTAGACCCGTAACAAAGTCCATTGAGATGTCCTCCCACTTCCACTGAGGAATCTCTAAGTGCTGGAGAAGACCACCAGGAACACGGTGTTCGGCCTTCACCTTCTGGCAGACTAAACATCGAGACACACGTTCTGCAACTGTACGCTTCAGCCCGGGCCACCAAAACTGACTCCTCAAGGATCGGTGCATCTTCGTCACACCAGGATGTACCGCCAAGGGTGAACTATGGAACTCTCGGAGAACCGTCTCGCGCATCTCCAAGGGAACAAAAAGCCTGCCATGATACAACACTCGGTGTTGTTCATCCTCCGACCAACCATCAGGGGCCTCACCACATACAACTCTGTCTCTCCAAACTTCCACCTCTAGATCACCCAACTGAGACTCTTCCACCTTCTGCATCAGGGATGACTGCACCGTCATCTGGAAAAGACAACCTCTACCCCCATCTTCTCCCATATCAAGATGAAAAGCTGATAGCTCTTCCATTACTCTCCAGGAATCTCCAGATTCACACAAAACATCATTACGTGACTTTCGGCTCAGTGCATCAACAACAATATTTCCCTTCCCAGGTGTATACGATATTTTGAGGTTGTATTCCTGTAAGAACTCCATCCACCGACGCTGCCGCAAGTTCAAATCACGTTGGGAGAAAACATACCTCAAACTCTTATGATCGGTGAAAACCACAAAGCGCTCTCCAATGTGGTAATGTCTCCACAACTTCAGAGCAAACACCACTGCTGCCAAGTCAAGATCATGGGTGTCGTAGTTGCGTTCATGGGGACGTAACTACCGAGACCCATAAGAAACAACTGACCTTTGCTGCATGAGAACACAGCCTAGCCCCAGATGTGAAGCATCACAGAAAACATCAAACTGGACTCCCTCCGCTAGAAGACAAAGGACTGGAGCACTTACCAACATCTCCTTTAGATATTCGAAAGCTACCTGACACTGATCAGTCCATATGAACACTTGATCCTTCCTGGTCAAAAGCTGTCAGAGGAGTCGCAACTCGGGAGAAATTGGCTACAAACCTCCTATAATAGCATGCGAGACCAAGGAAACTTCGCACCTCTGACACGGTCTTGGGGGCTACCCATGACACCACTGCTTATATCTTTGAAGTATCCACAACTACTCTTTGTTGGGACACAACATGCCCAAAGAAACGAACTTCTCGAGCCCAGAACTCACACTTGGACAACTTCCCAAACAACTGATGTTGGCGAAGAACTCCCAAAACTGATCGTAGATGCTCTGCATGGTCTTCTTCAGATGTGGAGTACACAAGGATGTCATCGATGAAGACCACAACAAACTTGTCCAGGAATTCACGGAACACAGCATTCATCTACCCCATGAAAATAGCTTCAACATTCGTTATGCCGAATGGCATTACAACAAACTCATAATTCCCATGAAGACAAAGGAAAGTAGTCTTCGGGATATCCTCATCCTTTACACGCATCTGATGATATCCTGACTGCAAGTCTATCTTTGAGAACCAACTTGCACCCTTCAGTTGATCTAATAGGTCATCAATCCGCGGGAGAGGATATCGGTTCTTTATTGTCACTTTATTTAAGTTACGATAATAGACACACAACCTTAAACTGCCATCGGCCTTCTTCACGAACAAGACTGGTGCACCCCACGGTGACACACTTGGCCGAACAAAACCACACTGCAACAGACCATCGAGCTGTATACGTAGCTCTCGTAACTCAGAAGGGGCCATCCTATACGGAGACATAGAGATAAGAGACGCTCCCGGATGTAGCTCGATCCCAAACTCGATCTCTCGTCGAGGGGGTAAGGATACAACCTCTTCTGGAAAGACGTCTGGGTACTCCTCTACGACCCTAGGAAACGCCAACTGTTGAACCTCTGAAGAACTCAGAATCATCCCAGCCATCAAGGATGATAAGGATGGAACTCATCTAGGACTCTTCCGAGGATCTCTCTCACCAAAAAACACCACTTTCTCTCCATCTTCATCAAAGAAAACGACCTTCTTCCTGTAGCAATCCACAATAGCCTGCACCGAATACAACCAATCCATGCCAAGTATGAAATCATATGGTTGTATTCGCAAACATAGGAAATCTCCCCAAGAGAGGTGCTGCCCCAACACTAGCTCACATTCTCTACATACTTCAAACAAGTTAGCTCGACCTCCAACTGGCGTAGTCAACGCCAAGGGCACTAGAAGCCTCTCTACCTCAAGTCCCAAAGCGTGGACAAGGGTAGGGGATATAAAGGAGTGTGTCTCTCCTGAATCAAACAAGGCATACACCAAGGTAGAAAACAAGCAAAGGGAACCTCGGACGACGTCTGGCTTGCCTGGAGCTGGTGACGCTAGAGCATGAAGCTGACCAAGACCACCTCCACGACCTCTCTGACCCTGATGACGACCACCACCATGGCCACGCTCTGCTCTCTAAGGACGGGGAGCGTCATGGGGCTGTCCTCTGCCTGCTCCATCTACCCTCTAGTTATCTAAAGCTGGTGCAACCTGCGGCTGCTGCCTCGGCTGGAACTGCCTCAACGGAGGAACCTGGAGTGGAGCGCCTGGTGCACGATGACTGCTCTGAAAATTCGGGCACTCCAGCTGCTGATGACCACGACCACCACAAGAAAAACAAGCGCCAGATCCCTTGGAATAGGCCTGAGATTTGCTGCCTCCGGAGAAACGAGATGGGAAGGGCTGGGACCTACCCCCAGGTTAACGAAAACACTTCTGTCCTGAAAACCGGGAACCCCGGACCACAGCTCTGCTTTGTGAGGAATCAGGACGATTCCCCTCTCGTGATGATCCGGTCCTGGTCAAAGTCCTCTCAACAACCTCTGCCCTTTCCAGCACCTCAAGATATGTCTTCAGCATAAATGGGGTGACCTGGCGCTGGATCTCTGGAAGCAAAGCCTCCTCGAAATGCCTCGCCCTGGCCTCATCATCTGGTAACAGGTCTGAAGCATATCGTAGAAGGTTCCTGAAACGGATTCCAAACTCTCGAACACTAGAGCTCCCCTGTCGAAGGGTGAGTCGCTCCTGGCGACTGGAATCTTTCGCAGTCGATGAATGAAACTCGACTCTAAACCTATCTCGAAACTCCTCCCATTAGATCTCTGACTCCTCACGATCCCCGAGGAACAAGAACCACCACTATCTCGCTGCTCCACGCAGCATCGTCACAACCAAGGACACCCAGTGTTCCTTCCGAGCACGAATCGAACTGAAGCCTATCTCGACCTCCTCCAACCAGTCTTCTGTGACTGTATCTGAAACGGAGCCCTCGTACTTATGTAGACTCTGGCGCTGGAACTCTCGGAGTGTCTTCCTCCAAGTGTCATCTTCGTCAACCTCTACCCGACGACGATCTGCTGGAACAGCCTGCTGGGCACCTTCTGCGCAAACCTGATGAAGACGTCGACCTGGAGCCATACCTGTAAAATAACAACCGTTAGAGCTCCTATGCCTGGAATATGGAAGACTCAACATTAATTAATTAATTGTTTTGTTTTATAAATTTTAGGTTACCTATCCCGAGGTCTACCCATTCAAACACAGGCGCAAAGAATAATGATGCATGATCCTTTCCTAGGTCTCTACCCTGCAACCAGTATCACTTTGTTTAGTAGCCATCGTAAACTTAAAGGTCCGTTCAATAGATCATAGGGGGCCCTGAACGCCTATGTCTCTGCCGATATCCAGTGTTTACCCCACTTGCTAAACATGAATGACACCGTTGCCCTACCATCCCATGCATCCTCACCTGTGCCTAACTCCAAACTCCATCCTATCCCTCAACCAGACCTCTGATACCACTCTGTCACGACCCCCTCCCCACAAAGTGTACCCCTCCTGGGCCGGCAATGTGAGAAGGGAGATAATGACCCCCGAGTCCCGCCTCCAGTAGGCCCCGGGTTGGCGACTAGCACCGAGGGTATAATACACACACAAATGGGAGGCATTACCCTATAAGAGAACACATGCAGAAGAGAGAGATAGAATAGAATCCAACCAACTCCAACTCATAACTGAAATATAAAAGAAACCCAAGTACATATATGAAATGTCATGAAAAATTACTACAACTGAAAGGGAAAACTAAAAGTACCCAAAAAAAGTAAAACAACAGCGACCACAAGCCCGAACGGCTCCTCCTCCAACCGCAAGCTAGTAGTAACCAGCTTGATCTCCAACCTGCTCCAAGTGACCTGAAAAACAGTTTATATATTCATAGGGTGAGTATAACAGTATACTCAGTAGGATCCTCCCCAAGCCCCTCGTGCAACAGTAAAGAAAGCATGCTAAAGCCCAGTGAACAACAAGTGAAACTAACTCATCACCTAAACAGGTATACTATGTTCCCAACCTCACCATGGATACTCTCACCAAGTAACGCATACAAGAATATAGCATATAGTAAAGAATATCAAGGGTACCCCGCTACTACTTCCCCACTGGTTTGCCGCTTTGCCATAATGACATACGTCCTGTGCATCTCTCTCCAATGTCTTGCCAGCAGACACCTGGGCTAAGCTCCAAAATCTGCACCTCGTGCACCACATAGGCTTGCCCGCAGAAACCTGGGCGAAGCACCACACTGTCCTCACAACCAAAAGTAACCATGTAATTTCCGGGAGGCACCACAGCTCGTATAACGTGTATCAAACATCGGGTATAATACCTCAAGCCATTACAGCCCATACTCCGAGTAAGGTTCCTCAAGCCATTATAGCCTATACACGTTACACCTATAGTAGTCCATAGGATACTATATCCAGAATAAATGTGTGTGAAATAACCACAATCCATTACAGCCCTCTACACACATATATGGGTAAAACTAACCACTGTGCCTACCAGCACAAAGATCTACCAAGAGAAGAGAGCGGGGCCAAAGGGGGTAGTCAGCCATTCAACCTCCCATCAGAATGTTGGGGAAAACACCCCCCCAAGGTTCAGAATCCCCGGGGTGTCAGTTTCCCTTACCGACATGGTGGATTAGTGTATAGAAACCCAAAAATTACAGAATATATCAGTATCTCAAATCCACACTATGGGCATTACCTAGTCTTAGATACAACTGCAGCTAACGTCTCTCAGACTCTAGGCTACTACTTCAAAGACTAGGTATCCTATAAGCACACAACTAATTGAAGGGCTTTATTAGATTACTCCATTCTCATTTTATCAGTTCCACTGTATGTTAATTTAATTCTTTAAACATTAATTAAGAATGAACAATTCCACATTAAACTTAAATGGCATCACTTTCAGTAACAACTGCTCCTTTTTAAGATTCACATTACCTTTAAATTCTAGCATCTCCATCCCCATGGATTTTCACCATTTAATCAAACATTAATTACAGAATTACTTTTCCACATTCCCAGGCATTCTAGAAAAACATCATATGCTTCTAAACACAAAGGAGGATCAACACGGGGAATAGATGTACTACCCGTCGAGTCTTTGCCTCCTATAGAAAGAGCATATACCCATTCTCCCTCGAGAGGCTAAACACGGAAAGCATGTGGCATACCCCGCGCGTCTTCGCCTCCTTCGGAAGAAGGGTAGCAAGACCAGCTGCCTTGAGCAGTGGGGAAAAGAAAAGTAGATTAACATTCAAGAAAACCGCAAGTAACCAGCAACCACATCCATCCCATTCCATCACCCCTGGTGTCCTCCCCGACACCCACATGCATAAACTGATGCATCTCGCCACACTAGGCGTCATCTGCTGCCATAACCACAGGGCCTCCATGCCTCCACATATCACAACAACCATCCAGGCTCACATCACAGCAAAACCAGTAGGAAAACAAACATCACAAAATGGGCTCTCGGCCCTTTAACAATGCATTCAACCTTCAAACACAATGAGCACTCAGAGCTCCAAACCACAAGGCATTCAGCCTTACAAACATGCAGGTAACTCAGAACCCTTTTGAAATTCCCACACAATCTATTTTCTAATCCATATGGAATTGGCAGATTTGTTATTCGTAGGTTCCAATCATGGATACCTAATCAGCAAGCTGTCAAAATTAAATAACCATGCTTACTTCCCTAATTTGATTATCCTCAAATTAGAACAACTACAACAACGACAAGAACCAGATTAATTTACTTGCCTCTTTATCTTTATCCAACTAATTAACAATTAATTCCGGCTTCACGTTCATTATCAATTTCTATCATGAACGAACAAAAAGTCAAAGAAAACATAGATATCACTATATCTAGGAAAACAAGAGGCAAATCGTTATCACGGTATAAAGAAATAGCATGCGATCAACCAATTCTTTTAATCCGGTTCAAGTATTTAATTAGGTCAATTTTATTGTGATCCAAAGGGATAAATCATTCTAACCCTACGATTGCACATATACAATTAGAGAAGCCATGAATCCCCTACCTCGACGAGGTCTTGACGTCCTTTATCCACACAAAAGGTCACAATCCTCCCCTCGTGACAACTGCATCCACCGGAGGATGCTTATATCGAAGATTGATCGACACGGCTCGGTTGCATCCAACAGAGCAGAACTGATCCTAGGAGTAAAGTTTGATTGTGAAACTCCTATGGAAAGGATTGAAAGGTTCTAGTGCCTCTTTATCGAGAACAAAGGGAAAAGAACAAGGAAGAATGATATCTCATCCCTTTTTAAGATTTAACGAGGTGGCAGTTTAAGATCCGGTTAATTCTCCATTAAAAACGGATCGCATTAACCCACGTGGTTTGACCAAGTAAAACATTCCAAGCCTTAGGAATAATTAATATAGGATTTATGGAGTTTGAATCAGCCTTAAGAGCCCTTAAAATAAGGCTTTAAATGTATTTTTCGTCAAATGAAACGTCAAAAGGGGAAAAACTGTAGGAGTCTGGAAATACTGTTCACCCACCGTTACTGTACATGAAACCGATCTGTGAAACTGATCTGTCACACCGATCCGTGAAACCGATCTATGAAACCGATCTATGAAACCGATCTGTGAAACTGATCTATCACACCGATCTGTGACACTGATCTGTAAAACCGATCTGTGAAACTGATCTGTGAAACTGATCTGTCACACCGATCTGTGACACCGATCTGTGAAACCGATCTGTGAAACTGATCTGTCACACCGATCTGTGAAACCGATCTGTGAAACTGATCTGTGAAACTGATCTGTCACACCGATCTGTGAAACCGATCTGTGAAACCGATCTGTCACACCGATCTGTGAAACCGATCTGTGAAACCGATCTGTTAAACTGATCTGTCACACCGATCTGTGAAACCGATCTGTGAAACTGATCTGTCACACCGATCTGTGAAACTGATCTGTGAAACCGATCTGTGAAACCGATCTGTCACACCGATCTGTGAAACCGATCTGTCAGACCGATCTGTGAAACCGATCTGTCACACCGATCTGTGAAACTGATCTATCACACCGACCTGTGAAACCGATCTGTCAGACCGGTGTGTGAAACCGATCTGTCACACCGATCTGTGAAACCGATCTGTCAGACCGATCTGTAAAACTAATCTGTCACACCGATTTGTGAAACCGATCTGCCAGACCGATCTGTGAAACCGATCTGTCACACCGATCTGTGAAATCGATCTGTCAGACCGATCGGTGAGACCGATCTGTTACTGTTCATAAAACTGGTAACACTGTTCACAGAACTGGAAAATTGGAAAAGTGTTGGGGATAAGTCCTCTTGACCTCCCAGAACACCTCCAACACCAACATTTCACAAAGTAATGGACCAGAGAGGTCCGGGCCATTACAATCAACCCTCTTTAGGTCATCATACTCCACCCCAGCATAGTGCTCGGTGACCTCAATTCAGGTATCCCCTTCACTTTACACCATGGGGGTCGGAAACTTATTCTCATAGACATAGACAATGATTTTAATAGATCATGTATATGTTTTATTTCTATTCAAATTAAGAGACTGTTATTACTATCATCCCTTTTTACATGTTCATATAGAGTTTCCATTTTCATTAATATTGTAGGCATAATTTATATTTTACAGCTTTCAAATTAAAATACTTGAAACATAGGAATGATTATTTAATTTCATGTTTCTAACTTTAAAAGCTTATAAAATATATAATATAAAACCAATCTAATTAAATTTGGAAGAAAACCTAAACATAAAAAAAGTTGTTGAAAATAAAATGAGTTTCATATATAAAATAAATAAATGAAAATGAAAGGAATGTAAAAAAGGATTATAAATACCATTGTAATGGTTTAAAACAATACTAATTTTTTTTTATATAAAATATTGATGAAGTGGGAACATTGTAAATTAAAACAAATCCTGGATATTGAATCCTGCTAAAGACACATTTTCTCTTCCATGAACATTTCTTTATTAATTACTCAATTTTCACCCAATGATATTTATATCAACTTAAAGATCTTCTGGAACCTGTACCTAGTTCTTAAATATGTATCAAATTTTATCATCACAAAAGTTATTTCTTATAAACATAACATTTTCACATTGATGATCCTTGGTGACAACTAATTCTAGATCTGAATGAATTCATGTAAAAGACTACACACTTATGTTGAGAATTGTATCCCATAAAAAATGTACACTGAGATGAGATCTCATTTAGGATGATGGAGCGGTGAGGGATATCCACTAGAAGTCATTGATAAGTAGTTACATGGATGAAAAACAAGGTTCTACGATGTTACTATATGGTTAATCGTTACTGAGAGAGAAAATATAGAATACAGAGGAGGATCCAAAAGCAAATTGATCGATTCATTGCCTAAAAAATATGGAGAATGATTGTGGAATAATCAATTCCTTTAAAAAGGAGCTAGTGGTGAAATGATGCAGATGAACTACAGAATTCCACATGCCATAGAAGAACAAACCAAGTGGTGAGCATGATTTAGGAGGATGGCCAAGTTGACAAGTTTTCATTGTATCCAATTCCTTATTATTGTTTAAACCCTTTAGTCACTAGTGTTTTTTTATATCTATTCACATATACTTCCTTGACCATTTAACTCTTAAATACCCATTTTCATACAATGATATTTATATAAACTTGATGATAATCCATAACTCATACATAGTTCTTAAAAATGTCTCAAATTTGAGCACCACGAAATCTATTACATAAAAACATACATTTTCACATTCAAATCTTATTAAAAAATTCTAAACAACATAAAAGAAAAATAATATATATATATATATCTCATAATAAATATATATATATATATATTTATAAATATAATAACATAAATAATTAAATTATTATTATTTTTAGTAGATATGAGGTAGGTGAACTGCTACCTTTGGACTGGACCAAAAGTCGGAAGCGTGCATGCCACCTTTAATACAATTTTGTAAAAATATTTCTATCCTATATTTTTTAAAAAATATTTTTTCCAGAAAAAGTATTAAAAAAACTTTATTTGAGAGAGTGAGAAACCCTTGAATTCTCCACACTGGCTGCTACACCTTCCCTTCTCATCTCCCTTCTCACTACCACTGTTATGGCCCTCTCCTGAAGCTCTGTGACGTCGAACATGAAAATACTCCCATTTTAAAATATGGTCAGATGCGGCCCATCCTCCGGTGATGGTTTGTTTCAGCCGAAATCGGCAGCAATGGAGGGTTGTTGATGTCAAAGATCCAAAACCATGTTGCTCCTCCCCTCCAATATCCCTATCATCAAACACTCTAATGGTGAAAGAGTTTTGATTTCTAAGCATGAGTGGTGACAGAGGTGCACTATGGGATTAGGGTTTTAATGTTGAAGGTGGAAGATAGGACTCCGACGCATTCAGAAATTTATCAATACAAAACCCATACAGAAGGCATGTTTGTTTAATAAAAAGAAAAAAAATGAAAAATTCAGTTGAAAATTGAATTATGCCCATAATGGATTTTAGTTAGTAAGATTATATCAAAGAATTAATCAATAAATCAGTTCAACATTTTTAGATTTTATTTTTGACTTCATTAAACCTAATATTGTTATGAAATATTAAATGTCAATGTCATAATTATGGTAACTCTCATTCCAAATAAACCCATTCGTGTTCCTAACATATCATATACCATCTTCTGGTATCCTTTGAATACTATAAATTCATGGAAATTTTAATGACGATCCGATGGGTTTTTGGGCTATACATTGTGTTCATTCTCTATTTCTTGTATTTCTTTTGTATTTATGTTTTTTACTTATCATCATCATCATCATATGAAAATTCAACACTTGATTCGTCAATGGTGTGTTTCATCTATAATCGTTCTTAAATTTATGGTTTAAAAATTCCTCATAGTTTCAAAATACATTATATTGATTTCACAACATGTTATCATCATGAAATATTCATTTCATTGTGCATAGTGATGGTGTTTTTATCATTGAAATAAGATAAGTCTCAAGTGAAAAAGGTTTATCACATGTTTTATGAACATTCTTCCACTACTGGAAATATGGGATTTTTCACACCCTGAGTAATAGAAACCATAATAGGCGCAAAAAATCCATAAAAACACTGACTTATCATGCCCCCATCTCCCCCGTACACCCCCACCCATGGAAAACCCTATCCTCACCAGTGCCCCCATGCCACAACGAACTTCGACCCTCATTGCACCTACCACACACCGCTTATCTCCCCCTCCCTCTCATGCACCCCCACACACTCTTGGAAAACCCTAACCTCTTCAGTCACATCTCCTTCTTCACACCCTCCTATGGTTCTGACTCAGGATCTGGCTCAGGTTCAATCTCCCTCGCCACACCCTCATCCTCTAACTCTACCCCATGCTCCCCCAATCATGCATCAATGTTCACTGCGGCTGCATCCGTAGTTGTGCGTTGGCCTTCCTCCCTCACAATTTCCCCTCTTTCAAGTCTCGACTAGCCTTAGACTCCATCTCGTCTGGATTTTATAGCTAATCCATAATTACACACCATTGGAATTATTCTTTATGAATTTCCTTCATATTTATGTGTTTTTTCATAGTTATTAGATTTAATATTTTGATATTTAATGAACAGAGATTTAACCCAATAGACTTGTTGGGTTTTTGATTGTAAAATGTCCCACAACGCAGCCTGCAACACTTTGACCTTTTAATAATTGAATGCTTGCTTTCTTTTTTCAATATTCTTGATACTAATAATTTTTATTTCATGTTCTTCTGATGCTTTGTTTTTTTAGCTTGAATCATCCTATACATATTATTTTTTCTATTTATAAGTGTTCAATAATTTCTTTAAAATTTGTTTTTCATTCATTTAGAAAAGAAGACTTAAAAAATAGGTATAAATAATTAAATATCCTTAAAATTTGATGGATGTGTCTCTTGTGAATTGTTTTATTGTTTTGGATGAGTAATAATTGATGTCCAAATGCAATGGGCTAGTCGTTGTTTTAAATATATTTTGTGATATGAAATTCTAAAAATTCTTGTAATATTATATCTTGTGTAAATGTTACAACTTGTTATACAGATATTAATATGGATAAGAGTTGGATTCATCATCCAAATTGAACTTATAGAGAATATTTTTAGGGAATTATGTAGTTTAATGATATCACTGGAGGTTTTCAAGGTGACAATATATTATTTTCCTAGGTATAAAATCTGAAAACAGATATCAATTCATAAGAAATTTCATGAGGGATATCCTATTCATGAATGTATTTTTGAAAAATTATAAGATTTGGACTCATCATGGTGAAGAATATATTCACTGTCAAAATATAGAAATAGTTCAAATGGATGGTGATGTGAGGATGAATGATCTGATTCTAGAAATTCTTACTGAAATGGACTGTGGGTTGGCTCCTAAAGGAATTTACATCCACAATGTTGAGACTGATAGGATAAATCTGTGTTCTTGTTTAGACCATGATTCATTGAGGTTTAATGAAATTCTTATTGATGAAAAAATTGAATTATATTCTAGCTGTACTGCTTATAGTAATTTGTCATTTATCATGGAGTCGTTTTATCTGATTACTTTAAAATAGGCCAGACACATCATTTGACATACTTTTGGTGTTATTGAAAAAGTTTCTACTTGTCGACATTGGGATTCTTGAGTCATATTACCATGATAATAAGCTGAAAGAGAACTTAGGTTTTACATATGAGACCATATATGCATGGAAAACAACTGTATTTTTTTTAGAAAGTAAACTGTCCATTTGGATAATTGTATGGTCTGTGGTGCTTCCTGATGGAATGATATTGGGGGAAATCAGACTCATCAAAGTCAGACTGTGAAATAAGGAAAACCAATTTTCGTAAAAAAAATGGGTTACTTTACACTGAAGATGAGTTTGAAATTATTTTTTATTTCATTTAATGTTTCTAATTTAATGATATGGAATATGGAAAGAAATAATGAAAGTGATATGCTAACATACTCGGCAGAATCTCGTACATGGAAGGATTTTGATTAGAGACAACCCAACATTGTTAAAGATGGTCGTAATGTCTGATTGGGGTTGGCAGTAGATTATTTCAATCCATTCATGTCAATGGTTGGTGCATCTAATATCACATGGCTTGTGGTTTTGGTTTTATATAGTCTTCCAATATTTCTTTGTATGAAACAACCATTTATATTACATTCCACTCTTATAGATGGAGCTATAAGTCCATGTTATTTGATTGATGTGTATCTTCAGCCATTTATTTATTAGTTGAATGAATTTGTGGGTGATGGAGTGATGACTTACGACTATGAAATGAATGATATGTTCAAATTTCATGCCACTTTATTGTGGAAAAATCAATGAATTCATGGCTTATGCTAATTTATCATGCTTGAGAATGAAATGAGAATTCAGTTTCCCTTGTTTCAATAAAAGTAAAAATTATATATGGCTTAAAATTTCAAAAAAATGGGCATATATGGGTCAGAGACGTTTTCTCTCCCCTATGCACAGGTTCAGAAAGGACAGAGTGGAATTTTATGGTTCTATATAGTTCAACCCTGAACCAAATACCATGAGAGAAGTAGAAATTTTATCACAAATTAAGGAAGAAAACATCCGCACATTATGTGAATTTCAAGATTTAGTGGCTCAAAAATTAACTAATATTTATGGTGCGGGTAGATAGCGTAGTCAAAAATGAAAAAAGAAATGTATTTTTCAATATCCTTTATTGGAAAACTAACATGCAAAGGAATAATTTGGAACTCATAATCATTGGAATAAATGATTGTGATAATATATTGTAGAACATTTTAGGTGTGATTAGATAATTAAAGGACCATGTCAATGCATGAAGTGATTGATAATAAATTTGTAAGGGATTAGATCCATGTGGATCAACCCATGGTATGTTTTTGAAGGTCGATGTTCTCAGCGGTGTCTCAGAAGAAGTTTGGAGAAGTTTAGTTAAGTAAAAGCTGGAAGGAGGGGATTACACATTGTGTAACAAAATTACACGATGTGAAATCCTATTTCATGGGTTGTTTCATAACATGAAATGTTTTTGGGTTCATAGAATAAAATAAAGCATTGAGGTGACAGATTTTCAGAAAAACTTGACCTCGAGGCATTATCTGACATGAAAGGGAAAGTCGTGTAATGACCCGACATTTTATGTTTTAAGTGTTTTTCCAACTGCTCTGGTTTTGTCAAATGTACTGCTACAACGGCTCTCCCTCGAACCCAAGAGACCCAACAACCCTCTATTCATTATTTTAAGGGTTCCTTCATTAAAGAATGATCCCTACCTCCATCCTTCAATCCATAGAAATCTGTTCTCGATATAAGGTATGATCTACCACCATTATTGAGGTTTCTTTGATTTGTTTCCTTATATTTATTTTTTCCATGTGATGGCATGTGATCTCCATGGTAATAATGGAGTCCTATTGGTGGTTGGTTGTTTCAGTTTTTTTGTGGTGTCCTTGGGTCAATTCTGTTGTTGCTAGAGTGGGTATCATGATCCTTTTCTTTGATCCATTCTCGTGCAAAGAACATCAACGACCTTTAAAAGAAGGGGATTCAATACTTCTCTAATTTTTTATGTGTAATCATAGAGTTTTCATATTTTATCCCATGTATCACAATTTAATTGACATAATTATTATTTGAACCGAATTGAAAAAAATTTCATCGAATGTATGTTGTTGCTTTATACCGTTATAATGGTTTGCCTCTTGATTTGTAAGATAGTTTGATATCTATGCCTTACTTGATTTAGAATGTATTTATGGATGGAAATTGGTAATGAACATAAATCCATAATTAATAAATATTTAATTGGATAAAATATAAAGAGGCATGTTTAATGAACCCGATTGTTTTTTTTTGTAATTTGATGGAAATAGAATTGATTCAAGTTAGCTTGTTTAATTTAATTGGTTGATAAACCTGAATCTTGTTTATGATTGTCGATAAAATTATTAAAGGCATGGTGAATTAATTGTTGAATTAATTTGTGATAGCTTTAGAAGCATGTTTCTTAGGTCTCCCATAACTGGAACCTAAATAATGAATTGGTTAATTCAATATGGAATAAGAGCTGGTTGTGTGATAAAGATAATTCCTTGTATGGCATGAGTTGATTTTTTTTATAAAGGATGAGTGCATGTGCTTTGGATCTGTGACATCTTGTTGAGTGTAAAGGCTGAATGCCTTGATTTGGGGCCAAGATCCCATTACACTCTTTGTTTCTACTTCTTGTGATGTGCTCTGGATATGAGACTTGTGGTTGTGGAGGCATGGATACCCAGATGTGACATGAGCCTGGGATGAATGATCCCCAAAGGTTTTTTTGGTTTGTGGGGATAGGGAGGCCCAATGGTTGTGGATGCAGTTGATGCCTAGAGTGGCGAGATGCATCCGTTTATGCGTGTAGGTGTCGAATATGAAATCTGAGATATTGGAATTGGTTGAAGCTAATCTTACTTGTTGATGTTAAAGTGGTTTCTGTTGAATCTATTGTTTTTTTCCTACTTAAATTTCCCCACTTCTTGAGGAACATGTTCTTACTTACCCTCCTTCTAAAAGAGTAGAAAACAAGGGGTGTATGCTACATGATTTCCATGTTAAGATTATCGAGGATGGATGGGTCTAGGAACATCCTATAAGTGGAAAAGACTTGAAGTCCATCTCATCTACTCACCATGTAGAGACCCTTGAGTTTGGTATCTTAGAATTCTTTTCATGATTTCCTGTGAAAATTGAAAATGGTAATGTTGTTGAATAAATGAATAAATTATGTTAACCCATGGGGTTGGATCTTGTTGGGATGCAATGCTGAGGTTGGGATTCTGAGATGCCATGGACTCAATTTGGTAAGGTTTGGAGGACATGGAACATGGTTTTGATGCTAATGAAATTATATGTGAAAAATGATAATGGATAATTAATGGATAAAGGATTAATTAATGAAAAGTGAAACTGATAAAAATGGATAAAGATAATTAATGCATCTCTTTAAATGATGGTGTTCTTCTAGGATATATAGTCTTAGTAGTGGAAACCTGGAATTTGAGATACATTAGCTCTAGATGAGTCTAAGATTAGGTTTTACCCATAGTGTGGTTATGATCTATATTATATCATATACTTTTTGTGTTTAGATATGCTACTCCACCCTATCAGTTAGATCAACTGACACCCCAATGATTCTGACCCCTAGGGGGTTTTTTTCCCTAACATCCTGATGGGTGGATAGATAGATAACTACCCCCTTGGGCCCTACTCTCTTCTCTTGGTAGTTCTTGTACTTGTATGTACAGTGGTTAGTATTCCTCATATATGTGTCTAGAGGGCTATAATGGATTCTGTTTATTTAACAAACATGTAGTCTGGATATAGTTTCATATGGGCTACTATAGGTGTAATGTGTATAGGCTATGTTGGATTGAGGATCCTTACTCAGTTTATGCAATGTAAGGTCTTGAGGTACAACACTCGACATATGATACATGTTATGAGAGATGTGGTCGCTCTCAAAAACTACTTGGTTATTTTTGGTTGTGTGGATGGTGTGGTGCTTTGCCCAGTTTTCTACAAGAAATCCTTTGTGTTGCATGAGTTTAATGTTGTGATTCTATGACCAGGTGTCTTCGGGTTAGCCTTTTTGGAGAGAGTTTTTTAGGACGTGCGGTGCTGGGGAAAAGGGAAAAAGTGGAAAACCAGTTGGGAAGTAGTAGAGGAGTACCCTTGAAATTATTTATTATATTATATACTCTTTTACTTGATACTTGGTGAGAGTATCCATGGCGAGGCTTAGAACATAGAATACATGTATAGGGGATGAGTGTGATTTAGCTTGATTTCTTTACTTTTTCATGAGAGGCTTCATGGAGGATCGTACTAAGTATTTTGTAATACTCACCCTACATTATATATACTATTTTTATCTCACAAGGAATAGGTTACAGATCATACTAGATGCTACTAGTTTGAGGGTTTTACAAGAGTTGTTCGGGCTTCATGGTCGCTGCCATTTTTATTTCTTTCAGTAGTTTTAATTATTCGTTTCAGCTGTAGTAGTTTTTTATGACATTACATATGTGTACATAGGATTAATTTTATATTGCAGTGTGATTTGAATTTGGTTGGTGTTGGTCTCATCTCTCTCTTTAACATGAGTCCTCTTAGAGGGAAATGCCTCCCATTTGTGATTTACTATACCGTTGGTGCTAGTTTCCAACCCAGGACCTACTGGAGGTGGTACTTGAGGGCCATCATCTCTCTTCTCAAATTTTTGAACCAGGAGGGGTAAACTTTGTGAGGATAGGGTCCTGGAAAAGTGAAATTATAGGCATGGTTAAGGGATAAAATGTAGTTTGGAGTTAGGTAGAGTTGATATTCCATGAATTGGTAGGGAAATAGTGTTAGTAAAGTTTAGAAAGTGTTGTAAACTCTAGGGAACATTTGAAACATTGGTATTTAGTAAACCCTGTGGTCTAATGCAATGAAATTTAACTTTACAATGCATACTAAAGGGGATGATACTGATGTAGTGTAGAGACCTAATAATAGATCATGCATCATTCTTCATTGCACCTATGTTTAAAAGGGGTAGACATTGTGATATGATAACCTAAAATGAATAAAATAAAAAAATTAATAAATTTTAATGACTTCTATATTCCAGGTTTAATAGATCTAACTATTTTTACTTTTGTAGGTATGGCCCTAGGTCAATGTCCCCATTTGGATTTTGAAGATGATGTTTAGCAAGTTATGCTGCCAGATCACTATAGAGTAGAGGTTAATGACGACAACACTAAGAGGAGGAAATTCTGTGCGTTTTAGTGCCAAAGTTTTCAAAATTATGAGGGATCTATTTAATATGTAGTCATAGAAGACTGGTTGGAGGAGGTTGATATAGCTTTTTGTTCGAGCTGTGATTAGAAGGAGAAAAGGGTATTGTTGTCTATGACGATGTTGTGTGGGGTAGTAAGGTAGTGGTGGTTCTTGTTCCTTAGGAATTGCAAGGAGTTAGCAGTCTAATGGAAGAAGTTACCATAGCAGTTTAGAGCATGTTTCTTTCATCGATTGTGGAGGCATCCAGTCTCCAGGAGCTCCTTAACCTTTCGAAGGGAAGCTCCAGTGTGTGAGAGTTGGGAATCCATTTTAGGAACCTTTTGCAATATTATTAGGACCTATTTCCATATGAGGAGGCCACGGTGAGACATTTTCAGGAGGCTTTGCATCCAATGATCAAGTATGAGGTCACACTATTTATATAGAAAACATATCCTAAGGTGGTAGAGATAACATAGGTCATTGAGAGGACATTATCTAGAACTAGATCATCATGAGAGGTGAGTCTTCCATATTCCTCTCAAAGAAAATATATGGTCTGGTGTTCCTATTCTTTACTACCGAAGAGTTTTTGTTCGTCAGAGGGTAGGTACCAACCCTCAACATCTCGTTTCTATGAGGGAGTAAGCTCTGAAGCCTATGCTAAGGGATCCAGTTCATTATTTTCTTGTGGAGGTCGAGCTCATTAGTAGTGAGAGTGCCTGACCTTTCTGATCAATCAACATGTGTTAGGTGGTTCATTTCAGGTTCCTCCATTGAGACAGTTCCAGCCGAGACAATAGTTACAGGATACACCAGTTTTCAATTTGAAGAGAGAAGACATGGAAAGCAAAGGACATCCCCAGGACACTCCTGATCATCATATAGCAAAGTTCATCCATGGATGTGGTCGCAAGAAGGGTCAGGGAGGTCGTGGAGAAATTCTTGGTCAGCTTCATGCATTAGTGTAGTTAGCACTAGGCAAGCTATATGTCATTATAGGTACTCATTTATTATTTTCTACTAGGGTTCATGACTTGTTTGATTTAGGAGGTATGCACTCTTTCATATCACCTTCTCTTGTCCATGCTTTGAGACTTGAGGTAGAGAGGCTTCTAGTGCCCTTGGCATTGACTATGCCATTTGGAGTCTGAGATTATGTGTTTGATTTATGTATAGTCAACGAGCTAGTACTAGGGAAGCACCACTCTTTGGGAGATTTCCTATGTTTATGGATACAATAATATGATGTCATACTTGTCATGGATTGGTTGTATTCTGGGTAGTATATTGTGCATTGCTTGAGGATGAATTTGGTCTTCTTCGATGGTGATGGAGATCCAGTGGAGTTTTTTGGTAAGGGAGACCCTCATATGGGCTAGGGGCATGTTTCATCCTTGTCATCCTTGACGATTGGGTTAATATTGATTTCGTCAAAGGTTTAGAAGTTGGTGTTTCCCAAGGTCATAGAGGAGTACCCTGATGTATTTCTAGGACAGGTTGTGGTGTTACCCCCTCGACATGATATTGAGTTTGGGTTCAATATATAGCCAAGCGTGTCTCCTATATCGATGTATCCAAATATGATGTCACATTATGAGTTATAGGTGTTACGTATAAAGATCGATGGTTTGTTGTAGTGTGTTTTTTGTTTGGCCGAGTATGTCACAGTGGGGTGCACCGATTTTGTTCATGAATAAGGCTGATGATAATTTGCGGTTGGGTTTTGGTTATCATCACTTGAACTATGTGATAGTGAATAACATAGATCCTCTTCCATGGATTGGTGATTTATTCGATAAATTTAAGGGTGAAATTTGGTTCTTAAAGATTGATTTGAGTTTATGATATCATCATATGTCTGTGAAGGATGAGGATATCCTAAAGGCTGGTTTTTGTTATCATCATGGGAATTACGAGTTTATTGTGATTCCATTTATTGTGATGAATGCTCCATCTATGTTATTGGGGTTGATGAATGGTATGTTCCATGAGTTCCTTAATAAGATCCTGGTGGTTTTAATTGAAAACATCTTTGTGTACTCGACATCTAAGGAGGAGCATACATAGTATCTGTATGCCATTTTGGGAGGTCTTCATCGACAATATCTATTTGGGAAGTTGTTTAAGTGAATGTTTTGGGCTCGAGAAGTTATTTTCTTATGGAATGTTATATCCTAGTAGAAAGTAGTTGCGGATCCACATAAGGGAGAAGTAGTTTTGTATTCGAAAGCCTCTAAGATAGTGGTATAGGTAAGAAGCTTCCTCGGTCTTGCTAGCTATTATAGGAGGTTCATATATGATTTCTCTCAGGTTGTGAAACCTCTGATAGAATTCACCAAAAAGGTTTAGATGTTCTTATGGACTAATCAGTTTCAGGCATCTTTTGAGTGTCTGAAGGAGAAGTTGGTCAATGGTCTGGTTTGGTGTAATCCTACAGAAGGAGTTTAGTTTGAGGTTTTCTGTGATGCTTCATGTCTGGGGTTAGGCTGTGTTCTGATGCAGTAGAGATCGATTGTTTCTTATGTGTCTTAGTAGTTATATCCCCATGAGCGTAAGTATGCCGCCCACGATCTTTAGTTTTCATTATTAGTGGTTTCCCTAATGTTTTGGAGAAATTACATAATCAGTGAGAATTTTGTAGTCCTAATCGATCATAAGATCCTGAGGTATGTTTTATCCCACATGACTTGAACTTATTACAGTTCCAGTGGATGGAGTTCTTACATGAAAATGAATTCAAAATCTTGTACACACCTGGTAAAGGGGATGTTGTATCTGAAGCACTGATCATGAAGTTTCGTAGTGATGTAGTGCATGGATCAGGTGATTTCTAGAGAGTAATGGAAGAACATTTAGTATTAAATTTTGAAATGAGAAAAGTTGGGGGTAGAGGTTTTCTTTTTCAAATGATGGTGTATTCATATTTGGTGTAGTAGGTGGAGGAAACACAATTGTGGGATCTTTAAGAGGAGGTCCATAGTGATTCTATTTTTTGTGATGAGGTTCCTGATGGTTGGTAAGAGGATGAACAACAACGGGTATTGTTTTAGGGAAGGATTTTTATTTTTTGGCATCTTGTGAGATGGTTCTAAAAGAGTTCTATAGTTAACCATTACTGGTACATACTGTTGTGAAGATGATTTACCGAGCCTTGAGAGTTCGGTTTTGGTGGGTTGGTTTGAACCATGCAGTTGTAGAGTTTGTGTCTCAATGATTGGTTTTCCAGAAGGTGAAGTTCAAGAAATGTGTTCCCTATGGTTTTCTCCAGCTGTTAGATGTTCCCCAGTGGAAGTGGAATGAAATATTGATGGAATTTTTATCACTTTTACATGATCTTAGGGTTGCTGTGACATTATATTGGATTTAGTACATCGTTTGATGAAACCATACCACTTTATAGCAATTAAGGAGTCGATCTCAGTGAAGGTTTTTCTGAGCCACTATCTGGATAAGGTGGTGAAACTCCACAGTGTTCTGAGGTCAATCATTTCGGATCAAGATTCTTGTTTTACCTATAGGGTGTGGCTAGGTCTCCAGTATGCTTTTGGTTATCATTTATGCCTTAGAATTTCTTTTCATCTGTAGATGGATGATCAGACAGAGCAGACCATCTAGAGTCTTGAAGACATGTTGTTCTCTTGTTTCCTAGATTTTGGAGGTTCGTGGATGAGGCACTTAAACATAGTAGAGTTCTCTTACCACAATAATTTTTACTCCACCCTTGGTATGGCACCATTTGAATCCTTATATGGTCAACCTTTCCATTCTCCTTTATGATGTACTAGGGTCGGAGAGTCATAAATTCTCTCTCCATAACTTCTATAGAGTACGATAGAGATGGTTCAAGAGATTTGTAGGCAGATGAAGGAAGAACAATATCATCAGAAATTCTATTTTGATCATAAGAGGAGACCACTGGAGTTTGACGTTGGGAATCACATGGTTCTTAAGGTGACTCCCCATCATGGGAAGAAATAGTTTGGTCATGGGTGTAAGCTTTCTCCTAATTTTTAGGCCTTTTCTTGTGTTGGATCATGTTGGAGTTGTGGCATATTGGGTAGCACATCCCCCATAGATGAGCCGAATACACGTTGTTTATCATGTGTCGCAGCTCCAACATTATCTTCATGGGGAATCTCACATCATCAGTGGGCATGATATTGATTTTGTCAATGATGAGACCTTCAAGGAGAAACCTATAGAGATCCAGGACTTCCATGAGAAGTTATTGTGTATGCGTGCTATCCCATTGCTGCAGTTTTGAGCTTGTTCCTCTATTGATGTAGTTGATCTCTTGTAATGGAGAGATCCATGATAGGTATCTCATAGGGTGGCTGTTAAGTTAACCCCTTTCTGTTTCCTCTCTAGGATGGTTTTGGATTATCAAGGATGAGAATATTTTAAGAGGTATCTAATGTAAGGGACCAGATCCATGTGGATTATCCCTTCGCATGTTTTCGAAGGTTGAAGTTCTCGGAGGTTGGTGGGAAGATGTTTGGAGATGTTTGGTTAAGTAAAATATGGATGTAGGGGATTGCATGTCATGTAACCACATTACACGATGTGACATCCTTTTTCATGGGATGTTTCATAGCGTAAAAGAGGGATTCAAGATGTGAAATGTTTTGGGGTTTGGAAAATAAAATAAAGAATTTTGGAAATGTTTTTTTCAGTGGAACTCATCCTCGAGACATTACACGACGTAAAAGGGAAATACACATTGTGTAATGCATCAATGTTGTATGGTTTAAGTGTTTTCCCATCCACTCGGGTTTTGTCAAACCTAAGACTGTAGTGGATCATCCTCAACACCAGGTGACCCAACGAACCTCTATTAATACTTTTGTGGATTCCTTCATCTAGGAAAGATCCCTATCTCCCCCTTCGATCCATAGTGATTCATATTTGATATAAGGTATGATCTACCTCTGTTCGTGAGATTTCATCAATCTGTTTCCTTCTGTTTCTCCTTTCTATGTGATGGAGGGAGATATCAATGTTTCTAATAGAGTCTTCTTGTTGGTTGGTTGGTGCGGTTGTGCTTCGATGTCCTCCAGAAGATGCAATTGTTGTGGGAGAGGTGATTGTGATCCATTTCATTGATTCAATCTCATACAAACAACATCAACAACCTTTTGAGGTAGGGGATTTGCTGCTTCTCTAATTTTTTTACATGCAATCACAGAGTTATCAGGGGATAAAACTTAGATCACAATGGAATTGACCTAATAATTATTTGAATCAGATTAAATAAATTGGCATCAAACGTATGTTGTTTCGTTACACCATGATAACAATTTTCCTCTTGATTTGTTATATAGCATGATATCTATTCCTTGATTGATTTAGAATGTCTTTGTTGATGTAAATTGGTAAATAATGTAAAGATGGAATTAATTTAAAATTAATTTGATAAATGATAAAGATGCATGTTTAATGAATCAATTTGTTGTTGTTGTAATGTGATGATAATAAAATATATGAAAGTGAGCATGTTTAATTGAATTAGTTGATAAAAATGAATCATGTTGATGCTTGTTGAAAGAAGTATTAAAGGCATGTTGAATTAAATTTTTAATTAATTTGTGATAGATTGAGAATCTTGTTTCTTAGGTTACCCGTAGTTGGAACTAGAATAATGAATCAATTAATTCAAGATGGAATAATAACTGGTTATGTGATGAAGATAATTCCTTGTAGGGCCTGTGTTGACTTCTTGCTTGTAAAGACTGAGTGTCTGTACTTTGGATTCATGAGAACATGTTGTGGGTAAATGTTGAATGACTTTATTTTGGGATGATATCTCATTTCTATGTTTGTTCCAACTTCTTGTGATGTGCTATGGATACAAGACTTGTGGTTATGGGGGTAGGGAGGCCCGAATATGATGTGAGACTAGGATGACTATGCCTAGAGGGATATTTTGGTATGTGTGGAGTAGAGAGGCCTATTGATTGTGGCATTAGTTGAAGCCTAGAGTGGAAAGATGCATCGTTTTATGCATGTCAGTGTCCGGGAAGACACATGGGATGATGGAATGGGTTGAATATGGGCTTACTCATTGACGTGAAAGTGGTTGTTGTTGAATATGATATTTTATTATCTTATTTACATTTCCCAATTCTTGTGGCTGATGGTCTTGGTTACCCTTCTTCCAAAAGAGTCCATGACATGAAGTGTATGCAATGTGATTTCCATGTTTAGCTTCTCACGGATGGATGGTTCTACACTCATCCTATAGGTGGAAAATACTTTAAGGGTATATTATCTACTCACCTTGTTGAGACCCTTGTGTTTGGTAGCTTAGAATGCTTTTCTAGAATTCCTGAGAAAATGGAAAATGGTAATGTTGTTGAATAAATGAATAAATGATGTTAACCCATGGGGTTGGAGATATCTACGATGCAATGTTGAGGTTATGATTTTGAGAATCCATGGACTCAGTTTGCTTATGTCTAGAGGACATGGAACTTGGTTGTGATGCTGATGAAAAGTGATCTGGAAAATTTGTAATGGTTGATTATTGTTTAAATAATTAATTATCATATAGTTCAATTGATAAAAAAGGGATAAAATAAATTAATGTATCTCTCCAAATGGTTGTGTGCTTGTAGGATATCTAGTCCTAGATGTGGTAGCCAGAAGTCCAAGAGACATTAGATGAAGTTGATTCTAAGACAGGGTTTTCCAATGGTGTGGTTGTGAGATATATTATATTCAGTACTTTTTGGGTTTTGATATGATAATCCACCATGTTGGTTAGAAAAATAGACACCGTAGGGATTATAAGATCTAGGTGGAGTTTTCTCCATCATCCTGATGGGAGGATGGATGACTGACTACCTCCTTTGGACTCGCTCTCTTCTTTTGGTAGTTCTTGTGTTGGTATTCACGACAGTTAGTTTTCCCCATATTTGTGCATAGAGGGATATAATGGATTTTTGTTATTTCACAAACCTATATTCTGGATATAGTTTCATATGGACTGTTATTGGTGTAACCTGTATAAGTTGTGATGGATTTACGATCCTTACTCGGTGAATGGGTTGTAATAGCTTGAGGTATAATAACCAACATATGATACTTGTTACGCGAGATGTGGTGGATCTTATATATTACTATGTTACTTCTGGTTGTGTGGATGGTGTGGTGCTTCACCCAGGTGTCTTTAGGAAAGCATTTTTTGTTGCATGAGGTTCATGTTGTGGTGCTACACCCCTGTGTCTTCAGGCTAACATTTTTGGAGCGAGATGCGCAAGACGTGTGAGGTTATGGAAAAGTGGAAAAATAATAGGGAAATGGTTGCAGGGTACCCTTGAAATTATTTATTATATTATATAATCTTGTATGAAATACTTGGTGAGAGTATCTATAGTGAGTCTCGGAACATAGTATACCTGTTTAGGTGATGAATTCACTTCACTTGTTGTCCTCTAGGATTTATCATTATTTCTATACTTTTGTAAGAGAGGATCCAGGGAGGATCCTACTGAGTATACTATTATACCCACCTACATCATATAAACCATTTTCAGGTCACTTGGATTAGGTTGGATATTAGACTATTTAATAGTATATTATGGGTTTTAAAGGAGTTATTGGGGCTTTGTGGTCGCAATCATATTACTTTACTTTGGTACTTGCAGTTTTTCCTTTCAGTATTAGTAGTTTTTCATGGAATTATAGATGTGTACATGGGTTTTATTTTATATTGTAGTCTGATTAGGAGTTGGTTTTTATCTATCATATCTTTCTCTTTTTCATGTGTTCTCTTAGAGGGTAATGCCATCCATTTGTGTGTTTATTATACCGTCGGTTCTAGTCTCCAACTCGGGGCCTACTGGAGGTGAGATTCAGGGGTCATTATCTCTCTTCTCACATTGCTGGCCTAGGAGGGGTACACATTGCGAGGAGGTGGTTATGAAAAAAGTTGTTTAAGGAAATAATTTCATTTTTAGTTGGTTGAGTGAAACAAGGCATATATGCATACTGCATAGTATACAATGAATAAAAAAGAGAAAGAGGCATTTCCTTCAATTTTGAAGATGATCAAGGTTCCTTATGGTTTCTCTTGTAATAATTTGAAGTGCGTGAATCTGAAAATTATTACATTCTAAGGGATATAAAGTCATTAAAATCACATACTACATTAGTAGTTAATTTCAATATCAATTTGTGATTGTTTATCACCCAATTTTTTTCAACAGTTGATTGAGATGAGTAATTTTTTAGATAGATTTTTTTAAGAAATAACTGAATGGGTGATCTAATTTTTTTTAGAAAATAATTGTACTTATGATTTTTCACTTTGATAAACTATTTCCCCCATCATTTTTCGATGTTATGGATCAATTGACAGTGCACCTAACTGCTGATGTAATGGCTTCTAGTCCCATGCAATTTAGGTGGACGTATCTTATTCAGTGGTATCTGAATACATTGAGATGATTTGTATGCAACAAATATCATTTGGAGGCATAAATAACCAATAGTTATTTGATGTATGACTATACTACTTATTGATCAAAATATCTTATAGATGTCGAAAAAAATTTAGAAAAAACCTCTAAGATTCATGATGGTCTAGTTAGAGAAGGAACTATATTTGATATTGAGAACATTGAGTGGGTACAAGATTATTGATACATCTTGTTAAATACTCCATCAGTTGAACCATTAATGTAGTAAGTGTATTATCACTTTTATTGTTCAACTTCTACATGTTATGTTTGCATATATAAATTTGATCATTTAAACATTGTGTTATCATTTTTAGGAAACACATTAATGTTCTTAGAGAAGAGATCTATCGTGAAAGTTAGTGTCAAACTCAACAATCTCATTATGAATCATTTCATGATCAGTTCAAGGATTTTGTACATATAAATCGATTTTCATTATGAGTGAAGTATAAAAATAATTTATTTTTTTATAAATTATTATTGAATTATATGAATTATATAGGTTAATAACCTGCAAGAGATAGTTGACCTCACACTTATTGAATAATTTAACCAACTAGTTGAGGTTCCATTTATAACAACACTTCATTATAAAGCCATAGATTCTAATGGATTTTGATTTTACATTAATTATTTTGATGAAAAATGAGCTACAAAAAATAGAGGCATTAGTTTTCCAACCATCGATTCTAGTTATTAATATGGTCAATTAATATACATCATTGAATTTGTATACACATAGAGGTTGAAATACATATTTTTAAAGTGTAATTGGGTAGATAGAGTCCATAAAAGAAAATTTGATCAATATTAGTTTACATTAGTGAATATAACCAAAATTTTATACCTAAATGAATGAGTTAGTAATGAACCTTTCATTTCTACATCACAAGAGGAACAAGTTTTCTTTATTACCATACAATCAAATATAAATTGGAATGTTTTTGTGAAAATGTTCCAGTGAGGAGTGTTTTTAATTGAAAGTGATGAACCCAATACGGTTTCCTTTTTTCATAATATCTTGACCAACATACCATAGTTCAACGTGATGAAGATATTCATTAGGTTAAAGAGACCGTTGAAGGAGAAATTGTCAATTTTAATGTTTAATGAAAGGTATGATTGTTTTCCTACTATTCAGTTTAAAGCCTTGTTTTAAATTGTTTAACTTTTTTATGATTTGTTTAACTTTTTTTAAATTGTTTAACTTTGATGAATTCAATCAATTTTACAAAATCAATTAATCAGTTTTTATAATTTTAAACAATATATTCTATTATTTAATTATTAAATAAAAAAATTATTATCTCACATTGTTTCTTTTTTATTGTTTCATCATTCACTTCTCTTCACAAAAGCAATTCCTATATTTGAATAAGAAATTGTGTGATTTTATGTGATATAGATTGATTAATTTGGTTATATTTTATTTGAATTTTTTGAATTGTTCTTTATAGATAGGAACTATAATAGGAAATGAATCATTTCCTAACTAATGCTTTCTATGACTGTAGGCATGTCAAGAGAATAGGCACTAGATCCACATCATTCAGTAGAGCCATCTACGTCTCAGGGTCGAGGTATGTATGAATGTAATTGTGTTTATTTTTTTAATTAATTGTTAAACATATATATATGAACATTTTTCTAATTATGAATGAATTTTGTTTCAACATGATCAGACTTGACCACTTTTTCCTCTCGTATGGGAGGTCCTAGTCGTGGTATTTCATCTTGGAATTCCGACACGGCACTAAATGTATCATTTGATTAGGGATACCGTCCTATGGTAGTGAGTGAACCTATTTTACTCATCAGTTGCATAATATAATACAAGACCCACACCGAATTTTCATTGACCACATGTGACTAGGTTTCCTTCCCTCAGATTAAATTAGATGTGTTATGGAGGGAAGTTCAGGTAATAGGTCCATTTTAGTTTCTTACCTATGTTTAGAAAATAATAACTATTGTGATTATTTATTTTCATAAATAGAATAATATAAATGTGTGTCCTAATGAGTTTTGGCCATTGTGTATGTACAAATGTCATAAAATGTTGAAATATCATTAAGGGATAATCTATAGGGATCATTGGGTACCAAATGTAGGTGCCCTAGACATTTTGGAAAAAGTCTCGAGAGGTGTTCTCTCATCTTAGTGACGTGAGTTAGTTAAATATTGTTCTACTTAGGATGTTGTAGTTAGTCAATTTATTTGGGTTTATATATTTATAATAAGGTGTATCATTTTACATGTTTTTAATTTGAATTAATTGAATGTTGGTGGTGTCAGCACGTCATTCTGAGAATCATGCGTTGTAGGGACCACCTCACAAGCTTGGTACTTGTCACATATACCATATTTAACAAGATGAATTTATTATTAAATTTATTAAATTATTATTTAATATGGTTTTGTGTTCTATATTTATATATTATTTTTATACAATTATGGAAGAAAGGTCCACTGACTAATGAAATGTCGGTGTGGATGATGACTTGTGATCAAAATGCTCCAGAGGTTGCAGATCTTATAGTATGTTCTTGCAAAAATTATCAATACATTCATTCATATATATATAAACATATATTTATATTTAAATATTTCATAGGCTCAATTTGAAGTTGAGTTAGCACAACTTCCAGAGGGCTAGCGACAACATTCCATGCAAAGGGATGAGATATTCAATTGAATTATTGTCCATGATGAACATGACTAAAGTCTAACATATGGAATGAGGATTCCATTTTCTATTGTTTCAGGTGCTGATGTTATTGCTCGTGTTGTTTTTGGGATAAAACAACATGTGACATATTTTGAGGCATAGATGCATTCTTCCAAGGAGGTAAATGTGTAGTTTTTGGGTGAGATTAAAGAACTACAAGAATATGTTCATCAGGGTGATGGTTCAGGTGATCTTACAACATAAGTTTTTACTAATTTTTTTATTACATTATTATTAATATCTTCAAATTTTTTATTTTTTGTAGT
Source organism: Viscum album (assembly GCA_963277665.1). Taxonomy (NCBI): domain Eukaryota; kingdom Viridiplantae; phylum Streptophyta; class Magnoliopsida; order Santalales; family Viscaceae; genus Viscum; species Viscum album. The sequence goes on along the minus strand of OY728151.1, from coordinate 651,043,853 downwards.
CCCCAGCCGCATTGGATAGAGGTAGTAGCCATGGCCCCACATGACGCATTAGATTCAAGTGGTGTTTTTTTATTTTATTTTTTTGGTTTCTCATTCACATTGATTGTCACATTTTATTTTTTTTATTTTTATTTAAGTAAAAAATCACATTTATATTTCCAACATTTTTTCACAACTGAATGCATACCCACTATCTCTACACCGAATCTAAAATTGTTCAATTTTATTCTTCTCCCTATGATCCAGTGAGTCATCAACCTCTGGCATTATCTTGGATATTTTGATCCTTTAAGGCTCAGCCAATCATTCTCCCTATGTTGAAATATCATATACAAAAGTAATTCGATGTACATTCAAGAGGATCCAACCACAACCTCCGCTATAGTGTTATGGTATTTTTAAAGTTGTTTTATCCTCGCCATGGTCTTTTCAACAATCATCAAGTCATTTTCATGAGATTATTATGTTATTACTCCACTTTTCCAACACATCCATTCTCTCTATATCGTCACAATAGTTTTTTCTATCTCCTTCACATGCAGGCCTTCATTGTATTAAATAATTTACTCACAATGTTCAAATGATATTCCGTTGTGGATTCCATGGTTTTCCCACCTTGATCTGTCTTTAAGTACTGAACACCATCCCTCTAGGTGGTTAAAATAGAATTTTCCAATTACATGATGTGGTGGTTTGATGAAATTTGGAAACACAGGTTGCAGCGAGATGTATTTGACAAGGTAAGCATGGGGATGAAGTTGGATGATGTCATTCTGGGTTCTAAAAATAGTTCCTTATAAAAAGACACCAATACCAACCAAATGCACATGGTTTCACATAAAATTACGGTAGACTAATCATTGATTCATTTTGGATCTTTATGAATCAATGACACATCCATCAGATGTGGGTGTCACCCGGTATGATTAAAAACAATGAGTAACATTGCTTAGTGTTATTCAAAAGACACATCTCTCGTGAGTGGGTCTAAACATGAAAAGGAATTCTTATTGATGTGAAAAGTTAGGATAAAATTCCTCAAATCATATGTGATCTATTAAAACAACAGCGGGTCAATCGAATGTGTGGATTGATCGGTATAATTAAAATTTATTTTTATATATATTATATTTTTTTTAATAATGGGAAAATAATGTTTATAGGGTTCCAAACCAACAATATTAGAATTAATTGACATGAAATATTAGAAAAATGATATTTAAGTCATTTATAATCTATAGGAAGCATCAGTATGTGGATTGGATACATAAATTTCTTAGTTTGATCAATAGTGGCGTTTTCCCAATAGATTTAGAGTTAAGTGATAAATCACATAAAAGATTTCAATACCAACATAATTCACTTGTGTTGACATTAAATCATCATATAACAAGCATCGAGTCATTCTGGATTTGTAGTAATAAATGACACACCCATAAGATGCTCATGTCGCCCAGTATGATTGAAAACAATGAGTAACATTGCGTAGTGTTATTAAAATAACATATCTCCCATGAGGGGGTCAAAATGCGTAAATGAATTTTGATTGATGTGAAAAGTTAGTAGAATATTCCTAAAATCATACATGATCTATTGGATTCAATCACATGTCAATTTAATAGGCGGATTGATCAGTATAATTAAAATATCATTTTCATATCTATTATCATTTGTGTAATAGTGGTAAAATCATGTGTGTAGTAGTCAAAACTGACCAAACAAGCTCCACTTGATATGAAATATTTTCAAAACTATAATTAAGTCATCTATAATATCTAGGAAGCATGGGTATGTGGATCAGATACCTAAATCAGTATGATCAAAAGTAGCGTTTGGCCCATATTTTTGGAGTTAGGTGATAAATCATGAAAAAGATGTAAATACCAAACTAATGCACATGGGTTGACATGAAATCATGGGAGTATAATCATTGATGCATTTTGTATATGTAAGAATCAATGTCACATCCATCAGATGCTTGTGTCACCTGGAATGATTACTAATTATGAGTAACGTTGCTTAGTGTTATTAAAATGAATCATTTCTCATGAGGGGGTAAAAATGTGAAAACAAATTCTGATTTATGTAAAAAGATAGGAAAATATTCTTCCAATCATATGTGATCTTTTGGAACCAACTATGTGTCAATCTGATGCGCGAATTGATTGTTACAATTAAAAGTTCATTTTCACATCTATTATCATTTTTGAAATAATGGGAAATTCATGCGTGTTGGGGTCAAAACTGACTAAATCAGCTCTAATTGACAGGAAATATTTAGAAAATGATATTTATGTCTTTTATAATCTACAGGAATCATTGACATTTGGATCAGATACCTTAATTGCATTATATGATCAAAAGTGGTGTTTCCCCTAATATTTGGAGTTCGGTGATAAATTATGTAAAAAATGTCAATACCGACTTAATGTGCTTTGATTGACGTGAAATCATAAGACAACAATCATCGAGGCATTCTAGGTTTTTAGGAATCAATGCTTCTTCTATAAAATGATCGTGTTTCCAGGCATGATTGAAAACAATGAGTAACATTTCTTAATGTTATCAAACTGACACATCTCCCATGAGGGGGTCAAAATGTGAAAACGGATTATAATTGACATGAAATGTAAGAATAAAATTCCTCAAATTATATGTGATAAATTGGAATCAATCATGAATCAGGCCTATTCATGGATTGATCAGTACTATAGAAATTTCATTTTCACATATAGTATCATTTTTCTAATAATGGTAAAATCATATGTGTGGGGATCAAAACTAAAAAATGAGCTCCGATCAACATGAAATATTAGGAAAATGATATTTAAGTCATTTATAATCTTCAAGAAGCATCAATATATGGATAAGATATATGAATTTCTATAATTGATCGGTATGTGATAAACTTGATTTACAAATTTTTATAGTCATTGTTTAACTAATAAGTGTGGTAAGAAGATATTTCAGATTAGCGTTGGATCATTTTTGTATCTGTGATGATTTATGTAGGTGAAAATATATAAACTTTTTTGATTATTATATATATATATATAAACAAAATAAATATGATCAATTTGTATTTTATTTGTATATTTGTTTCTTTTGTATCTTATTTTAGGTTTATTAAGTCATAATAATGGAATGGATTTGGATCTTCTTGGATCATTGGAGGGCTTGGAGTCATTTGGATCACTATATTTGTGAGGATGCATGTTTTTTATTTCTTGTTTTTGAGGATGCCTGCTATTTCTGCTATTTGGAGTTTTTCGGATCACTGGATTTGTGAGGATGTATGTTTTTCATTTCTTGCTTTTGAGGATGCCTGCTATTTCTACTATTTGGAGTATTTTTTTTGTTTTCTATGGATTTGGGCTGTCAAGATGTAAATATTTTTTTAAAATATTCATGGTTATCGACACCCAATGGCAGGCATTAATGATTGTTTTTTCAGCTTTAGTGACTTCTTATAACGGTCTCCCCCTAATCTATTTTTATGGATCATTAGTGACTGTTAAGTGGTCATTAGGAGGGGACCTATAGAGACTGCCTATGGCAGTCTCTAATGGACTTCAGCATCAGGCCAACTGTAAACTCTAATAGAGGTCAGAAGACGGTCTTTAATGACCATTACAGATTTCTTTTGGCTATCCCAAATTCCATTATTTGTAGTAGTGTTCTTTTTTAAATACTCTTTCATGTGTACATCAACATCCACTCATTAAAATATATTTGAGCCTTATTTTCTATTTAATATATTATTAAATATATTTTTACACTCTTGATATATGTGAAAATAATATATTATTTTCTTAATCTTTTATTTCAAGAAAAATAATGATCTTGTGAAGACCTGTAATGACTCACGAATGAAAAATTTCACTCTATTATTTAAAGATAATGCATTTGATTAATAAAAAATGTTTTCTATGTCAAGAAAAACATCATTCATCAAATGAAAAAATGACACCACCAGAAATGGTTGATTGATGAAAATCGCATATGTGTCATACATTGATCCAATGTTAAGTAATCAGTGATGAACATCACATAGATGTTATAATTTACGCTAAAGATAACTGATCATATCAAGAACCCTGAAATTTCATATCTCTTATTAATTTATTCAACTTGAAGGATTCATGTTTGATTATGTTGTATAACAGTTTATAATGTAGATGAAATATTTACTTTGAATATTTATAAATATCTTATTGTTATATTTCTTTTCTCTTTAATTTTATTTCGTATAAAATGGTTGATGAAAATTAAATGTTCATAATGAAAAATAATAAATATTATCTCATGTAAATCATTTATGAGGGTTGATGGTAGTAAATATTTAGAGAGTACAATGATTTTTTTAATATTTATAAAATGATGCATCACTAATGGAGGATATTAGAATAGTGTCTTTTGACATTATATTGAAGGATATCTCCATCAATGAATTATTGTTCAATAAATATCCAAATTAAGGGGAACCATTATTATTTTTCATGTTATTATGTATTATCAATATCATCTCATATAAATCATTTATCCCCCAAAGTGGATGTTTTTATTCATATAGTTCATAAATGAAAGATTGAATTACATAATTTTTGTAATCTGAGATATATTATGAAAATTATTTTTCCAACTCAAGTGGTTAATACAATGATCCTCAAAATATATAAAATTAGTATTTTATACAAGATGATCATTATTGATAAATAATGAATTATCATTCATGAATCATGAAATTAAATTAATGAATTCATTCCCCGATGTGAATTTACTTTTAATTACTCTACTTATTTCCTTCAAGAGAATGAAATTAACTATTCATGAAAAAATTGATATGATTTTTGATACTCATACTAGGAATATTATCATGAATATTTGACAGTTGATAGAGTTTGATCAAATTATTTCTCCTTAATTTGATAAAGTGATTGTTGTTTATGAATTGAAATTTTGGATTATGAAGAGGTGTGTGTTGTGAATCCAGAAGATTATTCTACATTGTTTTTTACTACAATATTCATTGAATTTAAAATATGGGGGGGGGGGGCTCCACTCCCTGGTAGATGTATTTTAAAATAATTTTCGGTATAAAATTTTAAACTATTTTGGGGATGTTCTAAAAAATATGAGGGTGATGGTCCAAACTTGTTATGATTATTTTTTGAATTCATCAACCACCATAAGTGGAAATTATAATGAAAAATATAAGTTTTTATAGTGAAAGATCCTAGATTCCTCATATAGATAGATATTGAGTAAAATCATTATAAATATTATTTTTATTGAATTCTTTAAAATAAGTCATATATAAGTCATTTTTTTCTTGTGTAAGTACATTGACCGGTAGAGAAAATTAATTAAAAGCTCCAAAATAGTTAAAATATTCCTATCTGATAGTAAAAATTCTTAATGATTTGTTATATCTTATGTCTCAATGATATATGTCAATGATATTCTTGAAAATTATTATCATACAGAGACATTTGATAAAAGAGGTACCTCGATATGTAATAGGATTTCATAAAAAAGTAATTATAATGAATTTTTAATGTATAATCGAATAAATAATGATAAAATAGATTTTTTCTAATATATGTATTTTAAAAATATGAAATGATGGTTTAGTCCATCCAAGATCAATTATATTGAAAATACTGATTCATGTATGCACCATCATCAATTATTGATAACATAGTAGACATCCATCAGTAGGAGAATGATGAATTTATTTAATTGATGTAAATCTTCTAAATTATCAATGAATTCATTATCATAATTTATTATGAATTCCCCATGTATAATAATTTACCATGGGGTACCCATTTTTTAGGTAAATTATTTATATAATTAGCATCTAATTTCCAAAAAATTTCCCATATACTTTTGAAGAAGTATATATGGGAATTCCCACCCACCATGTGATCCATTTAAATACTATATGAAAGATGCATCTACTAAATGATCATAGGTGTTATTTACTATTGGTGAGTATACATTACATGCTATGAATTTTGATTAAAATATCTATTAATCATCATATTCTATATATAAAATGGCTCAGATTGACCATTGGAAAAATTATCAAAACACTTACAAGAATGTAACATGTTGGAAATCAATAGTATGATTATACACACCTGAAGTATGGTTGAACTGATTATATAAAATAATTGTTCATCATGTGTAGAAAGTAATAAATATATTTTCCATTGAAGAGAAAAATGAATATATCGACAACATTATATAATTTTTAGATATTTTCCCTATAATGAAACTGGAACGAGAAAAATTATGAGATCTATATCGAATGTTATTGATGATATATTTTCTTTGAATGATTTTAAAACTCATTGATCACAATAGATTTTGACAGATTTCAAAATCACAATAATCGGCATAAATTGTTATGGGATCTTATAAAATGTTCAAAATATAAGGTTTTGGATTGATTATCCAAACTACCAAGACTATTGAATATTTATGATATTATTATAAGAAATGTTCTTCCCTGTATATTTGGATAATTATACATAAATACCAAAAGGGTTTTAAATTCCTGAATAATATTAAAAATTATGAATATTTCACGCAATATTATAAATTATTGGGTTAACTGAATAATATGCACTTTATGTATCCATATTAATTTAGTGAATAATATAAATTGAATTTATCATCCCATAGTTTATATGAATCATTCTATTCATCATATTATTAATCTATTTTGAAAAACATCTAAACTCCCAAATAGTATTCTAAAATCAATGACATATTTTATCATGAAATTACATGTAGTATCCTTTTATTTTGAGTTAATCATCCTGAATATGAAAAATTAATTTTTTTGAATGATTTTACCATTATTCATTAAATCTCTTTCCTATGAGTGATATATTTATAACATGATGGATTGATGAATAAAATAATTATCCCAAAAGGATTAAATATAAATGCACATTTTTTATCCCTGAATGATATTCATGTGCATACGTAACTTAAAAATAACAAGGAACTGTATTATGATGCATGGTAATTTTCTTCCCTGTTCATTGAAATCTAAAGGTTGTAAATTATTATTATTCCAAAATTAAAAACTGAATGTTTTGGTTATTAATTGATTATGACAATTGTAACATCGTGTGATTGTTTATAGTTGTAATTAAACACCACTTTTTACAGATATTTCGTTGGGTCTTGTTTGGGATTATTATGGGTTAAATTTTTACGATTTTTGGACATTATGGGCTGCTGTACAGTTTTCCCAAACCATGCGCCCAATTAAAGAAAAATGTATAACCCAATGTGGTGGAATTATGTATGGTTGGAATGAAGTTAGTTAATATGTTCCTACACTTAGGAAAAACCATGTGGTCCGTTCAAAACGGGTGCACGAATTGTGCACAATTCTTCAAAACTATTCGCTTATTCACAGGAAACCATGCGTGTAGATTTTAATTAATCCAAAAATTGTTAAAAAATTCTTGAACCCACCTTTTTTACCCTTACATGGGATCATTATACCCCTACACAATTTCTATAGTTTTTTGGGCTCCCAAGACCCATTTTTGGATCCTCCAAACTGCATCCAAGGTGGACCGAAACTAGGAAATCCTTATTCAGTCTCTTCATAGTATGGTTTCGTCCCCCGTTCTGTCTCTCCCATGATCTATCTTATTCTGTATAGGGTTTCATGGATACCCATATTAATTTTTGGATCAAATACCCACTAATTTGGATCTAAACCTAGTTTTTATTCATATATCCTTGATTTTTTCATTCTCAATTTAATTTTTCCTTTTACGACTTTCTGAATCGAGATCCGTTGATCCTGAGGTAGGAGGTTCCATCATGATGCCCAATTTATGTTAACCCTAGATTCAGTTTTTCAATTTAATTTTATTGAATTAAATTAAATTTCTTGGTTTTGATTAAATGAATTTCAATTTTTTTTGAAAAACCCAATTCCATTAAATTGGAGTATTTAAGAAAAATGTGTTTTTTTCATGAAATTTGGAAAACTAAAATTCAATTTTATTTGGGTATGTTTGTGGAAATATTTCATATTTAAATTGTTTAAATTTAAATAATAAATTTTTTTCAATTAAATTTTTTAATTTAATTTTGGAAAAATGATTTGATGGAAAATTGTGAAAACCACGAATTCCATTGAATTTGGGATTTGTTCTAAAATTTATGGAATTTGTTTAAAAATTAAATTATTGGATTTTATTGTGAAATTTTATTTTAAAATTGAAAGGTGATTTGATTATAAATACCTATTTGTGAAATGGATTAAATGGTTTTGATATAAATCTTATGGTTTTATCTTGGAAAAATGGCATGTTTTTTTCTTAAAAACCCATTGTTTTTAGATGATAAATTTGCATATTTGAAATTTAGAATGGAGTAAATTGTATTTTAATAATTATTTAAATAAAGTTTATATCATTATTTTGTACTATATCATAATCAAGCCTTTGGTATTTTGTGATTTATTTAAATGACACATTATAATTTACAACATTCTAAAACCTAATATTAGCAAATCACATCCCTTAGGTGATGGTGATGAGTATTCTATGTGATTTTTTCAAAGTTAATTATATACATATTGCAGTTCAACTTGGCTGTGTGGTCCCTATACCCAAGAACTATCTTACCTTGTTAGGCTTATGAAAGTGTTTCTTGCTTGTTTGTATTTCAAATGAATATGTTTCGTTGATTTAAATTATTTTACATGCCTTGTGAATTTATATAAACTTTTTTATATAAAATTTATTATTAAATAAAATTTTGAAAGTTAATTTTTTGTAAAAAACCATTTTTTAAAGTAGTTTCATCAATTCAAATGTGAAGCTTTTGTTTAAAATTTTTCCCTTCATTTTAAATGTAAATATTGATTTGTTAAAAATGTGCTCTTTATATGCCAAACCTATTTTTTGGAAAATTAGAAACATTTATTTTTTTAGTTTGATATTGACATATGTTATGGAATAATTAATGCGACCCTATTGGGATTTTATACTACACCCTACTAGTGCCTTTAGGTGTTTGCATATTACCTCTTTACAGGTTCGAGCAGGGGTAAATCATCTCTTAGAGGTGGTTCTAGATGTTGACCCATGGACTTTGTGAGTTGTGACTCAGTTGGGACCTGGGAAATATATCTTCCTATGTTTCTAGTACAGTCTTATAGTACATGGGATTATTTATTCCTGTTTTATTTTTGGTACACTACTCCCAGTGGAGATTCTTTTTTATACCTAAAGTATTTTTTCATTTTATTTCACAATGATTTTGGAAAAATCATTCCCACTTTAATTTTGTAATATTTCAGTTGAAATCCATATACCCATGAGGATCAGGAACACCCATTGGGATATACCAGGTCCGTATCGACTACCGAGTTACCAGGGTACCCAGGTTGGTTCATGACATGTTGTATTCGAGGAAGGTTAAACTTATTTTCTAGAAGTTAGTGTTATTTATTAAATATTATCAAGACTTAGAAGGTAGTTATGATTTAGTTCCTCGCCATCTCTCACTGTAAAGAACCTTAATTCACCAAGTGTGGTTAGGAAAATACATCTTGAGGATTAGTTATTTTATTTTCCCTATTTTTATTTGGATATAGAGAAATCCACATATTTTTTGTTATATATATTGGGATTAATTTCCATTGTTTCTCCATTTGAGTTTTAATCTGATTTCTTATTTGTTGTATGATGATATTGTGTAGAATCATGCCTATTAGAATATGTTTGAATCAAATCCAAGAGGAAGATTCTGCTAAATCAAAACTAGTGAATCCTCTTGTTGACCTGAGTCTTGTAGAGGTGATTGTGTGCAATGTCCAAGCTCTAGGAAATGCACCACCTCTAGTTCCTATTCAAGCTCTAGTTGTGGAAACATAGAGGGTTGTTCTAAATATTTGTTCTTGAGAGTTAATTTTATAGAAGCCATCACCATTCAAAGGCACAAGTTACCCTTAAGAGGCTAAGGAATGGTTGAGCATGATGGAGCATTTTTTGGGTTCTTGGACACACCTGATGAAATTAAAGTGAAGTGTGCCACCGTCGTGCTGGAATGACTGGGTAGGAGAGGTGGGAAACTATGGTAATAGTGATGAAGCATGAATGATTAGAGTTTAAGGACTTCAAGGTTCTATTCATAAACCAGTTATATCAATATTCGATGTTTTTGGTCGTGACTATAGAGTTTTTCAGAATTGAATAGGCTGACAGGACTCTGACCGAGTATGAAAACCATTTTGCTAAGCTCGTACATTTTGAACCTAATATTTTATTGAATGAGAATATGAAGGCGCAAAGGTATGATTTGAGACTTCATTAGGATATTCATTAATAGGTTTTTGTACTGAATTTTTCTTGTATTTTTGATATGCTAGATATAGTGATAATGGTTGAAATGGACCTAGCTGGTAAGGTTGGGTTATCAGAAATTTCTTTCTCTCAAAGTGGAAGTGTGGGTTCCTTCAATTGAAAGAGAAAGCATCATCATTTTCATGGTATTTCATGACAACAGAGTCATTCTAGACCTCATGTAGTACTAGGAAGTGGTCTTTTTATTTTCTACTAGTTTGGAAAACATGGAGATTCAATGAGGGTTATCATCGATGTACTATAAAATTTGGCTGTTGGGGGTGTTTAGGGAACATACATAGAATCTTCCATGTTTATTATACTCCATGTAGTGGAACGTGGTCATATGATCCTCCAAAAACTATGGGGTAATCAAATGCTTCATGTGTAAAAGGTTTCCATCCATAGGCATCTCAAAGAAAGCTTCTTCACATAGTGGGAGAGTATCCATACAAAGTGGATACATGTCCAATAACCATGAGAGGTACTATTACTATAAATACTTCATTAGTGAAAACTCTATTAGATACAGGTGCATCTCATTATTTTATTTCAACCTGTATTGTTAATCAATTTAATCATCTTATGTATCTTTTATCTTTTGTAATGGATTTTACTACACCCCTTGGTATGAAGAGATAGCAGGGTATCCACTGTCCCTCTTGTGTTTTCTTTCTATCAGATGTCGAGCTTACTTGGATATTTATAGTTCTCAACATGAAACCTCTTGACATTATTTTTAGGATAGATTGGTTTATTGAAAATAAATCCCATATTAATTTTTATTTTCGATGGGGTTTCATTATTACCCCTAGTGGTGTGTGTCGTGTCTTTCAAAGAGAATGGGACCCAAGGTCAAGAAGATCCAAATATTATTATACTGAGTTGGGGAAAGTGATATTTGTGTTTTCCTTTGATATGGAGAGAGAATATTTGAGTGGTGATCTTCCTTTTTTTTTCATCAGGTTTCTAGACATATTTCCTCCAGATGTCTCTATTTTTTCTACATATGGGAGGTTGGGTTTTTTATTGACATAATGTTTGGTACTCTACATATTTGTATTCCCTCTTACTACATGGAACCAGCTTAACTGAAAGAGTTGATTTCCTCATTATATGATCTTTTTCAGAACGGATTTATACACACAAACATGACAAAGTGGGTGGTGCCAGTTCTCTTTACTAAGAATGCTGATAGTTCACTTCACCAATGTGTTGATTACCAAAATTTGAATCAGGTAGCAGTAAAGAAAAACTATCTGTTTCCAAATATTGATGATATCTTTGATCATTTGTAATGGGAAAATTGGTTCTCAAATGCTTATCATCACTCTAGGTACCATTAGTTGAGGATAAAAAAATAATAAATTTAGAAAACCTCCTTTCAAAGTAGGTACAACCATTTTTAGTACATTTTTATGCCCATTAGTATAACCAATGAACCTAAAGTCTTTATGGAATTAATGAAATGGATTTTCCACAAGTATGTTGATACCTCCATGGTAGTATTTGAGGATTAAATTAGTGTTTACTCTATGTCTGAGGATGATCGTGTGAATCATATGACAATAGTTCTTTTTTTGATAAATAACTATCTTTAGGCCAATCTTTAAAAGTGAGACTTCAGGATTCTAGAAGTAAAATTTTTGGGACACATGGTGTTGGAACCTAGTATTTTAATTCACCATGATAATGTAAATGTTATGAAATGGTGACAACCATTGAATGTTTTCAAGATTTAGAGCTTGTTGGGTCTATCTAGGTATTATCATCAGTTCATTAAAGGAATTATCAAAATTGGATTCTCTCATGACTTCTCTACATCATAATGGAGTAATGTTTTCTTGGAATGATAAGTGTGAGAGTTATTTTATTGAGACAAACCATATTTTGACTACTATGTTGGGGTTAACTCTTCCAGAGGCTAGGTAGGGCTATGTTGTCTTCTATAATGCATTGGGTTCAGGTTTCTGTTTCATTATTATGAAAGGTGATCATGTCATTGCCTATGGCTCTCATCAACTTAGGCCACACAGGAACAATTATCCAACCCATGACATTGAACATGTAGTTGTGATGCACGTGATTAAGAGTTGGAAACATTACATTTATGGAGGAAGTTATAACGTGTATTCAGACCATAAGATATTGAGTTATATCTTCTATAAAAAATATTGGAATCTCCACCAGAGGTGTTGGTTGGAATAACTATAGTATTTCAATTTCGTCATTCCATATACCTCAGAGAAAGGTAATGTTGTTGTAGATGATTTGAGAAGTAAACGTCCTAGGAAGTGAAATAATCATTAGAAGAGTGAAAATTTATGTATCTCTTTTCATAGTTCTGTATTATATTATGAGAATTAGGATTCAAGATTTCCATAGATAATTTTCAGTTGGAATCTTCCTTTCTAGAATTGATTATTTTAGAATATCTTGAAATGATTTCTTGTAATTGAAAATCAAATGTTATTAGTGAAATGTTGATTTTATGTGTTTTGATTCTATAATGGAACTTGGAATTTTATGGTTGATTATGTGATAAAACAATTGATGGGTGGCTCCATTATAAACCAAGTATGGGTGGTTACATATAACCTCCAATGCATTGGGTATGAAATTTGTCTGTATGGATATTCTATTTTTTGATATGTGTGGAAGTCGACTGTGTAGTTATTTTATTTAAGTATGTTTATGTCCAAAGTTATCAATATATGTTTGGTGTGATTTATATGGGTTGTATGGTAATATATTGGTTACAAAAGGGTAAGAAATGATATTTTATTCCATTAAGAGTATTTAATAATTCATAATGGTGAAAAGTATTACATATGATAAAGTGTTCAGGGTTTTTTTTTGTTTTGAAAAACTAACAGTTTACAAACTCTGTGTATCCCTCAATGAGATTTTTATGTTCATCCTATGTTTTTGAAATGATTATCATAGGACATAATGTGGAATAGATTCAAGGATGGGATCAAGGAAAATTCATGATGATTAAAACATGGAACTAAAAATATTTATTTTATTTTTAGAGTTTTTATTTTATGAAAAAATATATACTTAGTAGAAGTGTCTAAATGTAATATTCAAATTGTTATGTATATGTTATGACATAATTATATAATGCTCTAAAACTGAAAAGATCCTCATTGTGAATTATTAAATTAATTCAATATTATGTAATGTTTAAGACTGGTTCCTTACAGTATGCCATAATCAAATGGACATGAGATCATGGTGCCTCCTGAAGGCCTCTCCAAAAATGATAAGTAAACTGAGGATCCCTATCTGATACTATAGCTGATTGAACATCATGAAAACAAACAATATCTTTCACCAAGAGATTTCCCAACTCCTCAACTTTGGTTGTTTCAAAAATGGGTTTAAAATAATGGTTAGAGATTATGGATTTTTATAAGGGGGAGGAGGGGCTCTTTAGGAATGTTTGAAAATATTATTTTATTATAAACTGAATTTTGATTTCAAATGGTCCCAAACTCATTTAATTAAAATATCAGGTAAATATTGTTCTCAATACTCTCATACAGTGGGTTTTAAACATGATTAGGGCATAAAATTAACTATATTTTTAGATTTAACCTTTAGTTAACTAATTTAACTTTTACCATGTCATCTTGTATATTCATACTATATGGTTAATATAATTACAATAAAATTCCAAGGGACCAAAAAATGGATCATTAATGACTTTTGAACATTATATATGTCATTTTTCTGAATATTATATTTTTAGGACTATTTTATCATATAATAAAATAGTATTCATTTTAAAAACACATTTATGTCAATTTATAAACTATTCATATGAAGACATTTAAAAAACCGATAAAAACTTTATTATTTTGAACAACATATATTAATTAAAAGATAAGAAGTTATAATCATCCACAAAATTAGTGTATGTAATAAAAAGTTTTAAAATAATTTTTTTAATATTTATAATCTCATTTATTTAAAACATTCATTAATGATGTAATCATCAGATCATCATTGTGTCATAAATAAATTTATTTATTTGATGTCTATAAATTATAAATAAAATACCATGATGTGGAAAAATATTTTTATCTTTATAATTAATATTTATCGTAGAAAATATCACTTATATAACACATTATAAATTTTTGTGAATAAGAAATATATCTTTATGTTACATTTTCCTTAACTTTAAATTCATTTTTATAAAGTGTCATTTCCCTTAAAAGAGGATCTATGGTGTCCCAAAATCGACGTAAAGATTCCCATGGTTGGACATGTATCAAAAAATAGGATTAGTAAATGTGACAGGTTAATTTAATATTATTATAATAATATTTTTTTCCATTATTTATCAGATTTACCTTTTAATCATTGTAAATAAAATATTTTTTGATGTTACTATTCACAATGTCTAAAAATAAAAAGTTACCTATTTACCCAATTTGGACCTCATGATTACAAATATGGAATCAATTTTTCAAAATTCAAATCATAGAAGTTGTCTAAATTAATTTAAATTTAATTCCCGTGGTCAAAACCAAAAAACATGTTTTTAAGAAATAATAACTATCAAAAGATTGACATTTTTTATGTCCAATTTCAAAGTGAAATTACTTCCAATGACCAACATTGGATTAAATAGTAAAAATATAATTTAATTACACTTTAAAACTAATTAAAAATATAATTCTTCCATAGAAATAAATTAGATAAAAAGGAAGTTTTGAATTAAAATGCAGTATATTTCACTATTCATTAAAAAAAGAACATTATCAGAAAAATACCAAGATTTTATCCAAAAGAAATTTTGATTTCATGATTTTAAATAAGAATTTATTTTATCAAATATAACATATAAAAGTGATAAAAAAATAGACTAAAAAGGGTTCTCCATCAAAAGGTGGCATATCGACCTTTTAAAGAATATTAGAGAATTTATGGTTAAAATTGGATTCATTCACATTTTAAGCCTTTATCATTTATTGGATAAATTTAAATACATTTAACGAACATGTTTGATCATAATATGGTAAGTTATACTCAATCCTGCTAATAAAATCTCTAGGCGTTAACTAGAATTTAAAACAATTATTTTATTATTTTTTTCAGTATGACATAGCATTGTGTGCCACATAAGAGTCCAAGGAAACCCATTTTTGCGTGTTGGGTATTCCATCGAACATAGAATCCTCATTAAAGTAAAATTAATTTTATATTTATATATTTTAATAAAATTGAAAATGTTATATTCTTTATTTACCTAGGATGTTACATCCTTCCCTGCTTTTAGAAATTGTGTCCCCGAAATTTTAAAATTGGGCTTGGAAATTTCATTGAAAGTCACAAATCAGAAAAAGAGTCAATAAATCTTTCACTTTAAAATAAAGAAAGAAAGTAAAAAGGTCATATTAGATAACACATATTAGGATTCCATGAAAACAGGGATATGCGGGAGAGACTAAGTGTCAAGTTCTGATGGAGAGTGATAGAAAACATGACCAAGAGAAAGTTAACAACCAGAAAAGCACAAAATTGTGATGGGTTAGATGGTCATTGGTTTCCCAGTAGGAAAAGTAAACAGACTATGTTTTTTTTAAAGTTATATTTCATAATGTCGGATAAATTTATTTAAGATATTGACTAATATCATAAGGAAATATACTTACCTTTCAAGTTGATATTCATCCTTTAAAAAATTTCTACCACAAACTCATATTTTATCCAAACAATGAGTATTCATGATGATATGTTCACTCCTGAAGTGATAAAATCAACTTATAAATAATCACATAATCCACAAAAGATAAACTATATATTTACCCTATCATTAGACATTAACAAAAACCAAAATGGTTAGTACAAGATCAGATAATCCCTGAAAGGATAATCTTTTATAAAATGATATATTACTCTTAATCTCCAAAATTCAACAAAGAGTGCCCAAAGTTCAACAAAGACCATTAAATACCCAATTGTCCTTAAAATTCTTCAATATAATCCAAACAAAGTTTTAAACCTAAAAATAAGAAGGATTTAATCACAGAGTCTTTGACAGTAAATCTTAACATTTATCTCCAAATAACACCCACAACTCTTAATGTCTCATACTGAAAAGTAATTAACATAATCACATATTCTCTATGATATGTTAATCATATCCATAAATAACCCAAATCACTATTTTTCCACAATAAAAACATATATTCTTCCAAAAAAAATTCAACCATTACTCCACAAATTAAATCCTATAATATTCTATTTTTCTTAGGCATATATTGTTTCCCCAAAAGGGAGATCATTTTCAAAAATTAACCCTTATCACTTAATCAAAAAGTCATATTTATACACTAAATATATCCATCTGATAAAAATAAGTTCCTAAAATCAAATTATTCTTGATCCATAAAATCATTTAACTAAAAATAATAAGTCATACTAACCAGGGAATTCACATAGTCCAATGGTTGGTGATAAATCCCAATTGCACTTTGGTTGTGGGTTTGACTACCGCAGATTTGTCAGATGCGATGGGTTGTCACACGGTCTTCATGCTATCATTTTTCAAAAACAATATAATTTTATTACATTCCATAAAATGAGATAAACTCCTCAAAAATAACAATAACATATTTTAACCAAAAATGTTATCTCATACCTTATATTTTCATCCCAAAAAGTAATAACATGTAATTACCTCAAATTCAAGGATCATATAAACCAAAATAGTTCTTTATAACTATATCTACAAAATAAAAGATAATTCTTCCTTGAATAACATTGACATATATCAATCTTCAGGGTTACAGATACAAGAAAAATTCTTCCGAAGTAATCCCATCAACAAAAGATCCTGAATACTTTTAAGAATTTCGTCGTCCTAAAATCTACCATAAATCTTGAAAACATTATATATATACTTTTTACTTATTCAACCATTTCATGATCCATTAAAAATTATTTTTTCACTTAATCTGTAATAATTCATTCCTACAAACAAAATCATGAATTATATCATAGGATTCAATAATATCAAAACAATAGCTATGAAAATAATCCATTCCTTTCTTTGGTCATTGTCAGTTTCCTTATCCTCAATTTGAATGACATTAGGTATTGGTAAACACATATTTGTATGGTCCTGCTAATCCCATTCTTGAACCTTCTTTGTAGGAATTCTATTCGTAAAATGACTATGCACACCACATTTAAAACATTGAATTGATCCCTAAAAAAGAACTTATTTCCCTTTCCTATATTCAACTAGAAACTTCCTTTTTCCAGGGTAAGATCTTACTTTATGACCTTCATTAAAACATCTATAGCATCTTCCTATACCTTTGAAGCATTTTCCTATGTGTTTCCTTCCACATCCTTGACACATAGGTTTTTTTAATATACCTTCCTTTATGATTATTACCTGAACTTTTGTAGGGATTTGTTTCTCACATATACGATGCCTTGTAAAAATCACCAAGTTTTAGGTGGTCAATCATGAATCCAAATAATTGATTGCGAATAACCAAAAGAGTTCTCATTACGTCTCCCATTTCATTCGGTTGATTAATCAGAAAACCATCTCAATTTTATTCACATCCATTGTCACTTGGGTTCCTACTAGATCCATCCATTTAATAAAACAAAAAAGGTTAGGGTGAGTATAATAGTAAAATCATCATATACAATATTATTTGGAGGGTAAACACAAAAATATATTTATTCATGTTTTCTTAAACTCGTTCAATGTATCTAAAATAATTACGACTCTTTCTAATATGCTAACCATTATGGGGTCATAAATTATTCTTAAATAACACCATAACATCTAAAGTTATCTAAATCGACCTCTGATACCAGCTATAAGGACCTGACCTTAAACATTATATAATATTGAACTATGTTAATAATTCACATTGATGATCTTTTCAGTATTATATATTTATAGAATTAGGTCATAACATATACATAATAATTTGCATATTTCATGTAGAAACTTCTACTCAGTATCCATTTTTATCATAAAATAACAACTCTTAAAAGAAAAAAACATGTTTTGATCCATGTTTTAATCAACATGACTTTCCCTTCATCCCATCCTTGAACCTATTACACATTAATTCCCATGATAAACATTTCAAAAACATAGGATGAGCATTAAAGTCTCAGTAAGGTATACACAAAGTAGGAAAACCGTTAGTTTTTGAAAACATCAATTAAACCATGAGTAATTTATCATAAGTAACACTTTTCACCTTTATGAATTAATAAATACTCTTATGTAAATAAAAGAACACTCCTTACCCTTTTGTAACCAAAATATTACCATAAAACCCATATATATCACAAAAAACATATAAAGGTAATTTGGGGAAAAATACTTAAATGGAATAACTATACGGTGAACTTCCACACATATCACTAAATGGAATATCCATACGGATGACTTCCATACCCAATGCATTGGAGGATATAATTTAACCACCAATGCTTAGTTTATCAGGGAACCACTTGTCATTTGGTTAATCATGTAAGCACCCATCAAATGTCCAATTAAAATTATTTGATCATTACAAATAAAATCATCATTTCACCAATAACATTTCTTTTTTAATAATAAGAAATCATTTCAAGATATCTAAATAATCAATCCATTTCAAAAAAATTATTAAAACTAAAAAACCCAGAAAAGAATTAAGGGGTTTCATTTTCATTGTAAAAACATCAGGTCTTATAGAGGATGCCAAATAATGATTACGATGGTGGGGAGGCCATTGACACCACATACGTTTAAAAAATTCCATTTTTCATGTAGTAAAATGCTTAATTGAAAAAGATTCACTTTGAATAAATTTCATTATAAAATGGGTTTATTATTCACCTTGTAGAAGAAGGATTTGTATATTACCAAAACATGCCACAATGAAAGGAGATTGAGACAATTCCCATTACATTGATTGTACCAATAAATTAAGGATAAATCAATGAAATAATTATGTTTGAAAAATATAAATACACCCAATATAATTGGGTATTAAGTGTAAAACAAAAAAAAAATTCATTCACACATATTCATAGCATGAAATAATTATGAAGTAGAAGTTTAACCCAAAGAATGGAAATTGGGTTAAGAAGCCCCCTTATAGAAATTTGATAGGCTAACGACGTCACATTAAAATTCATAAAATGTGTTGAGGAAACAGAAAAAGGTCTGTCATCAAATGGAAATAAAATATACAACAATAAGTATATTGAAGAACATATCCCAACATAAAAAATATAAATTTAAAAGTCATAACATAAAAGATGTCTTCAACTAAAAGAGGAGGGAGAAAGGTTCCCTTTCCAATTTTATAACTTATGAATCATACACCACATGAAAGAAGGATCATACATTGAAGATGTAAATACCAATAAATTAAATTATATTAAATAAATAATACAATATTGGGTAATGTATACAACACAAAAATTTAAATTACAGAAAAACAGAGATAAAATAAATATCATAAATATCATATATAATTACAGTGCCTTCATAATGGCCACCATATAAGGTTGTGGGAGAAGACTTAACAATCATCGTTTTGTGAGGCAGTAGTTTCCCATCCATAGAAACATTATGTTCTATACCCATTAGAAGGAGGTGCGTGTAAGTGTAGTTCGAAACCATCTCATAAAAACAACCTTGTATATTGAGGAAACTTGTTTTGTTTTATAAATAAATAATATTATGATCATAGAGATTAGAGAAGGAAAATAAAAGAAAATAACTTGATAGAAGATGTTACCTTATATCAGGTAACGTCTTTTGATTTGATCCAAATAGCTCTCTTGAATTTCTCTATACCTATGGTAAGACTTCTAGAAGGAATAGAGGGATATTGTTATATTATTTTGGAAGAGTTTGGACAATCCAAGGGGGCTTGAGAGGTGTGAGCAATGGTTAGAGGTGATGGATTTTTATAAGGGAGGGGATGGGATCTTTAGGAAAGAATGAATATATTATTTTATTATAAACTGGATTTTGATTTCAAAAGGACCCCAACTCATTTAATTCAAAGATAAGGAAGGAATTTTTCGAAATAATCTCATCCAATGGGTTTTAAAAAAGTATAGGGCATAAAATTAACCATTTCTTTTAGCTTTAACCGTTAGTTAACTAATTAAACTTTTACCATGTCCTTTTTTATTCATACTACATGGTTAATATATTTACTATAAAAATAAAAAATACCCAAAAATGGATCATTAATAACATTAATATTTGTCATTTGGCCGAATCTTAGATTTTTAGGACAAATTTATCATTGAATAAAATTGTATTCATATTAAAAACTCATTTATGTCAATTTATAAACTATTCATATCAAGGCTTTCAAAAAAACCTATAAAAACATTATTATTTATAAAAACAACATTAATTCAAAGATAAAAAGATAGAATCATCCATAAAATTCGTTTATGGAATAAAAATTTTCAAAATATATTTATTTCAATATTTATAATATCATTTATTTAAAACATTCATTAATAATGTAATTTTTACATCATCATTGTGTCGTACAGAAATTTAGTTATTTGATGTGTAAAAATTATAAATAAAATATCATGATGTGGAAAATATTTTTATATTTATAATGAATATTTATAGCCGAAAATATCAATTATATAACCCATTATAAAAATTGTTTTAATAATATATATATCTTTATGTTAAATTTTCCTTAACTTTATGTAAATTATTATAAAGTTTCATTTTCCCTTACAAGTGGTTCCATAGAGTCCCTAAATTGAGCCAAGGATGCCCATGGTCAGACATGTATCATCAAATAGGATTATTACATGTGATAGGTTAATTTAATATTATTATAATATTATTTTTGTTACCATTATTTACTAAATTTATCTTTTATCCATGGTAAATAAAATATTTTCTGAAGTTACTGTTCACAATGTCTAAATATAAAAGTTAACTATTTACACAATTTATACATCCTGATTAAAAATATGGAATCCATTTTTCTAAATTCAAAACACATAAGTTTCTAAAATTAATTTAAAATTAATTCCAGTGGTCAAAACCAAAAAGCATTTTCAAGAAATAATAACTATCAAAAGATTGACAATTGTTTATATCCAATTTCCATGTGAAATTACTTCCAATGAACAAAATTGGATTAAATGGTAAAAATATAATCTAATTTCTATTTAGAACCAATTAAAAAGATAATCTAACCATATAAACAAATTAGATTAAAAGATAGTTTTGAATGAAAATGTTGTATTTTCACTATTCATTAAAAAATGAACATTATCAGAAAAAACCAAAATTTCATCCAAAGTAAATTTTGATGTCATGATTATAAATAAGAATTTTATTTTTTCAAATAGAACTGATTAATGTGTCAAAAACTAGACTGAAAATTGGTTCACCATCAAAAGGTGTAAAATCGGCCTTTTAAAGAATATTAGAGTATTTAAGGTTAAAATTGGATTCATTCACATTTTGAGCCTCTAACATTTATTGGATAAAGTTAAAGACATTTAAAAAATATGTTTTATCATAATATAATTAGTTTTATTCAATCATTCTAATAAAATGGCTTGGTGTAAACTAAAATTTAAAATAATTATATTAATTTTTTTTTCAGTATGACTCAACGTTGTGGGAAATATAAGACAGAAAGGAAAGCCATTATTGTGTGTAGGGTATGACATAAAACATAGAATACTCTTTAAAGTAAAATTAATATTTAATTCATTAATGTTAATAAATATGAAAATGTTATATTCTTTATTTACCTAGAATGTTACATCCATCCCCTCTTTTGGGAATTACGTCCTCACAATTTTAAAATTGGGTTTGGAAAATTCATTGAAAGTCACACATTGGAAAATGAGTCAATAAAACTATCACTTTAAGAGAAAGAAAGAGAAGTAAAAAGGTTATCAGAGATAACCCAAAATAGGATTCCATGAAAACATAGACATGGAGGAGGAACTAAGTGAAAAGTTCTGAAGGAGTGTGATAGAAAACATGATCAGGAGAATGTTTACAACAAGAAAACCACAAACATGTAATGGGTTAGATGGTCATTGGTTTTCCATTAGGAAAAGTCAATAGAAAACATTTTTGTTTTAAGTTATATTTCATAATGTTAGAGAAATATATTTATGATTTTGACTAAGATCATAAAGAAGTATACATAACATTCATGTAGAGTTTCATCCTTTAACAAATTTCTACCACAAACTCATATTTTATCCAAACGATGAGTATTCATGATGATATGGTCACATCTGAAGCGATAAAATCAACTTCTAGAGAATCAAATAACCCACAAAAGATAAACTATATATTTCCTCTATCTTAAGACATTAACCAAAACCAAAATGGTTAGTATGAGATCAGATAATCCCCAAAAGTATTAAATTTTATAAAAAGAAACATTACTCTTAATCACCCAAATTTAAAAAAGAGTACCCAAAGTTCAACAAAGACCATTCAATAACCAATTGTCCTTAAAATTCTTCACTATACTCCAAATAATGTTTGAAACCCAAAATTATGAAGGATTTTATCACATATTCTTTGACTGTAAATTTTAACATTTATATCCAAATAACATCAATAAATCTTATTGACTCATACTGAAAAGTATTTAACATAATCACATACTCTCTATGATAGGTTAATCATATCCATAAATAACCCAAATCCCAATTTTTCCACAATAAAAACATAGATTCTTCCAAAATAAAATTTCAACCATTAATCCAAAAATTAAATCCAACAATATTCTATTTTTCTTAGGCATATATATGTTTTCCCAAAAAGATATATTGTCTTCCAAAATAAACCTTATCACTTAATCACAAAATCCATTCTCTATACTAAAGATATCCATTTGATAAACATAAGTTCCCAAAATCAACAAAATCTTGCTCCATAAAACCAATTAAATAAAAATAATAATTAATTGATGTTATTAATATTTTCATGACTTATTATATACTCCCTTTACTTATTTTATAAGAAATTTTCATAATTTGTGTCAAATTTTAATGTTTTAATACTAAGTATAATTTTGAGCATTTTTAGAAGTAGTCCAATTTAGTCAGTTTACTATTTTATTTATAAATATTACCCTAATGATCCAAATTTTGTGGTTATTGTTTTTTAGGATTACTAATTCAATATCCATCATTTCATTATAAGGGATCATGGGCCAATTCCATCATTTTGCGGGCTCAAATGGACCACACAATAAGGCCCCCAGAATCTGTGAGGAAATTGTACCATCCATGAAGATTGAATTAATGGGATCAATCCAGAGTTGAAAATTCGTCAATTCTCCTCAAAAATTCTGATAACAATTCTAGGAGTACTTGATAAAACATTCAGGGCCCAACTTCAAGAACAAGGGGCCCAACTACTTCTTTGAAATCCAACCCACCATTTTGAAAGGAAATTAAAATCTAGACACTATTCATGACATATCTCATGATATAATCATCAAATCAAGATTAGATTTTTCATTGTGAAATAAGAGATATAGGTGTCTAAATTTTTTGAAGAAATCATTCGGATTTAATGGCATATTCTTATTAAAAAACCCATTCACATTTTCGACTTTAGAAAGTTTGGAATGAAACAGACAGATTAACTTTGATTAATCAACCGGCCATAACATTGGATCCTTAAGTCCAATGGCCGCCCCATTTTCATAGTAGACAGAGGATATATTTATCTACAACTTTTAAGGAGATAATATCTCAATATTCAGCTATATGATTTATCAAATTGGCAATGCAAGTGGAGGGGAAATTTTGGAATGCAAACAACCCACAACATTGTGCTATAAATACAACCCCCTTCTATCCTTGAAAAGGGTTGTCATTTCAGAGAAATGGAGGATAGGTTGGCATGACCAAGGATCTTCCAAAGCCTTTGGAGGATCTTCCAAACTTATGTTTTTTACTTGAGAAACCATTCCTCCTTGATACCTTTCATTTACCTTTGTGTTGTTCTTCGTTTGTAATATTGTAAGTCTTTTTTTCTATATTTTTTTTAAGGAAAGATTATTATTTTGTATCTCTTATTCTCATACACCTTCTGTAGATTCATATTAATGTTCTTAAAATAGTTTATATACAGTTTAATTCTTTTCTCTTATTTCTCTTTCTAATTCAATCTAAATTTTTTTAATTCGGATCATCGTTCGTGTGTGTGTGTGTGTGTGTGTTCGACGCACAAATATTTTCTTATCCCGTTCTTTTTGTTCTTTTTATAATTCATCACCATTAACATATATTACCGGATTAATAACTATCTTAATGGCTGAGTAAGTCTATTATAGGGCTGAGTCCAAATTTTTGGATTTTAAGTGATTGAGAGTATTTTCTCGATGAATATTCTTCAAATTAACATTGTGTATGTTAGACTTTACATGTCATAGATTAATGACTTGTTTTGTTTAACGTGTGGTTCACATGGATTATTGAAAACATAAATACACTACCATAAACAATATATAATTGATATTAGAACCTTATGTTAAGTTAAGGCTTTGATTAATGCCTTAACACTCAGGAATTCCAATCAACATTATCTTGTCAAGTGGGTGTTAATTTAAATGAAATATAAAGCAAAGATCCAGGATATCACAATATTAACTCCATAAAAATGAACTCACCCATATCTTTATAATTTTTTAAATCAATATTAATAAATCACTCCTTTCATATGCCCTGCAAACAAACCCCCTATCAGAATATAATCAACTAAAAACAAATGACTATTAAAAAGTATCATCACCAAGGATTCGAACCAATTACTCCTATACACATTAGCAGAGCATTGAAACTTTGAACAGTCGATATGTGACAATCGGCTGCTCTTTTCAGTCATACTAACCAGGGACTTTATATAGGACAGTGGTTGGTGATAAATCGCAATCACACTTTATTTGTGGATTTGATTACCGCAACTTTCTTCGACATGATAGGTTGTCACATGGACTTCATCTTGTCCTTTTTCAAATACTATATAATTTTATAAAATTCCTTAAAATTAGATAAACTCCACCAAAATATCCATAACATATTTTAACCACAAATGTTATCTCATACCTAGAATTTTTATCCCAAAAAGTAATAACATGTAATTACCTCAAATTCAAGGATCATATAAACCCAAATGGTTCTTTATAAATATATCTACAAAAGAAAAGATAATTCTACATTGAATAACATTTTTACATATCAATCTTCAGGGTTAAACATACTAGAAAAAGTCTTCCAAAGTAATCCCATCATCAAAAGAGCCTTAATACCTTTAAGCATTTCATCATCCGAAAACTACCACAAATGTTGAATCCATTATATGTATACTTTTTACTCATTAAAATTTCTTCATGAATCACTAACCATTATTTTCTAACTTAATCTATAATACTTCTTTTCTATAAAAAAAATCATGAATCATATCCTAAGATTCAATAATATCAAAACAACAACTAGGAAAATAATACATACCTTTCATTGGTCATTGTCAGTTTCCTCATCCTCAATTGGAATGATATTAGGTATTGGTTAGTATATATTTATATGGTACTGCTAATCCCATTCGAAAACATTATTTGTAGGACATATATTCATTTAATGAACATGAAAAAACCATTTAAAACATTCAATTGATCCCTCAAAAAGAACTTCTTTCCCTTTCCTGGAGTCAACTGGATGCTTCCTTTTTCCCTGGTAGGTTCTTGATTTATGACCTTCATTATGACATCTATAGCATCTTCATGTCCCTTTGAAGCATTTTACTAGGTGTTTCTTTCTAAATCATTGGCACATAGGTTTCTGAATATACTTTCCTTTATGATTATTACCTGAACTTATGTAGATATTTTTTCTCGCATATACGACGCCTTGTAAAAATCACCAAGGTTCATGCAGTCAATCATGAATCCAAATAGTTTATTGAGAATAACCACAAGAGTTCTCATTGATGGTTCCATTTAATTTATTTTCTTAATCAGAAAAACATCACAGTTTTATTCAAATCCATTGTCACTTGGGTTCCGGTAAGATTCATCCATTTAATAAAACAAAAAAGGATAGTGTTAGTATATCAGAAAAATCATCATATATAATCTTATTAGGAGGGTAAACGCTAAGATAGTTTTTTTAATGTTATCTTAAACTTGTTAGGTATATCTAAAATATTTATGACTCTTTATAATATGCTAACCATTATGGTTACGTAACTTAATCTTATATAACACCCTAATATCTAAAGTTATCTAAACCGACCTCTAATACCAACTATAATGACACGAACTTAAACATTACATAATCTTGAACAAAGTTAATAATTCACATTGAGGATATCTTAAGGTTTATAGATTTATTTAATTAGATCATAACATATACCTACCAATTTGAATATTACATTTCAACACATCTACTCAGTATCCATTTTTTTCATAAAATAAAAACTCCTAAAAAAACAACATGTATAGTTCCATGTTTTAATAATCATGACTTTTCTGTGATCCCATCCTTGAACCTATTACACTTTAATTCCAGTGATAAACATTTAAAAAACATGGTATGAGCATAAAAAGCACAGAAAGGGATACACAAAGTAAGAAAACTATGAGTTTTTTGAAACATCAAAAAAAACAATGAGAACATTATCATGAGTAATAATAATCTCTTATATGAAGTAGTAAATAATCTTCACTAAAGAAAATATCATTTAATACCATTTTTTAACCAAAATATTACCATAAAACCCATATAAAACACACATAACATATAAAGGTAACTTGGGAAAAAACATACTTAAATGGAATAACTATACGGTCGACTTACACATATATCACTAAATGGAATATCCATATAGATTAATTCCATACCCAATGCATTGGAGGATATAATGTAAGCACCCATGCTTGGTTTATCGCGGCACCACCAGCGATTTGGTTTATCATGTAACAACCCATAAAATGTCCATATACCATTATATGATCATAACACATAAAATAAACATTTCAACAATAAAATTTCATTTTTAATAACAAGAAATTATTTCAAGATATTGAAATAATATATCCATTTAAAAAATAATTTTTAATACTAAAAAAACCAAAAATGAAATAAGGGGTTTCTTTTTTATTGTAAAAACATTAAGGCTTACAGAGGATGCCAAATAACGATTACGATGGTGGAGAGGTCATTGTTGCCACATACGTTAAAAAATTCCTTTTGTCTTGTAGTAAAATGCTTCATAGATAAATATTCACTATGGATGAAATTAAAAGTCAAAGGGGTTTATTATAAATTTTGTATAAGAAGGATGTGTATATTATCAAAACATGCCACAATAAAAGGATATTGAGACGAAGTCCCTTACAAAGATTGTACTAGTAAATTAAGGATAAATCAATGACATAATTATGTGTGAAAAATATAAATACACCCAATAAAATTGGATATTAAGTGTAAAATAATAAAATTTCATTCACACATATTCATAGCATGGCATAATGAAGAAGTAAATGTATAACCCAAAGAATGGAAATTGGGTTAAGAAGATCCCTTACATAAATTTAACAGCATAACGACATCACTTTAAATTTCAGAAAATGTGTTGATGAAAGAGAAAAGGATCTCTTATCACATGGAAATAAAATTTAAAGAAATAATCATATAGAAGAACATATCCCAACATAATAGAATATAAATTTAATAGACATAACATGAAATATCTCTTCAACTAAAAGAGGAGGGTGAAAGGTTCCCTAACAGATTTGGTAACTTATGAAACATACACCAAATGAAATAATGATCATACAATGAAGATGTAAATACAAATAAATTAAATTATATTACATAAATAATATAATCATGGTCAGTGTATACACCACACAAAAGTAAATATGTGGAAATATAGCCTGAATCACACTGGAATAAAAAGTGAGATGAAAACCCCTTACCTCAAGTCCGACTTGTCTTATTTGTTACTTGTTCATCATGAATAATAATCTTAAGTTAATTTATAAATTATTAAGAACATTCATAAAGATTATTATTCATTTTATACAACTTATTACCTTACTATAATAATTAGATAATTATTTGAGTTCATATCAGACATTTTGTTGATGTTTGGAACTTGAGTAAAAATGAACTTCTTAAAATTACAAAATTTCTATGTGGTAAAAAGTAAATTATCTCCTAAATAATATTAATGATTAAGATATAATACTTTTCCTATATATCCAGTATATTTTTATTTATAATAGTCCATATCTTTTGGTTATAAGAAAATGAAATGCACTGTTCTTGAAAACGGTAAGTCGTACGTACGCATGAACGCTACTTTCATTTCATTATTTTCAATTTTAATGGAATGAAAAAATAATAATACATAGGTATATTATTATTAAATTATAATATCATATTTTATATATGTTAAATTTTTTAATTAACATAATCTTTTATACATTTCATGTATGGCATGAACGAGTCATATCACTTTGAGGGGGTGGTAGTCCTCACTTCCTCAAATGAAATTATAGTATTTATAAAATATAAAAATCATAAAGATATGTTATAAATGATAATTAAAGAAGAATAGACATAAAATAAATATCATAAATGTAATATATCGTTACAGTTCCATCACAATGGTCACCATAAGAGGTTGTAGAAGAAGATTGAATAATCATCGTTTCATGAGGTAGTAGTTCGCCCTCCAGAGAAACCGTTTGTTCTATACCAATTAAATGGAGGGGTGTGTCACTGTAGTTTGAATCCTTCTCATAAAGAAACCTAGTATACCAAGGATACTGGTTTTTTATAAACAAATAATATTAAGATTATAAGGATTGGAGAAGGAAAATAAAAGAAAATAACATGAGAGAATACATTACCTCAAATCTGGTAACTTCTTTTAATTTGATCCAAAGGGATATCTTGAATTACCTTATACTTAGGGTAAGGCTTATAGAAGGAATATAGGGATGCTTTAATCTTATTTGTTTCAATGTTGGAAAATCTAAGGGGACTTGAGAGTAGTGAGTAATGGTTAGAGGTGATTGTTTTTTATAAGGGGAGGATGGGATCTTTAGGAAAGTGTGAATATATTATTTTATTATAAACTAAATTTTGATTTAAAAAGGACACAAATCATTTAATTCAAATATAAGGTGAGTATTTTTCGAAATATTCAAATCTAATGGGTTTTAAAAAAGTTTAGGGAATAAATGAAAACTTTATCTTTTAGCTTTAACCTTTAGTTAAATAATTTAACTTTTACCATGTACTATTATGTATTCACACTACATGGTTAATATATTTACTATAAAATTCTAAGGGACCAAAAAATGGATCATTTATGACATTTTAACAGTATATTTGTCATTTTTCTAAATCGTAGATTTATAGGACTATTTTATCATTTAATAAAATTGTATTCAAATTAAAAACTTATTTATGTCAATTTATAAACTATTCATATCAAGACAATAAAAAACCTATAACAACTTTATTATTTAGAAAAACCTAAATTAAATAAAATATAAAAAGTCATAATCATCAATAATATTCATGTATTGCGTAAAAATTTTAAAATAAATTTATTTTAACATTTATAATCTCATTTATTTAAAACATTCATTAATGATGTAATCATTACATCATCATTATGTCACACAAAAATTGATTTATTTTTTGTCAAAAAATTATAAATAAAATACCATGATATGGAAAATATTTTTAGATTTTTAATGAATATTTATAGATGAAAATATTACTTATATAACCCATTATAAATATTTTTTTAATAAGATATATATCTTTATGTTACATTTTCCTTTAAATTAATTTTTATAATGTCATTTTTCCTTACATGTGGCTCCATGGAGTCTCAAAATCGACCCAAGGATGCACATGGTCAGAAATATATCAGCCAATAGGATTATTCCATGTGATAAGTTAATTTAATATTATTATAATATTATGTTTTTACTATTATTTACCAGATTTACCTTTTAACCATGGCAAATAAAATATTTTCAAAAGTTAATATTCACAATGTCTAAAAATAATAGTTACCTATTTACTCAATTTGGACCTCCTAATTACAAATATAGAATCCATTTTTCCAAATTCAGACCATAGATGTTGCCGAATTTAATTTAAAATTAATTCATGTGGTCAAAACCAAAAAGCGTGTTTTTAAGAAATAATAACTATCAAAAGATTGAATTTTTTTATGTCCAATTTCAAAGTGAAATTACTTACAATGACCAACAATGGATTAAATGGTAAAAATATAATCTAATTACACTTTAAAACCAAATAAAAATATAATCTAACAATACAAATAAATTAGATTAAATGGTAGATTTGAATTAAAATTTAGTATTTTTTAATATTCATTAAAAAATGAACATTATCAAAAAAATACCAAAATTTCATCCAATATAAATTTTCATGTCATGATTCTAAATAAGAATTTTATTTTTTGTCAAATATAACATATAAAAGTGACAAAAACTAGATTGAAGAAGGGTTCACCATCAAAAGGTTGCAAATCGACCTTTTAAATAATATTTGAGTATTTATGGTTAAAATTAGATTCATTCACATTTTAAGCCTCTAAAATTTATTGGATAATGGTATATACATTTAACAGACATGTTTCAGGATAATATTGATAGTTCTATTCAATCCTAACAATAAAATTACTAGGCATTAACTACCATTTAAAATAATTATATTATTATTTTTTTCAGCATGGCTTTGCATTGTGTGCAATATAAGACTTCAAGGAAACCCATTATTGCGTCTCAGGTATTCCATCGAACATGTTATCCTCTTTAAAGTAAAATTAAAATTTAATTCATAAATGTTAATAAATATGAAAATTTTATATTCTTTATTTACCTAGGATGTTATATCTTTCCCCGCTTTTGGTAATTATGTCCTCACAATTTTAAAATCGGGTTTGGAAATTTCATTTAATGTCACACATCAGAAAAAGTGTCAAAAAAACTATCACTTTAAAAGAAATAAAGAGAAGTAAAATGGCCATCTGTGATAACCCATAATAGGATTCTATAAAAACATGGATATGAAGGAGAAACATTGTGTCATGTTATGATGGAGTGTTATAGAAAACATGATCAAGAGAAAGTTAACAACAAGAAAACTACAAACTTGTGATAGGTTTGATGGTCATTAGTTTCTCAGTTGGAAAAGTAAACAGACAACATTTTTTTATTATTTTACATTTCATAATGTTAGAGAAATTTATTTATGAGATTGACTAAGATCATAAGTAAATATACTTACCTTTCATGTAGAGTTTCATCCTTTAATAAATTTCTACCAAAAACTCGTCTTTTATCCAAATGATGAGTATTCATGATAATATGGTCACACCTAAAGTGATAAAATAAACTTTTAGAGAGTCACATAATCCACTAAAGATAAACTATACATTTCCTATATCTTTAGAAAATAACCAAAACCAAAATGGTTAGTACAAGATCAGATAATTCTCCAAAGGATAATCTTTTATAAAAAGAAATATAACTATTAATCACACAAATTGAACAATGAGTACCCAAATATCAATAAAGACCATTAAATACACAATTTTCCTTAAAATTCATCAATATAATCCAAACAATGTTTGTAAACCAAAATTATGAAGGATTTATTAACATATTCTTTGACAGTAAATATTAACATTTATCTCTAAATAACATCTACAACTCTTAATGTCTCATACTAAAAAGTAATTTACATAATCACATATTCTCTATGATAGGTTAATCATATCCATAAATAACTCAAATGTCTATTTTTCTATAATATATACTTAGATTCTTCCATAATAAAATTTCAACCATTACTTCACAAATTAAATCCCATAAAATTCAATTTTTCTTAGGCATATATTGTTTCCCAAAAAGAGAGATTGTCTTCCAAAATTACCATTATCACTTAATAATCAAATCATTTTTATATACCCAAGATATCCATTTTATAAACATAAGTTCCCAAAATCAACTTATTTTTGATCCATAAAATCATTTAACTAAAAATAGTAAGACATACTAACGAGAGACATCACGTAGGCCAGTGGTTGGTGATAAATCCCATTTGCACTTTGGTTGTGGGTTTGGTTACCGCGGCTTTGTCCGACACAGCGGGTTGTCACACGGCCTTCATGTTGTACATTTTCAAAAACTATATAATTTTATAACATTATATAATATGAGATAAACTCCTCAAAAATAACCATAACATATTTTAACCACAAATGTTATCTCATACCTTGCATTTTCATACCAAAATTTAATAACATGTAATTACCTCAAATTCAAGGATTATATAAACCCAAATGGTTCTTTATAAGTATATCTTTAAAAGAGAAGATAATTATTTATTTAATAACATTTTCATATATCAATCTTCAGGGCTACAC
Source organism: Viscum album (assembly GCA_963277665.1). NCBI lineage: Eukaryota > Viridiplantae > Streptophyta > Magnoliopsida > Santalales > Viscaceae > Viscum > Viscum album. The sequence continues at coordinate 651,010,952 of OY728151.1, read as the reverse complement.
ATACAAGAAAAAGTCTTCCAAAGTAATCTCATCATCCAAAGAGCCTTAAAACTTATAAGCATTTCATCATCCAAAAATCTACCATAAATTTTGAATCCATTATATATATACTTTTTACTTATTAAACTTTCTTCATGATCCATTAACCATTATTTTCTAGCTTAATCTGTAATACATCATTCCTATAAACAAAATCATGAATCATATCCTAGGATTCAATAATATCAAAATAACAACTAAGAAAATATTTCATACCTTTCATTGGTCATTGTCAGTTTCCTCATCCTCAATTGGAATGACATTAGGTATTGGTAAACATATTTTTGTATTGTCCAAATAATCATATTCTCGAACATTCTTTGTAGTACTTCTATTCATATAATGACCATGCACACCACATTTAAAACATTCTATTGATCCCTCAAAAATAACTTCTTTCCTTTTCCTGGAGTCAACATGATGCTTCCTTTTTCCCTGGTAGGATCTTTCTTTATGACCATCATTACAACATCTATAACATATTGATATCCCTTTGAAGAATTTTCCTAGGTGTTTCTTTCTAATCCTTGACACATAGGTTTTGGAATATACTTTCCTTTATGATTATTACCTAAACTTCCGTAGGGATTTGTTTCTCGCATATACGAAGCCTTGTAAAAATCACCAAGGTTCAGGTGGTCAATCATAACTCCAAGTAGTGTGTGGAGAATTACTACAAGAGTTCTCAATGCTGCTAAAATTTCATTCATTTTCTTAATTATAAAACCATCACAGTTTTCTTCACATCCATTGTCACTTGGGTTCCTGCTAGATCCATCCATTTAATAAAACAAAAAGGTTAGTGTGAGTATATCAGTAAAATCATCATATACAATCTTATTAGGAGGGTAAACACTAATATATATTTATTCATGTTATCTTAAACTCATTCGATATATCATAAATAGTTATGACTCTTTCTAATATGCTAACCATTATGGTTATGTAACTTATGCTTAAATAACACCCTAACATCTAAAGTTATCTAAACAGACCTATGATACCAACTATAAGGACCCGACCTTAAACATTACATAATCATGATCAAAGTTAATAAATCACATTGAGGATATTTTCAGGTTTAGAGATTTGTATTATTAGGTCATAACATATATATAACAATTTGAATATTATATGTAGTAATTTCTTCTGAGTATCCATTTTTTTCATAAAATAGAAACTCTTAAAAGAAAAAAACCTGCTTAGTTCCATGTTTTAAAAATACGGACTTTTACTTGATCCCATCCTTAAACCTATTACACTTTAAGTCCCATGATAAACATTGGAAAAACTTGGGACGAGCATAAAAATCTCAGTAAGGGATACCCAAAGTAGGAAAACTTTTAGTTTTTCAAAACATCAAATAAACCATGAGTACTTTATTGTAATTAATACTTTTCACCTTTATGAAGTAGCAATTACTTTTTACTAAATAAAAGATAATTTTTTACCTTTTTGTAACAAAAAATATTACCATAAAACCCATAGAAAGCACACATAACATATAATGGTAACTTGGGAAAAAACATACTTAAATGGAATAACTATACAGTCAACTTCCACACATATCACAAAATGGAATTGCCATACATATGACTTCCATAACCAATGCATTAGAGGGTATAATGTAACCATCCATTCTTTGTTTATCATGACACCACCTGTCATTTGGTTTATCACGTAACCACCCATCAAATGTTCAAGTACCATTTTATGATCATAAAACATAAAATCAACATTTCACCAATAACATTTCATTTTTAATAACAAGAAATCATTTCATGATATTGAAATAATAAATACATTTCAAAAAAAATATTATACCAAAAAACATAGAAATAAAATAAGGGTTTTCTTTTTCATTGTAAAATCATTAAGGACTTTAGAGGATGCCAAATAACGATTACGACGGTGGGGAGGTCATTGTCGCCACATACGTTAAAAAATTCCTTTTGTCGTGTAGTAAAATCCTTCAAAGAAAAAGATTCACATTGAATGAAATTAAAATTCAAAGGGGTTTATTATATACATTGTAGAATAAAGATGTGTATATTATCAAAACATTCCATAATTAAAGGATATTGAGATGAAGTAACTTACAGTGATTGTACCAATAAATTAAGGATAAATAAATGAAATAATTACGTGTTAAAAATATGATTACACCCAATATGAGAAGATATTATGTGTAAAACGATAAATGGTCATTGACAAATATTCATAGAATGAAATAATCACGAAGAATAAGTTTAACCCAAATAATAGAAATTGGGTTAAGAAGTTCCCTTTCATAAATTTGACAGCCTAATAATGTCACTTTAAAATTACAAAAATACGTTGATGAAAGAGAAAAGGGTCTATAATCACATGTAAATAAAATGTAAAAAAATTTGAATATAGAATAAAATATCCCAACATAATAAAATGTAAATTTAAATGATGTAACATAAAAGATGTTTTAAACTAAAAGAAGAGTGTGAAAGGTTCCCTTACCGATTTGGTAACGTATGAAACATACACAACATGAAATAAGGATAATACAATGAAGATGTAAATAACAACAAATTAAATTATATTACATAAATAATACTATAATTGGAATTTTGTACACCCCACAAAAGGAAATAGTTGCAAATATAACCTGAATCTCAGTGGAATAAAAATTGAGATGAAAACCCCTTACCTCAAGTCTGACTTGTCTTGTATGTTTCTTGTTCTTCATACATAATAAAATTAAGTTAATTTATACATGGATAAGATAATTTTATAAGTTTATTATTAATTTTATATCACTTATTACCTTTCTATAACAATTAGTTATTTATTTGAGTTCATATCATGCATTTTGTCGATGTTCGAAACTTGAGTCAAAAAATGAACTTGTTATAATTACAAAATGTCCATGTGATAAAAAGTACATTATATCCCAAATTATATTAATGATTAAGATATAATATATTTCATATATATCCAGTATATTTTTATTTATAATAGTCCATATCATTTGGGTTTATGAAAATGAAATGCACCATTCATGGAGATGATAAGCTGTACGTACGCATGAACGCTATTTCATTTCATTATTTTAATTTTTAAAGGAATTAAAACCATATTATACATAGGTGTATTATTATTAAAGTATAATATAATATTTTATATATGTTGAATAATTTCATTAACATCATCTTTTATACGTTCCATGTATGGTATGAATGAGTTATATCATTTTGAGGGGGCGGTAGTCCTCACTTCCCCACATGAAATTATTGTATTTATACAACATAAAAAGAATAAAGGTATGTTATCAATGAAAATTAAGGAAGCATATGGATAAAATAAATATCATATATAATTATATTTCCATCATAATGACCACCATAAGAGGTGGTAGGAGAAGATTGAACAATCATCATTTTATGAGGTAGTAGTTCGCCGTCCATAGAAACAATATGTTCTATACCCATTAGATGGAGGTGTGTGTAAGTGTAGTTAGAATAAATCTCAAAAAAACAACCTTATATATTTAGTATAATATTTTTTATATAAACAGAGAATAATAAGATCATAGGGATTGGAGAATAAAAATGAATGAAAATAACTTGAGAGAAGATGTTACATCAAATCAGGTAACTTCTTTTGATTTGATCCAAAGGGATCTCTTGACTTGCCTTATACATAGGGTAATGATTCTAGGAGGAATATAGGGATGTTTTAAACTTATTTGGGTATAATTGGGACAATCCATGGGGGTTTTCGAGGTTTGAGTAACAGTTATAGGTGATGGCTTTTTAAAAGGGGGAGGAGGGGATCTTTAGGAATGTTTGAATATATTATTATATTATAAACAAAATTTTGATTTAAAAAGGTCCCAAAAATCATTAAATCCTAAGATAAGGTGAGTATTGTTAGAAATAATATTATAAATAGGATTTAATCATGTTTATGGAATAAAATAAACCTTATCTTTTAGCTTTAACCTTTAGTTAACTAATTTAACTTTTACCATATCCTCTTGTATATTCATACAACATTGTTAATATATTTAATATAAATTCCAAGAGACCCGAAATGGATCATTAATGACATTTTTAACATTATATATTTCATTTTTCCTAATTTTATATTTTTAGGACTATTGTATCATTTAATAAAATTGTATTCATTTTAAAAACTAATTTATGTCAATTTATAAACTATTCATATCAAGACTTTTAAAAAACATATAACTACTTCATTATGTCAAAAAACCTACATTAAATGAAATATATAAAGTTAAAATCATACATAAAATTATTGGATGGAATAAAAAGGTTCAAAATAAATTTATTTTAATATTTATAGTCTTATTTATTAAAAATAATCATTAATAAGGTAATCGTTACATCATCGTTGTGTCATAAATAAATTTATTTATTTGATGTCTAAAAATTATAAATAAAATACCATGATGTATGAAATATTAATATATTTATAGTGAATATCTATAGTTTAAAATAACACTTATATAACCCATTATAAAAATTGGTTTACAAAGAGATATGTTTTTATGTCATATTTCTTTAACTTTAAATTAATTTTTATAGTGTCATTTTCACTTACAAGTGGCTCCGTGGGGTCCCCAATTCGACCCAAGGATGCAATGGTAAGACATGTATCATCCAATAGGATTACGACATGTGTTAGGTTAATGTAATATTATAATAATATTATTATTTACCCTTATTTACCAGATTTACACTTTAACCATGGTAAATAAAATATTTACTGAAGTTACTATTCATAATGTCTAAAAATAAAAGATACATATTTACACAATTTGGACCTCCTAATTCCAAATATGGAATCAATTTTTCAAAATTCTAAATAATGAAGTTGCAGAAATTAATTTAAAATTAATTCCCATTGTCAAAACCAAAAAACTTGTTTTTAAGAAATAATAACTATCAAGAGATTGGTATTTGTTTATGTCCAATTTCAATGTGAAATTACATAAAATGACCAAAATAGGATTAAATGGTAAATATATAATCTAATTAAACTTTAAAACCAAATAAAAAGTTAATCTGACCATAAAAATAAATTCGATTAAAAGGAAGTTTTGAATTAAAATGTAGTATTTTTCACTATTCATTAAAAAATGAACATTATAAAAAAATACCAAAATTTCATCAAAAATAAACTTTGATATCCCAATTCTAATGAAGAATTTAATTTTATCAAATAGAACATATAAAAGTGACAAAAACTAGATTTAAAAAGGGTTTCCCATCAAAAGGTGGTAAATCGACGTTTTAAAGAATACTAGAGTATTTATACTAAAAATTGGATTAATTCAAATTTTAAGACTCTAGATTTTATTAGATAGAAGTAAAGACATTTAAGAAACATTTTTAATCATTATATGGTTAGTTATATTCATTCATTCTAATAAAACTTCATGGCGTTAACTACCATTTAAAATAATTATATTTTTATTTTATTAAGTATGACTCAACATTGTGTGCAACATAAGACTTTGAAAAAACTCATTGTTACGTGTCAGGTATGAAATCGAATATAGAATCCTATTTAAAGTATAATTAATATTTAATTCACAAATGATAATAAATATGAAAATGTCATATTTCTTATTTACCCAGGATGTTACACATAACATCCACAATCGGATGGATATACAGAAAGGGCAATACTGATTAGTGAGGAGATGATTTGTTCTTGTGTTGTTGACTTTGGTGGGGATTGGGATGATCATTTGGGGTTGTTTGATTTTTCTTATAATAATAGTTACCATCCCATGATTAGAATTCCTCTTTTTAGGCCTTTTATGGATGGCCTTGCAGATATCCACTATGTTGGTTAAAGGCTTGTGAAAGTTCTTTAGTTGTAACAAGTTTGGTGCAAGATAATACATTAATGATTAAGTTGACTTTTCATATAATGGTGAAAACACGTAGAAAATATAATTCTTATGGAGATCGTCATCGCAGGCCGTTAGTATTGTCATTTGGCAACCAGGTGTTTTTAAAATATTCACCCTGGTTGGGTCATTGATGGGTTGGGAAGTAGGGAAAACCTTCTCCTTGTTTTGTGGGAACTTTTTAGATTATTGATAAGGTGGGGAATGTTTCTTACCATTTACAACTTCCACAATATATGACGTCGATACATAACATGTTCCATATATATCATCTATGAAAGTATATATCTGCTCCATATCATGTTCTGAGTTGGCGTGATCTTGAATTTGAACAAGATTTATTCGTCACTAAACAACCAATCAGGATAGATGATTCTGAAACCAAGGTACTTCATGGGTCGATGATACCTTTGGTTCGAGTTCTATGGGATCATGGTTCTGATAATCATGAGACTAGGAGAGGGACAGATTGATGAGAGTGGAGTGGCCTCATATTATTGTCATGGAAGAATCTGACTATGATTTTTTGGGACATAATGTTTCTATGGTGGGGAGGTTATACTATCCTCTTACATTTTATAAATATTTGTAAACCCAAATTTTTATTGATATTTGGTTTGGTATATTTTGGGGTTATCTTGTGTTAAAATTTTATGTGTTTTAAAAATTTTGGGATTGTGCATGGTTTTCCCAAACCATGTGCCATATTAGAGCGAACTGTGCAACTGAGGATGTTGGGATTTTGTAAGGCCGACACCTGATTAGTCAAGATATGCACCCTATTAGGAGAAACCATGTGTCCCATTTAAAAGAGGAAAACAACTTGCGCAAAGTTTTTCTAAACTGTGCATATCTACATAGGAAACCATTCATATGACATTAAATTGATCTAAATATTGTTAAAAAATTTACCAAAACCTCCTTCTTGACACCCTCATATTCTTATTCAACCCCTATACATTTTATATAGGTTTTAGGGCCCCCAAGAATAGTTTTTATCTCCTCCAAACCCCTTCTAATGAGGATTGTTTCTTGGTGATCCATGCTCGGTCTCTTTCTAATAAGGTTTCTTACCCATTCCCTATTTCACATGATCTCTCTTCTCCTCCCTTGGATTCGGGGGAACAAAATTTTTATTTTTGGACAAAATACCCACATTTTTGATCTAAATTTACGTTTGATTCACAAATCCTTATTTTCGTCATTCTTCATTGGAGTATTTCATTTACGGCTTCATGATTCGAGATCCATTTATCCCTTTTTTGGTGGTTCCATCATGATGCCCAATTTAGGTTTACCCTAAATTTCTTTGTTTAATTTCAATTGTTTAAATTAAATGAAATTTCTTTGTTTTGATTAAATATATTTCAATTATTTTGTTGGAAAAACACAATTCCATTAAATTTGGGATATTATGAACAATGGGTTTTGGACATGAAATAGGAAAACCTCTAATTACATTGAATTGGGGTGTACTTATGGTAATTAGTGAGATTTAAATTGTTAAATTTAAATTATGAAATTTTTTTAAATAAATTTTTTAATTAAATTTTTGAAAAGGGATTTTCTGGAAATTTTTTAAAACCCCCAATTCTATTGAATTATGGGTTTGTTATGAAATTGACGTAATTTATTTGAAAATTAAATTATAGAATTTTTTATGAAATCATATTATGAAATTTAATGGAGAATTTATTTCAAATCCCTATTTGTGGAAATGTATTAAAATAGTTCTGATAGAAACCTTATGGTTTTATCTTGCTGAAAAGACTTGTTTTTTTATTAAAACTCTTTATTTTTTCAAATGAAAAAATGGAATATTTTAAATAGAGAATAGGATTAATTGTATTTTAAACATTCTTGAAATAAAATTTCCATCATTGTTTTTTACTAGAACGCATGAAATCCTTACTTAGTCAGTGAGTTATTTTGTTGAAAGATTACAATTTACAATGTTCTAAAACATAATATCATCACGTCACATCCCTTAGGAAATGGTGAATAATCCTATTTGGTCTTGATTAGAAGGGACTTATGTACATTATATAGTTCTCATTGAGTATGAGGTTCCCATATAATGGAACTATCATACCTTATTAGGAATATCTTAATGGTGGGGAGACCGTTCTTGATTGGTCCTTCTCCGCTAAAGGCATTCAATGCTTTTAGACAGATTTTTGGTACCATCTTTGGTAAAGAATGATATAATGGGGCGTTTACATAGTTCTCAATGAGAAGTTCACCTAGTAACCGTGAAGATGTTCTATGATATGTGGTGGTAGTTCTGGTTTCCAGGTATGAGACGGGGCATCACTATGTTTTTCTATCATTGCTATATGTTCCAACAGGTGAAGGCCAACAACTAGAAACCTTCGGGTTTGTGACAACAACTCCCAATCCCTACATGGAAGTGGGATGATATCTTTGTGGATTTATTTGTTGGGTTTTCATGTACCCATAGAAATAAGAACACAATATGGGTTGTGATCGATATGTTGACCAAGTCGGCTCACTTTTTACCCATCCATGATATAGCCAATGTTTAGGAGTTGCGAAAAATCTATAGGAAATAGATTATTCATTTTCATGGAGTTAAATATGCTATATTCTATGATATGGGGCCTTGGTTTACTTCTAATTTTTTAGAGGCCATCAGGAGGCATGATGGTCTCATGTCCATTTGATTATGGCATACCATCTAAAATCAAATAGAAAGAAAGAAAAGGATATAAAAATTATTGAGGATATGATTTGTTATTGTGTTCCCAACATTGGTGGGTCTTGGGATGATCATTTGGGACAATTTGATTTTTCTTATAACAAGTGTTACTGGCCCGTGATTAGATTGGATAATTTTGAGGCCTTTTATGTATAACCTTAAAGATCTCTATTGTATTGGTCAGAGGTTGGTGAAAGTTCCTTAGTTGGACCTTGTTTTTTGTAATGGATGACCTCAATGATTTAGTTAAATCATTATATAATGTTTATGGAATAAATGAAATATATGTCTTATGATTATCATCATCATAGGTTGTTAAAATTATCAATTGGCAACCAAGTGTTCTTGAAAGCTTCACCCTGGTTGGGTCATCGATAGGTTGGAAAGTAGGGGAAACTTTCTCCTTGTTTTCTGGGACACATAAAGGTTTTTGATCAGGTTGGGAATTTTTCTTACCATTTAGCACATCTATCATTGCTGATTTTGATAAATAACGTGTTCCATGTATCCCATTTATGAAAGTATCTATATGATTCATCTCTTGTTCTGAGCTGGCGTGAATTGTAAGATGAAGTTGGTTTATTCATGACTGAACTACTAGTTAGGTTAGTTGATTCTAAAACCAAGGTACTTCATGGGAGGAATATACCTCTGTTTAAAGTTCTATGGCAGCATGGTTATAATAATCATGAGAGGTGGAAGAGGTAGGGACTGATGAAGGAGGAGTGACCTAATCTTTTTGGCATGGAAGCTTTTAACTAGGATTTATTGGGATAAAAAGTATCTATTGTTGGTGGGGGGGGGGTTGTTACAACCTGTTACTATTTATAGGTATTAATAAACCCCTCTTTTTACTGAGATTTGGTTGGGTCTCGTTCGGGGGTTATTTTGTGTTAAATTTTTAAGATTTTTTAACATTTTGGGCTAGTGCATGATTGGGGCACGGTTTTCCCAAACTGTGCGCCCTCTCAGAGTAAATAATGTAACATAAGATAACATGATTTTGAATATTTGGTTCATGGTTATTCAATCCATGTTCCCTATTAGGATAAACCATGTTCCCCATTTAAAATAGGTGAACAAATTGTGCATAGCTTCTCTAAACTATGTGCATCTCCCCATTAAACTATGTGTACAACCTAAATTAATCCAAAAAATGTTAAAAAATTACCAATCGCTACTTTTTGGCCCTCACCTAAGATCATTCGACCCCTACATGATTTATATTGGTTTTAGGGCTCCAAATTACTATTTTTGGATCCTCAAAACTCCTTCTAAGGTGTATCACAGCTAGGCGCTTCTTGTTCGGTCTCCTCCTGGTAAAGTTTATTACCCAGTTCGTTATCTCCCACGATCTCTCTTCACCTCAGGATTATGTGGATAACTATACTGATTTTTTATCTAATACCATCTTTTTGGATCTATACCTAATTTTTATTCACATATCCTTGTTGTCATCATTTTTTGATATAGTTTTCTGTTTAAGGCTTCATGATTCAAGATCCATTGACCCTGAGGTAGGTGGTTCCATCATGATGCCCAATTTATTTTAACCTAAATTAATTTTTTTTAAGTTCAATTATTTTAATTGAATGAAATTTATTAGTTTTTATTTATTTTCATTAAATTATTTTGTTGAAAAAACCTCAAATCCATTAAATTTGGGTTTTTATGAAAAATGGGTTTTGGGCATGAAATTAGAAAACCTAAAATTCCATTGAATTATAGAATATTTATAGAAATTAGTGAGATTTAAATTGGTTAAAATTAAATTGTGAAATTATATCAATTTAATTATTGAATTTAATTTTAGAAAAGGTATTTGATTGAAAATTGAGAAAAACCCCAATTCTATTGAATTGGGGGTTTTTTCACAAAATTTATGGAATTTATTTTAAAATTATATTATTAAACATAATTGTGAAATTGAATGGTGAATTTATTTCAAATCACTATTTTTGAAAATGGATTAAAATGGGATTGATTGAAACCTTAAGGATTTATCTTTGTGAAAAGACATGTTTTAGATTAAAACCCCTTTATAGTTTTTAAATTGAAAATTGGCATATTTGAAATAGAGAATGGGATGAATTTTACTTTAAGAATTATTGAAATAAATTGTCCATCATTGTTTTTTACTAGATCACAAGAAAATAGTAGGTATTCAGTGACTTAGTTGGTTGAAACATTACAATTTACAACATTCTAAAACCTAATATCAATACCTCACAACCCTTAGGTGATAGTGAAGTGTCCTCTTTTGCCTTAGTTCAAAGGGACTTATGTATATTATTAATTTTACTTTAAGTATGGGGTCCCTATAGCATGGATCTATCATACCTTATTAGGAACATGACCATGTTACCTTCTTGTTTGTATTTCAAATGAATATATTCCATTATTGTAAACTATTTTACATGACTTGTCAATTTATATAACCTTTTTTATATAATATTTTTATTTAAGCTATTTTTTAATGTTCCATTTTTATAAAGCACTCTTATTGAAATTATTTCCATCAATTGATATATAAAGATTTTTTTAAAAGTATTTCCATCATTTTAAATATATAAAATGATTTTTTTAAACTGTGATCATTATATGACAAACCAATTTCATTGAAAAATTGGAAGCACTTATTTGGTTAATTTGATATTGGCATCTGTTATGAAATACATGGTGATACCCTACTGGGATTTTAGCTCACACCATACTTGTGCCTTCAGTTGTTTGTAGATTACCTCCTTCCAGGTTTGATAAGTGGTAAAGCATATCTTGGAGGTGGTTCTATCTGTTGACCCCCATACATGGTGTGTTGAGTCTTAGTTGGGACTTGGGAAGTATATATTTATGTGCTTCTAGTACATTTTTGAGGTACTTGGGATTTTTATGACTATTTTATTAATGGTACAGTACTCCCAGTGTATCTTCTTTTGCATCCATACCATATATTTTCTTTTTCTTCCACAATTTTTGATGAAAATCATTACCACTTTCATGTTATATGATGTCAGGTACTAGTCACCGACTTGTGGGAATCTGGAACACACTTCAGGCTATGTCAAGGCCACCTTAGTTATCAGGTTACCAAGGTATCTAGGCTGGTTCGTGATAGATATTATATGAGTTTAATGATGTAGATATGATAATTAGGAGTGGGATACCTAACTATTGTAATCTTTTTTTCCTTATTATTTTTTCCCATTGTCTTTTCTTGATAAAGTTTTTAATGAACCAACACTCTAAAGACTTGATGCTATTGTACTCTTTCTCCCTAATCAATGGTTTTCCCCCTGAATGGTTTTTTCCTTTAAAGGGTTTTTAATGAGGAAATCATACATAATAATGGATATCTAAGGTAATTTTATGAATATTTATAATTAATGGAAAATTTTTTTCTTCCTAGTTTTCAATAAAACCATTCATTATTACCTATGGTATTCTTACCGTGTCCCAAAGTCATAATTAAATAATAATATTAATTGATGTCCTAAAGAAATGATTAAATGATATAATTAGGGGGATTTGTGAACATTTCACTTTTTTTCCATTCTTCATGTTTTCTAATTATGTTTTCATAATAATGTTTTTAATGAGGTAGCATGTTATGGAATTCAATTACATTAGCTTCACATTTTTTTCCCACATGGGTTTTATGTGAAAATTATACAAGATTATAAGATATTATGACATTCAAAGGGGAGTGTTATGAAATATTAAACTTGAATGTCATAATAATGGTAACTACCATTCCAAATAAACACCTTCATGTTCCCACCTTTTCATAAACCAACTGTTGGTATTCTTCATACACAATAAATACATGGAAATGTTCATGAAAGGATGACGAGTATTCATTATATAAATTTTTTTTCCTATATACTTATTGTATTTATTTTTAATTTGTATTTATATTTGTCATTTCCATCATCATACATAAATTCAATGCTCACTTCTTCAATGATGTGCATCATCTATAATCTGTCATACATTCCACGTTTAAAAAATCGTCGCAGTTGTAATCAAAATTAGATCAATTTAACTAGTAATAGTTTTTAGTTTTTTTGAAATTTCATTTTCTATTAACACAAAACCCATTTGAGTAGCCCCAAATTCACATTTTATCAACTCCTTGTTGGGTAATATGTAGATCAGTCTGAAGATAATTATTAAATTCTGAAACATGAATAGTGAAAATCAAAAACTAAAATGTAGTGAAAAAATAAGAGTAGAAAATAAATGGGGAAGATAAATTTAACATGGAAAAATCCTCAAATGTAGAAGATTAAATAACCATGGGGTAACATTGATAAAATAAAATATGAATTAGAGAGTACACATAATACATGTAAAAAAATAAAACTTATCATAGAAACCCTGTGTGAAATTCACACCTCGATAAGCCTCTGTCACGTCTCTTGATTATCATATCCTGACATGAAATAACCATTCAAATATAAAACTAAACACACTATGTAATTATAGAACCTTTTTTTCATCCCACTAGTTACTACAATGATCCACCATTTGTTGAAATCCATCTATGAACATACTACCATTGACTACCACTAACCCTCAATGTCACATTGCACCCCACGGTCTATTTTTGGGCCACACTGTCACCAATATTTATATAGGAAACCATATTTATGGCTTAAATCCCTTCATATATATTAGAAAAGGGTAGATATGATAGAGAAAATATAAATATATGATAGATAAATGATATTATATGATAGAAATAAAAGATAATCTGGAATTGAATAAACTTTTTAGATTTCATTCAAAGATGGAATCCCACATTATTCCCACACTCCATTCATAGATGTAATTCCACCATAGGATTCAGTACCACACTATGTGTCTTAATAATTACTCACACAGTCCTGCCTCTAACGTTTTCTTATTTCTATATCACATAGCTCATCACTCCCAACAGGAGTGACTGTCATGCATAGTTGATGCTCTCCATGGTCTTCCATAACCTCAAAGAACAATACATTGATTGCAATATTATTATGTATGGTGTATATCAGTACTATTCTCAAGTTCAGATGATTCAGAAATTCTTTAACATCTACTAATTTGATGAACACTATCTGTTTTATGTCACTGACTTATTGTTCCTTAGTTTCTTAATCAATTGTTTCTCAAGGATGTGATTAGTTTTTATTCTTATAATTCTTCAAATGAATCTGTTTCTTCAGTAGGATAAAACTATAATACAGTTCTCTCAGTGTCTTAATGTCATTCTTATTCATTTCCTATTTATTTTATATTTATAGTACATTTATATTAAATTAAATTCAAATATTAATTCAATATTATATATGTAAATTCCACTTCAATTTTTGGATGGATATTCTCTTCTTTGAACTCATTAAAATTTATAGAAGGCCTTTCGTTTTTTATTTCATCATTATGACTCATGTGGTTTCCTTCCACAAATCTCAAAAATATCATCACTTTTGATTAATTTTAAAATCAACCTTCTATTTAGTAATGTATCATGAAATTATGATGTGGCATTCACTTTTTCAACATTAAAACCAACTCTTTATCCTTACACAACATCATATTTAGTTATATTCTATATGTTTGAAATGAATCACAATGGGTTAGAATCTCATTGTGATTCTCAATCTACTGAATAATAGTACATGATCACTATTATAAATGATTTTTTATCACAATAATCATTTCAATTTTCTCTATTTTATTTCTAAAAATTCCTCCTTATCCTTATGGTATTTTCACTTTGTAGGATTCATCATTAATGTTACTTACGATGTCAAGGTAGGAATGGTATGAAATCATATCTACATGATTCATTGTTTTCATAGTAAATTTCATGTTCAATTGTTCTCTATAGGGATCATTTTTACCATATGAAGGTTGTACCCTATGATAGAACTTGTACCATACTACGGTACCACACAAAGTAACTTAGTACCTTAAGAATCCCTCATCATAGGGTCCATGTACCCTACAACATCACCTGTTTACCATACTAAGTTGTTCTGCACCAATCATATATGAGCTAGTGTGATCATTATGAATATGTATTCTTATCCTTAGGAGCATCTTGTACCATACTTATGAGTAGCATGAATCAACATTATATTTGGTCTATCTCAACCTTACGAAATTTAGACATTACGTAACTAATAGAAGGAAATCTACAACTCACATCAGGAGCTTCTCAACAACATTGAAAATCATTAAAATAGATCTAGATGACCACATTAAACAAAAATAAAAATCTAAATGTGAATGGATTCATAGATTCAGAAAAAATATGGTGGTTAGCAGTGTTTTCTTAGAGGTGGTTCCAAAAATCACCACTAAATTTTGTTGGAAAAAAATCCCCAAGGTAACGTTGCAACATTTTTGGGTTGGTTGTGTTTCTTGAAAATGCAGGTTTTCATTGTAATTTGTCGAGTTCTAGAGATGTTGTTGAAAATCCATGTTGAAAAAGAACCAAGACAAAGGAATAAAAGATATATAGGCGGTACAAGATAACAAATAGATGGTGGCACTATTTTATACAATTTATATTTTGGATTGTGGACCTTATTTTCTATAAGGGATCATTTAATGTATTTGAATTATGTTTTAGTTAAGTTTAAGAAATATAATGTAAGGGATTTAATACTTACTATTTTGCTAAAACTTATTTTAAGGAATCATTTCATTTTTAAAATTTATGTCTTATGTTAATGTTACTGTAAATCATGTTTTGAGAATTAGAAGTTACAGATTAGTTTGTCCTTAAAAATTTATCTTCTTATAGTTGATTTCTATTTAGGGAATTATATTTTATCATGTTTTGATGTTCCCATGTAAGTGATTACATTTATTTTAAAAACATTGAAGCATGAATTTATAATTTTTTAGAGGAATTTAATATATATATATATATACATATATTCATCTCAAATTCCATTTTTTATACATAAGTGAATCCCAAATTTATTTTTTTTAGAATTTAAATTCATATAAATATTTGCACGTGATTTCATGTTTGTAATACATAAACATATATAAGTATATTTAAGTATTAAATTTCAAACTCTATGACTAATTGCTTCATGTGATGTAAGTGGGTGCAACATATATATAAATATATGTATATATATTATACAAGTTATGTAATTCATATATATATGTATATATATATATAAACGAAGTTTGTAAATGGGTGTATATAGGTGTATTATATATATATATATATTAGGGAAAAATGTTAATTGATATGTTATGAATTTTACTACAACAGTAATAATGAGATGAAGAAGACCCCAAAACCTGGTCTCCTCCATTTTCAATCTCCACTCATTGGGTAATACACTACTCCCAAGGTGGGAACCACATACTCTCATCCATTAATATTCATCATCAACCTCTAATTGTATCCTCACATACTCCTAAAAATAATTCACTATGCCTACCGGTGTCCCAATTGTGTGGTTCATGACCCCTAACCAATAACCCAATGCCTCACACCTCCTCTTCTACTCGTTCTCTCTTATCCATGGTGTCTTCATCGTGATTTGACCTTGATTCTTGTCTATTCCTTCATCTTAGGCCCTCTTATTCCTTCACAATTACCCCTTCCACTATTTTATCCTTTTCATAATTGTAATTTGGTTTGGAAAAATCCTAGGTAGAGTTCTATAAAAAATAAGTATTTTTGAATCTTTTTTATAAAATGAATTACAAAATATCTATGGTGAAATATTTCTAGGACAATTTATATCACAATTTTCATACACATTCATGTGTGTTTGTAAATTTTATCTTTTCATTATAATTCCATGATAGTGATTTCTAGTTATTTGTTTACTCTTGTTCCATTAATAGACATTGTAATGTTGTGACTTTTCGGGGATCACATGGAGATGTTTTGAGTTGTGAATATGGTTGTGACTTTTTTTGGGAAATTTTATTATGAGATAGTTCAACTAGGTTTATTTTGTATTTTCGATCTCTATATGTTATCCAAACTATTTGAATATTCATTAATATGTATAGTCTTGGATGAAATTAATCAATTTAATTGAATATGTATCCTTGTATTTTTCATTATTTTTTGAAATGGATAACCTATTTATTTAAAAGGGTTACTTGACTATAATGAATTATGACACTTAGGTACAGAGTTCCATATACTATTGATACTCGATCATGGAGTCCATCAAACATGTGTTACTCAAGCATAGTATCCCTTTAATTTGGATAAATTTCTTTTTTATGATGAAGTGAATGGTATTGAATTCATTCTAACATATTGTAGTGATTTGGATGAATATAATTCTTCCAAGTTCCCGAATAAAATGTTTAGAGAGAATTCCTTCTAGGATCTATTTCCACCTAGGTGATTTTTATTATCTTATTATGTTGTCCTGGATGATAGTACCAATACCTCACATTTCATCCCCAAATTCCCAACATGATTCTACTATGAAACTCCAAACACCAAGCCTAGACACATCAAATATTCTTCAAATACCCTAGTTTGATCCCCAAACCACATCAGCCGCATCTTGAATGCCATTTCTGATGTGGTCTTCACCTTACAATGTCAATTTTTATGAAACAACACTAGTAAGTCCTTCTATAGATTAATTATACCAAAGACTCTCAATCCCAACCACCAATGTGCTACCATATCCCGACCACGATGCCTTAAAACTTAAGGAATAAAAAAATGTTAAATTCCCACACCGAAGTCTGAATCTGACTCTTAGTTCAACTCCATGGTCAGATCCTCAATCATCCCATTTAACAATAATTCTCCACTCATGAGCACTTACACATATACGATCCAAATCACCGTCAAGTCACCCCACCACTCTTTTCAATGTGAATACACCAAAGATAGGTCTAGGAATTCAATCCACACAAGGTTCGTAGAACCTCAACACCTAATCTCCCAAGTTATTTCATCATGTATTTCCATGAACACCACCACTTATCTAACTCATGGGTTCATTTTTATTATATTATGTTTCTGTAATATTATATTATCGTATAAATGGATCTCTTTCTCTATTTTGTAGTAACTATTTATTTTAATTTTTTTTATTATTTTGTAGGAACATTGTGATATACATGGATAAAAGCTGTATCACATTACCAAGGAACACACCTCAGTATGTTAAGGGATTGAATGAGTTTTTAGATATTGAAATTTCCAACTGATCCATTGAAGGGAGAATAAAATGTCCATGTCCTAAATGTAAATTTAGAACATGGTTGAAGAGAGATTGTGTTTATGAACATTTAATACTGAAGCAATTCCCTGGTCAATATTTTTGTTAGATTTGGCATGGAGAGTCAAATGTTACAGAAAGATTGAGCACTGATGTCAATCCACAAAATGATGTTCCAAGTTCATCGACAATGTAAACTAAAATGAAAAACCTCATAAATGATGCATTCGGCACTGCAAGACCCACTATTAGCATCAAAACATATCAAAATAACCAGAAGAGGGTGCTACAAATTACAATGTAACAAGTGATGTTTTTGAGAATGTACCACAGGCAGATCATGATTGTAACATATCATTGGATCCTCCTCTTGATTCTGTGGAGCCAAATGTAAGAGAAAACTTTAATGTGGAAAATGAATTTAATGATTTAGGTGACGATGGAAATCAAGAGCTGTATAGTGGGTGTTTGAAATATTCAAAGCATTAATTTCTGCTCAAGTTGTACCAAATCAAATGTGTATGTGGAATTACAAATAAGGCAATATCCATGATATTGGAATTGATTCATGATCCGTTTCCTGAAGCAAAAATCCCGGAATCTTTTTATGATATAAAATTTTTTTTTAACATGCTTGGTCTGGATTATACAAAAATATATGCGTGTCCCAATGATTATATGATTTATTGGGGAGAGGATTCAAGTAGACAGAATTGAAAGAAATGTTATTCTTATAGATGGCAGGAAAAGGGTGATGTTGGAAGTTTGAATGAACATAATTTAATGGAGAAGAAGAAAAGGAACACACCTGCAAAGGTTTTCGGTTACTTTACTTTGAAGCCTCGATTGCAAAGATTATTCATGTCCTAGAAAACCACTGAATACATGAAGTGGAATTCTGTAGATAATAACAATGATGGGTTAATGAGACATCCACGAGATTCCCAATCACAGAATACATTTGATTCATTTCATCTTGATTTCTCAGCTAATCCTATGAATGTTCGATTGGGATTGGTTGCTGATGGATTCAACCCATTTGGGACTTTCAGTACCAGTTATATTATTTGTCCAGTTGTTTTGATCCCTTATATTATGCCTCTGTGGATGTGTATAAAACAAACATCTTTTATCCTTTCAATGATTATTCCTAGAAAAAAATTGTCTATAAATGAAATTGATGTATACTTACAGCCTTTGATTGACGAATTGCAGGAGTTATGGAGCAACGGTGTTGAGACATTTGATGATTCTTCTAAAACAATGTTTAAAATGCATGTTGCTTTAATGTGGACCATTAGTGACTTCCCTGGGTTTGGGAATTTATCTGGTTGTAACACTTACATAGGTTTGGCTTGTCCCATTTGTAACATTGATTTTGATCCCAAAAAGCTACCTCATAGTAGAAAATGGTGCTTCTTGTTTCATCGAAGATTTCTCGATGCATCTCGTAGATTTCGGCTGAACAGATCAAAATTTTATGTTTCCATTGATCGTAGACCAACTCCAAAGTTGTTAATTGGTTCTGAAATATTGACACAACTTGAAAATGTTGAAACAGAATTTGGGAAGGTTCATCATTTGAATGATAGCAGAATATGGGTCTGAATTGCATCATCAAGTGAAATCAGAACGCAACAATGGAAGAAAAAAAGTATATTCTTCAAACATCCATATTGGGAATTTAATTTGTTGCGGAATAATCTTGATGTGATGCATATTTTGAAGAATGTCTGTGTGAATTTGATTTTCACATTTCTTAATGAGCATGGAAAGTCGAAGGATCATCTCAATGCTCACAAAGACTTACAAGTAATGAACAAAAAACGCGATCTCTGGCCAGATGAGAATGATATGATCCTTCGGCAATTTTTTCATTGAAAAATAGGGATAAAGATACATTCCATTGAATTTTAAAGAATGTTAATGTATCTGATTGGTATTCAAGCAACATATCGAGGTGTGTTGACTTGAAGAATCGTAAGTTACATGGATTGAAAAGTCACGATTCACATATTTTGTTACAACAGTTACTACCATTGGCATTGCGTACATTATTACCTAAAAAAATTACTACTATTGTACTCTAATTCTGCACATTTTTCAGAAAACTATGTGAGGAATTTCTACATCCATTTCAGCTTTACATCCTCCAGGAGTGGTTTGTATTGGCCCTTTGTGCAATGGAGATGATCTTTCCTTCGTCGTTTTTTATTGTAATGATGTATTTAATTGTGCATTTTGGTTGAGGAAGCTAAATTAGGAGGCCCCGTTCATTATCGATGGATGTATCCAATTGAGAGGTACTTTATTTATATGTTTTTCAGTTAAGAAAAAAATTTGGTATTTAATTAAATGCATAATTATGTTTATATTATTTCATAGATATATTGGGCATTTGAAATCATACTTGAGAAATAAAGCTCAACCAGAAGGCTCTATTACTAAAGGCTATTTGGCTGAGTAGTGTCTTACCTTTTGTTCTCGATACTTGGATGATATTGAGATAATATTTAGTCATGTTGGATGTGTTTATGACACATCGACTCAATCGTAAAATACATCAGAAATCCGAAATATTTTCTTCTATTGGCCGATCAGTTGGGAGGACCTCAAATGTGACACTGACAGGATTGGAATTATTACAGGCACATAGATATGTGATGCTGAATAGTGAAATTGCAGATCCATTTATTAAAGAGTTGGGGATACAAACAAAGATACTAATTAGAGTCTGAACATGAAATAAGAAAGATATAACAAAAGTTGTCAATAATGAGCTTGTAGAAAGGTTTGCACGACGTGTAAGTTCATAAATATTGAAATAAGTACGAATTTTTGATTTACACATACATTTTGTAAATCTAATAAAGTATATTTCATTTTTCAGATCATGAATACTGATACTCGAGTAGAGGTGTCAGAAGATTTGAAGTTTCTTGCTTGAGGTCCTCTAAAATAAGTTAGAAAGATTGACGCTTATAATATGAATGGATTTAGATTTCATACAGTCGATCGAGAAGTGGGTTTGAAAACACAGAATAGTGGATATTTATATTTTCTAAAGTTGAATAAGACGGAAAGCTGTATGATATTATTGAATTAAACTACCATAGACATTTTTGTATTTTTTTTTATTCAAATGAAAACATGTCGATATTATCAAAGGTGTTAAAAGAGATTCCTTGTAATTTACTTCTGTGAACTTCTCTTGTTTGATGGATGTTGGTGATCGTGAACTGCATGATCAATATATCTTAGCATTGCAAGGAAAAATGGTATATTATGTTAATGATGTTTTCGATGAAGGGTGGAGTGTAGTTTCTCACGTAATACAAAGAGATTTGTATGATATAGGTGATGAAGTGGAAAATTTGACCTCTAAAATTGAATATAATCAACAACATGAAGCAAAATTATTTGTCTATCATGATATTGAAAATATTAGTCTAGAAAAGATGAATGAAGTGGTTGAAGAAATGGAGAAGAAAACCGACATGTTTGAAGTTTAAAATGATTGTATGTACAATTATTTATTTATTCATCAACCACTTGTTTCATTTCTACAGTCATTCATTATCATTGTTATATATATTTTTTCTGTTAGTACTGGCCATCTATTATCATTTTTAATTTTTTTTCTACATAAATTTTTGGAAATATATATTCTGAACGTAATTTTATTTTATTAAATGTCAGGAATGCCAAGGAGAAAGCGGTACACTATTTTATCTAGTTCCGCGACAGATGACGATCCATCTGGCTCCCTACCCACGACATCTGAGGTACTTGCTGCCAACACCCCTGCACCATCTCTCACATTGTCTTTGGAATTCCCATTAGAGACAGAGTCATTGACTCCCCCTTCATGAGCCTCATTAGTGGGGTAGCGACACGTCCCTTCCAGTTCATCACAGGCATACGGGAGTGTCACTATCATAGGTACAAATTTTAATTAAATAAATTTATTCCATTTTGTTTATACTAATTTTTATCTCATTTAATATGACAAAAATGCAACCATGGAGAAAAAAATAAAATTTTCAGATGTTTGGAATATGACTGGAAAAAATATAGTCATGCTATTTGATTCTTATGGGGTCCCGACGGATGACGCCACGGGGTTACTTGGCCAGATTCTAGGCCAGCTGGCAGCGGAGCTCATTTCCCTTAATATTTCATATGATGATTGGATACATATTCCTCGAAGCTAGAAAAATGATGTTTTTGATTCTCAAATAAAGGTTCATTTATTACATTATGGTTTAATTTATTTTCATGTTACTAATATGTTCAAAATGAATTTATGTATCACTATAAGAAAACTACCTATTAGCAGCGGTTTTTTTCCTATAGCGGCAGTTTAAACCGCCGCTATATGGTTTGGTGGCGTTTTACAGAAACCTCCACTAAACTGGGGGTCGACAATCTATTAGCGGTGGTTTTATGCATTTCGCGGCGGTCAAAGAAAAGCGTCGTAGTACCTCATTTCGCGGCGGTTTTTTGTAAATTTAGCTGTGTTTTTAATGGTTATTTAATTAACGGTGGCTATAATCAGCGCAAAATATAGGCATGTCATGCGCCTTCTTAGCGGCGGTTAAAATCGCCGCAAATTTTGGCGTGATTTCGTGGCGGTTTAATCGTAGCTATGTGTATTTCCGATTACATTTAGCGGCGGTTTAAACCACCGCTAAATGTATAAGTGGTAAAACATTAGGGGCAGTTAAAACCACTGCGAAATGTTGACCCGTAAAAAATAGCATTTCTGCTTATACTGCACCACTGCCCTGAAAAACCAACCAAACAAGAAACCATTTATCATGCCAAACATTCTCAACGGGAAGGAATTCATCATATGTTTCCACTAATAGAAGTATTCCCCCAAGCATAAAAATATTTCATAGCCCAATTTCTACCTCACCATGGTTTGATAAATAGTTCTGGTTCCTAGAAACCATCAACTAATCAACTCAATATGGAATTATGGTTTATTGTACATGATAAACTAAAAAATATATATCTTCTCTTAATGATTAATAGCATGCACAACTATCAAAGAAGAGAAGGTTTGGTGTTACACCCATCATGGTTAACATCACTACCAACACAAGTACTAAAAACATTCATGGTTTTAATCACACCCAACACAACTATCAAAGAAGAGAAGGTTTGGTGTTACACCCAACCTATATACATGAAGATAACAATGGTAACATTACACCCAACCCATATAATAAATAATAACAATAGTTGGAATTACATTCAACCCATGTAACTAACAAGAACACTAGTTTTAATTGAACCCAACCCATATAAGAAGTCATTGGAATATTTGGAATTATGCTCAATCTATGTAAAAACCAAGATAAATTGTCAGAATCATGTATAACCTACATAACCACAAAAATTTGGTTGGAATCACACCCAACCCATATACCAATAAGAATGATAGTTGGCATCTTATACAACGTATTATAAAGTCTTCAACATGGTTAAAAAATAACCAACCTATATAGCTTCCTGAAGAAATGGTTAGCATTATTCCAAACCTAATTAACAATATATAAACATCATTGGAATGAAACCCAACTAAAGCACCAAGTACTAACAAGAATTTAATTACACCCAACTAGAAATATACATCATTTTACTCAAGTCATGCTTACTTGGATAGGATCTCCACTATCAATTATGTTGTATATAATTCACCATCATTGAGGAATTTCTTTAAATAACTTTTAAGATATTATTATTTCACATTAATACATACCCCTCTTGGTTATCATTCCAAGTTCTACCACCATTTTCAATTTAATTCATGGATGTACATGATTAATAATTATAAACCAGAGGACCTTACACAGCCCTAACAAACCTTTCATGAATCTCATCTATGAGGAAATCTAATTTTCTTCCATCCTGATCCAGTGTTACCTTCCCTTCTATACTTGTGCATCAAACAACACATACAACATATATATAATAAGGAGAAAATTTATGCACCAACTACGCAATATTCATAAACACCCTTTCATTTAATGTTGATGAAAAAGTTGATCCAATTCAATATGAATACCTAAAGCATACAAAATACCTAAAATTATGGATTTAGAATGAAACACAAGATAACATCAAATAAAACAATATATTGGGGGTCACATGGATTTATACTTATAGTTTAGAGATAATCAAAATTGAAAATATTTGATTCCATAAAGGATTAAAGTGTATGGATCAAAATGTGCCAAAGAAGTGAGGGGAGGGATCACTACTAGTCATTTGTCCTATAAGGAGGAGGAACGCGGATTAAATGGGTTGATGTTCAGTCAGAATAAGAACCTTTAAAACATCATTGTTATAAAATACTTTGTATCGATGATTGACATTATGGTTCTAGGAAATAAGGTCTCTCCAGTCTACCACATAAGAAGACATTTTAGAAATAGAGGACATATTTAAAGAGAATAAAGAATATATTAGAATTTATGTAACCATTAAGAGAGAATAAGTTGTGATAATCAAACAAAATAAGTGCATAACATGGAAAACATTACGTGGAGCACAAGATCCATTCTAGGTCACAAAAATCACATAACCCATAAAACATATTTTGATCACATGATTTTTCTTAATACATGTAATCATGTTACTATGTGAAGGTATCATGAATCACATAAACATTAGTAGATCATGAAAAAATCCTCAAGAGACAACCGAATCAAATAAGATAGACTAATGGCCAAGGGTGTGCATCAAAGTTCAAATAAATTACCATTGATTAGTTCATGGATTGATTATGTGAGATATTTAGACAATTTGATCACACAAAGAGGTCAAGTGACATGATCACATGATTAGGTCTCTTTTATGGTTCTTGTGATGAGGTCATGAAAAGTTGTTTTGCAAAACAATCGCACGAGAGAGGAGGTTTTGAGAGCTATGGAGCTTCATGTCACCAGTCAAATTACCAGCCTCTCACCCACTATTTATAGGGAACCTCAAGGAATATGAATGGACTTATAGAAGACCAAAAGATGTTTTCAATTCCAACTAGAGAAAGCATAAGAGACTCATGAAGTCATTTCCTACCTCATAACTGAGTCCTTGTTCCTTCGAACATCACTTTTGTGGGGGGCATTTTGTGACGCCAGCCAAATGAGCATTGTATACATATAGATTAATCACCTAGGTCACGAGGACCATGTGAACTTCAATGAGGCTCATGATCACATGACCCTAGGAACATCATGCAAAGGGGTTATGCAATTCATGTGATCTGTTCCTGATCATGTGAAGCCCCATAAAATAGCCCAATTAATCATGTAAAACCCCTCGGATTATATTTTTTTATCATATGACATGTCATCTAACAATCTCCAAGTATGTTCATAAAATAAAAGTTAGAAAAGAGGGAAGCTTGATGGGGAGGGCATTGCATTGGTTTTCATGTGATGTGGTTACGTGCCTCATAAAAACTATTAATGATCATGAAAATCACCTCAGAAAACCATCTTGATCTAGTGTTATCCATTCATCACGGCTGTTTGGACATGCAACACCCTAATGAGTCCAATTACCAATGTTGAATTTACAACAGAACCATCAAAGAGCCTATTACCATAGATCATCTAACCAATGAAACAAACACATCATTCTCTTTACCACCTGAGGTTATTGTGATCATTCAAGGTTAGCCACTGAAGCTCCTCCAAGACCAATGGTTTTTTAAAGGTTCAATACACCACACATGTTATATATACAAACCATCATTTCCCATATTTGTTCAACACATCAACAATACTACTCGTGGTCTGTGCATTGTCACCCTCTCCACCTACATCTCATGTTGCCACCTGTAAGAACATTATATTGATAATTAAATATTGTTGAATATTTATAATTAAACTTAAAACCAATAAAAGTTTAAAAACTAAAAGATTTTTATTTTTTGTGATTTACATGCTCACCACCACTCGGTGCACTACCACTGGGGGCATATCTGCTCATCTGCTGATATAAATCTGTCAACACTTTCTGCATAGCGGATATCTGAGACCCTTGGTCTTGAACTGTGGCTCGTAGAGAATAAATCTCCCTCTGAGCATTTTCAGGTATGGGCTGACTATAAACAGAAGTAGATGCGGTTGGAATCCCTGATGGCCGGCTAAAGACCTCAGATGGTACGAGTCCCAAACCCATCCCGCACACTCTACCAGGATGCTCCTTCCCAAGGACATGAGCAACCGGGTCATCCTAGGAGACTGAGTAGGACTGACCAAGATTGGAATCCCATAGTTCTTTAGTTTTTACCTATAAATCAAATATCAATACATATTAACACAGTAAAAACAGATAATAAGTTATTATAATAAAAATTTGACTTCATACCCCAACTTCTTTGGTAAGCTCATTAACAAAAGAGACATCTGATTTTCTGTGAACATCCAACCAAAATTCAGTCTGGGAGGCTTCGTGCCCTAAATTCTGTTACTGCATTAAGCAAAGATAAATCAAAAATTCAATATATTAAATAGATAATATTATATTATAAATATTTAAACTATTTAAAATATTACCAATGACATTCGGCATCTAGAAAAGCTTTTTGAGCCCGCCGTGTGAGGGATGACTTGCTTCGCCCTGTTTGATACATTCTGTCATGAGAGATCCTGAAATAAATAAAATGCAATTTAACAGTAATGTATCCAATGTCATCTCCTCTTCATATACATGTATCAATGTAAAATTAGTATAATATAATAATATATATTTCAATACCATCTGCTTATCATCACGATGTCTGTCAACAAAAACATTCCACTGCTCCTTCGGTACCCCACTGGGCAGCTTGTCATACATTTGTTCCAAGGTCAACCAAGTATCGTTGACATCACACCACGATCTCCATTTGAAATCATTCCATTTTTTACCATGATTTTTCAAAGTCCACTTATGTTCTATTACATCAGCAACAGTGAAGTGGAAGAGCATCTGTATACAGAAATTCATTTTGAACATATTAGTAACATTACATTAAATTAAACCATAGTGTAATAAAATTACCTTTATTTGAGAATCATTAACTTCATTTTTCCAGTTTGGAGGCATATGTCTCCAATCATCATATGAAATGGGAAGGTAAATGGGCTCCGCTGCCAACTGACCTATAATCTGGCCAAGTAACCCCGCGGAATCATCCATAGAGACCCCATAAGAATAAAATGGAATGACTATCTTTTCGCCATTCAAGTTCCAAACATCTGAGATTTTTACGTGTTTCTCCAAATTTTCATTTTTTTCATCTTCAATGAGAAAACAATTAGTATAAACATAATGCAATAAATTTATTTAATTAAAATTTATACCTATGACTGTGACCCTCCAGTATGGCCAGGATGAACTGGAAGGGGTCTGTCGCCGCCCAACTGATGAGGCACCTGTAGGGGGAGTTGACGACTCAGCCTCTAACGGGAGGCCCTCTGATGGTGTGAGAGATGGTGCAGGGGGAGATGGTGTGGGGGTGTAGGCAGATGGTGCCTCAGATGTTGTGGGGAGTGACCTAGATGGATCGGCATCCGTCGAAGAACTAGC
This sequence comes from Viscum album, assembly GCA_963277665.1. Classification (NCBI taxonomy): domain Eukaryota; kingdom Viridiplantae; phylum Streptophyta; class Magnoliopsida; order Santalales; family Viscaceae; genus Viscum; species Viscum album. The sequence goes on along the minus strand of OY728151.1, from coordinate 650,983,471 downwards.
AGAAATTTTATACCGCTTCTTCCTTGGCATTCCTGTAATTTAATCAAAAAAAATTAAGTTCAGAATATATATTTCAAAAAAATATGTAGAAAAAAATTAAAAATGATAATAGATGCCCAGTACTAACAAACAAAATATATATAACAATGATAATGAATGAATATAGAAATGAAACAAGTGGTTGCTGCATGAATGAATAATTGTACATACAATCATTTTCGCCTTCAATCATGCCGGTTTCCTGCTCCATTGTTTCATCCACTTCATTCATCCCTGCAAGACTAATATTTTAAATATCTTGATGGAAAAATAATTCTGCTTCTTGTTGTTGATGACATTCAATTTTAGAGGTCAAATCTTCCACTTCATCTTCCATATCATACAAATATCTTTGTATTACGTGAGTAACTACACTCCACCCTTCATCCACAACATCATTCACATATTATACCATTTTTCCTTGCGATTATAAGATATATGGATCATGTATTTCATGATCACCAACATCCATCAAGCGAGAGAATTTCACAGAAGTAAATTTCAATGAATCACTTTTAACACCTCTGATAATATTGATCCATTTTCATTTCAATAAAACAACAGAAAAATGTCCATTGTAGTTTAATTCAATAATATCATGCATCTTTCCATAGTATCCCACTTTAGAAAATGTAGATATACCACTATTCTATATTTTCAAACCCACTTCTCGATCAACTATATGAAATCTAAAGCCATTCACATTATAAGCGTCGAACTTTCTAACTTGATTTATAGGACCTCTAGAAAGAAACTCCAAATCTACTGACAAGTCTGCTCGAGTTTCAGTATTTATGATCTGAAAAAAGAAATATAATTTAATATATTTACAAATTGTATGTGTCAAACTAATATTAATATTTATTGCAATATTAATGAACATACAAGTCGTGCAAACCATTCTACAAGCTCTTTATTCACAGCTTTCATTATATCTTTCTCATTTCGTGTTCGACCTTTCATTCGTCTCTTTGTTTGTATCCTCAAATCTTCAATAAATGGATCTGCAATCTTACTATTCAGCAGCACATATCTTTGTGCCCGTAATAATTCTAATTCTGTCAGTGTGACATTTGAGGTCCTCCCAACTAATCGGCCAATAGCAGGAAATATTTTTGATTTCTGATACATTTGAGATTGAGTTGATGTGTCTTCAACATGTACAACTTGATTAAATATTGTCTCAATATCATCTAAATACTTGGAACACAAGGTAATACATTCCTCGGCCAAATAGTCTTCAGCAATAGAACCTTCTGGTTGAGCTTTATTTCTCACGTATGATTTCAAATGCCCAAGATATCTGTGAAATAAAATAATAATATTATGAATTTATTTAAATGTCAAAAATTGTTTACTTAACTAGAAAACATATAAATAAAATACCTCTCAATTGGATACATACATCGATAATGAACGGGGCCTCTTAATTTAGCTTCTTCAACCAAATGCACAGTTAAATGCATCATGATAGTAAAAAATGATGGAGTAAAGATCATATCCATTGAAAAAAGAGTCAATAAAAACCTCTCCTGGAGGTTGTCAAGCTGAAATGGATGTACAACTATCTCACATATTTTCCAGAAAAATGTGTAGAATTGGAGTACAACAGCAGTAACTTTTTCAGGTAATAATGTGTGCAATGCCAATGGTAGTAACTGCTGTAACAAAATATGTGAATTGTGACTTTTCAATCTATGTAACTTACGATTCTTGAAGTCAACACACCCTGAGATGTTACTCAAATACCCATCAGATACCTTCAAATTCTTTAAAATTCGAAGGAACTTATCTTTATCCCTATTTTTCATTGAGAAAATGGACAGAGCATACTTTTCATTCTTATCTGGCTAGAGATCGCGTTTTATGTTCATTATTTGTAAGTCATTGCGAGCATTAATATGATCCTTCGACTTTCCATGCTCATTAAGTAATTCAAAATTCAAATTATCACAGACATTCTTCTCAATATGAATCACATCAAGATTGTGGCACAACAAATTAAATTCCCAATATGAATGTTTAAAGAATATAATTTTTTTCTTCCATTGTTGCATTCTGATTTCACTTGACGATGCACTTCGTACCAGTTTTCCACTATCATTATAATAATGAACCTTCCCAAATTCTGTTTCAACATTTTCAAGCTGTGTCAATATTTCAGAACTGGTAAACAACTTTGGAGGTGGTCTACGATAAATGAAACCATTAAATTTTGTTTTATTCAGCTAAAATCTATGAGATGCATCGAGAAATCTTCGATGGCATAAGAAGTGCCATTTTCTTTTTTGAGGTAGCTGTTTGGGCTCAAAATCAATGTTACAATTGGGACAAGCCAAACCAGTATAAGTGTTCCAACCAGATAAATTCCCATGCCCAGGGAAGTCACTAACGGTCCACAGTAAAGCAGCATGCATTTTGAACATTGTTTTAGAAGAGACATCAAATGTCTCAACACTGTTACTCCATAACACCAGAAATTCATCAATCAAAGGGTGCAAGTATACATTAATATCATTTTTAGGCATTTTTTTCCAGGAATAATCATTGAAACGATAAAAGATGATTATTGCATACACATCGACGGAGGCAGATTACAAGGGATTAAAACAACTGGCCAAATGCTATAACTTGTACTCAAAGTCCCAAATGGGTTGAATCCATCGACAGCCAATCCCAATAGAACATTCCTAGGATCAGCTAAGAAAACTGGATGTAATGAATCAAATGTCTTCCATGATTGGGAATCTCGTGGATGTCTCATTAACCCATCATCGTTATTATCTACAGAATGCCACTTCATGTGTTTGGCGGTTTTTGATGACATGACTATTCTTTGCAATCGGGGATTCAAAGGAATGTAACGCAAAACCTTTACAGGTGTGTTAATTTTCTTCTTCTTCATGAAATAATGTTCATTCAGACTTCCAACATCACCCTTTGACAGCCATCTAGAAGAAGAACATTTCTTGCAATTCTGTCTACTTGAATCCTCTCCCCAATAAAGAATATAATCATTATGACACGCATGTACTTTTATATAATTAAGACCAATATTTTTAACAACTTTTTTTATATCATAAAATGATTCTGGGAATTTTTTCTTCAGGAAATGCATCAAAAATCAATTCCAATATCATGGACATTTCCTTATTTGTAATTCCACATAGACATTTGGTATCATACAACTTCAGAAGAAATGAAAGCTTTGGATATTTCAAACACCCACTATAGAACTCTTGATTTCCATCATCAACTAAATCATGAAATTCATTTTTCTCAGTGAAGTTTTCCATTACATTTGGCTCTATAGAATCAAGAGGAGGATCCAATGATATGTTCCAATCTTGATCTACTTGTGTTATAGTCTCAAAAACATCACTTGTCACGTTGAAATTTACATCACCCTCTTCTGGTTGTTCTGATATGTTTTGATGCTGATAGTGGTGTCTTGTAGTGCTGAATGGATCATTTATGAGGTTTTTCATTTCATTTTCCATTGTCGACGTACTTGGGACCTCATTATGTGGATTATCATATGCGCTCAATCTTTCTGTATTGTTCGATTCTCCAGGCCAATTCTAACCCAAATATTGACCAGTGAATTGCTTCAGTATTAAATTTTCATAAACTTCATCTCTCTTCAACCATGTTCTAAATTTACATTTAGGACATGGACATCTTATTCTCACTTCAACGGATCGATTAGAAATTTAAAAATCTAAAAACACATTCAAACACTTAACATATTGAGGTGTGTTCCTCGGTAATGTGATCCACCTTTTATCCTTGTATATCACAATGTGCCTACACAAAATATACGATAGTGTAAGATTGCAGAATAATAATATAATAAAGATGACCCATTGATCATAAATTATGCATAATATAATAAATATGATTAATTGATCACATTTACCACTTACTTAGCATGCTCAGACAAACCAAACAAGTTTGGTCCCTAGGAGACAGTGTGAACACCTCATTGAGGAGCAGTAAGAATATCGGGTTACAATATTATCATAACACTGTCAATCACACATTTATGTTGCCTCAAACAATTTCTATCCCCACTACATTAATGAGATACATTGGTCCACTCATATTACTTCCACACCCTCACAAAAAATACTACAACTTTCTGGAACATCTCATATACTCACATGCTTGGTCATCTCAATTAAATGTTTTATTTTATTTTCTATATCTCGAAATGGGATACTAGTCGGTATTTATAAAATCCATCCAAAATCACTAATATAGAATACAAATGCATGGGTTCCCATTTCTAGAGTTTCCCCTCATTGGATTATGTTTAATAATCATTACCTTCACTTATCAATATTATAGATCAATAAAAATAATATGGAATATTTTTTTACCATATTTAGTTTCATAATTTGAACAATGTTGTTAATACTTGTTTATAAGCCAATGAATATTCTTCTCACTAGATCCAACACTGTGATAACACATTATGATAATTCCCCTAGATAATTTCAATGTTTTTTCATCTATTAACCATTTATTTAGTCTTGATTACCTATTATTCAAAGATGGACAAGGATTATTTAATTCATTAAAAAGATGAGATTTATTTTTTAGGTCTTTATCAACATTACTATAAATTGTTTTCTTTTCATTAAATATAATCAAGTACCTTTTATTTATATAATAAGCAAATGGTTCAAGTGATATTTTATTTGAGTGATGATACTTTTTTTAAAAGAATTATATGGTTCTGTCCCATTTATCCTCATAAACCGAAGAAAAATATTAATATATCTATTATCCATATATATTACATGGTGGTAACTTCCATGAGATCCTCATGAGGGTGTAGTTGAGTAAGAGACAGAGATATGTTATACCTTTTGAATTGATATTTGTTCTTTTCTGTTGGCTCTAGGATTATTTAGACCATTTGAGGTCACTGATAAGCTCATATAGGTTGCTTATCAATTATCATTGTTGGTTTTTATGATAGGTATTCATTATTTTTTCCACAAGTATCATCTCAGGAAATACCATCCTGATTCTGCTCACATTCTATGTTCGGACGAAATTGACTTTGAGCCATATGTTTCTATTTTGGAGAAACCAATTGAGATTGTTGACTCTCAAGTGAAAGTATGTTGTGGGAATTTTATTCCATTGGTTATGGTTCTATGGAAACAAGGAACAAATTATCATGAGAATTGGGAACACGAGTCATTGATGAAGGAGCAGTGAAATCATTTTTTTCCATGGATTACATCATTTACATGACTTATTGAGGACAAAAATTATTTATAGTGGGGAGTTTGTAAGATACTATTACTGATCTATCAGGTATTTTTTTTCCTTTTTTCCATTGTCTGTAAAAGACTAGGATGGAATTGGTAAGATACCTAAAATGGTGAAGTTATATATTTGTTATACTTTCATCTTTAACCAGCATTTACTACATGATTCAAAAGTCTTTCACACTGTATAACTGGGTTACACACAATGTAACTATTACTAGATACAAGTTATGGAAGGGTATTCATGCTGTGAAAGTTTACACCTCGGGAAGAGTGGTTTCACATCATCAATTTTAAAATAATGGATTTTCAAATCGAGGTGAAGGATTTTTCAACATACTAGAACACCATGGATTTCACAGCAGGTAATTGTATTACACATCGTCAGATCACCCTCGTGTAGTTTTTAAAATAGTCGAGTGGCTTTTTTGGTTTCAGTTCTTTTCTCCAGGCCCTTGGATCCCTAGCTAGAGATCTTCTCGGGTTATTTTGGGAGACTATGCTCCATCTAGATTGATCCATTCAACATTGGATCTTTTATTATAGTCGTGGCACATCTCTCTAGGTAAGAAATATTTCTGATTCTTCGTTTCTCTTGATAATGGTGGAACCCTAGGGTAACATTATCAGATCTGGTGGGCTATATTTTTGAATCGTTGTGTATTCTTCATGATCCTTTGGGAGATCTCATTATGGAGGCCATTCCTTGGTTAGTTGTGGTGTGGCAGATGTTTGTTCTTGAGGTATTTGGTTTTTTCCCTTTCCACCAACCCCTTATTTTCTAATTTATATCAATATTAATGTTTTTAATATATTCTAGGGCCTTCGTTTTCATCATTGGGTTTTCATTGTTGGTGGATCTCATTACGGGAATTTGTGAATTGAGCTTTGAGGTAGGTGGTTTCATCTCTAGCCTATGATAATTATCCTAATTTCTCATAATTTATAAGTTGATTTATCAAATTGGAATGACTATTTATATTTTTTTAAGAAGGGATTTTTGAAACAAATTTTTTTCCATGATTCATGATAAATGAAAATGAAATGGGTACTTTTAAAATATTGAAATTGATTTGTGAAAATGAGCACATAGGTTACATTGGGTGCATAGGTGGAAGGTTTATCTTGAGTCCATCGTCCATGTTTTGTGATTATTAGGATGTTTTCTCATGGGTATTTTCTTTGGTTTCCTATTCTCATTGTTCTAGGGGAAAACTATTAGTATTTTCAGGGGGGTTTACTCATGGGGTATTCCTCTTCTTCCTAGGCATGTGTTATAGGAATTGGATTGTGCACAAGATTTATTATGGTATAAGTATTCTTCTAGTCTAAACTATAGTGTTCCTTGGTACTTATGCTTCTAATGCTTATTTTATTTTATACTGATTGGATTTCTGAGTTATAATTGATATACATTTTGTACATACTTTTGTTTAGAACTAGGAAAAAGGGAAATGTTTACCCATGTTTTCTATAAAATTTCATTACTACTTATCATTCCATGTTATATTTAAAATAAGAATACATGAATAGTTATATAGAGGCTTGATATGGAATACCCGAGTGGGATCCTATGGAGGCTGTTAGCTCACACCTTGTGCACCTCCTTAGGGGTATGTAGACATTTCTGTGTCTTCGAATACTGGGAAGGGAAAGGAGCTGAAGTGAGGTGGTGAGGTTTGTGTTAGATGGTTTTGGGTAGCTAGTGGTGAGATGGAGGGAGTTCATCCACACCATCTCATGGAGTAGTTTTTTGTTTTAGTCCATGTAGTTAGGATTGTTTTTGAAACATTGACTACTTTTTTAATTGTTCTTTTCTACTGTCTTTTGACTATTATGGTATATATATTCCTTTAGTATTCCACATTGATTTTCATTTTTTGTATACATATATGCAATGTGTTTGATCATGTTTGGATAAGTTTTTCCCTTTTTTGTGTTTTTTGATGCATTGGTGCTTGCCTCCAACCCATGAGGATTGAGAATAACCTTCAGGTATGTAACAGAATGGGTCAGTTACCACGTTTGAGTGTTACCCGAGTTAATTCAATACACAACCTCAATGGAAACTCTTCCTAGAATTAAATTAAAGATGGGAGTGACCTCCATATGCAACCTCTTACAGGACCCGGTTTGATGACTAGAATAGGGGTATAATAAACTAGGATGAGAGGAATTACCATCATATGTACCAATAATATGGAAATAATAACACTGAACAACATCATAATATATATATATATATATATAATTTAAATGAACAATAATACATTAAAGAATGAATGCGTAAAAAAATAAAAACCCCAAGATAAAAATACCAAATAAATCTCCACGGTAGTGATTTCACAACAAACAATATGTACAAAGATAGTACAACCCAACTTAGTCACAAAAAATATCCTAGGAATCTTGAATTTTTTTTATATGTGGGGTTTATCATAATATGTATCCTTAGTATGATTATACAAAATACCTCCAATGAAAAAGTTAAAGGAGTATAATAACACATCATTGAACAAACAACATAACTAGTAAGAACCTAGTAGGTCAACTATTGAAAATACTCACCAAGAAACGATTACTAAATATCATAATCATGCATAGTAAAATAATATCAGATGAATATGACACAAAGGCACCCTAAAACCAATTTCTTATTTTTTTCACTATCGCACCCTAATATCAAATGTCATATCCTCCCAATATCTTTTACATTTCTTCCATAGAATACTATATCTCATATTACAACCATACCACAAACCTTATCCATAACATCATCATTTGCCAATAGCCTCTATCACATATCACATATCATCAACACTTCTCAAAACCAGTACTATTGGGAATCAAAATCATGAAGGACATTAACCTAATTCCCTCCACCTACCATGAAAATCCTCTAATATATATCCTTACATCAACACCACAATATCCCATCCCATAAATTCCACTTATAGTCCACTATTTTACTTACATCATATCATTATCACAATACACCATAGGGACTTATAGTGCACCTAGTTTATAATCATCATCAATGACTCAGAGGGGTTTCTAATAAGTAATGTACCTTCACATAAATAACCACTAGGGTCTTCTATTTCACTATATACTTTAGAAGTATGATATTACCCACCTTAATACATCAAAAATAATTCTAAAACTAGAAGGGAGAGTGGGGATGGGGGAGTAGGCATGCATCCATTCCCTCACCAACCCGAATGTTAGGGGAAACAACCTAGTACCCAGAGCTTGTTGGGATTCGAGACGGGTATCTAACTCAAGTGGGATGTATTCAAAAACCAAAAATAATAATATTTATGTATATTTATAGACACACAAAGACCAACATAAGACATAAATAAACAAATAGAACTTCTATAGCTAGTAAAAATCACCACACTACTACTACCTCACATTACCATCACTACCAACTATAAGACAATGACCATCCCCACATCTTATACAAAGATCCACAATAAATATGAATAATTTACCATCATGCCTCATCATTTATCCCATTTATAGATTCATTTCACCAACCGTATTAGATTATTTATATTTTATATTAATCATATTTAATGACAAACCATGCAGCCATCACCCATATTTTCCCAACTATTAACCAATAATTAAAAGGCTTATTTTTTTAAATATTTACCCAATGATATTTTTTAATTCCATCAAACCCCATGTCATGATCATGATTAAAAACTATATTCCATTCCATAAGGAAACTTCCAAACATTCATTTTTCATATAACCAAGTCATGTCCCATAACAACCCACTCATTCCCTCTTTTCAACCATGTAATGGATGAAATATCCCCACTACACAATCCATAATCACAATTTTATTCCATAATACCACCCATTTAATCTTTTCATCTATGATCCTCTGTACTCTAGGATTTATATAACTATTCAATATTAATCTATTGTGTCATAAATCATTGAATCCATGTTCAAACCTCCAATTAAATGATCACCTACCAATCATTCTCAATATTATCACCATGCGTGAAGTCTATGAAAATTTTCTATATTTCAATCCAAGTTAAATGGATACATACCTGGAAAAGATGGGTCGTCGGAGATAGAGGACGCAGGGTCGCCGGAGACGATGGTCGCGGGGTCACCGGAGGTCGCGGGTCGCCGGACGGTTGGGGGTCTCCCGACGGTTGGGGGTCGAGGGTTGCGGGTCGACGAGGGGTAAGGGGAAGAAGGGAGTGTGCGGGGGTTTGGTGGAATGATCGGTGTGGGGGTAGGGAAGGGTCGGGATTGTTAAAATAAATTTCAGTTTTCGCGGGGGTTTATTAAAAACCGTCGCGAAACCTTTCAGTGAAAACCTTTAGCGGCGGTTTTGTGAACCGCCGCCACAATACCGCCGCTAAACCCGGTTTTTGTTGTAGTGTATATAGATGTTCTTCCACTTCACATTTGTTGATGTGATAGAATGGACGTGGACATTAAAAAATCTAGGTAATAAATGGAAAGATTTCAAATGGAGATTGTGGTGTGATGTCAACAATACCTCATTGACTGTGCAACAAATGTATGAGAAGCTACCCAGTGGGGTACTATAAGAACAGTGGAATGTTTTTGTTGGCAGACATCATGATGAGAAGTGGATGGTATTGAAATATATATTATTATATTATCCTCATTTTAAATTTATACATGTATATGTAGAGGACATGAAATTGAATACATTACTATTAAATTTCATTTTATTTAATTCAGGATTTCTCAAGATAGAATGCATCAAACCGGTCTAAGCAAGTCATCCCACACACTGCGGGCTCAAAAAGCTTTTCTAGAAGCCGAATGTCATTGGTAATATTTTAATTAGTTTAAATATTTATAAGACATTATTATTTGTTTTATATATTGAATTGTTGATTTATTTTTATTAATGCAGTCACATAGTTTAGGGCACGAACATCCTGAATAGAACTGTGGTTGGATGTTCACAAGAAATCATATGGAAGTATTATTAATGAGCCTGCTAAATAAGATGGGGTATGAAGTCAATTTTTTATTATAATAACTTATTATTAGTTTTTATTGTGTTAATATATATTGATATTTTATTTTTATGTAAAAATTAAAGAACAACGGGATGCCAATCCCATGTAGTCCTACTCTGTCTCCCAGGATGACCCGGTTGGTAAGTCCTTAGGAACGAGCATCCTGGTAGAGTGCGCGGGATGGGTTTGGGACCAGTACCATATGAGGTTTTTAGCAGGCCACTGGGGATGACAGCTGCATCTAATCCTGTCTTTAGTCGGTCTATACTTGATGATGCTCAGAAATAGATTGTTTCTCTATGAAACACATTTCACCCATAGGGGGATCATGTATCTGCTTTGTAGAAAGAGTTGATTGAAATACATTATCATATGAGAAGATATTCCCCCAGTGGTAGTGCATCGACTAGTGGTATGAAGGTAAATCACAAAAAATCAAAATTATTTAGTTTTATAACGTTCATTGTCTTTAAGTTTTAATATAAATATGCAACAATATTTAATTTTCAATATAATGTTCTTATATGTGACAGCAGAAAGTGGTGATGAAGGTGGCGAGGGTGACGATGCATCATCGGACCCTGAGTAGTTGTATTGTTCATGTCTTGAAAAAATATGGGAATAGTTGGTTTGTATATGTAACATTTGTGGCACATAGTTTCCACCAAACATTTTCATGACCTAAAATTTCCTTGATTTATCATGTTTCCTTTTATGAATTTTAGTGATTTCTATTGTTTTTTTATGTCTTGATTTCTCAAGTGTGGTATACATCATTCAATTTAGGCCTGTGTTTGAATTGGTAGTCGAAATTTTGGATGACTAGGATTTAACCCCATTGTTGATGTGTTGATCAAATTGGGTCATTTCATAGCGATCAAGGAGATAGTGTTGTGGACACTTTGGTGATGCCCTTTTAATTTGCCTTACAGGGAGGCCCTAGTGAGTGGTAATTCAGCGCCTCTAATTGGTGTGTCTCTTGTATTGAATCCTGCCTTTGTTCTAGGGAACCAAACATTGTGACACATTGGGATTAAAAATAGATGATATACTTATATAGACCTTCCATTACATAGAATATCAATAATATGGAGGTTCCAAATATGGGTGGTATAGGATTTGAATCCACACACTCAAGATATGAATTCCAATAAGGTTGTACTCACTCACATAAAAACTCAATAGAATCCATATGAGAAGTGATGGAATCCACCAACTCCTAGGATACTACATCCTAAAATACCATTGGGATAATTTCCTTATATTGATTGAGATATATACCCCATGAAGGAAACTATAGATAAAACATTAATGTTGGGGTAATTTGCATCAATTTATTTGATCCTAATCAAGTTGGACATCTTATATCAACCTTTATTGATTGATTAATCTACTATAATTATATAATATTAGGTAAATTAGGTATGATTACATCAACCAAATCACCATAAATAATGGGTGTTTTGCATATAAAAATTTAATATTGATTTTCACATGTTATACTATTTTGTATTTGAACTAAGTAATATTCTCTTATTTTGAGATGGTTTTACTATTTTTTAGTGGTTAGGGGGTAGTGGATTCATACACATCTGTTTCATACTCAATAGAATCATGTTTCCCAACATCAATTAGGATAACATTGAAGAAATATACTAATGTGATACCACCAATAGGAAACACATATTTATATTGTAAGAGGGATATCATTAATTTGGGTGTGATCCCATATGATGAATGATAATGGAGATGACCATTAGGAGAAAATGATAAAAAAAATCCCCCACCCATGTGTGTTATGTTTTCCATTGTAATGTTATAGTCACAAAGGCCACATAGGATAGATTCTAATGCTTTTAGATATTAGAGCATTGTAACCATCCCTAGTATATTATCTAGATATTCTAATGGGACATAAGGGTTTTTAAACTAGTAGGAAAATAAATATACTCTTGAGTGTCAGTGGTTGGATAACCCCAGTGGGATCAACTTTTATAAGCATTAGTATAGACAATAGGGGGAAAACCCCTATATAACTTCTTGAGTACTCAAGGTCACATGTTAATAATAATGACTATAGTGAACATGATACTCCTAACGAAGTTATAAGGTGATTTCTACTTTATGGTGGACATATTAATCCAAATCAATGTGATAAGAGAAGAATGTGTTTTCATGATATATTGAAAGGATACAAAATGTTTGGATGTGAAATTGTGGACCAATGGTTTTTTCGTAGAATATTTTTAGTTGGACAACCTTTGGGGAATTATTTCCAATATATTACCATGGGTGTCATATAATGTCATGATAGATCCATTTAGATGGTATTCCTTAAATAAGGTGTGAACCATCATTCACTCATTTTATAAGGGTAAGTGAAAATGTATTTCAGGGTATGGGGAACATATATTCATAGAAATTGAGTCATATGTATGACATAACAATTGTTTTCAAGCCTCACCATTTTGTTCCTTATGGGTACTATCAACTTGTTTTTGGTCTTGAACATAATTGGTGCATTTGGTGTTTCAATTTTAATTGAAGGATGTGATGAAGGTATGGAAAAGGAAACACAATGAAGAAACCCATCAATACATCATCAAATGTAAGAGTTCATAGTTTATCAATCCAATTACATGTTAATGGATTCACGTTAGGTTGTCTATTTTTTGATGAGAACCTCCAATGGGCTTCCATGTATATGAATATTTTGTATGGATGTCCTTTTAGATATGAAACTATATGATTTTTAGGTTAATCATACATATAATACATGTTTAGGATTAATTTGTTTAAGGCCACATAGTTAGGAAATAATTCATTTTTCACCATACAGAGAGTTCGTAGGTGTTTATATTGTTGGGATCAGGCCCATGCGATGAGAATCATATGAATCCTTATAAATAGAATTATAACACACATAGTTTATTAATGATTATTGGGATACATCATACCATTTATGTTCAATTTAAATATAAATATTTCAAGAATCTTAACTTTTTGCGAAGGGGAACACTTTGTGAAAGGTACCTAGAAATATATAGTGTTTGAATTTATCACGAGTTTCCATTTCAGTTTCATCTCAGTCTTCAATATCTAATTTGGAGAAGTTATGGTTGTGGATTAGACCTATTAGAGGGCCAATATATTGTTTTAAATAGCATATATGTTGGTATGATGATAATGGATGAATGATTAAGAGGCTGGGGAATACAACTTGAAGGTGGATATGATATTGTGATACTAGGAGGGGTATCTAAAATTAAGGAATACATAATGAATCTAATACTAGAGTCTTTAACTATGGTATTTTGTAAAAGTTATTCTTATTATTCTCATTGCATAAGAATAATAGAATGTTTCTTGATGTTGGGATTGAACCTCAGAGGGGAATATATTGAATCCCAGTTAATAGGAATAAAATACAATATGGTTCATTCTTATATGGAATGTCAATGTTGTATGTTGGTATGTGCAATATAGTTCACTCTTTTATAGCATATCAATGTTTACTTATTTTTTTCAATTTATTCAATACTAATTTCCTAGGTTGATGTTTTGTGTTTTTTGTTGGTATGTACAATATGGTATTGCTGGTTTGATTTGTCTTTCAGGACAGTGGTGCAGCGGAAGCAATTTTTTTCTGGTCATCTTATAGCGGCGGTTTAAACCGCTGCGAAATTTACGCTAGCGGAGGTTTAAACCACTGCTAAACGGTGGAAAACACCGCTAAATGGTTGCATCGTCAGGGATCATTCTACAGCAGTTCTTGTGACTTCAGCGTTGGTTTTACAGCCGCTGGATTTGAGTTTATTCGCGGCGGTTATAACCGCCGTGAATAAACTAATGTCAAGGGCTTGTAAAACCCGCAACAAACCTCAGTCAAAACCACCTCAAAATGAGGTACCTACGATGCTTTCCATAAACCACCGTGAAATAGAAATCAGCACCTCTAATAGATTGGTGATGCCGTATTAGGCGGTGGTTTACATAAACCGCCGCCAAAACATATAGCATCGGTTTAAACCTCCATGAAACGCAAAAAAAAACAGCCGCTAAATGACGATTCTCTTGTAGTGATAGCTCTTGAATTTCAAATGTGGTTCATGGAGGTAGTGTTCTTTGCGAAAGGGGTACCTTTGTGGAAGCTAATATTGCTACGTGAAAGAGGTGTGTTCTATGTTGGCTTAGTGAGCATTGCGAAGGAAGTCACTTTGGGACGGCTTGAGATTTGTGACGAACTAAGCTCTAAGAAGGCTTGATTTTTGCAAAGGCCAGAGATCAGTGAGGAAGTGTGCTATGTGAAGTAGTGATCTCTATGATGGTGTGTGCTTTTGGAAGAGCTAGGGACTTCACGAAGGTTTGTTTGAGCTTTGAAAAATTGGGGGCTTTCACGAAGTATGGAGCATTATGAAGGTACGTCCAAAGGCTGTTTCCCAAGGATCAATGGAAAAGGGGTATTCATCTTTGTATGAATGTTGGACGTCAATTTAGCATCTACATACAATGGAGGATTCATTCATTAGTGAAAATTAATGGACATAAAAGTCCATAAACTGTGAGTGGATCCCTTCCAAGTGCAGTGATCAATGGAAGAAGAAGAATGTTATCCTTTCTTCTGGTAGTGAGCCAGAGAGAGATAAATAGAGAGTAACCCTGGCGAATGTAGTGATCTGACCCTAAACATTGTAAAAGAAGGGATACTGGACATAGAAGTGATCTAACCCGAATCTTGAGCTTTAGTGGATTTGGTAAATCGACACATTTCCGTTGTATACTCCATGGACGCATCCTAGTGAGGGTGAACCATGTAAAATTCTTTATGTCTATTATTTCCTTCCCTGCATTGCATACAAGGAATCATCATTTGATAAAGAAGAAAACAAGTGATCATAATAAATAGACAAGGGAAAATGAAGTGACCCTTGTGATAAAGAGGTCGAGATGTAGTGGGGCAGGAAGAATTTAGAAAAAGAATATCCATACCCTGATTCATCCCCCTCTTAGGGTATATTAGCCCATTTTGGTTCTAAAAAATTTATAGTTTTTATTTCCTAAGAAGTGGTTTCAAAAAATCACCAATAATTCACGAAGCCGTTTTGAAGAAGTTAATTTTATAGCAGTTTAAATCCCACGTAAATATTTAGTGGTAGTTATTTATTTATTTATTAATTTATTTTTAAAAGGTTTCTTATTTTTAATGTATAATTATTTATTATTATTATTATTATTATTATTATATTATCATTATGTGTTTTGTATTATGTATTATTTACAAACTATTATAATTATTTTTTATTTTTTATTTAAAATTATAAATAATTATGAATGGTTAACTATTAATTATTAATTATTCATTATTCATTATTCATTATAAATTGTTAGTTTCTAATTTATAATTAATAATAATTATTTATTTTTAATTTTTACATATTCATATATATATATATATATACATATATATATGTATATATATATTATGTTGGTATATATAGATATAGATAATAATATATATACATGGAGATATATATATATATATTAATATTTATTTATATATTTATATATATTATATTTTAAATAATATATAATATATAATATATAATATATTATTTGTAACTTAGTATTTTATATAAATACGAATTGTTCATTATTAATTATTAATTATTATACTTATATTTTTCTATTTTTATATATATTTATATATATTATTTGGGAATTACCTCATCTGACCTCATCTTTCATTCTCCTTGTTCTCTTGTCTTTTATTTCAATAGAAGGGGGATTTGTCCCAAATGATTATATATATTATTTGGGTATATATCTATATAATTCTATGATGGATTTGGGATTGAAGGGCACTGATGGTGCGCCTGTGCAATTCGATGGAATTCTTGTATGATGGTTTTGATTTTGTCTTCGATGGATTCAATCGCCAATCAAGCTACAGCTTTGGGGGATCATCTCATCCCGTTGGTGGATATTGAGAATCAGAAACTTATCACTACTTCTATTTATGGCCATGTCTGGGAGGTTTCAAACCCTTGGCATGTTGTTTTTGTGCCCCCAGTGGATGTCCCATTTACTAGTATTGATGTCCAAAATCGCAACTCTAATGGGGATCACGGTTCATTTGATGTTGTTGGTGAAATGACTACGACTGGAGATCATGATTCCACCATTACGGCTAGAGATTGAGATTCTACCGATGTTGGGCTTCTCCATGCCCCAGGTGTGGATGCTTCGGCATCGATCCACAATGATGCTCAAAATGTAGTTGATGGGGTAGAGGGAAGGATTGTGGAACCCTCTATAAACCCCAAGTCTGCTAATTCATCTAGAAAGGCTAAAATTTTTAGTTTCTCAAATCCTAGGAGGATGGAAATCTCTTTTGCCATGATCTTATCTGGGATGGCTAGCAATTCCCCAGGTATGATTGTGGATGAATAAAGAATCTCAAAAAATGATCATGGTAGATTTTGTTATCTCTCTTGATTGAAATGTTTTGCAGGAAAGGCCTGAGCAATGTAAAGTTTCATTAAATGGCCACCTGATCCTCTAAAAATGGGACAAGACAATTAACATTGATGTTCTAAAACAGAATATTGGACGAATATGGGGCTACACCGAGTGGAAAATATTGTCAATAGAAAATGTATTTTTTCATTTAATTTTTAACTATGATTTGCATCATTCTACTTCTTAGAGATTCAGTTTCTATAATCTCAATCTAGATGCCTTTTTGCTATCTTCATGGGAGATTGGTTTTAATCCCCTTAATCAAAACCACACTAATGCACAGATCTGGGTACACCTTCATGGACTCATTTGGGTTATCTGGCATCAATGTATCCTAAATTATGTTTCTTATTATATAAGGGAACCTATGAAAATTGATGATAATACCATTATAGGTAAATATGGGTATTAGGCAAGGGTTTTCTTTAATATTGATATGCTGCATCCAAGGCCAAGTAGTGACACTCTGTTAGTTGAGGGTTTAAAGATCAATTTTGACTTTTAATATGAAGTTGTTCACATTATATATGATTTATTCAAAGTTGTTGGTCATCATATTACAGGTTGCAAACATGGGATTGGAATTCAAATGAATAAAGTTTCTTTTTCCAAGAAGAACGATGTTAAGAGACAGAAGGTGAGAACTGTGCCTCCCTTTACGAAATATGTTAATGTGTGAAAGGTGGTTCCTACTCCCTTGGTGGAGGATTCATCTCATAGACCAGCTCATCTCATCAAACGGTATGATTCCAAGGTCACAAAGGAGTGGAACTCCCTGTTTGAGGAGTAAAATGTCCGAGATGATAAGGAGGTACAAGGAAAAACTGTAGGTCCTTACTCTTCCAGTAAGTCATGGGTGGCTATGGTTAAATGCTTTAGTCATGACGAACCTATTATGAAACTTGAAATTATGGGTGAATTGATGCATGATGGTCAATCTAATTTTGAAAGGGTTTTTTAGAGAGTGGTAGATGAGGATACAATACACGAGTGATCCCTATATTGTAAGGGAAAGAGTAAGATGAAGTCTCCAATAAATTCTATGGAATAGAAATCTAATTGGGGTGGGGGTGGGGGGATGAACCACAAGGGGATTGGAAGAAAACTAAGACATGGAAATGGGGTCGTCAATCAAAAAACCTTGGCTGAGGGAATGACAGAGATGGTGGGCATGGTCGTTCAATGGAGCTCACCATGAAATAGATTCATCTTAGGGAGGAGTATTCTACTCTCATTAATCAGATGAATTTTCAGTCAGAATGGGAATCGGCTGATGATTCTCCCACTTTATAGTTTCTATTATGGATGATGGATTTCCATTCTTTGAACCCTCCCATTATCCTTTTTATTTATTGTCCATTATTTTTAAAAAAAATTGTAGTAGGTTCGCCTAGCCCCTAGACCTTTCTTAGTATATATATTTGTGTGTCTTTATATTTATTGTTGTTAATATATTTATATATATGTATGTATGTTTTTATAGATAAATATATATATTTATGTATATTTGTATATATTTCTGTATATTTTTATTGATTGGAATTTATATTTATTTATATATATTATGTGGGTATATATATATTATATTTAACATTATACACGCACACAAACATTTATATGTATTTATATATATTTATATACTTTTTTAATATTAATATATATTTATAAATATTTATATCTATATATGAATATTTATATATATTAATATATATAATGCAGAAATATATATATATATAATTATATGTAATTATATATATATTTATAATTTATGAATAAATATAAGTACACAATTTTATTCATTAACATACATACATATATAAATATATATAAGTATATTAAAATAGTTTTACTCAAGGGCTTGGTTGAGTGGTAATATCTTTTTAAAACAGCCAATATGTAAGGGGGTCAAATCTCATCCTGCACATATATATGCTTGATTATACAGGGTGGGTCTACTGGATCAGGTAATGGTGGGCCTAGACTAGGGTGGGGTCGATATAATATATAAATAAGTAATAAATAAGTAATAAGAATAAAAAATTTAAAATAAAATAAAAAACCACCACTAAATTAACCACTTCTAAATAAAAACATTAATTATAGGATTCCATACATGAAAATATACATTATTTTTAGAAATCACCACACAACATTTAGTGGAGGTTTAAACCACTTCAAAACCCTTTTCTTCTTTTAGTGATTGTTCTTTAATCCAACAGATTACATCTCTTTATTACCATTATTAATTATTTAAATTTTACACACTATATGGTATTCTTTAACGATCATAAAATGTGGGAGATAAAACATCACTATAATTTTAACTTCTATATTATATAACGATCAATGCACCAATAATTATTATAGGTATGGGTTGTTACTTGAATCTATATAGCCATGATATTAAAGAAATAAAAACAATCCCCTTTTCCTTTTTTGTATGTGTAGTAGATGTTTCATATCAATTTCCATATATGTTGGTAAAAACGTATCCATCTCACCTCATACACTACAATGATAATATAAGCATCATCCTCATAGTTGTAACATCACATCTTGAAAACATATAAAATCAACACAAGGGTCACCAATCTCCAATATTGTATTTGATTGAAATAACATAAAATTTATTTCAAATCACTCGGTGTTTTTATTATCTCATTTTTAACTAAAGATCTTTTGGAAATAAATGAAAAGGCCATGTATGGGTTGATCCTCACTTGACTTTATCTTTATTCGTCTTGTTAAATAATGGATAAAATCATCACATTATCTTCCCCCTCTTCAGATATGAATTAAATCTTAATTCACATTTATGAGACATCGATGAAATCACATGTACCTAAGTAAGGATACATCTTCTATCCACTCTTAGTCAACTTGGGGAAACAATGTATTGAAAAAAAAGTGAATAAACCTAATCATCATGTATATACATTACTATATTCATCACGTGATGCTACTTTAAATTTATGATTTTTTGGATATTTAAAACATATTTAGGTTGAAATTTTTATCTTTTACACATCTCAATAAACAAATCAAAATTGATGAGGGAAATTTATATTAACATTACCTTTATCTTACCAAACACATCAACAAGCATGCCCCATAAGAAATCATATTTATCATAATCAAATAAATGATTTAATGTTTGATCAGAATAACTAAATATTAAATTTATATTCAATTGTTAATAATTTTATATTCATTGCTGAATGAAAATTTTGAAACCTCATATTTGTATTTTCTTCCACTCATGGGATGCACTCATTTCAACATCTCAACGTAGTTAATTTTCATCAAAATAACTCCATTTTATACTCTTATTTTTTATAAATAATAAATACAACCACATAAAACTCCACCATAAAATATTTCATTTAGTTCCATTAACATTAGTGTAAATAAAAAATTGGGAATAGTAATGGGTCTCCCTATATCCATAGAAGAAGCATCAATGTTCAATTTGTCTCCTCAACAAAGGTATTTTATTTTTTAATATGTATATTTTTTCCATGTAAAGTCTTTGAATATATATAGTAATATTTTTGAGACTAGGTGCTAAAATGGCATGTGATCCCATGGATAAATGATCATGGAATTGATGTTTGAATATATATTAAATTCCATGTCCATGATGCTTATCCTAAATAAGTTGAATTAATACTAAAAGAGAAATCAGATAACAAATTTGAGGCCATCATTGAGTTATGAAAATGGATTTTACCCTAGTTGCAAAATAATCTCTTTTTTGATGTCCAGAGTATGAAAAAACTCATTGTAGGCATAGATAGTAAATTAATTAATAAAATAATTTATTTTTATTTGATGATGCTGCCACCTAATAAACTCATATATAAACCTGGTTATAAAAAATTTAGAGCTAGAATCATAACATTGAAATTTTAGAGAGGGGTTAGGGTAGGATATTCTATGGATGAACATCGACACATCGAGCTTTAGAGAACAGTGTGCCAGCAGAAATCGAGCATCTCACAAATTACTATGATGTAGATTCATTATTCATCAGCAATAGATCCATATAGTGGTATGACATTATTTCATTTGGATTTATCCTAGTTTGATTTTTTCCAATAACGAACAAGAATAAATAAACTAAATAATTCATATTCATATCAATAATATTGTAGGTATAGGTTAGATATTATCTGAGATTGGGTTTTTTTGTTGTTAATTATTTATAAATCTTTTTTGTTGTTCCAATGGAAAAAAACCAAGGAAAACATTAACATTATCCAAGGTTCATTCCTCATGTTTTTTTAGGATTTTCCTCCATCATTATTTATTCATTCATCAATGGAATTCAATTTGGATGGTGGATCAACAAATACCCATAAATAAATCGTCGTAACCCCATTTCATGGATTAATGGATTAATACCACATATTAGAGTTTATATTGATGATGGGAATAATCTATGATGATGAATTGGGACTGAATAAGTGTTATTAATGTGGGTTTTGATGAGTTGCGACCAATATACAAAACATATTGGTTTCCCATGAAAATTCGTTGACTGGATTCCAATGAGTGGTGATAGTGATGCTCAGATGGACTAGATCCATGCTTTCTGGAATAATTCACAATCAGATTAGAGGTTGGAGGAGTGGATGATGATGTGAAAAAATTACTCTGCGGGTTCTGGAAAATCCCAAAATACAGGACATGAAATCTTAGAATACATGTTGTGTGGAGACATGGTTATGGTGCTAGGGTTTCCACATAGGATATTAGTATCACATGGTGTGTGACATATGTCACACGATGTGTGATCGGAACTGGAAGCTCAGTGTGTTATCTAGGAGTACACGGCCAGGAAAAAACCAAGATAAGGGTACATAGGAAGAGTTGTGTACTTGCACACGACCAAGTACACATGCACGACTTCGTGTACACGTTAACATAAATGTTCTAGGATACACGGGAAGACTCAGTGCTGAAGAGACACATCATGCACTTATAATACACATCCTTCACTTCTTCAAATATAGATTTTATCCATTTTTCCTTGAACATTGAAAAGATTCACTTGGGTGAATTCCATTGATCTTTTACCTGATGGTTAATGATAGAATCACATCCTATGTATATGATGTTGACACATTGCAAAGAAGTTCAATCTCATATGGAGTTGTTGGAATCCTTCCATGAGGCCTAGAGTGATATCCTCTATCATCATCATTTTCCCTAGGCGGGGTTCTCGAAATCTTCATGACCAACACTACATGGGCATCGATCTTCTAATTAGTGGGTTAATCTAGATTAGGATTTTTATATATCCCATGGACTTGGGTGTGATCCTCATATGTGTATTGATATCTTCATACTACTAGTGCATACTCCTAATGGTTTTGTTGAAAATATCTTTCTTATAATCATTCACTTTATAGTGATAAAAGATCTTTGTCACTCTTTATAATTATTTGGACGATATGTATATCTTTAATGTCCATATTTTAAATTCTCGATAATTTCTTCTATTTTGAAAGCTAGTATGTTTTACCCCATATGACCTTCATACTTCCTTTTCTCCTTTTTCAAGAGAATGTTTTATTAACACTTTTTAAGATTTGGGATTTTAGTAATGGTATTTTAAAATTCCAAACATTGATTAATGATAAAGAGTTATAAAATTTGAGGAGGAAATTACTTAAAGTTGGGAAGAATGTAATGTCTTGAGATTTTAAAAGGATGGTATATTTGATAACAGGTATGATAAGAAACACTATGTGTAAACGAACCACAAAATATTATTGCTTAAATATGACGGTTATAGTCAATCCATTAAATTGGAGGGTTGGAATAGGATTAACTAACTCTTCAAGTATATATATATATATATATATTTATAAAGGTTGTAATCAATACAAATATATTGATTAATTATAAATAAATATTGTAAAAAAATACCGTATTTCCATGTCTTGAAATATTTTCAAATTTTTTATTCAATAATATATGCTTTGGTCTTTGACCAAGCCACCACCTTCTCAAAAAAAGAACTCAATTTTTTAGTAAATCAATTTTATTCTTCAAAGATATGTTTTCTTCAAAAATGTTTTTTTATTGAGAAAAATAATATTATTAATTTTTGAAACATTTATAACTTTTATTTGATGAAATAAATATAATTTTTTTAATCATAATCGAAAAATTTTCTTTGGGTGATTTTTTTTCTAAAAACTTTGATTTTTAGTGAATAGTGAAAAATACGATTTTTATTAAAAATTTTATTTTATTTTAAAGTATGTACAATGTAAAATTATATTTTTGGTTAGTTTTTAAATTTAATTAGTTACTTTTGACTTAAAATATTCAAATTATATTTTTTAAATGAATTTCATTCTTGAATTTAGATTTAAATTATTGTAATATTTAAAAAGGAAATTTTTCTGAAGAAAATGTTTTCATCCAATTTTTTTAGATTGATTTTAAATTAAATTAAAACACTCCAATTATTTGAATTTAGAATTTTTTTACATATTTGGAATAATGAGGTTAAAATTTGTTTAAATAGTTCTAGTTTTTTTTAATATGAGTACTAACCATTTTATTTTCTACTAATGTAAGTGGTAAATCATATAATTATGTGTTAAAAATAATATGATAAGGATAAAAGAATGACCCAAAAAATTGAATTAATTTTATTATATGAGGTCATAGAATTAATAATCGTCCAATATTTGGTTATATACCCTATTTACGCCACTTGGGATTATAACCTTTATAATATTTTATGTAATTAAAAGTAAAAAATGTCACACTCCTGTTTTTAACAAATATAAAATTACTAGAATAAGGATAAACATGATATATTTTAGGTAATAAATATAAATTTTAAATATAAAAAATTTATCATTACCATGATAATTTAAGTTTAGATTTTTGTGAAAAAATAAATACCTTAAATTCTTTCACAATGTTGATGCGGTAATGACACATTTAATGAAAAAATAAAATAAATGATATTAAAATTATTAAAATTAATATAATTTTAGATAATTAATATGATAAATTAATTTTATATATTATTATAATATGTATGGTATGTAATACAATATATAAATTTTTTAATTTCATTATTTTACCTGATGATATTAAAGTCAAAGAAATGAATAATTCTAAAAATTAGCATTAATGATATTTTATAATAAATAATATATTTATTAAATGATATAAAATCCATAACAATATCAGATTCATAAAATTTATTACTATATGGTTTATTATATCAATATTGATCCATTTATGGGCATCTTTCCATTTATAGAAACTATATTGACCATCAATGAGTAAAAAACATTGTGGTCGTGATAACTTTAAAAATGGTTAATGGAGGGTTAAACCAATGGATAAGGATAAAAAATAGTCCAAACATTTAAAAATTTAATTATATAATGTTATTTAGAATAATAATCATCTTATATTATAATATTATTAATTTTTATCCATTTGGGAATCAAAATTAATTAATATTAATTTAATATTATTTGAAATTCCCTGAGAACCCCCTCTCTTATAAAAGGGAATGTCTTATTATCTTTAAATCATAATTAAAAACCTATTTTCATCCAATATATTCTAATATTACTTGATAAAATCCCTACCCACATTCTAGAGGCCTTATTTATGGCATAATACCAACCATATTGGTCTTATGGTGTTAATAAAAAGAGATTGATTGAAGAATATGTATCATTTTTAAACGAGATTATCTATTTTATTTCCTCTACTTTATCCATCAAATATACCTTAAAAATTATTATATAATAAAATAAATAACATAAAAATATTGATATATTACTATGTTAATTTCTTAACCTATTTCCATCTCCAACCCCAATCAAATGGGAAAGAAATTCATTGTTTGTGTGTACGATGGACTACCACCACACTCATTTTCAATCACCACCACTCACAACTAGTAATAATTATGGAATTAATTTTTATAAATTATATTCAAGGTATAATTATCATTATTAAAATGTAATATATAATTCTATTTCCTACCTTTCCTTTCACTGAAAAATAATAACATTGCTTTTTCAAACGTGTAGAAAACAACCTCCACGAAGCGATGTGATTCATTTTTTCGTCACCACATCGCATGGATGATATATTTTTGTATATTTAAATAATTAATATGATATTTTTTATATAATTTTATTTTTATAATATAAAATAAAACTTACCTTATTTCCATAATGATCGTTAAAAAATAGAAACTTTTCTCATGCGTATGTAACATCTACCTTCTCAATGATTGTGATGTAATTCATTTTCCAAAACCTTATTTCTTGAATGGAATTAAAATTATAATTTATTTATAAAAAATTATAATTATTTCCTGATTATTATTGATTATATGATTGAATAATGAACTCTCTGACCTATTTCAACCTATAAAAGTAATTTTGAACTTATGAATAGAATGTCCTAAAAACACCCAATTTGGACTTAACTGATTAAGTAATTAACTATGACATTAAGATAAATAAAATAAATAGAATATGGATAACTTATTAAACATATAAAATGTTATGTATAAATAAAATAATTAAATGATTTTATTATATAATATTTAAAGGACCTACATGGAAAATCTAGACTCGAGTTAAGGGATTTCATCTCAATTTCTTTTCACTAAAAGAATATTTTATTATAATACACCTAATTTATTTTATATGGTGTATATTATTCCCTTTTACATGTTATATAATTAATCCTTTTAATTAATTATGATTTACTTTGCAATTTAAATTATTTTTTCTATAGGGATCTGACTTGAAATATATAAAGTGGTAAAGGGTTTCTTAACTCAATTTTCTTACGTAGTGTTATAACTCTTTTTCATTGACATTGTTATGACATGATTATGTGTGCATTTATATCATAATTATTTTATTATTTATTGAAAATATTTTTTGGATTTATAATTTTTACATATAATCTCTCTAATTATTAGTTCTCAGTTGAAATATATGATCTTTGTAAGGGTTATTCATCTCAAATTCCATTCTTTTAGGACATATGGTTGTAATGTTAATCTATATTTTTTATGAGGTTTGTATAATACCGTTGGGACATAATATATCATTAATATACTTATATTAATGATATTTAAGGTTTCATTTGATGGTATTATTTCTTAGTCATATGATTGAAGAGTTACCAAAGTGGAAAAGGATTTAGGTTGAAATCTTTTTTCTTTTCAGGATTGTTAATGGTCAAGGTTGCTTAGGGGGAAGACATATAATATTATTTTCGTAATCCACATATATTTTAATCTCATTTAGTTTTGAATGTATTTTATATGTTTCATTTCCATTTCATCCCTTATTGATTAAATAAATATCTAGAAAGTCATTTTTAAGTCACATTGATCATGTACCATCTATTAGATAAGGAATATTCCTCTTCCATTACCATGTTTTCTAAATTATTTTTAAAAAAGATCATTTATAAAAATAAATTATTTCCTAAATATGTATTACATTATTTTTTTACTTATCTTATAAATGTATTAAAAAAGAAATTTCTTAATGTTTTTCCAAATGGATCACTTTTGACTATTTTTTAAAAATGTTTCAAAAGAATTTTTAGTTTTGACATCTACAACATGAAATTTTTTTCTTATTTTCATTTCAATTATTTTTTTTGGATTACATTATAAAATTATAGGGTTATTTTCATAGTTTTTTTTTTCAAAATATTTTTTATTTTTTTAGTTTTTATTTTTGAATTTATAGTGAAAATGAAATGTTAATCAAAAATTTTTTAATGATCTTTTATTGGAGTTTCTATTCATCTATAACAAAAATCCATAATATTATCTATGATCCACTTGAGATATTTCGTAATGATACCATCATTATTCTTTATCTAGATGGATTATTATTATTTAAAAGTGTTCTTCATGTAAACCATTTCTTTTCCACAACTTAATCAAGTTATGGAAAAAAATGATCTATTTTAATGTATAACGAGACAATGAATTTTCCCACCACCATAACCTTTATTTAATGTTTGGATCCCATTATAATATTTCATGTTTTCTTTTGATAAAAAAGTATTGCAAAAATGTTGTTAGATAGGTGTTGTTAAAATGGGTTTTTAAAAGAAAAGTGTATTTTGATATCCAAAAGTGTTTTTCACATGAATTTTAAAGATATTTTAAAAGGTTTTATTCATGATATGGTCCTTGAAAATTGTTTACCAAGGTTTGGGGACTATTATAGATCACGGGTGAGCCTTATTTAACTTATACAATGGGTTTCTCCCCATTATAGTTGACAGGTAAGCCTGATAGAGCTTATATGATGGGTGTGCCTAGATAGTGATACAATGTGTTGGATACTGATTATGTTATCTAGAGAATTATATTTTAAGTTGGTGGTATGGTTATTAATGGTGTAATTGTTCTTCAAGGGTTCTATTATGTTGATGTGTCAAGGTACCAAAACATTTTCTACATGATTGTAATGGGTTATAAATGTTTCATTTTATCAAGTTTGATATCACATTGCACATGATTATTGATTCCAATGAATCTTTCATTTATTAAATATTTCTTCCATATTTGAGGATCCAAGTATTTATGGGTATTAATTCTATTATGTTATGCTCATGCATGATTATTATGTCAGTATACCCCTATGCTCATATTACTCTCATTGAAGACATTCAATTATTAATGATTATTTTTATCGTTATTGAGAATTTCAGATCACAGTAATTATGTTTTATTTCCCCTAAAATATGAATAATAATTCTATATTATTTACGTATATAATGGTTTCATGTGTGGATAATTTTATGGGATATGTTTAAGGCTTAATATATATTATGAAATGCTAGTTATAGTGGGATAAATACTCTATTGAGGTCATATGTGTTTTTTATGTAATGTTTTTTAATAAATATCTAAATATTTAAACCAAATAGGTCCTAGGGTATGTAATTAATCCAATATTTCATTTTTATTTTATAAGGTTTCGATGGAAAAAAATTGGGTCACAATTGTTTTATCAAATCCATAAATGTAAAGATTATGTTTTTAAAACCAGATCAGGAGTGTGGGTTCATGCCTATTACAAATACCAACATTGGTGTTAGAAGATGTTGTTTCTCAAGTATGTGGGTAAATGTTGACCCAATTGGATCCATAGGTATAATATATTTCATAAATACAAGTGTATTTAAATTGGGTAAATTATTCAAACATAATTATTGATGGTGGGGGTAACATGAAATCAACACACCCACATGACTAGGGACAGTTTCCATCTCATAAAACACTGTGAACACCATGTTCAAACCTCAATGTTGTCCCTATGCTGATAAATTTGGAGTTATATATATTACACCATGAAAGAGGTATCATATGTTCAAAAATATCATTCCAGTATTGTATATGTATAATAATACTTATGTTATACTACTTAATTATTGAAATTATGAATTAGAATAATTTTATACAATTTAGAATATAAAACATGAGAGATGATTCATAAATACTGGGTCACATCACAAAACTGATTCAAGTATCATATATTTGACTTGAATTTTCTGTATCAATGTATGGGTTATGATTCTGCATATGGATCATCGGTCCAATGTGATAAAAAGAAGTTTCATTTGAAGCAAGATTTAATAGAAAAAATTACAAAAATATTATTATCAATATTATCAATATTATTTATATAATATAAATATATCTCATCGGAGAAATGTTTATGTGGCATCCCAAAGAGGCTTCCTCCTTCTCCATTATGTGTAATTCTTGACAAAACTTATTCCTTTTTTTCATTTCTATAATTTCTTATTATACATTTTTTAGTATGTGTTGGTTCAATATTTTCATTAATTTATTTTTGGTTTTTATTGTCACATTCACCCACATTTGTGTTACTAATGAGTTTTATTTTAATTGAATTTTTGGAAATTATTATTTTTTCAAAATATTTTTTATGGAATCATATTCAAGTCATTAGTTAGCTGCTAATATTCATTGAATTATTAAGGATGTGGTTGAAGGTGTTCTAGAAAAACCATTCATACCCTAGGTTTGTAATTGTAGCATAAGGAATGAACCCTAACATGAAACAACACATATGGATCTTATACCCTATATTTGGATGAAACCTTACATTTAATAAAATGGAATTTATGGATAGTGAACCCTATATTCAGAAGAAACACTATGTTTGAGGAAACAAATGGATGGTATATCAACCCTAAATTTTTGATCAACCTTATATTGCCAACTGTACGTTTGAGGTTTTTTCATCGCATGAAGGATCCCTATGTATCAATATTCAATGATAGACTAATAAATCCTCAATATTATCTATGATTTATGAAACCATCTTTGGGAACATAAATATGGATTCAAAGATCATTTATGACCAACTCAAAGGCTTGTTATGATTGATTTAAAGGCTTGTATTCTACAGATTAATTTGTTCCAATTCTTTTGGGAAATTATAACCTCTATTGAATGTTTTTGAATTCATATATTCACAATTTATTATGCAATATTTCTAGAGATGGTTTGACCTAGAGCTGTTCAATATATTGTATAAATATCAAGACACAATTCATCGAAACAAGAGATGAATATACAGAAAAGGTGATATACATGAAAATCCATGTGGCGTTGCCTTGAAAGCTATACTTTGGAGACATACATGTTTTGATTTGTCAACTCACTACTATTTATCTTTTTCTTATACACATTATCATTACATCTTCTTCTATAATAAATAATAATTATTTCTCATAGGTACCTTTTTAGACATATGAATCATGTATTATATATCCACGTTTGAACAAAAACTACGCGACGTTGAAGATATATTTTCTATTGTTCATTATTAAGGATCTAATTTCATCAACCAATTTCTACTAGAAACTGTGAAGTTATTTATTCTCAATAAAATAAATCTCTATTTATTGGGTTGAGTTTTTAATTATTGTATTCTGTCGTGGTTAAGTGTTAGCTTCTAACACTTGGCTATGGATTCAAAGTTCCTTGTAAAAGAACCATAATACTCTATAAAGACTTATTATAATGGTGTCAACTGCCTATAATAAGTTAATGATTAATGGTCTTAGTATTTGAGTACCTAGTAAAAATCAGTAGGATTGTGGAGTTGATAATTGGTTGATTGCACTTAGGGATCTTTTTTCCATGAACCACTATACATTATTATGCTTATTTCCATTACTCATTTCCAATGATCATTCATCTTTGTGAGAAAATGAATGGAACACTGTTTAGAAAAAGAGGTTTTTTGAATCTATGATGTTTTTGAAAACACCAATTAACCCCCTTTTATGTCTAAGACTTCATCATTATCACTGTGACATAACAATTGGTATCAGAGTCAGGGCTCTACTTATATTTTCTTCTTTAAAATTTTCTATCTCATATCAACTACCCACATCAAAGGAAGTGCTTTATTTCTATTTTTTTGTTTTTGGAAATACTTGAATACTTTTCGATCTATTTGATACTGTCAATTAATATCAAAGGATATACTTATTCAGTAATAGTTTTTTATATCAATAAGTGGTATAACAAGGCTATACTAAAAAGTTCATGGCTCTAACAAGCCTGAGATGATGATTCAAATAAAGACATCATGAAATGGTTGATTCTAAAAAAAGTATGTTGATTATTAATGATCCCCATTTTAATGGTAATAA
This sequence comes from Viscum album, assembly GCA_963277665.1. Classification (NCBI taxonomy): domain Eukaryota; kingdom Viridiplantae; phylum Streptophyta; class Magnoliopsida; order Santalales; family Viscaceae; genus Viscum; species Viscum album. The sequence continues at coordinate 650,952,864 of OY728151.1, read as the reverse complement.
TTATCGATTCTAAAAATTATATTTTATTATTTATTTGAAAATTCTTCGAATAAGGTTTTATATAAAGGAAGTTAATCCTTGTGATATTCCTAAGGAATGTTATGGAAGATTGAAATGAGGATTAAGAAAGGGAATATGATCCCAATTAAAAATTCATTAATTCTATTGTGTGTGGTTTATAAACTAATGAATATAATTGAGTATCTCAATGTCCTACTGCATATGAAATGTGGCAGACTATTGTCACTGTGTATGAAGGAATTGAAAACATTAGACAATTATGGTACACTACTATGAAATTAATGATTGATACTTTCAATGTTAGTGAGGATGAAACTATCACTCAAATGAATGGAAGAATAACAGAGATTGTAAAAAAAATTCTACTTTGGGAAATCCAATTTCACAATCAGAATAAGAATTAAAAGTACTCAGAGTACTACCTTTAATGTAATGGAATATCTGTAGCTATACATTGGTCTAAACCTATAAAAAGTTAGACTATGAAGGAGTTAATTATATCTCTAATGATATATGAATTTGAGATGCAGGATAAAGATGAAAATAATATAAAATATGAATTAGAGGTTCTAAAAACTAAAATATATGACTCATATGATTTAAATCATCTATATATGGATAAATATTAATAAAATCTTTCTCATAAATTTAAAAATAAATATATAAATAAAATGAAAAGAATTGTTGAAATAAGACGTTGTGAATGCAAGGAAAATGATCATACAAAGGAAAACTTTTATTTAATAAAATATTAACAGAAATATAATTACAATATAAAAGGAAATAAAGTTGGGACATCTACCTAGATTAATACTTTTGGTTTACTCAATGTATCTTCCGTGGATTATAAGTCTTAGTATAAAAAGTAAATGGTATGTCTTATGGCCCATACTGATCATGAGGTACAATCTTCTTACTCTCAAAAATATAGTTATTAGAAACATTATTATGATGAATTAAATTATTATTGATTTATGTTAAAAGAAAAATATGAATTATTAATGAAATAACCCCGAAAAATTAAAAGTACTTATGATATTGTTTTATTAAAGAAGTAAATGTTATAAAAATATATTATAGATTTAAAATATAATGCTTCTATTTTTTTAGTGATTTACATGAAACAAATATTAAACAATTATTAGCTGAATTTTTTTTATTTAAAATAATCCATTAGTATGATGATAAAAGGATAAAAATATTTAAATCAAATCCTTAAGAAAATTAAAATTCTAAAATAAAATTCTTGAAAAGGAAGTAATGGAAAAACATCAAGACAATATTCAAATTATTTTGTTCTTAGTTTCAATAGAAAAAAAGTATATTATTCGGTGTTTTTATTAAAGTATTAATGGTCACTATTCAAGTGATTTTTGTTTCAGAAATACAAAAATTTCTAATGATAAAAATGTTTAGTGCTCAAAATATTTATCTAACTTAAATAGTTGAATTACCACTCAAAATAAATATGTTTGGTTACTGAAAAATTTAGTTGCTAACACTGATGGACCCATAAGCATATGGGTTCCAAAAATAACTTTCAGTTGATGTTTTACAGGATTATACCACTAAGGTACATTATTAAACCTTTATGTGGTCGATCGATGGATATATGATAATGTATATGAATAAGGGGTGAATAACTCTGAAGTATTTTTTATAATAAAATCCCCAGAACTAAATTCATCGATACATGAAGTATTTTATTTTTATATTTATATACTTATAGTATATTAAGTGTTTTATACCAGAAAATTATTCTCAACGTTTAAAAAATTTCTTATTTACTTTTTAAATCACGTTTCAGTCAATGTGATTTGTTTAATTTCTAAAATATTTATTTTCAAAATATAGAATTCATTATGAAATGTTTATATTTTTTTTGAAATATCTTATATTTATTTCATGAAATTTTATTTTATTAAAATCAGAATACTCTTCTTACATAATATGTAATGACTCTTCTGTATTTTTTTAATATGGAAAATGAAATGCTGTTTGTATAGTGTCTGAACCGAATGTTTCATCTTCCTCTTAAAACTTTTATGTTATGAAGTAATTATATTCTAATTATATTGTTCAATATTTTATGGAAAACTAGATATATCAAGATAAAGAGATATTATACTTCAAGTTCGAAGGAAAACTATTCTTACAAATGAATAAAAGGTAATCCCTCTGGTTTATCTATTTTATATGTTTAAGATTCTCAAGAAAAATATTCTAAAAGAGATTAATAAGTTCAAATTCATGTATTAACAGAAATATTTTCTTCTAAAATATCATATGAAGATACTCTATAGAGATTATTTTTAAATTTTAAACTTTTAATGAAGAAAAGGAGAAGCTACAAGATAAATTGGATGTGTCTAAAAATATATTTGAAGATCCGTAGAAGGAATTTGTATCAAAAATGTTTTTTTGGATCATTATAAATAGATTATTAAAATATGAAATATAGTTTTATCTTCAGATTATTTTTTTTAGTTTTAAAATTATAAATTTTAATTCAAATGGTTTCTCTCAAAAAATAAGCAGCAACCAAGCTAAATGTTGATATGCTGAAGTTATTTTTTTCTTGATCATTGTTCTTATTCATCATATCAATGAAAAAAAGATTTTCAAAAAATATTAAAAGAACTTTCTAGAGTCTAATCAACTCTAAGTGATTAAATTTTATGTTTTGAATGATCAGACGAATTGTCTATTTTTTTAACCATTATTTTTATTTTATTATCATTATATTTAATATTAATTATACTGTTTTCCAAATATATTAATTAATAAAAAATAATTTTCTGATATTAGTTAGTTTATAATTTATTTTTTAAAAATACCATATAAAAGCATGTATTTAATATTTAATTATTTTATTATTGGAAATAGTGATATTAGCATTATTACTTTTTCATAATTCTTAATCCTTGAATATGAAATCTTATATGAATTAGGGGGAGTTTTAATAAAATAATAAGTGTATTTTATTATAATCCTTGATTTATTTTATATGTTTTTAGCATGAATTTAGGGGGAGTTTATATTAAATACTCTCTAATCTAATCTTTTTTATGTCACAAATGGGGGAAAACTTTATAGAATTTTATATTTGTTAATGATATGGGGGAAATATTTATGGAATTATGTTTATCATTGTAGTTAACATCATTATGTTTGTATTGCAAATAATCATGACATAGAGAAAACCATTATGATCCTTATAATGGGGAGTTGTTTTTCTAAAGGGATAATGGGGTAGAAGTTTTTTTTATAAATAAAATAAATGTTATATCAAAGAAAGGGGAAAAACTTATTGTTTTTAAATTATATTTCAATGTGGTTTTTGACATGAGTTTTATGACCATCAAAAAGGAGGGATATTATTGTGCGTTTTTTATTTAAAAATTTTCATAATTTATTTTTGGTTTTGATGATCACAAACACCCACATTTGTGTTACTAATGTGTTTTCTTTGAGGTGAATTTATAGAAATTATTATTTTTCAAAATATTTATTCAAGAGTCGTATTCAAGTCATTAGATTGGAATATTCATTGAAGTATTCGGGACATGTTTGAATATATTTTGTAAATAATGTTAATACAATATGTTTGTAAGTGTCGTCTAACGAATTAACCCTATTTTTAAAAGAACACGTATAGATCTTATACCCTATGTTAGGGTGGAACCATAAATTTGAGAAAAGGAAAAGTGTGGATAATAAATTCTATATTCGAAAGAAATCCTACATTTGAGAAAATAAATTTACAGTACATCAAATATACTATTGTGATCAACCTTATGTTGTAAATCCTACATTTGATGTTTTTTTGTCACATGAAGGAACCCTACATTTGACTATTCAATGATGGAGTAATGAATCTATGACATTATCTGTAATTTATGAAATGGTCTATGAAATCATAAAGATATATTCAAATACCATTTAAGACTTATAAAAATGCTTGATATACTTTATTTAAAGGATTGTATTCAGTGGAGTAATTAGTTCCCATTATTATGGAATGTTATGACATCACTTGAATGTTTTTGAATTCAAATATTCACAATTTATTATACTATGTTTATGGATTTAGTGTGACCTAGTTAAATTTGAACTACAATATAAATATTGAGATGATATTAATCAAAATAAGAGATAAATATATAGAAAATTTGAAATACATACAAAGTCATGTGTCATTGAATTTAGAGAAAACAATAGTGATATAAATTTTTTATCTATCGACTCACTAATGTTGTTATCGTATCTACTGCACATTATCCTTACATCTTGTTCTATAAGAATGAAGAAGTATTTCTCAATAATACACTTTGGATACATACATGTTTAAATATTTGTCTTGGGTTTTATCTATCATCATTGGAAGAAAAACTACATGATGTTGAAGATCTATTTTTTTTGTGCATTATTAAAGATCAGATTTCATCTATTGGTTGTTTCTGCAATCTTTGAAGTTAAATTTTTATTCTAAAAAAAGTCAATCTCTATTGATTTGATGGATTTCTGACTACTCGTACTCCATTGTGGTTATGTTTCATCTTATTTCATTAATTTTTGGTTCTATAGTTCCTTATAAAATAATCAGAATTATCTCTACATCCTTATAGTAAAGGTGTCAACATCCTGAACACATTTGTTGATTAAAGGTCTTAGGATAAGATAACCTAGTTAAAGTCACCAACCTCGCCGAGTTGAGCATTGGTGGAGTGGACTAAGGGATATCTATGATCTGAACCACTATACATGACTATGTTCATTTACATTATTTAGTTCCTCTTCTCTTTCAACATTGAGAGAAATGTAAAGTAACACTTCTTAGTAAGAGAGGTGTTTTGAATCTATGAATGTTTTCAAAACCACAATTCACCACCTTGTTGTGTCTAATTATTCCTCATTATTATCCCGAACTATTAGGTTTTAGCACCCATTTCTTCCCCCTCCTAAATCTCACATTCCCCCTTTATGTGATACCATTGTAAAAAACATATAAATTATCTATAATTCAAAACTATGTTTTTGACCAAGTCAAACATAGGTTTTGTCTTCTTAGTGAAAAAAATCCAAAAATATGGTTGAATAAAAATGTAGGGATGATGAATCATGATTTTGATTCTCAAATGTAGGTTTTCTTCCAAAATTAGGTTTTATGATCCATAATTTTATTCCAATCATAGGGTATATAATCCAAAATTTTCACTTAAAACATAGGGGGTGAAAAATGTTTTTCGAATTACTTATAAAACACATCCATAATACATATTCTTTTAGAAATAAAATAATCCCACACTGGTTAAAGATCGAAAATATTTCCAAAATTAAAATAATTATTCCAGTAGTTATTACCCTAAAATTTACTTAATGTGACTTCATTAGAAATATAAATATATGTGTTTTTTAGCATCAAAATCAAAAGAAAATTTATGAAATTGTTCAATTAATAAATTCTCAAATTATGTTTTAGGTTAAAATAATTATTTAATTTAATTTATTCCCTTAAATAATATAATAATCCATAATAAACCCCATGTCATGTATTATTATTATTATGATTATGATTATGATTATTATTTTGTGGCGCGTGCTAACGTGAATAATAACATATATTATTTGAGCAACATTTTAATTAATATTTTCCTCCAAACCTGGTCTTGATCAGTTAAAAATCCTCTAGAAATTATTGAAACACTAAATTAATATTTAATTTAAATATTTCATTCATCAAAAAAAAATTCTTCAATATAACATGAATAGAATTATTACTCATTCATATGAATAATATGTATTCAATTAGTTAAATTCAAATAGAATTTTTTCAAGATCATAAAAAATACTTAGTGTGTGATCCTATAGGGTTTTTTCTCACTGGCGTTGGGTGGGCTTGACTAAAGTCCAAAATTATGGTCTTGAAATGATTCAAGGATACCGAGTTCAATAACTTAATTTTTTAATGATTATAGCTACATATGAACACTCACTATGTAATATAATCATTTTTTTCAATATCTCATTAAAAAAAATTGCACATCTGTGTCCCCAACCAATATGTTTGATACATCTTTCTTTGAATATATAAAATAAATGTATCATTTTACAATGGTCATAAAATTTAATGTGGTGGTTCTATTGTAATCAAAGGACTGGGATATCAACTTCTATTAAAATGGCAGGGAAAATCATTACTCAAATTATCAATTAATGACATGTCAATCATGATACACCCAATGTCCCCTACCTTACCACGAACATATGGCATCACGATTCTCTTATACCTCATCTCCCTGCTCACCGACACTATCATAGAACTCTCTTGAAGCTTTGTGATGTCACACACATAGATCCATCCATTTTTAAATATGGTCAAATGATTCATACCCATCCTCTGGAGACTGGGTGTTGCAACCATAATCAGAGAAGATTGAGTGAGGTTGAAGATGAAGATACCTAATTCACTTCTTCTTCTCCTCCACCCCTATAATCAAAAACTATAAGGGTGACATGATGGGATTAAGGTTTTAAAGGGTATGGTGGAAGCAAGGTCTCCTCCTTAGTCAATAATTTATCAAAACGAAGCCCATATGCATTTACTCCTCTCACCATCAATGTCACATCCCACCCCAAGATCTATTTTTGAGCCACACCACCACCAATATTTCTAATATAGACCATACTTATAGTTGAAATCCCTTTTTACAAAAGATAAAGGGGGATAGATTATAGATAATGGATTAATATATGATTGATAAGTTATATTAGACAATGGAAATAAAGGATAATAATGTATTGAATCACCTTTTTATATGGAATTATAATATGGAATTCCAAAGTATTTCCTTACTCCATTCTTATATAGAATCCCACCATGGGTTTTGGTATCACACTGCATGTATTTATACTTACTCACATAGTCCTCCCTCTAACTAGTTCTTGTTTTTGTGTGACATAGCTCATCCATCCAAACTAGGGTGACTATTAGGCATAGTTGACGGTCTTCATGGTCTTCTACAACCTCAAATAAAAAGTTTTTTACTAAAATATTTTTATTTATGGTGAATGTTAGTCTAATTATCAACTTATGATACTTCAAAAATTCTATAACATCTACTAATTTGATGTACAAGATCTCTTTTATGTCACAAACTTATTCTTCCTTAGTTTCTTGATCCACATGTTTTCAAGGATGTGATTAGTTTCTATTGTTGTTTTTCTTCAAATGAATGTCTTTCTTTAGAATGATAAAACTATTATACAGTTCCATTTATGTGACAACATTTTTCTTATTAATTTACTATTTATTTTATATTCATAATATATTTCATTTAAATTTTATTCAAATTGAAATTAGATATTAGATATGGAAATTCCAGTTCAATTTTGGTAGGATCGTCTCATCATTGAAATCATTAAAATTTATAGATTTTATTTCCATTTTTATTTCATTATTATGTATTAGGTGGTTTACTTATGAAAATATAAACAATATCATCACATTATATTACCTTTCATATCACCATCCAATTTTGTAAAGTATCATTCAATTAGGAAACAACATTCCCTTTTATAGCAAGGAAATCACCTCTCCATCCTTACACAATATCACATTTAGATAGATATTATATTCTCCTAATGAATCACAACAAGTTAGAATCTCATTGTAATATTTAATTCATTGCATAATGGTGCATGATTACCATTTTAAATAATTTTTTTATCACAATAATCATATTAATTTTGTACATTTTATTTATAAAAATTTCACCTTCTCCTTCTAGTGTTTTGACTTTGAATGATTATTCATTAATGTTTCCTATGAAGTTGAGGTAGTAATAGTATCGAATAATCACAACATGTTTCACTGTTTTTATAGTAAAGATTGATTTCACTTTTTCTCTATAGGGTTCGTTTATACCATATAAAAATTCTACCCGATAATGGCCCTTGTACCATAAGAATAAGTATATGACATAAACATGATAATATTTAATGATTATTATTCTAGATATGATTCAATAATGAACTCTTTGACCTCATTCAACCTACATAAGTCATTTTTTACTTATGAACTGAATGTCATCAAAACACTTGATGTGGACTTAACCGATGAAGTAAATAACTATGTCATTAAGATAAATGAAATAAATTGTTTAATAACAAATTATTAAACCTATTTAATGTTCTTTAGAAATAAAATAATTGACATGAGTTTATTATAAATGAGTTAAAGGACATACATAGAAATTCTGGACTCAAGGTAATTGATTTCTTCTCAATTTATTTTTATTGAGGCATTTTTTATTTTTATACAACTAATGTCATTAATATGGTGTATATATATATATATCCATTTTACATGTTATATCATGAATACATCATAATTAGTGATATTTTATGTTGTAATTTTTATTATTTTATACAATGTTATTTGAATTTAAATATACCAAGTGGAAATGGGTTTCTTTACACAAATTCACTACAGTGGGTTATAAATATTTTTCATTAACATTATTTTGGAATGGTTATGTGTGAACTGATATATAAAATTTTTTATTCTATATTTCCACTAGTTTTTTTTATTTAAATTTGTTACAAAAAATATCTATATAGATTGATTCTCAATTTAGTGATACGATCTTTGTAAGGGTTATTCATCTCAAATTCCCTTTCCCTAAAAATATGTTTATGATGTGTACATATCTTCTTTTATATGGTTTATGTACTACCCTTTTTACATAATTTATTATTAATAACTTTATATTCATGATATTTATATTTTCATTTGATTTTATTCTTTCACAGGATTACGATTGAAAAGCTAAGAAAGTGGAAAATGCGTTATGTTGCATTATCATTTTATTTCAGGATTGTTTATATTCAAGGTTACTTGGGGAGAAGTAATAAGATCTTATTTTTTGAACTATATATCTTTTATTTTATTTTTTCATGAATATACTTAATATTTTTAATTTTAAATTCCTCACTTTTTAATTAAATAAGAATGAATAATTTAATTTCTAAGTGATGATGATCTTATATCTTCTTTTAGATCAGGAATCCTTCACTTTCATATGCATGTTTTCTAAAATGTTCTCAAAAATTATATTCTCTATAAAAAGATTTATTAAAACTAATTTAGATGAAATTTTTTCATAGTATAAAAAGTTTTAAAAATTAAATTTCATAATGTTTTTTTGAAGGGGAAACTTTTTAATCCTTTTACCAAATGTTTGAAAAGAATATTTATTTTTTACACCTTCAATTTGAATATATTTTCTCACCATAATTCCTATAATTTTCATTGAAGATTCCTTTATAACTTTCTTGTGTTATTTTCAAAGAAAATTTGTATATAATATTTTGTAATTTTTTTATAGTGATATTTAAAGTTAAAAGTATAGTTTCCTCAAAAAAAATTTTAATGATCTTTCAATGGTATTTACATTCATCAAAACCAATAATACTTGATGTTACTTATGATCTATTAGGGATATTTTGTATTTATACCATCCTCATCATTTATTTGGATGGATTATTATTTTTTATAAGATATTTTCATGAAACACATTTCTTTTCCCTAGGTTAATCAAGTTATGAACATAATTCCTTATTATAATGCATACTGTGAATAAAACATTTACCAATGTTATACCCTTTATTTTATGTTTGTATTTCCTTATATGATTTCATGTTTTCTTTAAATAAAAATACATCCTTCTCTCATTTTAGGTGATTTTTTTTTTGAAAATGTAGTTGTATAGAAAATGGAATTTAGATATCTGAAAGTGTTTTTCACATCGACTAAAAAGGGTTTTTTCAAAGGTTTTATTCATGATATATACCTAGAAATTGTTTATGAAGGGTTGATCTTTATTATAGATCATGGGTGAGACTGATAGAAATTATATGAAGGGTGTATCTCTAATTATAGGTCATGATAGGGATGGAAAAGTGTTGTAACCATCCATTTTCAAGATGAAAAAAATATAATGACCCCCAAGTCCCACCTCCAATAGGTCCCAGGGTGGATACCAGAACCAAGGGTATTCAATAAAATGAAATGGGTGGATTACCCTTTTTATAGTAACCAAGATCGGGAGATAAGATGTATCAACCTCAAAACAACTCCCAGACACACACACACAAGAAGCCAAAAACCATCCGACACACATGTTTTAAGTAAGACTGCTAGAAATAAAAAAACAATTACCAAATTAAATATCAAAAGAACAAGATTACCTATGAAACAACAACTATCACAACACCTAAGCTAGTAAGGTCTAACACGATCTGAGTAATCTACCTTGAAACCTAAAAATATTTTTATATATGTATGGTGAGCATACATATATACTCATTAGGAAAATCTAGGGTCACTCATGCATAAGTGGGATAAACATACTAATGACCCTGTGAGAAACAACAGAAACTCAAATACACCTAGCAATGTATACTATCCTCCCCATCCTCACCAAGGCACAACCACCAAATAATGTAATTCAAATAATGTAAAAGTAGTGATCACATCAATATTTGGATACCCAGCACCACTTACCACTGGTTAACTACTCATCCCTAACTGTGAATGTTCTGACGCTACCATGTTATTCCACAAGCCATGTTGTCACAACATGCCCACACACACCTGGTCCACAAACCCAAACACATTCATACCCGCACACACCTCGTCCACAACCCACACCACATTCCTACTTGCAAACACTTGGATGTCATCTCGAAGACACCTGGGAAATCACAGCTCACCCACATATAGCTGGGGATCGAAAACACACCACAACCTTCCCAATGAATTTTTAGATACCAATTCCAATAAGAGGGAGATTAGAAGATCCAATAACCAGGCATCCATCCTCCCACAAGGATGTTGGTAAATAACACCCTCCCCGATAACAATGGGAGTGTTCAATACATATTTCTCATCATAAGTGGTGTGTGCATATAAATCCCAAGGAACTACTAGTATATATATATAGGTATAAAAATCATATCCCATCTTATTGGTTTTCAAAACAAACAACCAGTCCACAAAAAACATCCCTTGCTTCCAACCCTACATGCATGCATCACCATGAATGATGGTCACTTCTGTAATGATAAAAAGAAAACCTTCTAACATTTAATAACATGATGCTATAATGAATTTTCCATTTATTCCATACCTAATTGGGAAACTACCAAAAAAAGTCCACACCACAAGTAACATCATAACCCACAAACACATCATGAAAGTCTATAGAAGCCCTAAGAAAAAATCCCAAACAAGGTAACACCATACTTATTCAAAATTATTGTAGCGACCCTGAACCAAGAACCCCAGAGACATTACCTAAAACATCATGTGTAATTTTTTTCACAAAAACACGCATACAAAAATTACACATCTCATTCCATTACAGATTTTTGAATTAGTTTAGGTTCTGGAAAACCATATGGTGCTGATACAATTCTTCCAAAAGAATGAAAAAGTTAAGCTTCATATTGTTTCTGTCACAGGGAGTACTCAATCCTTGGAAAAATTCTACTAAACCCTGTAAAATAAATTTGAAAATGTAGGGTGAGCATAAGACTTCCTAGTAAGGGGGTTTAATTTTTTTGAAGAATTTACTTTTTAAAACAACAACCACAATACATTTTTTTAAGATCAAAACATTACTTTTTGAGGCATGTCATCATAATTTTTCAAATATCACTTGATAATATTTTCAGAAAAACTTAATTATTATGAATCATGTGTTTTTACTTAAAAACTGAAGGTAAAACATAAATCAGAGTGCACATACATGTACAAAAAATACATGGAATGATGCATAATCCATAAATGATGAAAACAATTTTAAAGGGGACATGAAAAGTTCTAAGTTATCATTAGCACATAAATTTACTACTTTCATAATAATACATAAGTAACCAAGTCATTGTTCCCCTAACACTTCATATATAATTCATGGATTGATAGATGTAACATCAACTTCAATTTCATCCTTTAATTTCTATAACATTCCATGTGCATGCTTCACATATTCCATCTGAATTCATCACCATTATCATAATAGTTTCCTAACCAAGAGGTATTATTATAATTGATTAATCCCTTAATCGGTCATATACTAGAACATAATGAGGGTATGTATAATTCTAGATTTTGTCAAGGCCTATCGACAAGACCATACAGGTAATAACCCAACATAATTGTTGTCAGCTACAACACATAGTTGTGAAAAAAATATAGCATCATGTTCATGAATCATTTCACATTAACTCATGATATTCATCACTTTACCCAATGCATTGGAGCGCTGTATAATTCTGGACACACCCCTCACATCATTTAAGTCCAATATATTCTTCATATGTCTTAGTATGGACTTATTTTCATAGTGTCCCATTATACAATGGAACATACATTATTTATACATATTCTTTTGCATACATAATCATAACTGAAATGAATAATGTTATAAATGTAAAAAGGACTAGATTTTTTAGTTTTAGGTTATGGATGCATTAGATATATCAGTGACATGCATGGAATAAAACGACAAACTTTTTTTACATGTAGTTAGAACTAGTACACATAAAATAATGGGTTGTGACATAAAATAATAACTCTTGAATTAAACCCTTATGAATGTGAACCTTTTCATTCTATGGTTTACATGTTTTGGCTTTGAGATACTTGTTTAATCCATGCAATGTTAATTATTTAATAAAAATAAAAACATAAACTTAAAAAATTAAAGGCATTTCTCGTGACAAATGGGAATATAATGTATGGATCTAAAATCATTATTTCATGTGAGGTATTCATGTATAAAATAAAAAGTAATTAATCACATGCGCTTATGAATATATATAATTTTTATTTAACCATGCAAACAATTATACAATTCAATAACATAGCTAGCATTATTTTAAACTTGAGAAGATAAAAGTGAAATACATATATGTATATATGTGGGTTTTGAAAATTATATAAAACCCTATATAAAAAAGGAGTATACTTGGGATTTTGATAACCCATAACAAGGTTTAATAAATCCTTATAATTGTTTTACCCTTCAAAAATATACTTTGATCAACAAGAATTGGTTTTATGAACACCCAATTCAGATTTTTTACATAATCAAACATATATATATATATATATATATGTTTATACATAACCGTATATACCTAGGTTGTAAACATGGGTTTTATATATAGAAACAAGATGAAATAAACCCTTTCATGTGTTACTTGTTTTAAGAACATCATTTAAGAAAAAAAGATCATCCATTAAAATCATAAAAACCCAAAAAAATATTTTTGTTTCGTATATACAAATATAAAAATATATATTAATATATACACATTTATATATAGTTTACACAAACAAAAATTATGATTAACCCTTACAAGGGTTTTACACCTTAAAACATTAGTTAATACCGATAATCATATTTATAAAAACCAAAAAATGAGTTTCAATTGGAAGGAAAATAAAATTATATATATATATAATCTAAAAAAATGGTTTTCATGTTGAAGTACAAGCAAAACTAACTCCCTTTCATGAGTTTTACACTATCAAAAACACAAATAAACACATTTATAATAACATGTTAGGATTTGGAGAAGAAACTATATATATATTTATGTATATATATATATTTCTAAAACCACAAAGTCATGAGTAAGATGATAAAAGAAAATCGAATTAATCCCTTTCTAAGATTTAAGAGAGCTACAGGGTCGGGTACGTGACGTTTGTAGGATGAGGAAGAGAAATCAGGTAAGGTTACAAGGGTAGTTTAGGGTTTATATATAGGCCGTATATTTATATATATATTTATATTTTATAAATAAAAATTCATAATAAACAAAGACCACCGAATATGGACTAAAACGAAACAGATCTATTAATCATATTAAAATAAATCTTAAGATAATCGGTGATTATATATTTTATATATAAATAAAGGCGTGGAAACATAAAAGAGGAGTAATGAAATAATAAAAAAGAGACCAAAAGAGGCATAAATGTAGAAATAATGGGTCGGTCTGAAGAGAATGGTTGAGGATCTCAAGGGAGAAGAAAAAAAAGAATACAAGGAGAAGAAAAATGTGGGCTAGCCACTGGTTTGGAGCAAGGAAGATGAAGAGGAGAGGAGACAGTGCTGAAAATATTGGATGGTCCAGATCAAGCAAGGTCTGGTCGGACGACAATATAAAAGCCGCATGTTTTAAAATAGATGGATAGACGAGATCAAATCTCAGATTGATCATATGGATTTGGAAATACCAAAATTTAAAAACAGATGTGGGGTCAAGATCAATAGTGTTCATGATCGAACAGTCCATAGAAAATGCTGTGTTAATCCATGGTGGTGGAGATTTAAAGGCTGGAATGATCAAACAGTCCAGATCCCATGCTGTGAGATCATATGGTTGAGATTTGATCCCTGCTAAAAAGGCCTATCCCACATTGAAACAGAAAGGTTTTTTGGCTGGCTTTATAAGCCTCAATGATCCAGCAATCACCAGAATTCTCTCTCCCACTTCCCATAACTGCCTTGTAGCGGTTCTCTAGGGGTGTGCTTCTACACCCATCCCTACCGCTATGTCTTCCCGCACAGTGGCACTACCATGATACTCCCATGCGCCCATGTGGAACGTGTGCTCCCTTATGGCTGGCCCATGCTAGATGAGGGACTCAGCCTGAACCTCCTACTCCTTAGGAGTGGTTTGAGCAACCTCACTTGGCTCTCTAGAAGGTTGGACTTAAGGGTGACATATTTTTTATAAAACCCTTCATTAAAACATAAAAATGAAAAATAAACCATATAACTTCTTCTTAAATCAAAAAAAAAAGAAAATGAAATTTTCACAAAGAATATATTTAGTTTTTTTTGTATAAAACATGTTTTAACATTATTTTAAACTTTCCAGCATTAAAGTACAAAAATCAACATATAAATTATACCATGTCATTACATAACCAAAATTATAAATTCATATTAATAAGATTTTTCAAATTCAAGTACATAGTTTTTGTATCAAAACAATATGTATACTTCTCATTGAATTTAAGAAAACATATTTACTTCTACTTATATTCTCATTCAAACCCAAAAGGCTTGATTTCAAATTCATTTTTAGTTTTTAAAAAAAATTTATTTTCAAAATATAAAGATACATTCAATTAAAATAAATTCAAAGATAAAACATTAATGTACTCAAATAATTAGTACATTTTAAAATATTTTATTCTTAAAATACTCAAAATATTAAAAATACCATGGATAATCAAAATTCATAAATGTACTCAACAATTATAAGATTTTGTGACCATTACAAAACCAATGGTCACTTAAGGAACACAACGGCTAATTGTGGTCACAAAAGAATTATGATAATATGTTTAGGGTATTGAAAACTTTAGAAACGACTCGGTAAAGACGGTTCTTTACATACCCTTAATGCTTAGTTTAGTCACCATAGCTCTGGCTGTAATGTTCTCTACTGTGATAGACCTGAAGGGTGCTCAAAATCTTCTTGGTTTATTAGTGATGTTTGGGGGTCTCCCATTGATTTTGATTGGACTAGTAGTAGGAATTTTAGGTTAGTTATGGTACTTTAGATTTTTTGAAATGTAACACTTCAATGTTTAATTGAATAAAATATATATTGTGTTTATATTTCAAACACTGTTTTCGATAACAAAAAAATTAAGACAAGTAAAACAATTAAGACAATTAAAATATAATTACTAAACATAAAATATATTCAGGATATCACAATTATCCCTATTAAACCATCCTCAATATCCTTACTACATGAAAAGAAACACATCTATAAAACCTCAAAAATCAACCAGCTTGCAGTCCCACTACACGCTCCCCTTTCATGAAAACTTGTTCAACCACGACCAGCACCATTATTCAAAAAAATGTCACCTTGTCCTTCCTCTAAACAAGTGAACCCCCAACACACCTCATCATAACCATACATGGTACCCTCACTGCATAACAAAACCACACCTAGTAACATAGACATGGAACAACCCGAAACTACAACCCCCCAACCCAACCACTACCGAGATGCAGTCCCACTGTATAACAAGTTCATCTATTCCAAAACCAACCAATCTCACAACTTGAGATGCCAACACACCACCCTTAGAACCCCATACTCACATCCAAACTCCCAGCCATAACACCACATGACCAGCACAAACACAAGGTCAAACAAAACTATACACAGCACAGAGCCACACCGAACAGAAAGGTGTATTTAGGTTTATAAACCCTCATTTTTTAATTCCACTTTCATTATTTAGGGTTGATCATAGAACATGTTTTATCCTAGGGAAACCATATATTTAACCAAAAATATGTCATTAATAAAATTTTCATATTTTAGCCATTCAACAAGGAGATAACAAAAAAATATTCACAATTCATGTAAGTTTGCAAATAGAGGCCATCAACAACCATGATTTTCAGAAGGCATTATACCCGTATAAATCACGACATGCATCAAGGATAACATAAAAAATAGAGCGATTTTCTTCATCATCTTATCATCCCTTCATTTATTACTCATTTTTATATTTGTTAAATTAGTATCAACTATTACCACAATAACACATTTGTATACCCACCCCGCAAGATATAAAAAAAAAAGAGACAAAGTGATCCCTACATGGAACAACAAATTATCAACAATTCCTCCTTGCACAAAAAACGGGGGGTCTTGCAAGTAGTAGGGAGGCTCCATGGAAGGATAAATCTGAATTCCACAACACAACACATGAGACCGTGGGGAATAACAGCTCTGGGTGCACCAAGAGAAAAAATAAAACCCAATGGGAATAGATGATCTTGACTGAAAATACACATATCTTATATCAATGGATGGGAAATGGTTTCAAGGGCCATAATGGTCACATCATGTTCAAGAACATGTTTTTAGCTATTTCAAATCCCCTAGAGTGTTATGATATTAAATATATAATTTATATCTTTCGAAACGCCTTTATAAATGCTCCAACAAGTATTTAAACATGATTTATGTAAAATAAAATGTAAGAGGGGTGAAACTGGAAAAACTTGAAAAAGAATGAAATGACTCACTGATGGGTGATTCACTGATGTGAGTCACTGATTTGAGTCACCGACAGTTACTCAATGATAGCGTGTCACCGATGTGACCCATCGCTGCGAGTCACCGATGTATGAACTACCGACCCAACCTACTGATGCCCAGCCTACTAATGCCTGAGCTACTGATGTTGAGCCACCAACACTGAGCCACCAATGTTGAGATACTAACGCGAGCTACCAACATGAGTTACTGACGTGATCTACAGATGTGAGCTACCAATGCTATGCCACGAATGGAAAAACTAGAATTTTGGGAAAACTCATGAAAATGAGATACCTCTTCCTCCAATAACAGCCCCATTAAAGGAATTTGACAAATTAATGGACTCGGTAGGTCTGATCCATTATATCATATACCTCTCAAATAATTCACACACTCGATAATTCAAAAACAAACCTAGATGAAAGATGGTTATGAAAACCCACCTCATATTATGATATCTCTCAAGGATAAACTACCCATGTGAGTGAAACCAAAACATTCAAGAACATCTCCTCCCACATCTGATAACCAATACATCCAAATGATATCTGACATAAGCACAAACTATTTGGAAACATGAGTTAGGGAATTATTTCTTCTATGTAAAGATATTATCCGCTCTGGGCATCACTAACTAGCCTACATAGGTTCTATCACATCTCAATTAATGAATCTTGATTATGAATTTGGTCTCCCGATTTTCACATGTTAGGACTTTATCATACATTGCAGAAGAATGAAACAAGTCATTAAATAGGGTTAAAGAATTAAATCACGAGGCATGGAACTTAAGAAAAACTCAAAACAACTCCGTGTACTGGGCACACATCTATGTTTCTCACTCCCAAGTACTCTCCTCCAAGCCACCATGCCTCCACAACACATGATCCAAAGGAAGGGTCTGTCCATGAAGCACTTTCTCCTGATAATCCTTGATCTCTGCTTTTCACTCCACAAATGTTGTGTCATCCTTAATATCCAACTATACCTAGTTAGTGATATGGGATTCATCGTGAGGTTACCAAAAAAGATGAGAGATGTGAAAGATGTCATAGACCTTCTCCATCTATGATGGGAACACCAACTCTTATGAATCCTCACTAACTCATGCCAGAATCTCAAAACTTCCGATGAATCTGGGAGAAATTTTTCTACTTCTATCGAACCACCACTACCCACGTCCGGGGAAAACCTTCAACAAAACATGGTCTCTAACCTCGAACTCCAAAGGCCTCCTACTACGATCAATATATGACATATGTTTGTCCTCAGTTACCTTTATCCTCTCCCACACTGACTAAACCTTTCATTCATTCTCTACACCAAATTCAAACTAAGAATAATATTCTACCCCACCTCTTTCCAGAATGAAGGTGAACAACACATCATCCCATACAACAACTCAAATGGATCCAAGCCAATGGAAGAGTGATAATTTGGGTTGTAAGAAAACTATTTAAAAGGAATGTTCCATACCCAATGTCGTACCCCGACCCGGTTGACATGCGACTTGCATGTGAGTTATAAAACTGCCTGATAAGTATGCAATTTATCCTTGTATGCGGTTAGAGCTGGGTGGCACAGTTTGAGCGCAGTTCACCCAACCGTGCACTCGACGTCACATAAGATGTGGAATTGTTAAATTATTATTTTTATTATTATTATTATTATTATTATTATTATTTTATTGGAATTATTATTATAATTATTACTATTATTTTTATTTGATTATTATTATTATTATTATTATTATTTCATTTGAATTATTATTATTATTATTATTATAAGAAAAATAAAAATAAAAATAATAAAACTGTAACCCTAATTCTCGGCCACCCCCCCCCCTTCCCTTGTGCACCCCCTCCCACCCCCTCCCCCTCTCATCACTCTGCGGCCCCGACACCGCATCCCTGCGCCACCCACCCATCGTCCGGCTGGCCGTGCCATGCCGGCCGCGCCCCGACGCCCTTCTACCACTCCTCGCCTTCCTCGTTGGCTTGCCCAGTGCCTCCGCGACCCCCTGCCCCTCTCCTCCCTTCCACCAGTGCCCTCTGACCGCACCCCCTCACAACGGCCTCCTCCTCTCCCACTCTAGACAGCGGCGGTGGCCTGAGATCCGGCCGGCAGCAATGGCGGACCGACCTCCACCTTTCCATACTCTCCGGTCTGACACACCCCCTCCTGTTTTCCCCCTTTTTTTTTGCAGCACCGCTCCACCCTTCCCAGTGCGATTCCGGCAAACCTAACCCCCTGTGAAGCACCTCCACCTTGTTCTGGCGTGACCTGACCCCCAACGCAGCACCTTTTCCTTGTTCCGGTTCCACCCAACCCTCTTCGCAGTGCCTCCGCTTCCTATCTGGAACGCACACCCCTCTGCTCTAGTATATTTATGTTTCAATTTTGGTGTTTTCCTCAATTTAACCAACTTTGATGTCTCAGTTTGGGATTCACTCTGTCTGCACTGTGTTTAGAGTGGGTAATTGATGTTTTGGGACTCGTTTGTCTAGATTATGGAATCGGCCGCCAAGGGCGAGGCGATGAACCTGTTTCTCTATGTCGCTGTTGTTTCGGGTAAGATTTTATACCAGTTTATTGGTTTTTCACTGCTTGATTTAGTGTCTTATGTTGTATTTGAGTCATAGGTTTTTATTTGGTTGTGTGATAGTCCTCGCCACACTAACTTTGAGTGTCTAATGCATTGTTTCGGTGTGGCGATAATTTTTCTAGTATGTGAACTTTTATGGGAGTGCATGTATGTGAGCAGGTGACAGTGTAATTTCAAAAGCTTTGTCTCGGCCAATTAATTGAGGTAGGTTGTTCCATGCCTTTTCTTCCAATTTCATTCCATGTGACACATGTATTTTAGTATTTAATTGTTACACCCTGATTCACCCTTTCATTAAATATGTTCATAGTTTATGGTAATGATTTATTGTTAGTTTAACTTGCTAAATATAGATTTTTACAATTTCTTCAATTCATTCACATGTTTTTTCATATGCATTTGAGTGTGGATAAATAGTATTGTTTTAAAAAAATGATTCTTGTTAAATGCTTTGAGTATTATTTATAATTTTTTTATCAGGTGCTTCAATGGTTTATTAAATTATAGAAGAAGTGTGAAACTATTATTGGAAAATGTTTTAGAGTGCGTATGATTTGAAAATTGGATTTCAACATGTGTGGCACTTTTTCATCATGTTTCACGTACCATGTGATTTATTTAAATGGCACGATTGTCACTTTAAAAATGATTGGTGAATTCTCGGTGTAAAGGCCTCTTTGGCTTTTGAAATAGATTTTGGAAAACCCTTATTGGGTTGGTATCCCTGCCTGAATGTTGACTCGTGAGATGGAAGGGTCCTCGGTATGGGATTTCTATTAATAATAATTATTTTGAGGCAAGGGACAAACCCTTGAGGTGGTCGGGGCAGTTCCAGTTTGTGTGGTGTGTTTGATTATATGTATGTGACTTGTTGTTTGAATGATATGGAACACCCCCTTGAGAAATTTGCATGGGAAACTAGCATAACAAATTGGTTTACAGAGAATGATTGGTGCACGTGTTTAGATTACGCGCTGACTAGTGACCTCATAGAAAGGGAATACTGAGTTATTGTTGTTATGGGGATTGGGCCCCTCAATTAGGCCATGAAGGGCTATGCCGAGCATTAGGGCATTATGAATTCATCGAGCTAGATCATGCCTTCATGATGAGTCACATGTATAGTATGTTCTGGTCTTCCTCTAAGTTCTTACGATTTCTCGTGTTACCCCGTTAACAGTATTATTAGACCCATTTCCCTCTTTGTGTGGAAACTTTTTCTTTGCACCTAGTTTTGGAATTTATTTAGAAAACTATGAAATTGTGATTACATTAAAAAGGATTTCAATTAGATGTTTTGAAATAGAAAGCAAAAATCCCCTTTATTTCCCCTTGTATTTGGTTTTAAACTTGAAGGGCAGTGGATCAGGTTTGTTTGTTTTTAAAATGAAAAGTCTGTATGAAAACCAAGTTTTATAATGTAGTTCAAAGTAGTATTAATGGAATGTCTTGTGGAAGAAATGGACATGGAATCTATGGTGGTTGACTACTGAGCGATTAGCTCACACCCTACCTATACCATTCAATGTCGGTAGACCTGAGCTGTTTTACAGGTTCAGTCTTTGTTCCGGTTTCCCTAGCATGTTCTTCATGTTGTAGCATAGCTAGTCTTATGGTTGGTGGTGACCAAGAGGTCACATGGAGATCAGGTTTTGGCGGTTTGGTTTATTTATTTGGGTTTTCAGTTTTGTATTTTAGTTTTCTGTCTGTTGAGTTCCACCTTGTATCTGGATTAGTTTATTTTATTTATTTTCAGTTGTCCATGCTGTTGCGTCCTTAGTTTATTTCATTTATTTATCTGGTCCTGGTTGTTTATTGGTTTTGGGCTGAAATCATTCCCAGATGTATATTTTTGATGCCCGGCACTAGTTACCATCCTTAGGGGATCTGGAACGCCCATCGGGACTTGCCGCGGACCGACACGAGTGACCGGCTCAGGGTTTACCCGATATGGTTCAAGAAAAAATGGTTTCCGAGGAGGCCCATGATATTTGGGATGTCTGGTAGAAGGAGATTAAGATTTTTTAGGACTCAGGAGGTAGGTTATGGGTCGGGGCTTGATCACCACCGCCCGTGACGAGACCTGAGTTACCAGGGGTAGTCTAGGTTTTGAGTCTTTTTCCATTTCTTGTTATGGTTTGAGGGAATATAATGAAGTAGAAATGCTTCATGTTGTGGCCATACATGGGGTGGTGACCCATGTGGAGTCAAAGTGTCCAGTTCAATGTCCTTTTAGTGATATACCTTACTTGGGATATGTCTCACCACCATGTCTCTAAGTTAGGAATATTTACTAGTCCCTCTTTCTGGTGATTTTTTGTTTACTATGTTTAATTTTTATCTCGGTTGATTTGATCATGTGTTAAAAATGAAAGTGGTTTTAAAATGGAAAAGTGTTTCTTTTTAAATTGTTTTGAAATTGGTGAATTGTGTTTTAATGTGGGAGTGTTTCTATTTGAAATGTTTTATTGTGTGCATGGATTTGATAAGGGAAAGAAGTGTTCGAACCATGGTATACTTTATGGAGGGTCACATGTGCATTGATTTGTACAGAGAGTGCGTGGGAGCACTTTTCCGTGAACGATGTATCCAGGATTGGGTGAACACACATGTGATAGTCTATAAGGGGCCATAGGTGAGTTTTAAAATTTAATAGAAATTTCAGTTTTTGGAAAAGAATTTTTTTCCATTGATTTTATATGTTAAGCTTATGAGTTTTTTTCTCTTGGATCGGGTTGTTTCATTCATTGAGTTTTGGCTAGATTCCAATTTCAGTTGTGCTTTTCGTGTTGTTCTGAGTATGCCACCTAGAAAGGACGCTAAGGTATATAATGAGTCATGCCCAGTTTCTACTTCTTTTTGCATGTTGAATATCGATCAAAGTAATCAATGTCTGTTAGAGGTAGTTCTGTGGTTGTGAAATTAGAGTGGGTCTTCAGGCAATTGGGAACTCCCAGGGTTCTTAGAGTTCGTATCATCTCAGGTTTATTTGAGGGTCCAGTTATGGACTAGTGAAGATGTATTTCTCACCATAATTAATGATTGGGTTGTGTGTGATGGTAATTCGCTCTAGTGAAGGTTCCCCATCTGGCAAGGAGTGCATGCCGGAGGAACCTGTCACCAAGAAACCATCTTCATCGGTGCCAACTCCCAGTTTGTCAAACCATCCTCTTGTGTGCCACTAGTATGGCCAGTTAGGGAATTAAAAGCCATTATATTTTGTTCCTTTGAAAAAAATTCAATATTGTGGTCATTTGAATTGTCGAGAGGAAGAAGAAGTTTGGTATTGGAGAATGCAGATGCCTGACTGTGAGGCAGGGGATGCTTCAGCCATCAAAGCCCCAACCACAGGTCTCGGGGTGAAGCTTGCGCATAGTCAAGAGTGGCAGAGGGTGCATAGAACCTCGCTTTGGATTATGTTTTCATATTTATGAAGGGAAATATCCAATGTTTTCTTGTTCTATTCTTGTTGTTGTTGTAAGCTCATCCTTGTTTTGGTCGCGCGATGAGCTCATTCTACCACAATCCAAGCAGCCTCATCTACTCTTAGTGTAACTTCTAAATCATTCAAATTCCATGAAGGGTGTTGGGGCTAGGGATAAAATAAACTATTCTAATTTTGAGTATGGTCTCATATGCGTACGTTAGGGGGATATTTGGTTCTCTGAAATTAATGGGTGTTGTTTCTGATCTCTTTATTAGGTCGGAGATCTCTCTGTGGGTTGTCATATAGTGTGTTTGAGTTTTGTAGGAGATTCCTCCTTCCTAGTGTCTCAGTGTGCCAGTTTTATCTAGCATAGTTTTAATCCTAGTGGTGGAGTTGTTCCATTAGCATTGAGAATGTAGGATGAGTTTAGTTTGGGAAGTTCCTGCATTGCCCCCCATGGGGTGGTGTGTTCGAGTTTCAAGGATTCCGTGTTAAAAAATTTCAGTGGTGGGGAGAACCCTTCCGAGTTCTCCCCTCAACCTCGGACAATGATTGTACTCGAGTTGGTCGGGTGTGACCTGTGTTGGTAATGGTCACCTTGAGCATCTCATTTTCTTCTAGTTTTTCCTGGGCATGGACTCGAGTTATGCTAACTATTTACTTAGTGAGTTTCTGGAGGCAGAAAGTGTCTGTGGTTGGGAGAATTGTCGCACCCCAACCCGGTCGATGCGTGACTTGCGCGTGATTTATAAAACTGAGTGATAAGTACATAGTTTAACCTTGTAGGTGGTCAGAGGTGGGTGGCACAGTTTGAGCGCGTTCCTCCCAACCGTGCACTCGACGTCACGCAAGACGTGCAGTTGTTAAATTATTTTATTTTTTTTATTTCTATTTGATTAGAATTATTATTATTATTATTATATTTGATTAGAATTATTATTGTTGTTATTATTATTAATATTATTTGATTATTATTATTATTATTATTATTATTATTATAAGAAAAATTAAAAAATAATAATAATAAAACCCTAACTCTAATACTCGTCCGCCCCCTCCCCCCTTTCCCGTGCACCCCCTCCCCCCGTTCCACCCCTATTCACGTTGCCGTCCCAACGCTACCTCCCTGCGATGCCCGCCCACCCTCAGGCTAGTCGTGCCATTCCGGACGCACCCCGACACCCCTTGGTCGCTCCCTGCCTTCCTCGCCAGCTCACCCAGTGCTTCCGCGACCCCCTTCCCCTCTCCTCCCTTCCGCCAGCGCCCTCTGACCGCTCCCCCATACGACAGCCTCCTCTTCTCCTGCTCCGGCCAGCAGCGGTGGAACAATCTCCGGCCTACAACAATGGCGACCCGACCTCTACTGTCCCCTCCTCTACAGTCTGGAAGACCCCCTCCTGTTTTCCCCATTTTTTGGCAGTGCTGCAGCACCCTTCCAGGAACGATTCTAGCAAACCCGACCCCCTACACAGTGCCTCCACCATGTTCTGGTGTGAACCCGACCACCAGTGCAACATCTTTGCCTTGTTTCGGTGCGACTCGACCCTCTTCGTAGTGCCCATGGTTCCTATCTATCATGCACTCTCCTCTCCTCCAGTATATTTCTATTTCAATTTTGGTGTTTTCTTCAATTTAGCCTACTTTGATGTCTCGGTTTGTGATTCCCGCTGTTTTCATGGTGTTTAGAGTGGGAAATTGATGTTTTGTGACCCGTTGGTCTAGGTTCTGGCATCAACCACCAAGGGCGAGGCAATGAACTTGTTTCACTATGCCTATGTTGTTTCAGGTAAGAGATTATACCAGTTGATTGGTTTTTCACTGCTTGATTTAGTGTCTTATGTTGTATTTGAGTCCCAGGTTTTTATTTGGTTGTGTGATAGTACACACCGCACTAACTATGGGTGTCGACTACACTGTTAATCTGTGGCGATAATTTTTCTAGTGTGTGTGATTTTGTGGGAGTGTGTGTACATGAGTAGGTGACAGTGTGATTTCGATAGCATTGGTTCGGCCAATTAATTGAGGTAGGTTCTTCCATGCTTTTTCTTCCAATTTTGTTCCATGTTATACTTGTATTTTAGTATTTAATTGTTACACCCTGATTCGCACTTTAATTAAAAATGTATTTAGTTTATGGTAATGATTTATTGTTAGTTTAACTTTCTAAATATAGGTTTTGACATGTCCTTCAATTAATGCACATGTTTTTTCCTATCTAATTAAGTGTGGATAAATAGTATTGTTTATAGAAAAATGATTCTTGTGAAATTCTTTGAGTGTTATTTATAATTGTTTTATCACGTATTTTAATGGTTCATTAAATTATGAAAGAAGTTTGAAACTTTTTTTGGAAAATTTTTTAGAGTGCATATGATTTTAAAAGTGGATTTCAACATGTGTGGTGAATTTTCATCAAGTTTCACGTACCACGTGTTTTCATTAAATGGCCTGATTAGCACTTTAAAAATGATTGGTGAATTCTTGGTGTAAATGCCTGTTTGGATTTTGAAATAGATTTTGGAAAACCCTTCATCAGTTGGTATCCCGGTGTAGACGCCGGAAAAGTCCGTTGTTCCCAAACGAAGCTCCGGATGCGGAAAGAGAAGTGATATTTGGAGTCAGAGGCACGTTCCGGAGGGCCCGAAGGACTTGCGCGAAATTTCAGAGGCCCGCGCGCAAAGTTGAGTCGCGGCGCGCAATCCTCCCGGGATGCGCGCAATGCGCTGGGCCGGCGCGCTATTTTGCGCGCCCGTGGCCTGCGCGGCTCCCTTGCGCGCCGGGTCCTGATTCCGCGCCCGCGAAGGGAATTCCGCGCCCGAGACCGGATTTCGCGCCCGGGGTTGCCTATAAATATAAGGCGACCCCCGACGTTTTGAAGGTTTCCAGAATCCGAAGCGTCGCTCGTTCGCGCAATCCAACCCCTTCCGCGCGCAATGCCGATCTTCAGGTAACCTCCTTTCTTTCGCGCAATAGAGACTTGGGGTTCGCCTTCGCGCGCAATCCCCTTGGCTCCTTTCCTTTGAATAATCCTTAACCCGAAGGCCTTTGCGCGCAAAAGAAGCCTCTTGCGCGCAATTGCCCCCGGGTGCGCGCAATCCAGCCCGATTGCGCGCACCCCCTCTTCAAAGTGGCCGTTCGTTAGAGAATGAGCCGTTGCCCCCGCGAGCTGTCCGAAGCCCGGTGCGCGCAATCTCAATCATCCGCGCGCAAAGGGCTGGCCCGATTGCGCGCCAGCCCGCCATTTTGCGCGCCGACCTGCTGTTTTGCGCGCAAAGCTCCTCTTTTGCGCGCAATCCCCCAGGGTCGCCCCCCTTGACCCCCTGAGGGTACCCGCCTGCGTGGCGCCCGATGATTTTCATCCTGGGTGCCCGCACCATGCGTTGTCTTCCCGTGCGGCCCTCCAGGCTCGCGCGAAGTGACACGGACCCATCAGCGGCAATCCATCGTCCCGCATGACGTTAAACTGCATTCGTCCCGCATGACGTTAAACTGCATTCGTCCAACACGACGTTAAACTGTGCATCATCCAACACGACGTTAAACTGTACCTCGTCCAAGCTACAAGAAGTTAAATTGTTCAGCATTCGTCCCGCATGACGTTAAACTGCATCCGTCCAACATGACGTTAAACTGTACCACGTCCGCACTGCAAGACGATAAACTGCCAAGTGCTTTGTCCAACATGACGTTAAACTGTACCACGTCCGCGCTGTAAGACGTTAAACTGCCAAGCACCTTCGTCCTCAACACACGACGTTAAACTGTACTTCGTCCGACAAGACGTTAAACCGTCCGCTTCGTCCTCAACACACGACGTTAAACTGTACTTCGTCCGGCAAGACGTTAAACCGTCCGCTTCGTCCTCAACACACGACGTTAAACTGTACTTCGTCTGGCAAGACGCTAAACCGTCCGCATCACCCGATCCCGTGCCTTGCACGCAGGGTCCCCCCCGGTTTGGATGTGGCCCCCACCCGCTCGTCTCTGCAGGGATGTCGGGATTGCCCCTCTATAGGGACGATTTAATGGGAGCGGCTTTTCCCTACGGGGGTAGGGTATTACAAACCCCTAGTTTCTTGTGGGGGCCGCGCATGTGTATCTCCATTGCGGCTCCCCACTGCAGAAGCCAGTAGAGGGTGTGACTGGGATCGATGTGTCTCCTACTTTCGGTCCAAGTCCCTTCCAACTGAGTTTTGCCGCATCTGGGCTGCCTCAAGTGCGTAATTCCTGACAGAATGAACTACGTGGACTTTGATCCCTGTCTTCTAAACAGGGTACGTAGGAAGCCTCCCTGAGGTTCAATCCCACCACCTGGTCGTCCCGGTCGTATTCACGTCGGTTCGTCCATCAGTGGACCCCTCCAGGGTTCACGTTTGCGTCGATTCACCTATGAATCCGCCCCTGTGGGAGACTGCACGTGTGTATCTCCACTGTGCCTCCCCACAGCCCCTTTTTCCATTTCTCCTTTTATCTTCTAGCATGACGTGAAACTGTGATCCACCCGGCCGTTCCATCTCCCTCTGTGCGAGGTGGTTCGGTTCAATCCTCCGCCCGGCGGCCTCGACCTCTTCGTGAGTCGGCCTGCCGACGTCCAGCATGACGTTAAACTGTATACCCGAACTACGTTGACTTTGATCTGTGCTAACGCGCGGTACGTAGGAAGCCCCTACGGGGTCCAAGCTCTTCACTCCATCATCCATCCTGATCCTTACCTGGGCCGCCACATCCCTGTGGGGTCATGCCACTTCACTCCAACTCCATATCACTTGGGAAGCCGCCCATGCGTTGGCCCCAGCGTCGGAGGTTCCCCGCAAGGGGTTCTGTCATCTGATCCACTTTTCGTGTTGATCGGTCCGATGTCGTTCCCACTGGACGTTAAACTCGCGGCATACCCCGTGTTAAATATGGGAAGCCGAGGAAAACCTCAGGTGACACAGTTCCCCGCACCCAGTGCGGGATGCCTCATGCCATCATGCCTTCGAGAAGCCCTATTAGGGACGGAAGACAGACGTGCAGAGCCGCAGTGTTACGACACGCCCCCAGCACCCAGAGCCACCCGGCCTTCTCACCGCAGGTTGCTGCCCCGACAAGACTCCTTGGAGCGTCCGGGCGGAAGCAGCGTAATTAACCGGTGTCCATGAAGATATGGCGCCGGGAACGAGATTCACGAGCATGTATTAAATCTATGAGGGAGACCCGGATTAGGCGACGAGTTCCGAGGAGACGTCCAAGGAAGGAGGAGCCGACATCCCATCATCCCGGTTTCGATCAAGGAGCAGACGCCCCTGAATAAGGGACGGATGCCACCCGCCTTTGGAAAGCGGGACTGCGGGACCACAAGCCGCGCGCCCATCCCCTCGGGTTGACGGGTGCACGCGCGAACGCGTCCTGGCGGAACAGCGTAACCCGACGCACATCCGCACCGAAACAGAAAAATGGTGAACCCGACGTGAATCTCTTCTCCTCGATACGAGGACCGATGGCTTTCAGAGGTGTTGGAAGACCGGGATGTTGCCTGGCTAAGCATTCAGTCTTACCCGCCAGGGGCTGGGGAAGGGACATCGGGCACTCCGTCTCGCAACGTCGAGGGCCTGGGTTCCCCCCACGGAAGGCGTCGTGGCGCTAATGGTTGGTTGTCGATTCCTTTTTCCTGTCAGTGTTAATGGGTACGCTTCGGTTAACACCGTCGAGCTGGTAAATCCCTTTTCGGTTCCCGACGTTGAAGAACACCAGGTGGACCTCCCTAGTGTCCCCGGTCGTCGCCACCGTCGGAAGAACCGCAGCAGCAGGAGTCGCTGGGGCACAGCCGTTGGTACCTCCAGCCAGGCCGTGCACGCCACTGAGACTAGGCAGCAGGCTCAAAACCGAGCACAACATGCGCCGCCCCCCCATTCGGGGATGACGGATTCACCTCCGCCGCTGTTTGTGGTGTGGGACCAGGCAGAACCGCCTCAGCCGCGTCACGACCAGCTCCGCCCTGCCACGGGTCCATCCCGGCCTCCTGACCCCAGTACGGTGACCATTTCCCGGACTGCAACCAGTGAACAGCGAGATGCGCCAAGTACCAGTCGGCCGCCGATCCAACCGGCAAGGCCCGTCATGCTTCCAACCGCAGAGCAACCTCCTGCAACCAGGGGCTCACGCTTGGCCAAAAAGTATGATGTCCTGAAGCACTTGGCTGACATCCCAGCAAGGCTCTCCATCCTTGAGGCTCTGCGCATGTCATCTGAGATGCGCGAAGCACTCGCTGAAGCCCTGAAGAGCCCCCTCCAGTTTGAGACAGAGGTTGCGGCTGCAGAGGCCTTTCACGCCGAAACGATCGAGGACGCCGAATGTCAGGCAGTTATCTCGTTCTCTGGTAAGGATGAAGACCCTCCTATACAGGGACACATTCGTCTGCTGTATGTCACTGGCCAGTTCAATGGCCTTGAAGTCCGGCGCTGTCTTGTCGACACGGGGTCCGGGATTAACCTGATTCCAACTCGGACACTCCGGAGATTGGGGTTGTCTGAGGATGACTTGATTCCCTCCGACCTCAGGATCCAGGGGTACGACCGCACCGAGCAAACCCCGGTCGGCAAGATACGTTTGAAGACCCAGTTCGGTGACTTGGTTTCCAACACCGAATTCATGGTAGTCTCTCAGGACACTGCATATAACGCATTGATGGGCAGGCCATGGCTCCACCTTCACGCGGCGGTTCCCTCGTCATACCACCAATGCCTCAAATACTCCCTTAATGGTCGAGTAGGCGTGCTTCAAGGAGATGCCTCTCCTTTTGCCTCATGTGAAGCTCGCTATCTGGACACGGACTATTACAAGAGCAAGGATAAGCAGATCCTGGCAGGTGAGGTTGAGCCTGTCACTGTTGCAAGTGATCCCTGGGCAAGTCTGGATGACGCTTATGTCCTCCCGATTCACCGGTTGGACGTCGCCATGGTCTCGACGGCCCGCGAGTCTCCTGATGAGATGACCGCGACCGCCCGTGCCAGCACCAGTGGCCCAGCAGGATCTGGTAGCCCCAATGCAGTTTCCAACGTAGTCTCTCCCGTGGACGATCCCTCCCCGAGTGGAGAGGATATGGAAGACGCACCCCCAGCCTTTGAGGAGGGCGTCCCCGCCACGGTCGATGAGTTAATACAGGTGAACCTTGGAATCGAGGCTGATCCAAGACCCACATTGGTCAGTGCCGCCATGCCCTCTGAGGAGCGGCAGCAGTACGTGGACTTTCTCAGGCAGCACCGTGATGTGTTCGCTTGGGGCTATGACGAGATGTCGGGGCTAGATCCTCAGGTAGCCGTCCACCGCCTTGGTCTCCCGGCGAACCATCGCAGGTTCAAGCAGCCTCCCAGGAAGATGCACCCGTCCCACGGTGCTATGGTTGAGGCCGAAGTTGACAAGCTTATCAAAGACAACTTCGTGAGGGAAGTTCAGTACCCCAAATGGCTGGCCAACATTGTGCCGGTCAGGAAGATGAACGGGCAGATTAGAGTCTGCATCGACTTCCGCGATCTCAACCGCCACTGTCCGAAGGATGATTTTCCCCTTCCAGTGACAGAGCTGTTGATTGATGCCACAGCAGGGTTCCAAGCCCTCTACTTCATGGATGGATACTCCGGATACAACCAAATTCGGATGGCCCCTGAGGATGAGGAGTTCACTGCCTTCAGGGCCCCCCAAGGTACCTTTTGCTACCGGGTCATGCCCTTCGGCCTGAAGAATGCAGGTGCCACCTATCAACGGGCGATGCACCGCATATTCAAGCCAATCCTCGGCACACTGGTGGAATGCTACGTCGACGACTTGGTTGTCAAATCGCGCCAGCGTCAGGACCATCTCAAAGATCTTGAGAAAGTGTTCGGCTTCCTCCGGTCTCGCTGCCTGAAGATGAACCCGTTGAAGTGTGCCTTTGGGGTCACCTCCGGAAAGTTCCTTGGATTTGTGGTAAGATACCGGGGTATTGAGATCGACCCAGAGAAAATCAGGGCGATTAGCCAGATGCCTCCCCCAGGTACCATCCGGGAACTGCAAGGGTTCCAAGGCCACTTAGCCTATATAGGCCGATTCATCGCGAATCTGTCCGGCAAGTGTAAGACCTTTTCTCGGCTCATGAAGAAAGGTGCCACCTATGTATGTGATAAAGAGTGTCAGACCGCTTTCGAGGAAATCAAGCAGTACCTGCTTCAACCTCCGGTTCTGATGCCGCCTGTATCCGGGAAGCCGCTGGTCCTCTATGTGACCGCCCTGGAACGGTCCCTGGGTGCCCTTCTCGCCCAGAAGAACAACGAGGGAACGGAGAATAGCCTCTATTACCTTAGTCGCATGCTCCTCGATGCGGAAGTTAGGTATTCCCCCATCGAGAAGAGCTGCCTGGCGCTCGTATTTGCCGTACAGAAATTACGGCACTACTTGCAGCACCATGAGGTACAGTTGGTTTCTCGGGTAGACCCGTTGAAATATATCCTGAGCCGGCCTATGTTGAATGGCCGTCTAGCACGGTGGGCTGTGATTCTCCAGCAGTTTGACATCAGGTATGTGTCTCAGAAGGCCATCAAAGAGCAAGCATTGGCAGACTTTCTGGCAGCTCACCCGACCTCCGCGGATCAGCCTCTGGATCTAGGCTTTCCTGATGAGACCATTCTCTCGGTTGATCGAGCTGATCCATGCTGGCAGATGCACTTTGACGGTGCCTCCCGGAGCCCCAACGGTAGAAGACTCGATAATCCTAAGCTCAACAGAGTGGGTTTGGGAATCATCTTCATTACCCCGGAGCGAGTCGTGCTGCCATACTCTTTCCTGTTGTCAGAGGGTTGTACCAACAATGAGGCGGAATACCATGCCCTCATCACCGGCCTCGAGTTGGCTCTCGAGATTGACGTGCCCCATCTGTGCGTGAAAGGGGACTCCGAGCTGGTCGTTAAGCAGATCAATGGCGACTATGTTGTCAGGAAGCCGGAACTTGTGCCATTGTTGGATTGCACCCTCCTTCTGATGACCCGGTTCCCTTCTCGGCCGGAAATTGTCCATATTCCCCGGTCGCAGAACGGTCGAGCAGATGCTTTGGCCAGCCTTGCTGCGTCACTTGCGGAGCCTGAACAGGACAACCTGATCGTCTGCATGACGCGCCGCAGGCTCATCGCTCCCGTTATCCCGGAAGAAGATCGCGGCCCGTTGGTAAGTAATCTCACCACGGTTGCCCCTATGCCTGGAGCCCCGAGTACCCCAGATATGACAGTCGGATCAGCCCCTGATTGGAGGACGCCTTTGGTTGAGTACCTCCAACATGGCATTCTTCCGCCGGATCGGGCCGAGCGCGAGCGAGTTCGACGCCGCGCATCGCAGTTTGTCCTCCAGAGCAGCCCTGGCCTAGAGCAGATCCTCTACAAACGCGGATTTGATGGTGTTCTCCTCCGTTGCCTTTAGGGAGTTGAGATCCCACGAGTCATGCAAGAGGTTCATGCTGGTTCATGTGGCGCCCACCAGACTGGGCCGAAGCTGTCCCACCAGATTCGGAGGTTGGGATACTTCTGGCCCTCCATGATCCATGACTGCATCGAGTATGCCAGGAGGTGCCATGCGTGCCAGGTTCATGCGAACTTTGTGCATCGGCCGCCGAAGCCTCTCCATACCACTAAGTATTCCTGGACCTTTGCAGTCTGGGGTCTGGACGTTGTGGGACCTTACCCACCGGCGACAGCTCGCCAGTGCCGGTTCATTCTGACCGCCACGGACTTCTTCTCCAAATGGGCAGAGGCGATTCCGCTCAGAGAGGTCAAATCCTGTTCGATCGCTGACTTCGTGACCTCCAACATCATTCATCGATTTGGAGTGCCTCACGCTATCCTCACGGATAACGGAACCAATTTCCGAGCAGCCGAGTTGAAGAAGTTGTACGCCAAGTATAACATTCGCTCGAACCATACATCTCGCTATCATGCGTAGGCGAATGGACAGATCGAGGCGTTTAACAAAACCCTCTCTAACATTCTGCAAAAGATAGTTGGTCAGAATAAGAAGAGTTGGCCGGACAAGCTCCCCAACACCCTCTGGGCTTATCGGACGACGACTCGCAATTCCACCCAGATGACCCCTTATTCCCTGGTGTACGGAGTTGAGGCCATCCTGCCCATCGAGATCCAGTTACCGTCCTTGCGCACTGCGGTCTACGACCAGCAAGCGCCGGACCGAGTTGCTGAAGCCCGTCTAGTCGAGTTGGAAGCACTGGATGAGAATAGGCTTCGCGCTTTGCACAACTTGGAGAGGCATCAAAGCAGAATGGCTCGAGCTTTCAATAAGAAGGTTCGCCTCCGCTCCTTCCTGCAGGGTGATCTAGTGCTAGCCCTAAGAGCTCCGATGATCCCCGGCAGGAAGCCGCCCAAGTTGGAGCCCAAGTGGGAGGGACCTTTTGTTGTCCACAAGGTCTATCCCAATGGCGCGTACTCCCTAGAGACTATGGATGGTGAGCGTGTCACTCCTCCCACCAACGCTAGGTTCCTCAATCAGTACTTTGTCTGAGTGTGCCAACGTCCTGCACGACATTAAACTGCATTCGTCCAGGCTACAAGACGTTAAACTGTTCAGCATACGTCCGCGCGGCAAGACATTAAACTTCCAAGCATCATTCTTCCACGCTACAAGACGTTAAACTATTCAGCATACGTCCTGCACGATGTTAAACTGCATTCGTCCAGGCTACAAGACGTTAAACTGTTCAGCACTCTTCCGCGCTGCAAGATGTTAAACTGCCAAGTGCCTCGTCCTGCATGACGCTAAACTGCACCACGTCCAAGCTGCACGACGTTAAACTGCCCAGCGTATCGTCCTGCATGACGTTAAACTGCCCCTCAAGAACTACGTGCGGCTTGATTCCCATCCTTATGGGATAGGTAGGACCGTCTGGACATTCATGTTTCAGGCCCAGCCCCATCCTTTGGGAATTTCCATCCCATCTCGGGCCCTTGGCCCAGTTGCCTCCGGGTGTGCGGCGTATGGTGTGAACGCGGGGCTATGCCCTCATTCACGTCGGTTTGCTCGCCACGCTGTACGCCCCCCACGTTTGGGGATGCCTTCTGCTCCCCCCTTCCTTTCTCGTCCTGCATGACGTTAAACATCACTTCAAGAACTACGTGCGGCTTTATTCCCATCCTTAGGGGATACGTAGGACCGCCTGGACATACATGTTTCAGGCCCAGCCCCATTTCCCGGGAATCTCTATCCCGCGTCGGGCCTCTGGCCCAAGTTCCCCTCCTTTTTGTGCGAGGCGTATCGCGTGAGTGGGGGATTATGTCCTCATTCGCGTTGGTCTACTGGCCGC
Organism: Viscum album; assembly: GCA_963277665.1. Lineage (NCBI taxonomy): Eukaryota > Viridiplantae > Streptophyta > Magnoliopsida > Santalales > Viscaceae > Viscum > Viscum album. The sequence goes on along the minus strand of OY728151.1, from coordinate 650,918,337 downwards.
GCCGTACGCCTCCCCCCGTGTGTGGGACCACCTCACACCTCTCATCGTCCTGCATGACGTTAAACTGCCTCTCAAGAACTACGTATGGCTTGATTCCCATCCTTATGGGATACGTAGGACCGCCTGGACGCTTGTGTTTCAGGTCCAGCCCCGTCTCTTGGTTGATCACGGGGATCTGCCCTCTTTTGGTTGCTCTCAGGGTGAGTCCTCCGACCCTTTCCGGTGATCTGTTAACATGTTTTGGGTACTTCGGTCTATGACTCGTATTGTCAGATTCAATCCCGACAAGTCATGTGTTGCTTGTCAGGCCTCGTGCTTCCTCTTGTTCGAGCCTTCACTCAAAGGGATCCTCGTTAGCAGTTTGGGTACGATGCATCAGCGCTCTCTTACCGCTCCAGGTCGATTTACCGGCGGGTCTTGGGCCGCAAATCGATATGAATCCTGTGATTGAGCGGTCGATGCTCGTTTGCTTGCCCCGTCTTAGGCTGACGCGATCGGATGTTGTGTTGCGAATATGGTCAGCAACGTCCTTGATCGCCATGTCGGCTCTTTCAGGCTCTGAACATTGGTTGCGCAGTCCTCATCACACTCCGCCTTTGTGCGTTTTAGTGGAATCTCGACACTCTCTTCATACTGACCTTCAGTACACCTCTACACGTTAGGCAGGCCAACCAGGGTAATGATGTCGTTCGAGGCTCCCATGATCTGAGCACCAAGGATATATGTGGATATCCTCCCTAAGGGCCATGCGTAGCTGGACCCTCGTCCCCATAAGGAGGAAGGAGTCGCCCGAACAATCGCGTTCTGGGCCCAGTATATCTGAAGGCTAGCATCTCTGCCCCTCGGGTGATGGACATACGCCGACCCCTATCCCAAGACTCTTCTCCTGGAATCGTGCGTGACCGCAGGGCTGGGTATGTTCCCACCTCCGCCGTGTCCGCCGTACCACGATAAGCGGATTCCTCCATGGTCTGAACCACACGACCTTAAACTGTGTTGTCTGGTCCTACCACACGACCGTAAACTGTGATCGTCTTGGCCGCCCGACGAGAAACGACACTGCATCGTGATGTTCTCCTCAGGGGACACTCATGTTGGGCGCTGGTTAATAACCACGCCATTCATCAATGCCTTCTGTGGCTTGATTATTGTGGCGACGCTAGAGATTTGTCAATCACAGGCATGTCGCCGCACAAAGAAAAACCATTCATCTTTAAGGACAAACAAGAAATATCAAATGCCGCTCCTGTGTGCGAGGGTCAGACCCGCACTCTTCCCCGCGCTGGTGCCCGATTGTGTTGCGCCGCACTTGAAGAACTACGTGTGGCTTGATTCTCATCCTTATGGGATACGTAGGAATGCCCGGATGTTTGAAACTTCGGGTCCAGCCCCCCACCTCTTAGAGATTCCCCCTTCTCTGGGGAATCCGCCGCCTTCAGGTCACCCTCAAGGCGTGTTCCCCGACCCCTTGCAGTGGTCCACCAGTGTCAATAGTACTCTGGTTTATTGCCAGGAGGGTCAGGATCCGCTTGGTCAGGTTTCCTCCACTTTTCAGGCTTCGTGCTCCCTTTCATTCGGACCCATCGTCTACGCCCTGGGTGGAGCCCCCGTGAACGGTTCGGACACAATGCCTCAGTGCTCTCCCACCGACTCGGGCCGGTACCCCCAATGGCCTCGGGCAGCAAATCGATATGAATCCTGCGATTGAGCGGTCGATGCTCGTTTGCTGCCTCATTCCACCAACGGTTAGTGCGATATTGATGTTGCTTTTCCGCCACGGTCGGCAGTACTCCCATATCGTTACTCTGGTGCCCCCAGTCCTTGAGTGAATGGCCGCATGATTCACATTTTCCACCTCCCATTCTGACCAGGCGAAACCTCGACACTCTTGACACTATCCCTCAGTGCATCTTCGCATATCCAGGGGATAGGACCACGATGTGGCGTACTTTGAGGTCCTTATGGTCCGAGCTCTAAGACCTTAAACTAAGATCTCTCCTTATGGTCCGAGCTCTAAGACCTTAAACTATGATCTCTCCTTATGGTCCGAGCTCTAAGACCTTAAACTAAGATCTCTCCTTATGGTCCGAGCTCTAAGACCTTAAACTAAGATCTCTCCTTATGGTCCGAGCTCTAAGACCTTAAACTAAGATCTCTCCTTATGGTCCGAGCTCTAAGACCTTAAACTAAGATCTCTCCTTATGGTCCGAGCTCTAAGACCTTAAACTAAGATCTCTCCTTATGGTCCGAGCTCTAAGACCTTAAACTAAGATCTCTCCTTATGGTCCGAGCTCTAAGACCTTAAACTAAGATCTCTCCTTATGGTCCGAGCTCTAAGACCTTAAACTAAGATCTCTCCTTATGGTCCGAGCTCTAAGACCTTAAACTAAGATCTCTCCTTATGGTCCGAGCTCTAAGACCTTAAACTAAGATCTACCCCTATGGTCCGAGCTCTACGACCCTAAACTAAGATCTCCCCTAAACGGGATTCTACGTCCTGCATGACATTAAACTGAACTCTCAGAACTACGTGTGGCTTGATCTCCAGCCTGATGGAGTACGTAGGAACGCCCAGGCATCTCAACTCGGGTCCAGCCTCAGGGATCGTTAAGTCCCGCCCCTCCTCGTCGCCGGCCGTCTGGCCTGGCTTCTGGTAGAGTGGCGCAGTTGTGATATTCTCCCTGATTCAGTTCGGGATGCCCCATTGCAATGGTGGGAAGCGATGGTTTCCTCGTCAAAGAGGTGTTGTCTGAGAATTGGGGTGATTCACGGCCAGATTAGTGCATCCGCCTAATACGCTTTCCCCACGGTGGCACAATTCTGAGAGCGTTGGATTCTGTCCGAACGATCGTCACTTCGCCCCACGCTTCGCATTCCCTGTTGATCTGGATTTCCACCCTAGTGTCTGAAGGAACCCCCAAAGCGGTATTCATGATGACATGTGGTCCGCCTCCTGCAATATGAATGATGACCTTCGGTCCGTCTATTGCAGTTGTTATGGTCGATCCAATGTCCGCCTACCGTCTTGGGCATTTCCTGGAAGGCCGACCGTTGTGGATGTCTGGATTCGGGACACGCGATTCACCCTTTCTCATTTCCCTATGTTCGGATAAAATCTCAACGCCCCTAGCATTGTCCCACTCGTGTGTTGGAACAAGTTGGGGGGATGATACATTGATTAGGCTTGAGGTCTCCTTTCCTAGGAATGACCTCCCTCTTTTCTCCAGCAATCCAGGCCCAACTATGGATGCCTGATGCTTGGTTAACGCTCCCGCAAGACAGTGAATTGTGGTTGAGCATGTTAAGCCAAAAGATGCAGATAAATATGGATCAAGGTAGCAGAAGCAAAATGTTCTGGGAGTGGCAAAACAAAGCCCCTAGGGAATAGCGTGCTGAATGAGTCTCTCTAACACCGCTACCCTTTGGCTGGCGGCCTCCAGGGCTGCTTCTCGCTCTCTGCGTGCCCTCTCCTCGTCGGCGGTCGCAGCACGCAGTTCGTCGATTCTGGCCTGTGCACGCTCCCGCTCGACCTGAATTGTGACCATCTGTTGGCCCGCCTCCGTCAGCTGTACCTGGGTGTCAACCAGCTGGGCTACTAGTTGCTCCACAATCTCGGTACACGTTGCGACGAAGGCCTCCTTCTCTGCCGCCTGCCCTTCGAGACGCCGGACTTCCTGCTCCGCCGCGAGGAGCGCCCGCGTGCTCTCCGACATGTCCCGACTTTGTGTGACGTCGGCACGCCGGCAGCTCTCGCGCATCTTTTCGGCCATGAAATCACGGACCGTCAGACGGAGGCGTTGAGCATCATCTCCCCCGGCACACAGGAAGCGCAGCCAGGTTTGAAGTGATCCCATGCGCCCCAGCCACTCCGATGGGTCTCGCTTGAGGAAGCGCTGGATGCACTTCCACCCCCTGCGGCGCGTTATCCGGCTCTCCTCGACCGCCTCCGCGTCTGAGTCATCCATCTCCTCGGGGTCGGCAGGCCGGTAGGCAGGGAAGGCAGCCAGCAGGTCTGCTGCAGGGTCCGCCCCTGGGAGGTCCTCATGAGGGATAGGTTCCCCAACATCTGGGCGACCTTCTTCTCTCTCCCCAGCGGCGCTGCCACCCTCGTCAGCCCCCGACCTCTCTCCGATGTCAGCACCGCCGGCGTCCGCAGCCCCCTGATCAGCAGTTGGTGGGGCCGGCTCGGTTTGGGAAGTCTGTTCCGGAGCAGGCGGCATGTCCACCACTGGTCCACTCGTAGATGGCCCGGGTTCGGCAACCCGACGAGCCTCCAGTGTTGAGATCACTGCGCGGGGCATGCCATGGTTAGTCACGGATCGTCAATGGCAAGCACCAGCAGTAAAGCAAGGAGAAGCAAGGAGACTTACGGGAGTTCAGAACGTCATCTTCTGCTATCCCGGCCGTCGCAGGAACAGTTGCAGCAGGGGGCCCTTCCGCGCTTTTCAATTCGATAATGGGTGCCTGGCCCCCGCCTTGTCCTGCTGGCGCCTCTCCTACTCCTGCTGAGGACGCCTGACCAACATCCGTGTGCTCCTGAGAAAGATGGAGAAATGGGTTAGAAGCTGCATAAGAGAATGGATGAAGCAGATTGAGTAGGGATAGAAGCGGACCTCGAGGAGCTCAGTGACATCAACGTTGTCAGAGCCGGCCACCTCGCCGCTCTCCCGTGGGCTCCCCTGATGGGATCTTCCCTCGGAGCCTTCATCCTCCCACATTTCCTCCTCTTCCTCAGAGTCGCTGCCACTTTCATCTTCCGCCGGCGGCATCTGTTCTGGAGCGGGCTCTAGACCGAGCATCACCTTCACCAGAAGGGATGGCTCCGCACGCTGACCACTTTGGCGCGCGTAATCGTCCATGGCTGTCAGATACGCATAATGCCGGTTGAAGTCCACCCTGTCGGCAATATGGAGGTGCCCGACCTCTGGCAGATGGATTCCTTCTCTGAGAATCTTTCGCCAGATGGCGTCGGTCCCCAGTGACTACCGCATGGTCATCCAGGCCGACCACAGCGCCGGGAAGACTGCATCGTGGGAGGGTTCGAGCAGACGTCTCACCTGCTTCCCGGGCCGCTCTTCGACCACCGCGCGTGCCCCCTCTCTGGGCGCCGAGGTCGTAGCGGCAGCCTGCGATGTGCCCGCCGCCGAAGTCCCTGCTCGCGCCGGCTCCGCTGCTTGGCGCGCCTCCGTTCTCCCTCGTGTGGCGGCGCCTCGCCTCCTTCCTTGACGCCCGGTCTCCACACGGGTAACCTCGAGCCGCCGAACTGGCTTCCGTAGAAGCCCCTCGGGGTACGCGATGGCCCAGTGTTCGGCGTACTCGGTTGCCAAGCCTGCGTCAACCCCGGTAGGAGGGAGAGTGATGACGTCGCCGGAGCCGAAAGCGGAAAACATCAGCCACATCTGGCGAAGGACGCAAGGGTTCGTCTCCTCCCGGACAGCAGTGAATGCCCTCTTCGGCATCCGCTGAAGGCACCCGAACTGCCTGGCGAACCGGGTTGGCACGTAAGGCTCGCAGATCACCTTCCCGTCGATCCGAGCCATGAGCACCCCGCACCGCATGTTCAGGAAGTATTCATGCTTCTCCAGCGGACCCTGCCCATTGTCGATCATCTGGCCGACGGGAGTGGGGAACGGACTGAAGTTGAAATTGGCATGATTGCCAATCCGAATCCTCACGCCCTCCTCACTTAGGGTCATCGGAGCGACCCCCGCGATGTTCAGCAGGGAGGGTCGCAGGCCGTTGCCCGGAGGAATGATGGCGTTCGGAAACGTGTACCCACCGAGGTGAGCAGCCACCCAGCCGTGGAAGAACTGAAAGGGCCCACAGATCCTTCGTGGCGACCCCCCTCGTGAGATGCGTCCCAGGATGGCATACAGCCTCGCCAACACTGGGACCCCGAGGTTGTATCTTTTGTTGGTGGCCATAGCGCCCGCCATCGCCAGTGTCACCGGGCGAACGCCCATTCTCGCGTCCCGCACTGGCAGGAGCCACCCACTCAGAAAGGCGGCCAGGAACGCCGCGTACCGGACATTTGGGTCTCGGGCCTCGATGAAGCGGTACCCCCATGAGCGGTAGTCGCCCGTCTCCAGGACCCGCCAGTACGACCCGTTCCGGCTCCTCTGAGCTGCGGTCAGGCACCGCTTCCCCCTGCCTGGCATCTTGACCGCTGGGTCATGCTCCAAGAACTGGCCGAACCACTCCTTGTAGGCTATGTCCTTCTGGAAGTCCTTGATCCCAAGCCGCTGCGTAGCCAGGTCAAGTAGATGCCATGTCAGAATGGGAGTCCGTGACCTGTCCTCCCAGATGTTCTTCGGGGGCAGGAACTCATCGTATTGGTAGCCCTCCAGCGGGATACCTCCGATGCAGTGGATGTCCCAGAGACCGATGCCGACCTCCCCATGGTGAAGATGGAAGGTGTTGGTATCCGGAGACCAGCGGGTGAACAGCTCCGGCCCGAGCTCGGACTGCTGGTAGAAGTGGAACTGCGACGTCCACACCGCCTCAAATAGGCCGATGTACCGCAGCTCCTCTGCGAAGTGATCGCAAGTGTGGCGTACCCAGAACGCACAGGCCCACTCGCTGGTGAAATTTCCCCCAGACCGCAAGTCCCAGTCCTTCAGCCAGCCCTTGGTGTCGTCAGTGACACTCTGGTGATATGTTCTCGAGTAGAGGGCTGGAGAATTCTCCGCAGTAGGCTCACCCCCGTCAATGGTTCGCGTCCTCGGGTTCAGGACATAGACGTCCAAGTGCCTGGTCTCCCTAGCAGGATGCCCATTGTTGGTGATGTTATAGCGGGGAAGCTCGTCCTCCCGAGTCACCCAGGTCCGTGGCGCATCAACCTCGAACCCTGGCACCGGAACCTCATCTAGGATGCCGAAGTTCCAGAGCGGCAGGTTGTCCGACAGTGGATATGTCTTCTGGGCCGGCGTCAGCAAGTCGAACAGGGATTGATTGTCGGAAACAATCTCCTTGGCTCTGTAAACCTCCTCGTTCGCCGACATCTCTGCTCTGCGAATGGCAGCATCCCCCTCATTTCCTTGATGCGCGGCCATCTCAGAAGTTTCGGGAGTCGTGCGGGTTAAGGGATGAAGCGTGCGGGATCGGACGAGGCTGGTAGAGAAGTTTGAAGGTTGGCGCGCAATGCAAGTGGACGGCGCGCAATTGGGAAGGATGTCGCGCAAAGTTCCGGGTTTTCGCGCAAAGACAGGCGAATTCCGGATGGTTTTGCGCGCCGATCGGGAGAATTTCGCGACCGGAAAAGGCGATTTCGCGCACGAGAGCGTTGAATCTTATCGCGCGGAAGGCCTGTGTACGGAACGCGGAACCCCGGACCCCTATTTATAGACGAGGCCGGGATTCCGCGCTGCGCGGAACGCTCAATTGCGCGACCGCGGCGGCGAATTGCGCTCCCGGCGCCCCTTTTTGCGCGCCTAAGTCCCGCGCAGCCCAGGACTTCGGCATTCCGGCGTCTCCCTCGGAACCCGATCGTTGCGACCTATCGCCGATCAGATTCCGAGGGGGGGATTTTGTAGACGCCGGAAAAGTCCGTTGTTCCCAAACGAAGCTCCGGATGCGGAAAGCGAAGTGATATTTGGAGTCAAAGGCACGTTCCGGAGGGCCCGGAGGACTTGCACGAAATTTCAGAGGCCCACGCGCAAAGTTGAGTCGCGGCGCGCAATCCTCCCGGGATGCGCGCAATGCGCTGGGCCGGCGCGCTATTTTGCGCGCCCGTGGCCTGCGCGGCTCCCTTGCGTGCCGGGTCCTGATTCCACGCCCGCGAAGGGAATTCCGCGCCCGAGACAGGATTCCGCGCCCGGGGTTGCCTATAAATATAAGGCGACCCCCAACGTTTTGAAGGTTTCCAGAATCCGAAGCGTCGCTCGTTCGCGCAATCCAACCCCTTCCGCGCGCAATGCCGATCTTCAGGTAACCTCCTTTCTTTCGCGCAATAGAGCCTTGGGGTTCGCCTTCGCGCGCAATCCCCTTGGCTCCTTTCCTTTGAATAATCCTTAACCCGAAGGCCTTTGAGCGCAAAAGAAGCCTCTTGCGCGCAATTGCCCCCGGGTGCGCGCAATCCAGCCCGATTGCGCACACCCCCTCTTCAAAGTGGTCGTTCATTAGAGAATGAGCCGTTGCCCCCGCGAGCTGTCCGAAGCCCGGTGCGCGCAATCTCAATCATCCGCGCGCAAAGGGCTGGCCCGATTGCGCGCCAGCCCGCCATTTTGCGCGCCGACCTGCTGTTTTGCGCGCAAAGCTCCTCTTTTGCGCGCAATCCCCCAGGGTCGCCCCCCTTGACCCCCTGAGGGTACCCGCCTGCGTGGCGCCCGATGATTTTCATCCTGGGTGCCCGCACCGTGCGTTGTCTTCCCGTGCGGCCCTCCAGGATCGTGCGAAGTGACACAGACCCATCAGCGGCAATCCATCGTCCCGCATGACGTTAAACTGCATTCGTCCCGCATGACGTTAAACTGCATTCGTCCAACACGACGTTAAACTGTGCATCGTCCAACACGACGTTAAACTGTACCTCGTCCAAGCTACAAGACGTTAAACTGTTCCGCATTCGTCCCGCATGACGTTAAACTGCATCCGTCCCACATGACGTTAAACTGTACCACGTCCGCACTGCAAGACGATAAACTGCCAAGTGCTTTGTCCAACATGACGTTAAACTGTACCACGTCCGCGCTGTAAGACGTTAAACTGTCAAGCACCTTCATCCTCAACACACGACGTTAAACTGTACTTCGTCCGGCAAGACGTTAAACCATCCGCTTCGTCCTCAACACACGACGTTAAACTGTACTTCGTCCGGCAAGACGTTAAACCGTCCGCTTCGTCCTCAACACACGACGTTAATCTGTACTTCGTCTGGCAAGACGCTAAACCGTCTGCATCACCCGATCTCGTGCCTCGCACGCAGGGTCCCCCCGGTTTGGATGTGGCCCCCACCCGCTCGTCTCTGCAGGGATGTCGGGATTGCCCCTCTTTAGGGACGATTTAATGGGAGCGGCTTTTCCGTACGGGGGTAGGGTATTACAAACCCCTAGTTTCTTGTGGGGGGACGCGCATGTGTATCTCCATTGCGCCTCCCCACTGCCGAAGCCAGTAGAGGGTGTGACTGGGATCGAGGTGTCTCCTACTTTCGGTCTAAGTCCCTTCCAACTGAGTTTTTCCGCATCCGGGCTGCCTCAAGTGCGTAAGTCCTGACAGAATGAACTACGTGGACTTTGATCCCTGTCTTCTAAACAGGGTACGTAGGAAGCCTCCCTGAGGTTCAAGCCCACCACCTGGTCGTCCCGGTCGTATTCACGTCGGTTCGTCCATCAGTGGACCCCTCCATGGTTCACGTTTGCGTCGATTCACCTATGAATCCTCCCCTGTGGGAGACTGCACGTGTGTATCTCCACTGTGCCTCCCCACAGCCCCTTTTTCCATTTCTCCTTTTATCGTCCAGCATGACATGAAACTGTGATCCACCCGGCCGTTCCATCTCCCTCTGTGCGAGGTGGTTAGGTTCAATCCTCCGCCCGGCGGCCTCGACCTCTTCGTGAGTCGGCTTGCCGACGTCCAGCATGACGTTAAACTGTATACCCGAACTACGTTGACTTTGATCTGTGCTAACGCGCGGTACGTAGGAAGCCCCTACGGGGTCCAAGCTCTTCACTCCATCATCCATCCTGATCCTTACCCGGGCCGCCACATCCCGGTGGGGTCATGCCACTTCACTCCACTCCATATCACTTGGGAAGCCGCCCATGCGTTGGCCCCAGCGTCGGAGGTTCCCCGCAAGGGGTTCTGTCATCTAATCCACTTTTCGTGTTGATCGGTCCGATGCCGTCCCCGCTGGACGTTAAAATCGCGGCATACCCCGTGTTAAATATGGGAAGCCGAGGAAAACCTCAGGTGACACAGTTCCCTGCACCCAGTGCGGGATGCCTCAGGCCATCATGCCTTCGAGAAGCCCTATTAGGGACGGAAGACAGACGTGCAGAGCCGCAGTGTTACGACACGCCCCCAGCACCCAGAGCCACCCGGCCTTCTCACCGCAGGTTGCTGCCCCGACCAGACTCCTTGGAGCGTCCGGGCGGAAGCAGCGTAATTAACCGGTGTCCATGAAGATATGGCGCCGGGAACGAGATTCACGAGCATGTCTTAAATATATGAGGGAGACCCGGATTAGGCGACGAGTTCCGAGGAGACGTCCAAGGAAAGAGGAGCCGACATCCCATCATCCCGGTTTCGATCAAGGAGCAGACGCCCCTGAATAAGGAACGGATGCCGCCCGCCTTTGGAAAGCGGGACTGCGGGACCACAAGCCGCGCGCCCATCCCCTCGGGTTGACGGGTGCACGCGCGAACGCGTCCTGGCGGAACAGCGTAACCCGACGCACATCCGCACCGAAACACCCGGCCTGAATGTTGACTCGTGAGATGGAAGGGTCCTCGGTATGGGACTTCACTTAATGATAATTATTTTGAGGAAAGGGAAAAACACTTGAGGTGGCTGTGGCGGTTCTATTTTGTGTGGTGTGTTTGATTATACGTATGTGACTTGTTGTTTGAATGATACGGAACACCCCCTTTAGAACATTACATAGGAACCTAGCATATCAAAGAGGTTTACTAAGAACGATTTCTGCACTAGTTTAGATTACACACTGGCTAGTGGCCCCATAGTAGGGGAATACTGAGTTATTACTACTATGGAGATTGGGCCCCTTGGTTAGTCCATGTTGGGCTACGCCGAGCATTAGGGAATTATGACATCATTGAGTTAGGTCGTTCCTTCAAGATGAGTCACATGTATAGTATGTTCTAGTCTTCCTCTGCGTTCCTAGGATTTCCTGTGTTACCCCATTACGAGTACTATTAGACCCATTTCCCTCTTTGTGTGGACACTTTTTCTTTGCACCTGGTTTTGGAATTTATTTAGAAAACTGTGAAATTGTGATTACATTAAAAAGGATTTCAATTAGATGTTTTGAAATAGAAAGCACAACTCCCATTTCTTTCCCTTTGTATTTGGTTTTAAACTTGAAGGGCAGCGGATCATGTTTGTTTTTTTAAAAGAAAATTGTGTACGAAAACCTAATTTTATAATGTATTTCAAACTATTATTAATGGAATGTCTTGAGGAAGAAATGACATGGAATCTATGGTGGTTTCCTACTCAGTGATTAGCTCACACCCTACCTATACCACTCAGTGTCGGTAGACCCGAGCTGTTTTGCAGGTTCAGTCTTTGTTCAGGTTTCCCTAACAGGTGCTTGATGTTGGAGCATTGATGGTATTATGGTTGGTGGTGACCAAGAGGTCACATGGAGATTGGGTTGTGGTAGTTTGGTTTTTTCGTTCGGGTTTTCAGTTTTGTATTTTAGTTTTCTGTATGTTGAGTTGCACCTTGTATCTGGATTAGTTTATTTTATTTATTTTCAGTTTTCCATGCTTCTACGTCCTTACTTTATTTAATTTATTTATCTGGTCCTGGTTATTTATTTTATTTGGGATTAAATCATTCCCAGGTGTATGTTTTGATGTCTATCACTAGTTTCCATCCCGGGGGGATCAAGAACGCCCCTTAGGACTTCCCGTAGACCGGCTCAGGTGACCAGCTCAAGGTTGACCCCGGGCTGGTTCGTGACACCCAAGATCCTTCAAAATCCAAGACACATGCCCACAACATGTCCTTCAATGTCTGGATGGTCCTCTCTGTATGGGCATTCGTAAAAGGGTGGAAAGCAGTGTTGAGGCATAACTGAGTGCCAGATGAATACTTCAATCTCTTATAGAATTGTGAGGTAAAACATGTTAATCGATCTAAGATGATGGATCACAGAACCCCATACAGCCACGCCACCTCATCCACATACTTCTTCACTAAGTTATCCATAGTGCTTGACTTTTTGATCTCTATGAAGTGAGATGATTTTATCAGCTGATCCACTGCTTCTCAGATTTCATCACAACCTCCCTAATCCCTAGGTATCCCTATGATGAAATCCATTGAGATGTCAAACTACTTCCACTTGGGTAAATCTAAGGATGGAAACAACCCACCATGAACATGGTGCATAGCCTTCACCTTCTGGCACACCAATCACCTCACCACAAACCCCACCATGAATTACTTTATCCCATTCCACCAAAACTACTCTCTCAAGCTGTGATACATCATGGAAACTCCTAGGCGTACCGCTAAGGGTGATCTTTGAAACTCATGAATAACTACCTCATGCATCGCCACTGGAACAAATATCTTCTCATTGAACATCATCTAATTATGATCATACTCTGACCATCCCTTCAGAGCATCACCCTGGTCAATACAATCACGCATCACCTCTGCCACCATGTCTCCCCACTGAGACTCTTCCACCTGCAACCTCAAAGATGACTGCACCATCATCTAAAATAGATAACCTCTACCATCATCTATTCCAGTATCTAAGTGTAAGGAAGCCAACTCTTCCATAGCCTTCCATGAATTCACAGATTCCCAAACAACCCCCCACTGTGATTTTCTATTCAAAGAATCAGCTAAAAAGTTCCCCTTTCATTAAGTGTAGGAGATCTCAAAATCATTTTCCCCAAGAAAATATATCCACCTAGGTTGTTGTAAGTTTAGATCTTGCTAGGAAACGATATACCTCAAGCTATTTTGATCCATGAAGACCAAAAACTTCTCTCTAATGAGGTAATGGTTCCACACCTTTAGAAAAAAACAAACACTAATAGCTCCATATCATGGGTTTTGTAGTTACATTCATGGGGATATAACTTTCTAGACCCATAAGAGATCACTTCTCACTGTTGCATCAACACACACCCCATGCCCATATGAGATTCATCGAAAAAAACCCCAAATATCACCCCTTCCTCTAAAAAACTAAGCACTGGAGCACTAACCAACTTCCCCTTCAGATAACCAAATGATGCTTGGAACTACTCGCTACATAAAATGATTGGCCTTTTCTGGTCCAATCCATCAACTGAACTGCTACTCAAGATAAATAAGGTATGAATCTCTGATAATAGCCTATAATACTATGAAAACTATGAAACTCTGACACATTCAAGGTTTCTTCACTACAAATAACTACCTTGACTTTTGATGGATCCTCTAATACACCCAACTGAGACACCTTTTGTCCATGGAAGTGTACTTTCCATGTCTAAAACTTGAACAACATTCCATAGATCTCATGGATTCGAAGGAATTATAGGAAATTATTTAGATAATCAGAATTATCCACCTCAAACATTGACTAGATTATAATGTAATTGATGAAAATCATGACAAAACAGTCTCTGAACTTATGAAAGATAGAGTTCATAATCACCATGAACATGGCTAGTTTTTTCATAACACCTAACAAAATTTCTATGAACTCGATGTGCCCATACTTGCACATGAAAGCAGTCTTCAAGATATCATCCTCCTTTACCCTCAACTAGTGATATACAGGCCATAGATTGATCTTAGAGAACCAAATTGCTCCCCTCATTTAGTCTAAATGATCGTCTATCCTCAAGAGAGGGTAACAATTCATGACCGTTAACTGATTCAACCATTGGTAGTCTATACACATCCTCTGACAACCATATACGTTATTCTTAAATAATAAAAGAGCACCCACTAGTGACACAATAGGCAGGATAAATCCCTTATTCATCAGATCATCAATTTGAATCCTTAGCTCTCATAGCTCAGTAGGCTCCATCCAACAATGATCCATCAAAATTAAAAAAGTATCAGGCTGAAGTCTATCCCGAAATCAACATCACATCAAGGGGTAGAGTCACAACCTCCACAGAAAAAAACCCATGAACTCTCAAACAACTATGGGAAGACCCACCATCCTAGTATCCACTGATTCCACTAACACTTTAGCCAACAAGAAAAGAAGAGGATCTACATGCTGGATACCCATAGGATAACTCCACTCACCAATGAAATGTACATTCTGGTCATTCATGTCTGAAATCATGAATCTAATACATAAGAAGTCTATAATAACATAAAAATGACCAATCGAGGCCAATGGTTACATTCTACAGCTACATCTATACTAGAAAGATATTCCCACTGGACTGATGTGGCCCCCACATCAGTCTACATCCTCAAAAAGCATCGAGCAGGCTGGTCTGACCTCTAACTGGTGTACTCAACACCAGGGTCCTGGAAATTCCATCTAAGTTTATTCCAAGATCATGGGATAGACTGTATGAAACAAAGGAGTGAGAATCTCATGAATCAAAAAATTCACAAGAAAGAGTATTGAACGCACTAATCATACCTCGAACGATATCTGGCCCCGCTAGAACTACTGAAAACTGCAGCGTACAACTGATCATGACCAACTCCTCTACCTCTATTATATTGACAAACTCTCCAAACACACCCTGGTAGAGGTCCCAGAGGAATTATCTATGGTTAGACTCCACCTTCTCCACCTCCCCTCAGCGGACCAAGAGCCTGTTGTCCCTGCAACTGAAATATCCTGACTGGAAACTGTTGCTGAGGTAGGTGCTGAACATGCCCACTACCACAATATTGAGCTCAAATTGGTAAATAACTCTAATTATTTCCATGTCCTACCAAACTGAAAAACTTTAATCAAAAGCTTATGGGAAAATCACAAGCACCAGAAGGTAAAAACTGAAACTGATAAGATGGTCTCCCCTTTGAATGGAACCTTGAAGGCCTTGGCGCTTGAGATCAGTAGCTGGAATCCATTCACTTCATATAACCCTACTAGATACCCTCTCATGGTATACCTCCTCATGAGTGAATCCTCTCAACCACTTCCTCCTTCTTCTAGATCTCTAGATATATCGGCATGGGGAAGGGAGTAACTTTACGCTGGAGGGTAAGATGGAGTACCTCCTCTAAGCTTCTCTCTTGAGACTCCTCATCTGGAAAGAGATTCATTTAAAAGTGAAGGAGATCCTTGAAATTGATCCCCAGCTCTTGTACTGACATACTACACTACTTAAGGGAGAGTATATCTTGTCACTTATCAAACGTTAGTGTTGAAGAAAGGAATTATTCTCAAAATTCCTTCTCAAAATCGACCCATAGAACATCGATATGATTCTTCTCCCATAGGTACAACCTCCACGACTAATGTGCAACAACCATCATCTGACTAACTACCAATGGAACCTAGTACTTTTTTAGAGCCCGAATCAAGTTGAAAGTGATCACCAGCTCCATGAGCCTACACTTTATCTTTGTATCTGAAAAACTACCTTCATAATTTCCAAGAGTCTACCATTGGAAATAAAGAATATTCTTATTCCATTGCTTGTCCTACTCCTCATGATCAACCCTACACTGATCAGTCAGATCGGCCTACTGAGCCTCCACTGATCGTATCACATGTGGATGAAGACTGGATGTCATTGCTAAATGGTAAACATGGAACTCCTATGTCTGAGTAGTATGTAATAGTATTTTGGATTCATTATAACTCATTATTTGTTTTAATTTTCAATAAACGCCCAAAACAAACAAGAACACAAGTCATCATGATAAATGTACCTTCCCTAGGGTCACTACCACGAAAATGGTGTAGCCTCACTTGGTCATTTAGTAATCTCAGATTCCTCTCATCAGATCATATAGTACCCTAAATCCCATGTCATATCCAATATTCCCTTGCCTATTTCACACACCAAGATCACCTGACATTATTTTACTACCAACCAATGCAATCTTTATTGTGCCTTACTCCAAACTCTTTCCTATTTTGAAACCATCAGCCTATAATACCATTCTATCATGACCCTCATTTTTCAAGATGAGGTAAGGGATGGAAAGGTTTAGTGACCTTTCTTATTTATGATGAAAAAGAGACAATGAACCCTGAGTCCCACCTCCGATAGGCCCCCGGGTGGCGACCAGCACCAAGGGTATTCAATCTCATGAAATAGGAGGCATTGCCCTTTTTACAGTAACTATGATTGGGAGATAATATGTATCAACCCGAAAACAACTCCATGATATATATATAAATATAAAATAATAAAAAAAAACACCCCACATGAATGTTTAAAGTTAAAAATTCTAGAAAAAAAAACGAAAAGAACCAAAGTAAAAACCAAAAGAACAAGCTAAGCAGCGACACTACAGCTATACTCATACCTATGCTATTAAGGTCCTACATGATCAGTGTAATCTTCCTGGAAAACTGAAAACACTTTTATATACGTAGGGTGAGCATACAAGAATACTCAGTAGGAAAAGCCAAATTCACTTGTGCAGATGTTAGAGAAGCATACTAATGCCCCTATGAGAAATAACAGAAAATCAAATCACCCAACAAGGTATAATATCCCTCCAACCTCACCAATGCACGCTCACAAAATAACACAAGTCATATAAAGTAATGTATTAATCATAACGATATTTGGGTACCTCGCACCACTTCCCACTGGTTAACTACTCATCCCAAACAGTGAACATCCTGATGCTACAATGCTCTTCCATAAGCCCCACTATCAAAACCTTCCTACACACTCCTAGGCCACAAACCACCCCACATTCTTTCCCACACACACCTTGTCCACAAAACACATCAAATTCCTACCCACAGATACTTGGGCCTCATCCTGAAGACACCTGGGGAAGCACACCTTGCCCGCACACACCTAGGCATCACAAATGCACCAAAACCAACCCAAAGAGTCTTGGGATACCAATTCCTAGAAGAGGGAGTACAGAAGATAAAATAACTAGCCATCCATCCACCTATTTGGATGTTGGGGAAGAACACCCTTCCTCATAATAATGGGAGTGTTCATCACATAGTTCTCAACATGGGTGGGCTGCATATAGAAATCACAGAGAACTACAAGTATCTTTATATTTCGGTATCAAAAACTTTTCCCAACCTATGATTTTTCAAAAACAACAATCCCACACAAAACTACCCTTGCTGTCAACCCAATATGCACACATCACCATGAATAACATTCACTTTATTAATGATTTAAAGGAAACTTCCTAATATTTAATCACTTGATTCTATTAGGAATTTTTTATTTTTTCCATCCCTACCATGGAAATTACCAAACCCACCACACCACAAGTAACATCAAATCCCATCCTCCCTTCATAAAAGTCTATGGAAACTCTGAGTGAAAATACATGCAAGGTAACACCATCCTTCTTCAAAATTATCCCTCCTAAACTGTCCTTGAAGCCTCACTACTTGAAAAACACCACATACCGCAATACAAAAATATTCAACCAGAAAGAACTCCCACTCCAGACACCCCTTTCTTGAACACCCGTTCAACCACTTGCACTGTCATTCCTCAATGTAATGCCATCCTGTTCTTCCTAACAACCAGTAAACCCCCAACACACCTCATCATAGCCACACTCAGAATCCTTATTGCAAAAAAACACCACACCCATCAATATAAACAAGGAAAAACCTAAAGCAACATCCTCATTGCCCAACCACAACCCAAATACAGTCCCATTATATAAAAAGACCATCCATTCCATAATCAATAAATATCTCAATTTGAGATACCATCACACCACCCTTACCAACCCATATTCAAAAATACACTCCCATCCATAGCACCGCATGACCCGCACAAACACGAGGTCAAATAAAACTATACACAACATAGAGCCACACCAAAGAGAAAGGTGTATTTAGGTTTAGCAGCCCTCATTATTTAATTCCACTTTCATTATTTAGTGTTTATCATAGAACATGTTTGATCCTAGGGAATTCATATAATTAACTGAATATACGTGATTAATCAAATTTCTATATTTCATCCATTCAATATGGAAACAGCATAAAATATTCACAAGCCGTGTAGGTGTGAAAATAGAGTCCATTAATGGACATGATTTTTAGAAGGAATACAACCCTTAAAAATAATGACATGGATCAAGGATAACATATAAAATAGATTGATCGTCATCCTTGTATTTCCATCCCATTATTTATGAATTCTTATTTTCTTCATTAAATTGGTTTGAACTGTAACCATAATCAGACATCAGTATACCCACCCCGCATGATACACAAAAAAATAGGGACGAAGGGATCCCTACTTAGAAAAACAAATGATCAAAAATTACTCTGTGCGCCAAAAATAGGGGGTCTCACAAGCAGTATGGAGACTCTAAGGAATCCTGAATCCGAACTCCATAAAACAACACATGACTTCGCGGGGAAGAATGGCTCTCGGAGTACCAAAAAAACACACTGGTAAAAACATATCTCAACTTAGAAGATCCAAATCCTATATCAACAGAAGGAAAATGCTATCAAGGGACATTAAATTCACATCATGGTGAAGACCACATGGTTTGACTATTTAAAATCCTCTGAAGTTTTAGGTTATTAACGATATAAATAATATATTTTGAAATTCCTTTAGAAATGACCAAATAAGGTTTTAAAATTGATTTATGTGAAATAAAATGTAAGAGGGGTGAAATTGGAAAAACTGTAAAAGATGGAAATGACTCACCGATGGGTGAGTCACCTACTTGAGTCACCGACAATGACTCATTGATGTGACCAACTAATGCCTGACTCACGAATTCGATTCACCAATACTTGAGATACCAATGCCTAACCTATCGATTCCCGACCTACCGGTGCCAAACCTTTCGATGCCCAACCTACTGAAACTAAGCCACTAACATTGAGCCACCAATTCTCACCTACTAAAACAAGATATTAATGGAAACTACCAAGGATGAGCCACCAATGTTGAACCACCAATGTTGAGATACTAATGCGAGCTACCGACGTGAGTTACTGATGTAAGCTACTAACGCTGAGCCATTGATGAAAAAATTAAAATTTTAGAAACCTCTTGAAAATGGGCTACCAATGCCTCTCAAAACATTCTAAAACATTGATTTTGACAAAGTACAGGACTAGTTAGGTCTCAGCCATTACATTATATCTCATAGTTCAGCCCCATAATGATTATATGAGGGGTGTGTCTAGATATCACTCCAATATATTAGGTAATTATTTTTTCACTAGAGAATTATATTAGAATTTATCCATTTGGTTATTCCAATTGTAAGGATTCTATAAGAGTTCTATAATGATGATTTCCCATGGTACCATCACATTTTCATTATAATTTATATGGGTTATAGATATTTCCTTTGATCAATGTTGATATTACATTGCTCATTAATATTGATTATAATGACTCTTACATTTGTAAAAGATTTATTACATGATTGATCATCCATGTATTGATAGGTATGAATTACACTATGTCATGATCATGAACTATGATTATTTTGTCATACCCTTATGGTCATCATACTCTCATTGATGACATTATGTTTTTAGTTCTTTTGTTTACCCATTACATAGTATTTGATATCACCCTTCTTATGTTTCTTTTTTCCCCAGGTTAAGAAGAATGGTGAAAAATTATTTGTGTCTATAAATGTGTCATGTGTTTAGAATTTTATGGGATATGTTAACTACTTAATATGGAATATGAAAATATGGTTATTGTAAAATAAATACTCTCTTGATTTCAAGAGTGTTGTTTATATAATATTATTTCCTGATTATCTAAATATTTAAACCAAGAAGGTTATTGGGTATATAAGTGGTCCAATATTTCCTTTTGATGTTTAAATGTATGGATGGAAAAAATTGGCTCATGTTTATTGGTATAAAATCCGGAAATGTAAATCATATGTTTTTAGGACCGTATCTAGGAGTGTAGGTTTGAGGTTGTTACTGTTGGTTTTAATGTAGTATTTAGAAAACTTTGGAGATAAGGATGTTTTAATGGGAGGTTATATTAAGAGTTCAGGATACCATTATAGGTTTATAACATTAAGGTTGATTATAAGGTCAATGTATTATACATTGATTAGGAGGTTTTAAATGATGGAATTTTGAGGTAACTAATGATATTTTTTGGACATGTTTTATTGGGTTGAGGTATATGTAACCTTTAGGTTTAAGAAGAAGTATTATTTTAGGATTCAAGGTTTAATTATATTTTTTAAGAATATATGATCTTAATTAGTCTTTATGGTGATTCTAGTTATTTATGGAAATGGATATTATATTTTATAGATTATATTATTTGGGAATATAACTATTTAGGAAAATAGATTTATGAGTGACTAATGTTATTTATATATAAATGTTAAATTTGCCTTTGAAGAATGTGTGATCAAATCCTTTTTTTCTAGATTTCATTACTGGTTTGGGATATGTTGATGAATTTTTAGTATCTTTATTTATGGAATGATTTAGTTTGAACTTTGGGTATTACTGTTGATTTTTTGAGATTAATGTATTATTTCTTCACATGATGGTGTATATATTTTGGTAATTATCATACATTATGCTAACTATTTTGGTTTTGGTTAACGTATAACAATAAGAGAAATATATTATTATTCAATTATGTATTATTTGATTTGTTAGAAGATGATTTTAGTGATTAAGGCATAAAACATCATCTTGAATACTCATCATTTGGAGAAAAATATGATATTGAAGTGTAAATTTATTAAAGGATGAAATTCAACATGTAATGTAAGCATATTTCCATATGTTATTAGTTTATATAGTAATGTAGTTCCAAAAAATCTTGTAAAGGGATCTTGAAACAAAAATGTTATCTTATTACACTGATTTATAATGAAATAATTGTCTTTTTCACACCTCTTTGATTTATGGTTTTGTGGTCATTGTCTTTTTGGTAATCATTATCTTTTTTATGATCAATGATCTTTGTCACTATCCATAATTATTTGGACATTATGGTTTTCTTAAATTTCCATATTTTCAGTTCCCAATAATTTTTTTACTATTTTTAAACCTAGTATGTTGTGTCTTGAATGACATCCACACTTTTTTTTCTCTCTTTTTAAGTGTAATATTTAATTAAAAGAAATTATGATGTGGTATTTCAAAAAAGGTATTTTAAAATTTCAATCTTTGACTATTGATATCAATTTAAAAATTTTTAGGATGAAATTTATTAAAGTGTGGGAGAATGTAATATCCTGAGATTTTAAAAGGACATTATGTTCGATAACGTGTATAACCAGCAACACCGAGCATAAACGAACTACAAAATATTATTGTTTAAACATGTCCATTATATCCTAATTATTAAATTGGAGGGTAGGAATAATATTAATTAATTTTTTAACAATATATATATATATATATATAATGGTTTTAATGCGTAAAAAGTTTTTGATTAATTATTAAGAAATAATCACTCAATGTTTTATTAAATCAATTTTATTCTTCGATGATATTTTTTCTTAAAAAAATAATTGTGATAATAATATTATTTATTTTTAAAACTTTTATAATTATTTTTATTAAATAAATATCATTTCTAAAATTATAATATCAAAATTTTCTTTAGTATAAATTTTGTTATTTTTCTAAAAGTATGGATTTTTCAGGGAATTGTGAACAATAATGATTTTTATTAAAAAAATTATTTTCTATTAAAGTAATTATAACGTAAAATTTAATTTTGTGTTTTTTTAAATTTAATTAGTTCCTTTTATTTTAAAATATTATAATTATTTTTTTCAATTGAAAGTAATTCTTGAATTTAGTATAAAATCAATTTATATTTAAAAAGGTCATTTTTATGAAAAAATGTTTTTCATCACATTTTTTTAGATTGATTTCAAATTAAATAATAACACTTGTATTCATTGAAATTTGAAAAAAAATGTTTCCATTTTTGAAATCATGATGTTCAAATTTGTTCAACAGACCTCTTTTATTTTTGTTCAATATGGATAATAATCAAAATAATTTTTTTTACTGTAAATAGCAAATCAGGTTCCACATACGTATTCTCACTATGTAATATAATATCTTTGTCAGAAGATATCATTAAATAGGTTGCACATATGTTCCACCAACCAATATACTTGATACATCATTATTTGACTATATGAAATAAACCTTTCATTTCACCATGGTCATGGAATTTAATGAGATATTTTTATTCCAATCAAAGGATCAAGATAAAAACGTTCATAAAAATGGATGGGATAAATCCTTCATTAACCTATACATTAAGGTCATGTAAATTATGATGTACCCAGTGTACCCTACCTTTCCGCAAACATATGGCGCCATGGTTTTTATCATCAAATCGATGTTCTCAAGTCATGACATACATTAATGATAATATTATAGTCTATGGACCATTAAACATGATCACATAAAGGAATATCTGATGACATTACAACACGAAAAGGAAATGGATGATTATAAAGATATCAAGAAGGACGCTTTGGTAGAATTACCTAATCAACACAATGAAAATAACACTACAACTAATAATAAATATTATATTCGTAGAATGGTAGGTTTAGAGTCATAACATAAATTCTCCCCCAGAGAAGATTAATAACTATAGTGAAAAAGTGAGAATAGAAAATGATGAAATAAGGGAATACAAAAATGTTCTTCTTGAGAATGAATCATATATAATGTCTTTATAAAAGGAGTTAATATAGTAATAAAGGCGATAGAGGCAATAAATATGTGGTGGTGTTGAAGGTGAAATTTGAATATCAATAAAAGACTATGAATTTCTTAAATAAGATCATGAAGTAAAGAAGATGGAGAATATAGATAGAGGAGGAAGAACTTGTGGAGAAAAATTGAAAAATAGACAATCATAAGAAATAAAATCAAGAAATATTGAATATATAGATGTTATATTAGAAAACACAGTGGGATTTAAAATTTAGATAGAATACGGAGATTCAATGGATTCATGTGCAGGGAATAAAATATAATTTAGAGAGAGGAACCACATATATTTGTATTTCTTGAGTGTGAAGTAAATTATGGAAGGATGGAAATCGTACTAGTCAGACTGAGGAAGGTTCATTATTGTATGGAAAAAGATAAAATATTATATGTAATTCTAAAAATTAAAACATGTTGTGTCAAACCATTTTCTAATATCCAATATGGAGTTAAAATTGTAAAACCCTTAACTTCTGGGTAGTTGTATAGTGGTTTTCTAACGAAAAGTAAATTTAAAAAATAAAATTAATTAAATTAGAACTGTAAAATTTTGAATGGAAAAAATTAATGAAATAATAAATTAATTCATCCCAAAGCTATATAAATGGGGTTTTTTAATAGTTAACTTCTGTTATAGCCTCACTACCATAAAGAACAACTCTTGATGGGTACAAATTTATGACATCTTTTTCAAGGATTAATAAGAAGTATGTAATGATATGTCATTCATAGAAGTTATAGTTTTCTATTATAAAATAAATTAGAGTATATACAATATAGGACATTGAGATGAAATTAAAATAAGTAATGAGATGAACATTGAGGCAAACTATATTTACTAATTCAATCCATCCAAGAAACATAGTGTATATAAAAACCTAATATGTTTAAGTCAATTAAAACATTATATCATTACCTTTGTAAGCACACATCATCCTTCTTTTATTCTCATGCACAAAAAAATCATGCCCATTTGATTCACCTGCCACTAAAAACATCATAAAAACACGGTTTATAAATGAAAAAGTATAACATGAATAAATAGTGTATGAAATTAAAAAGGAAGATTTCAAAACAAAAAAAATTACTACCCAAGTGATGCATCTGTCACTGAAAATAGAGACAACATCAGTTTAAAAATGTAAAAAGTATTACATGTTTAATTGGTGAAAAAATGACTGTAGAATGGTAAAAGAAAAATAATAATACCTATGTATTGATAATCACATGTTATTAATTATTCCACATTTTCTCATAGCCTATAATCTACAGAAACACATGTTTTACAAACTTCTCTTCTATTGGAAAAAAAATGAATGAAAAACTAGTTTTGATAATTTTTAAGTACCACTACATTTTGAAGTAAATGTAGTGTAACACCCCGAGATTTTATAAAAAATATTATTTTAATTTCATTAATGTCTTATGTTGTATTCTACACCAAGATTACCTTGCGCTATACACAACACCGTATTAGCTTGCAGTATACGCAACCCTATTCTTGGACCGTGTTACACACAATTTTGATAATAGTTATTCTACGCAACATTGAGTATATATGTATATATATTAAATGTATAAATGAAATATGGTTGGATTCTGTTATACGAAACAACGAAGGATTCTTTCACAACACGCAACCCTGACTTGTCTTGCATTACACGCAATCGCGACCTTCCTCGATAGCGTGTGTAATACGCAATACCGAGTTTCACTAAACAACGATGTGCTATTAAAATATTATTAAAACTAGCCGTTATGAATAGTAATAACCACTTTTTAAAATTCTGTAAATCTTATTTTTCAAAATGAACTTCATTCTTGGATTCAGAGTATCGAATTTAGCCTAAGGTGAAATTTTGGTACTTTTCGGATAACTTTCATATTCTGATGAATAGTGAAAAATTACTAAATTATAATTAAAAACAACTTTTTTAATAGAAATAATTAATAGTGATAAATTATTAATTTGAGTGGTTTTAAAGTATATTTAGAATATATTTTTACAATTTAATACAATGTTGGTCATTGGTTGTAATTTCACATTTAAACCAGACATAATCAAGTGTCAATCTTTTGATATATATTGTTTCCTAAAAACACGCTATTTATTTTAACAGCGGGATTTAATTATAAAATTAATTAATGCAACTTCTATGTTATGAATTTGGTAAAATAGATTTCATTTTTGAATTCGGAATATTAAATATAGCTTAGGATAAAATTTTGGCATTGTTCTGAAAAACATCAATTTTTGATGAATAGTGAAACTACTAAGTGGTAGTTAAAAAAAACTGAATTTTTCATAAAACTTAATTTTGCCGCTTCTGTGAATGGAATTTCGAAAATCCGAGTGACACGGTTAATATCAAGGACTAAAATGTGGTTCAATGAGATGAAAATAATTTTTTTTGGTGAATAGTAACTTTTTACTTTTTTACCGCGGTTAATAGTAAATAGGGTAACTAAGGGTAAATATGATATTACTATTACCCTAACACATGTAATAATTCTATTGGACAAGTATAATTCGACCAAAAACAAACTTAGGAATAAAATATGACCATTTAGGCCCACTTGGATTAGATTAGGACATTTATTATTAATTTATTTAAAGAAGGGTTAAAATAGTTAAAATCAAAGTTTAATAAGTAAATCATTTTTAATATGGGGTTATACATAAGATCAATTCGACTATAAATATTCATTATAAAGATAAAAAGATTTCCTACATGATGGTATTTTATTTGTAATTTTTAGACATCAAATAATATAATTTATTTATGACACAAAGATCATGCAGTAATTATCTTATTAATGAAAAATTAACATAATTGATGTTATAAACACCAAAATAAATGTAATTTGAGATTTTTTATGAATTACACTAATTTTCTAGGTTACTATGATATATTAATGTTGATTTAATCAACTTGGTTCGAACATTTAATTCTGTTATGACTTTCACAAAAATCATATATCAAATAGTGTCAAAATTGACACAAAATAGTTTTTAAATAAAATATTATATTATTAATTGTTATTGTATTTCTAAAAATCTAAGGTTCGGCAAAATGACTTAGATAAGGATATATATATTAATAATAAACAATTTGGGGTTCGTTTGGCATGTTATAGTAAGTTTATTAACCATATAGTGAAAGAAAACAAAAAGACATGGTAAAAGTTAAACTATTTAACTTAGAGTTAAATTTAATTGATAAGGTTAAAATAATATCCTAAACTTGTCTAAATTCTATTGGTTGATAGTATCTCGACCCCTCCCCACCTTATCTTCGAAATAAGACCCTTTGGAACCATTATAAACCGATTTTGACTTTAATATAAAATAATATTTTGAGATATTCCTAAGGTGCCCCTCTCCTCCCTTATAAAAGGACACCTCCTCCCCCTCCTCCTCACACCAATTTGAGCACTAAAGCTCGGCCAACCCCTGCCAAAATCCCTTCTCCACTTCCCTAGCAACATCCTAGAGGTTCTGGTATTCCTCAAAGACCAATTCTAGTGCCCTAAGAGGAGGTCTCAAAGAGGCACTTCAAAGAAGAGGTAATTACCGTTACCAATTCTTTCATCTTTATTTCTTCTTCCACTTATTCTTCTTAGGTTGTTTCATTATAAAGTATTAACATCAGTATCACTCATATACTGATATGTTATTATAAGTATGAAACAACCCTATTTCACCATCTATCCATCCTACGGAAAAAGAAATCACCGCGCGTGCGTACGTACGGAATACCGTCTCCACGACGCGATGAGATTCATTCTCCATGTTAACCATTTAAGAATGATTATAATGTATATATAAGAAATAATAATGAAATATATGACATTTTAAAGCTACTGGATTTATGTATATATATATATGTATGTCATCTACTTACTTCCATTTCAAGACAATAAGGAAAGTAAAACAGCGTTCATGCGTACGTACGGACTACCGTCTCCATGAACGGTGTTTTTCATCTATCTATTATATATATATATATAGTGAATATATATGATATATAAATCATATTTTATATTCTGGAAGTAAGTAAATCATGATATAAGTAATAGTGATGTCAAGAACAACAAGTCAAAACACCTAAGATAAATGAAACGATTTTACCCAAAACGCTTCTTTAACATGGAATTTACAAAAGAACGGGTAATATAATGTCATAAGTGAACCATATATGATATCATAACAATGAATATGATTCTGTAATAAGTCAATAACATGATTTAAATCATTATACAGGAGGTTCGGACACTTACAAAGCAAGTCGTACCTAAGGTAAGGGAAATATCACAATCTCATTTTTATCCGAGATTGTTTATTCGTAAGTATTTACTGGGGTGTATTTTATCATCCACATCCATGTTTCATCAATATGTAATATTATTTCCATCCACATAAAATTGTTTAAATCTATTTTTACCCTTCGGTGAGTTTTTAGTAAAGAATATGAAAGGAATCTTTGTCGCTTTTTCGTACGAGGTGATTTTTTTGACTTTTCCGACAAAAGTACGAAGAATGTTTTTTTTAACTTATACGGCATGAATGGATTTTTAAAACATTATTTCCAAGAATCTTCCTTTACAAGTTTTCAAGTTTATTTTTAATCAACTTATTTTATTTTAAAGTTGTATGACATGTTATGAAAGGAAAAATGTTTTTGAAGAAGAAAGGTTGTTTTCCTCAAGAATGGAGTTCAAGTGTTTTATCAAAATTATTTTCCATCTAAGATAATAAAGGGTTCTGTTTTTATCCCTATTATTACATTGATTTGATCATGTTGTGATGGAATTATTTTTATGAATTCCTTTATCTTATATGAATTGATTTATGATGTCATGATGTTTCAAGAATCCCATTTTTGTTACATGTGTTATGCGATGATGTATGTTTTATGATTATGTGGCACACATAAGAAAGGATTCATTATAAGATGGGTGGGACCTATATCTCCCTCCAATGCATTGGGTAAAGATTTTATATCTCATGAGATAGACATGGCTGGAATGGTAGGTTATACCAGTTCAGTGAAATAGGACTGAAACGAGGGTTACTCGATTCAGAAAGGGACTTTGTCCACTAAGATAGTCTTGGCAATTAGTCTTGACTAACAAGAAATGATTCTCTATGATTATGTGTGTATGACACAAAGTTTCATGTTTTAAGTTATGATTATTGGGATTACATTTCACTACTATGATTTATCCCATGTTATCAAATTATGCTCTCTTTTACAGGTTAAGATTTCCAAAAGTTATATTCTTATGAATATGATGTGATTGATTGTCTTTTGTTTACCCTTACTGAGAATTTGAGCTCACCCTTTTATGTTTTCTTTTCCCCAGGATATAAATAAAGGTTTTAGGTAAAAAAAAGGGAAGATCTTTATGGGAGATATTGAAGATCATTCACCACGATTAGAAGATTAAGTTCCGAGTTTCCAAAGACACTAAACTATTACGATCCTTGTGTGTGTGTTTTTGTTATGTACTAAGTATTCCGCAAAAGTAATGTAATGTCCATGTACGTCAGGATTCGGGTCTCTACAGTTGGTATCAGAGGAAAGGTTTAGTCAACCTTTGGAAACTAGGATGCGAGAACTTTAGTGAGATCCCTAGAGATATTTATATGGTATGTCTAGGGATGTCCCTAAGGATAAGTATACGTATAGGATACAGTCCTAGAACTATGGTAACGATCATAGAATTTAACCTAAGATGTTAGATATCAAGGATACTCCACCTTATTATGTTGTTTTCCCTAGCATGATTTTTGCCTCTCACACTATTCTTTTTTTTGGGTTTTAGAAACTGGCTGGAAACAAGATGATTCACGATAATGGAGGATATGATGGACAATGGAATGATATTCTTCATGAGAAACCAAATGAAATGGGATTTGGAAGTCCAAAGATCATTATTATGCCGAATCAGAAATCTCATAATATGATCAATAAAGTAAAATTTGGTAAGTTTCCTGACTCGACTAATAAGAGAAAGATGGAGTTTCATGATGATCATAGAGGAAAGAAAGTTCAATTTCCCCTATGTAAATCATGTGGGAAGAGGCATCAAGGAGAATGTTTCAAGGGAACTGGAAGATGCTTTGGGTGTGGAAAAGAAGGACACAAAGCAAGTAAGTGCAAAGGAAAAGGGTCGGTTAACACCATGGATGAGGATAATGGTATTGCTACGACATCAAAAATGGTTAAGTGTTTTAAATGTGGAATGTATGGCCATTATGCAAACAAATGCCCTAAGGGAAAGACTCATGAAGAGAATCAGTATGGTCACATGGGTAGTATTTATGTGGATGATGATGAAGAGACTACAAATGATATGTGAGATGAAAGAATTTTTGAAGCTCGGTCAATTGTTTAAGAATGTAGTGGAATGATTACATGTTTATCATGTGTAATGTTGTATAAGTAATATCATGGTACTATGGAATAAAGAGACATGTAAGGATTGTAACATTGTTGTCTGATTAATGTTACCAGTATCCATGAAAGGTTATTCAGATATTTTTGGAATGAAGATGATATGCGCATAATGAAGGGATAAGGGGAAAATGAAATGTTTGATTGTATTCATGAGCTCATGATTGATATAAGGACTAAGTGATATCATGGTTTGAGTATATAGAATTTTGAGGATTTTGGTATGTGGAAAGTGTTAACTTTTAACTGCATTCAAGTTTTCACTAAGGTTCAATGGGTATTCAAGAGAGTACAAGATTAAGGCTTTTGAATGTTTGGAATGTGTCCAACAAGATATATCTTATGATATATGGGATCAACGATGGTATTAAATCTTTGGTAATCGTTTTCACTATGTTATGAGAATGGAATGCTGTATTATGGATAGGACTAAAGATAGGAATGGATTATGTTGGACATAAGTTATTATTGTTTAAGGATAGAAGTTTTTTCGATATTATTTATGGGATGTTATAGTAATATAGTTTTAGAAAAAGGACAACCTGCAGGACGGGCGACAGCCCATCGCTTCGGACAAGGCTGTGGGAATCGAACCCACAACCGAAGTGCGACTGGCCTTTATCGCCTACCACTTACCTACAGGAAGTCCCTGTTTAGTAGAAAACTAGTTTTATTATATTAAGCAGTATGATATGTGAAGTATAAGTTCATTTTAGGAACCATATATGATTAATCTCACTATAGATCGACTTATGTATATAATTTTTGCTAACCTTTTGTTTGAGACAGATGGAATGACCCGTCATTCTATCACATGATCTGCTAACACTACACGAATAACAAATTCAACTTCATTTATTTAAGAGATGAAGTGGAAATTGTTCATGGCACGAACAATAGTGAGATTGTACCAAAATAAAGTAAGTATTTATTGTAATTCAAATTTTCAACTTTAGGGAAATGATCTTAAAAACCAAAAAAATGTTGTCCTAGTGCCCTTATATCTGATGAATAAGATGGTACCTTAGATCGTCACAAATTTATGGCTTTGTGATTACTGGCTTTTCCATAGCCATGTTCTCTACCACTCTCCATCAGAACATGATGGTTAGATTTCTCTTCCATATCCATATTTTCACCTATGTGGAAACCCAGTGATTAGTTTATTTGGGTAATCGTTACATTTCATACTTTAGTTTTTAAAGACAAGTTTTGGTACTCCTTTTTACGATGTGGGTTTCTATCAAAGAAACTTTCAAATAATAAACCATTTATAACCCCGACGAATTTCGAGGGCGAAATTCATTTTAAGGGGGGTAGAATGTAACACCCTGAGATTTTATGAAAAATATTATTTTAATTTCATTAATGTCTTATGTTGTATTCTACACCAAGATTACCTTGCGCTATACGCAACACCGTATTAGCTTGCAGTATACGCAACCCTATTCTTGGACCGTGATACACACAATTTTGATAATAGTTATTCTACGCAACATTGAGTATATATGTATATATATTAAATGTATAAATGAAATATGGTTGGATTCTGTTATACGAAACAACGAAGGATTCTTTCACAACACGCAACCCTGACTTGGCTTGCATTACACGCAATCGCGACCTTCCTCGATAGCGTGTGTAATACACAATACCGAGTTTCACTATACAACGATGTGCTATTAAAATATTATTAAAACTAGCCGTTATGAATAGTAATAACCACTTTTTAAAATTCTTTAAATCTTATTTTTCAAAATGAACTTCATTCTTGGATTCGGAGTATCGAATTTAGCCTAAGGTGAAATTTTGGTACTTTTCGGATAACTTTCATATTCTGATGAATAGTGAAAAATTACTAAATTATAATTAAAAACAACTTTTTTAATCGAAATAATTAATAGTGATAAATTATTAATTTGAGTGGTTTTGAAGTATATTTAGAATATATTTTTACAATTTAATACAATGTTGGTCATTGGTTGTAATTTCACATTTAAACCAAACATAATCAAGTGTCAATCTTTTGATATATATTGTTTCCTAAAAACACGCTATTTATTTTAACAGCGGGATTTAATTATAAAATTAATTAATGCAACTTCTATGTTATGAATTTGGTAAAATAGATTTCATTTTTGAATTCAGAATATGAAATATAGCTTAGGATAAAATTTTGGCATTGTTTTGAAAAACATCAATTTTTGATGAATAGTGAAACTACTAAGTGGTAGTTAAAAAAAACTGAATTTTTCATAAAACTTAATTTTGCCGCTTCTGTGAATGGAATTTCGAAAATCCGAGAGACACGGTTAATATCAAGGACTAAAATGTGGTTCAATGAGATGAAAATAATTTTCTTTGGTGAATAGTAACTTTTTACTTTTTTACCGCGGTTAATAGTAAATAGGGTAACTAAGGGTAAATATGATATTACTATTACCCTAACACATGTCCTAATTCTATTGGACAAGTGTAATTCGACCAAAAACAAACTTAGGAATAAAATATGACCATTTAGGCCCACTTGGATTAGATTAGGACATTTATTATTAATTTATTTAAAGAAGGGTTAAAATAGTTAAAATCAAAGTTCAATAAGTAAATCATTTTTAATATGGGGTTATACATAAGATCAATTCGACTATAAATATTCATTAGAAAGATAAAAAGATTTCCTACATGATGGTATTTTATTTGTAATTTTTAGACATCAAATAATATAATTTATTTATGACACAAAGATGATGCAGTAATTATCTTATTAATGAAAAATTAACATAAATGATGTTATAAACACAAAAATAAATGTAATTTGATATTTTTTATGCATTCCACTAATTTTCTAGGTTACTATGATATATTACTGTTGATTTAATCAACTTGTTTCGAACATTTAATTCTGTTATGACTTTCACAAAAATCATATATCAAATAGTGTCAAAATTGACACAAAATAGTTTTTAAATCAAATATTATATTATTAATTGTTATTGTATTCCTAAAAATCTAAGGTTCGGCCAAATGACTTAGATAAGGATATATATATTAATAATAAACAATTTGGGGTTCGTTTGGCATGTTATAGTAAGTTTATTAACCATATAGTGAAAGAAAACAAAAAGACATGGTAAAAGTTAAACTATTTAACTTAGAGTTAAATTTAATTGATAAGGTTAAAATAATATCCTAAACTTGTCTAAATTCTATTTGTTGATAGTATTTCGACCCCTCCCCACCTTATCTTAGAAATAAGACCCTTTGGAACCATTATAAACCGATTTTGACTTTAATATAAAATAATATTTTTAGATATTCCTAAGGTGCCCCTCTCCTCCCTTATAAAAGGACACCTCCTCCCCCTCCTCCTCACACCAATTTGAGCACTCAAGCTCGGCCAACCCCTGCCAAAATCCCTTCTCCACTTCCCTAGAAACATCCTAGAGGTTCTGGTCTTCCTCAAAGACCAATTCTAGTGCCCTAAGAGGAGGTCTCAAAGAGGCACTTCAAAGAAGAGGTAATTACCGTTACCAATTCTTTCATCTTTATTTCTTCTTCCACTTCTTCTTCTTAGGTTGTTTCATTATAAAGTAATAACATCAGTATCACTCATATAATGATATGTTATTATAAGTATGAAACAACCCTATTTCACCATCTATCCATCCTACGGAAAAAGAAATCACCGCGCGTGCGTACGTACGGAATACCGTCTCCACGACGCGATGAGATTCATTCTCCATGTTAACCATTTAAGAATGATTATAATGTATATATAAGAAATAATAATGAAATATATGACATTATAAAGCTACTGGATTTATGTATATATATATATATGTATGTCATCTACTTACTTCCATTTCAAGACAATAAGGAAAGTAAAACAGCGTTCATGCGTACGTACGGACTACCGTCTCCATGAACGGTGTTTTTCATCTATCTATTATATATATATATATACTGAATATATATGATATATAAATCATATTTTATATTCTGGAAGTAAGTAAATCATGATATAAGTAATAGTGATGTCAAGAACAACAAGTCAAAACACCTAAGATAAATGAAACGATTTTACCCAAAACGCTTCTTTAACATGGAATTTACAAAAGAACGGGTAATATAATGTCATAAGTGAACCATATATGATATCATAACAATGAATATGATTCTTTAATAAGTCAATAACATTATTTAAATCATTATACAGGAGGTTTGGACACTTACAAAGAAAGTCGTACCTAAGGTAAGGGTAATATCACAATCTCATTTTTATCCGAGATTGTTTATTCGTAAGTATTTACTGGGGTGTATTTTATCATCCACATCCATGTTTCATCAATATGTAATATTATTTCCATCCACATACAATTGTTTAAATCTATTTTTACCCTTCGGTGAGTTTTTAGTAAAGAATATGAAAGGAATATTTGTCGCTTTTTCGTACGAGGTGATTTTTTTGACTTTTCCGACAAAAGTACGAAGAATGTTTTTTTTAACTTATACGGCATGAATGGATTTTTAAAACATTATTTCCAAGAATCTTCCTTTACAAGTTTTCAAGTTAATTTTTAATCAACTTATTTTATTTTAAAGTTGTATGACATGTTATGAAAGGAAAAATGTTTTTGAAGAAGAAAGGATATTTTCCTCAAGAATGGAGTTCAAGTGTTTTATCAAAATTATTTTCCATCTAAGATAATAAAGGGTTCTATTTTTATCCCTATTATTACATTGATTTGATCATGTTGTGATGGAATTATTTTTATGAATTCCTTTATCTTATATGAATTGATTTATGATGTCATGATGTTTCAAGAATCCCATTTTTGTTACATGTGTTATGCGATGATGTATGTTTTATGATTTTGTGGCACACATAAGAAAGGATTCATTATAAGATGGGTGGGACCTATATCTCCCTCCAATGCATTGGGTAAAGATTTTATATCTCATGAGATAGACATGGCTGGAATGGTAGGTTATACCGGTTCAGTGAAACAGGACTGAAACGAGGGTTACTCGATTCAGAAAGGGACTTTGTCCACTAAGATAGTCTTGGAAATTAGTCTTGACTAACAAGAAATGATTCTCTATGATTATGTGTGTATGCCACAAAGTTTCATGTTTTAAGTTATGATTATTGGGATTACATTTCACTACTATGATTTATCCCATGTTATGAAATTATGCTCTCTTTTGCAGGTTAAGATTTCCAAAAGTTATGTTCTTATGAATATGATGTGATTGATTTTCTTTTGTTTACCCTTACTGAGCATTTGAGCTCACCCTTTTATGTTTTCTTTTCCCCAGGATATAAATAAAGGTTTTAGGTAAAAAAAAGGGAAGATCTTTATGGGAGATATTGAAGATCTTTCACCACGATTAGAAGATTACGTTCCGAGTTTCCAAAGACACTAAACTATTACGATCCTTGTGTGTGTGTTTTTGTTATGTACTAAGTATTCCGCAAAAGTAATGTAATGTCCATGTACGTCAGGCTTCGGGTCTCTACATGTAGACACACTATCTTCAAAGAAAAAAAATGGTTCAAAATTTTAGAAAGAAGAAAAACATATAGGTTTTCTTCGTATGGGTTAAACACTAGTGCAACCCGGAGTGTAGGAAAGCGGAGGTAGTTCCCTCTCCACTGCAAACCAAGATAAAACATCCACAACACAACCAAAATTTTTATTCATATATCTCAACCATGCATGATATGAATATAAAATCAATATAAGGGGTTGACTACCCAAATTATAACTTTTATCGTAGTTATTTAATTTTGGGAATGCATGTGATACAACTGCTGATGTCCAATGTAGATTGGTTTTTCTACGACAACACGATAAACGATATTTATTCAAGTTCACCTTTGCCACAAAATATATCGCACCACATTTATCCATTATACCTAGATGAAATGATATATCCAAAAATAACTCAAGGGTGATTAATTTTCAATATATGGTGACTTGTGATTGTGTTTTTGTGTTTCTTTTACTAAGTTAGTGTTTGGTTGATCAAATATAAAATCAGTTGGAAATTTATGAACTAAATTGTCATTAGCATAAGAAATTTTTTGAATTCCCGAGATCATTGAATGTCAATATCTCCATGAATGTGGATACACCATCCATTCAATAAATTAGTGATAATATAGGAGTCCAAATAACTCACTTGAAACTAGAAATAACGCACTTCCACAATGCCACTACTCTACCCATGTCATCCTACGCATTTCCATGCTCATCCATGGAGAAATTATTTACCATCAGCCCATCCCATTCAACTTTAACCACTTCCACTTCCCTCCCCACATCATCATGAACTTCCTCAAGCTCTCTATGATGCAGATGAAGTTCTTATAATTAATTTATCAACCTTAAGTAGATAAAAAATCTGTAAAAACATTAATGGGAAAGAAGTCGAATAATAGTCACATGGAACCTAAGAGATATGTAGACGGGAGACGCTAGAGGCATAGGTAGGCACAGAGTCAGAGGCATGGTGATGTGAGGGGGAGGGGTGGTAGTGGGGGAGGATGGGCACTGATATTAACTATGGTAGCGATTAGATTGGCGTGAGGGAGACATATTTAGTACGGAATTTAGTCGAATATAGGGCAATGTGCGAGAGAGTGGCGATTGTGAGGGTGGATGGGCTCTGGTAGCAGCTAGGATAACAAAATATCGAGGTTTGTGTTAAGGTGGAGGTAGGGATTTTTACAAGGGAGGGGTGGTGGTGAGGGTGGAAGTTGGAAGGATATGGTTTGGGTAGGAGGCAGTGGGGTTGGGGTTTGTGTGTGAGTGAGGGGGATTATAAAAAACGAATGCATAGATGAAAGATGAACTACATGTAGTATCATGAGGGGAAAAATAAAATATATAAATAGAATCAAATGATGGAATAAATTTTAAACAAATAAAATGTAATAGATAAAATTGAGTTTGAATTATATGTAAATTAGAGAAGACAATTTTTCATGGAAGAAAATGGAGTGGGATTTTTTGAAATACATGGCATGGTTGTAGAGATGGTGGCCTAACATCCAAAAATGGTTTCCATGGTATAAAAACTATAGAAAATCTAATATATTATATCTACAAGTAAAAATAACATAAAAATATAAGGTTATGTTGGGTTCATGAAAAAAATTTCTGTTTTCATTTTTCAAAAACAAATATATGGGTTCACTCTTTGTGTTCAGTTTTTGGAAAAATATTTTTCATTTACATAATCCAATATAAAATGTATGAATCTTTGATGAACCAAACATATATTAGACTCATTCATAAATTAACCCAATATAAAATTTCGGATCTTTGATCTAGCTATAACTGTAAATAGAATAATTGAAAGCATTTATTGAAATAGAAATGATATTGAATGAAAGAATGCATCAACCCCATGATTTTGGTGTTTCATAAGGTGGGAATATTTTCTATAATATGATAAAATTAGGAAAAAGAAAATAACTACATTGATGGAAGTCTGCATGGTTGAGATTGGAAGGTGAGAAGTTCAGAAAATTGTTTTTATTTTCCTAGAAATGTTTATAGAAAATTTTAAGGTCCCAAAAAAACCACATGTTCAATGGATCATTATTATAATTAATTATCTATGGAAAAAATATATAATATTTGACCAAATTTAGGAAGGGAATATATTGTATATCATAAACCATGATGAAAAACTTACTAGTGATGCTCAGCATGATCCGAAATAGTGATGTCCATCCTTCTTTTCCACTTCTCTTGAAATATCAGTAAATATACCTGGGATAAAATTATTACAAAACACTATAATCATATTTTAAAATGTGGAATATGATGACCCCTATTATTACAAGAAACAAAAGTAAAACCACTGGAGCAAACAACTAACTCACTTTTCATGTGCCCATGTGTTGCACACTAAATGGGCTAATTAAAATTATGATAACCAAAAGAAAAACAGCATCTATGAAAAAAACAGTTCAATATTGAAGAGTAAAACCAATGGCAATAAAACACAGGTGAATTTAAACAGTTCCATACCATTTTTTATCCCTCGATGGTCTACCTTGATCCCACAAGAATATTATAGAACTATAAAGCATGTGGAAATTAAGTGCAATGGGTGAAACAATATATCTATATAATGACAACAAAGATAGTAAGGAATATGTACTACTTCATGCGGAAGAAATGGTTAGTGATTTTAGATTAAATGTATGAGAAGATCCTAGAATACACATGCATGGCATAGACCTCTAAAAATGAATATTGGGTTTCAAATTAGGTGCTCTGATATCATGGAAAACAAAATGAACCAAAATTAGGGTTTACCGGATAGGAATCCAGATCCAAGTGATATATTAGGTGACATAGGCTCTAGCATTGGGTGCGGCGAGGGTGAGGGGGGTGGGGAAGGGAGAATGGGTGCGCGAGGGGATGGGATGGGCATCAGCTTTGAACTTGGTGTATATATGGTGAGGTAGCGATGGTGAGGGAGATGATGGGGAATGGAGAATGGGTGCAGAAGGGAGGGAGAAGGGTGGATGTTTTGAAGTGGGTGCAAAGAGGGTGAGGTAGGGATAGAATGCAGTGATGGAGTGTATGGGGTCTATGGGGTGGCGAGGGAGATAATAGGGGAATTCTCGGGGATGGGTTGGGGTGATGTGATATGGTGGTAGTTTTTTTAGATGCATCAACCTCCTTAGGCGGTCTCCCACTTCACAACCCACAAAAGCTCAATTTTGTATTAGTGTTTAGTGGTATAAATTAAATTCTCCCTAAAAAAAGATTGATAACATTAGTGAAAAAGTCGGAATAGAAAATAATGAAACTAAGGGAATACCGAATTCTCTCAATGAGAATGAAGGGGATATAATGTCATTAGAAAAGGTGATGAAGAAGTAAAAAAGTGATAGAAGTAATAAATATGTGGCGGTGTTGAATGTGAACTTTCAGTCCAAGACTAACAATGGATTAAATTCTATCCAAAATATTAGAAGTTGAAGAACTGAGATGGGGGGGGGAAACGTGATGAGACAAAGAGAAAAATGGATAGTCATAAAAAAGAAATCATCACATAATGTACACATAAATAATTGAAAGATGTTTCCTTATGAGGATTAAATATAGTTTTTTTGTAGTGATATTACAATATACAAAATGACCCTCCATACAATATCCAAAACTAGTGATTAATATAAATGAGGAACCAACTTTCACATGATGCTTTTTTTATGAAGGAAGTGGTGCAATGATTTCTTCATGGAAAGACCTATATGTGTGTACAGCTGAGATTTCATAGACTTCAAGACCCTTGATATCTCTAGTGATGGGGTGTTTTAGCTATAATCGATGGTCGTGTAGGGCGGTTGAAGACAAATATCTAATACAAAATTCTCTACTCCCCTACAATATCCACATCATCAAACATTGTATTGGAGAATGAGCAGTGATTTCTGAGTGCGAGTGGTGACAAAGTTGCAGTATGGGATAAGGGATTTAAAGGGGAAGGTGGAAACCAGATCTTTCTCAACACCAAACCGATATGCAAGGCTCTAAAACGGTAAAACCATGTTTGTTTAAAAAAATGGAAGGAAGATAAAAATCGAAAAAAAATTAAATTATTGGATCCATTTCCACACACCCACAATGCTAAGATAATATTGATAAATTAATCAATAAATCAGTGTGGCATTTCTGTGTTTTTTATCTAACTTCGTGAAACATCATATTAATTTTTTTATTTTTTTTAATTCTTTTTTAATTTAGCACAAAACCCATTTTAGTACCCCACCTTCACATCTGGGTCAAAGGTAGATCAGTATTACGATAATTATTAAATTTCAACAAAATAATTATGAGATTATCTATTGTAATCAGAACGTAGAAATAAAAACAGAAAATAAATGGGGACACAACAAAATAATTTGGGAAAACCCTCCAATGTAGTTGATTAAAAAACCATGGGGGAAATTCCTAGAAAATTCACCATGAATTAATGATCACACAAAATCCAAGAAGAAATTCAAAATTTTTGTAGAAAACCATTTTGAAATTCACACCATGATATTCCTATGTCATCTCTCTAATATTCGTCTCATGACAAGACGTCACCCTTTGGAGATGAAAACCAAACTTGCAGTGTCGTTGCAACATCTCATTTTCATCCCAATGAACAGTACAATGATCCACCATGATTTTAAACTCCATCGATGAGCATACTTTCATTGACCACCTCTCACCATCAATGTCACATCGCACTCCCACTACCATGAAAACGGGGTTTTTCAGCGCTACCCTTTAACAACACTAAGAAAAATACTCATAAAGGTACCCCCTTTATTAGTGCTTTTTTAGCATTGTTAAAAGAGCCCCCTTTATATTTGTTTTTTAGTAGTGGTGATAAATTAGGGTCTTCATAGAAACTCTATCCTTTTACATAATACATTACATGATTTTAATCATATTTAAACATCAGAGTACAAGCCAATGATCATGAAGTCTATTGTCTTTGAAGACTAGGTACATAAATCTAAATACATGAGACTAAAAAACACTTATTTATTTAATCATAAAATTGAGGTCATAAATCCCATATTTCTAAAAAATATGCATAGGGTACCCTAGAGAACAAATGAATAAAGTGATGAGATAAATATCCAAGTAAGGGAATAACCATAAGAATAAAGCATTAGCACAAGGAATAGAAGGCTTGACATTATTATATAAAAAGGAATCTAACATACATGAACTTAACATATAAACATGGAATCATATAAATATGGATTCATAGAAATGTGGAATCAACATAAAACATGACTTTAGTATGAGTCAAGGCTAACCGCCAAGATCGTTTCACATAGTAGCACAAGCCATGGCTAAACGCCAAGACCGTTGCACATAACATCTCATGAGACTTAACATTACCCAATTCATTGGACCTCTATTTGGGCACACCCATAATAACTTTTCATGAATATATTTTACACATAAATAATAATACATAATCAATATTATATAAACATAAAGATTACCCATAGAAAAAATTGGGAACCATAATAATGACACAAAGCATAACAGATGGGTGTAACACAAAAGCATCCATAAAAGAAGGAAACTAAAAAATACATGTACATTAATAATGGAAAATTTTTATGTATCATGGTGTGTGATTTCATGAAGAATTTAAAACATTTAAGAAAATTATTCAAGAAGTTTTGGCCTAAAAACATTTTTAGCGGTTTTAAGGAAAATACTATAGAGCCTTTAAAATAGGAAAAGGAAACAATGATTTATTCAAAAGTAGAAGTGAACCATGAAGGTTTTAAAAATAAAAAGAATTATATTTTATTAATACAATGGTGTCTAAAACATAAGATTGAGTGAACTTTAAATTGGGTAAGAATTCATGAAGCTCCCTCAAAACAGGTTTTCTTATCTGAAAGTATTGAGGAGGGAATCCCTAAAAAACATGTATATCCCCAAAATAGTATGATGAATGGAACTTGTTACATGAGTTTGGATCATTAGTATATCATTTAAAATATTAACATAAGAATAATATATTACCTCATTTAGGTTAAAAGAAAGTTAAATAAAACCTGAAGGAATAAAGGAGGTTTGGGTTGAATCCCTCATGGAATATCGGCATGGTATCATGTGTACTTAAGAGGGATTAATGATAGAAAATGGGGTTTATCATCTTTTAAAAATAATTTGGATAGTATAGTGGAGGGGTTTAATCATACTCCATCAATATTAATTACACCTCAAAGGTCATAACATATTGGAAAATTTTGAATTAAAGTGAAATAGAGAGGATCCCTTACCATAAGTCTGATGGTGTTCTCCACTGGATATTAATGACTTGATTAATGAAATAAGTTTCATTAATTAAAAATTCCATAACCTCGTCTATATGTAAAATATTTAGTATAACCTTTTCAGGTTTAATCATGACCATTTTTTATGGGTTAGGTGGTTAAATTTCATTGTTTGGGTCCATTAATATTCCTGGTTTTTATGATCGATTAACATATTTTCATGAACAGATAGTCATGTAAGATGATAGTGGTTGTCCATAATAGATGTTATATAATATCATTGAACATACAAAATATTACATGGTTGTAAATTTAATTTGGTTACTTGGAGTGAATTCTAATCATTATATAAAACATTAGTGATAACCTTTTGGGTTAATTGGCCGTTTTTTTTGGCCATATTGAATTTTTTTTGTTTTATAAATCAAAAAAATGTTTACTAAAGGAGTCCAAAACCGTAGATGAGACATAATACATATATTATTGTCTGATTCAACCATGTAAATGGTTTTCTAACTATAAATGAAGATAGTAACAGAAATTGAAAACCCATCATCCTTGAATGTGGTAATTTAACACATCTCGGGTGGTGTGTTTACTACTAAATTAAAATAAGGTTAAAGGAGATATGATAATAAATTAATAAATTATCATACAAAAATTCCACTACATGTAAGGTATTGATGTTTTCATAACATTTGGATGATGAGAGGTAAGGATATAAAAGTAAACAAAAGAACTTTAAAAGAA
This sequence comes from Viscum album, assembly GCA_963277665.1. Taxonomy (NCBI): domain Eukaryota; kingdom Viridiplantae; phylum Streptophyta; class Magnoliopsida; order Santalales; family Viscaceae; genus Viscum; species Viscum album. The sequence goes on along the minus strand of OY728151.1, from coordinate 650,876,744 downwards.
ACTAAAAGAATTGAAAATAGAAATTTACTTCTTGAATCAATCCTCTTTGAGTGCCTATTAAGTGGAGAGGATTTGTAATTTTTAGGAGAGAAAGCGCTTTTGGACATGGGTAGGGATCTTAGGGAGAGATTTGGGAAGAATTTAGGGAAGGAACAAGGCCTGAGTGGAGTAAATAGAAGAGGTAAGGAGGGGTGGTATTTATAGTGGAGAAGAGGAGGGTTTTCATAATATTATAATCATTAGATTAATATTTTTCCATAAGATAATAAATAGTTATGATTCCATGACCAATAATAGTAATAAATGAATCTGAGTTCGATATTTAGCTACTTACATCACTTATGATGTCAGGAATAGTGTATTTAAATTATAAAGATTGATATGGTAAATTAATGTATTTTACTATTCACCAAAAATTATGTTGGTCATATCAGACTCCAAACATCTTACTGATTGCAACTATGAATTTCATATTTTCAAAATTCAAAACCCATAAGTGTCAAAAATATGTTGAAAGGTCACATAGTACATAGTAGTTCATTATGTTGTGATTTCATTTGATTATATGACATAATCATAGGAATGAAATTTCCATTGAAAAACATTGGGTCGTTACAATCATCATCGGTGGTTTTTTTACAAGCACTGATAATGGTTATATTTAAAATATATATATATTTCATTAAAAAAATATATTGATATATAAATATATTTATATTTATATAAATATAATATCTATTTTTGAAATATGTTTTAGATATGTATAAATAGACCTTTACACTTAATATTTAATATATGTAAGTATAAATAGACATTAGAATAATTAATCTATTACTGATCGGGAAAAATCAACCGTAGAAATAGGCATCATAGTGGATATCACTCTCTGTAATTTTCTATCATGCAACCTAGTGGAAAATATTTCATATAACAGATCTTTCAGTTTAAACACCCTAAAAAAATGCTATAGTCATTATAGAGATTGGAAAAAGTGGTTGATATAAGGGGAATCGAAGTTGGGATGATTATCTTCAAATTATCTGGGGATCTTGATAAGATTAGAGTTTTGAATGGATGTATGTGGTCTTTCAACAATAAGAATACCATGATCAATGACTTGGACAATGACTTTATTTTTTGGTTAGATGTCTTTCTCCCATTCCCCCCTTTGGATATGGATGAAATGTAACAAATAGGCCCTGATGACCCCACAGACACCCCTCCTTATCATGGTTGTCAGGTCCTGGCCCACCAAGTACCACCAGTTTCCCCATAGATACATGGTCCCCACATTGGGGCCCACCCACATTCCCCAATGGGTCATATGTCTAATGATTGTCCCCATAGGCCAACACATGTCCTTTCAATTGTTCTTTGTCCTCACTCACACACACCCTGGGAAACCTCCTAGAAGATCACCCATCCCGATCACTATTCCATGTGAAGCATGCTTAACTATGGAGTTATAATTACTTAGGCACCCAAATAAAAGATGAACCTTATTGACATGTGTCATATGATTTAGTCCTTCAACCCTTTATCATTAAGTGGTGTTATATTAACCCCCCCCCCCCTAAATCACAATTTCCTCGTCGTAGGATCTACATCTCAATGTAGGAAGTGCACCACAGTTAAGGCTAGGTTCCTCCTATGATTCTAAATGTAACAACTAGTCCTTGATGACTGTACAGACACCCCTCCATAACATGGTTGTCAGATCCTAGTCTGCCAGGTACCACAAGTTGCCCTGACGACACATGTTCCCCACCCTGGGGCCCACCCACATGCCCGAACAGTTCATCTGACAAATGATTTTCCCCATAGTCCAACACATTTCCTTTCCAATATTCATTGTCCTCACTCACACACACCCTGGGAAACATCCCAAAAGATTACCCATCCAGATCACTACTCTAGGACAAGCACACTTAACAATGGAGTCTTATTCCACTAGGCTCTTCAAATGGAATATTCAATTTGTTGATATGAGTCATATCATTTAGTCATTCAACCCTTTATCATTAGGGGGTGTTACATTCACCCCCCCTCTTTTAGAGAAAAAATTTCCTCATTCTGGGACCTACATCTAAACCCAGGTAGTGCACCACACTTAAGGTCAGGTTCCTCCTCTAACCCCAAATGTAACTACTAGTCCCTAATGACAGCACATACACCCCGCCATAATATGGTCATCGGGTCCTGGCCTGGAAAGTACCACTGGTTACCCCACAAACACATGGTCCCCATCTTGGTGCCCACCCACATACATGAACAGGTTATCTGACTAATGATTTTCCCAATAATCCAACACATTTCTTTTCCAGTGTACTCTTTCCTCACTCACACACACCCTGTGAATCATCCCAGAACGTCACCATTCCTAATAATTTAGGGGTGTTGCATTCACCCCCTCCTTTAGAGAAAAAATTTCTTCATTGTGGGGCGTACATCTCATCCCAGGATATGCACCACACTTTATGTTGGGTTCCTCATCTACTACCAAATGTAACACCTAGGCCCTGATGACTACACAGACACCTCCCCTTATCATGGTCACGAGGTATTGGCCTGGAAATTACCACCAGTTCCCCCCCAAACACATGGTCCCCACCCTGGGGCCCACCAACATACCCAAAATGATTTTCTGACAAATGGTGGTTCTAATAGGCCAACACATGTCCCTTCCAGTGAACTTTTTCCTCACTCACACACCCTGGGAAGCTTTCTAGAAGGTCACCCATCCTGATCACTACTCCAAGACAAGTATGATTTATTGTGTAGTTCTAATCAGGTAGGATCCCAAAAAGGAAGATTCACCTTGTTGACATGAGTCATATCATTTAGTCATTTAACCTTTTATCATTCAGGGGTGTTACATGAAAGTCATACCTTTTACCAACAGAAATTCACAAGTCATGTGCGGGATTGGAAACTCTATTGGGGAATTCATGGAGTGGGTTGATTCATATCAAATATAGTGGGGTTCCTCAGTGTGTATTTGGGTTAAAGTGGACATTTCTTAACCTATCATGTAGGGTTTGTTTTTGAAACTATCATAAGACAAGATATGGGTATATCTCAAATTTGAAAAACTCCCTTTTTATATTTTTTCAAAGGCACCATTGGACATGGAGATAATGATTGTGGAAAGAAGGGAGTTGACTCGGAGGGGTGATTTTTGTTGTAGTATGTCCCATGGCTGCAAACTAATCCCTCAACGAAAATTTCAACATTAGATGATGAATAATAGAATTATAGGGTTATTCTTCATAGGAAGAATGACCAAGGACCTTCGTGGGCCAAGGCGGTGGGTGTCCTATTAGGATAACCTTGTTTCCCTAGTACCCCTGATAGTTCACCCTTCCCTCTCATGAACCTTTGTCGCATTTTTTGTGGTTTTATGGATGGCAGGGAGCGAGCGATAAATGGAGATCTTGGGATTTGTTCAATTCTTTTTGGATTATGCTTCAAGGCCACATATTTATTGTTGGGGACTTCAACAAGATCATATACCACCACGAGAAGCTTGGTGGTGCTAGCCAGAGTGTTTATTACATACCCCTTTTCCGATGTTTTTAGCTTTAGGATGATCTCTGAGAACATGGGTTTTTGGGAATCCATTTACCTAGTTTTGTGGATGTGATCATGATTCCAGAAATTCGGAAAGGCTAGATCGATTTGTGGCCTCTTATGACTGGATGCATTTGTTCTTGAGGTATGAGGTTTCAAACTTACATCCTATATCCTTTGACCATTTTCTCGTTTTGATCTAGCCATATGTTGGGCCCAGGGGCATTCATCCAAAGTCGAGCATTCGTTTCGAATGAATGTTGCTTCACAATGATAGTTGTGGTGTTGTTGTCAATACTACGTGGTCTTCCTCTCGCGATCAGGTTTGGGATAAAACTAAGGAGGCGGATACTAATTTTTAGTTATTGAGCCAATGAAATTTTATGGAATTTTATTAGAGAATTCATTGGCTCGAGAATGATCTAGACAGATGTTATGAAAACACTTATTCTGGTTCTTCTCCGTAGGAGGTCATGTCTATGAAATAGAAACTTGATGAGGCCTTAATAGAAAAATAAATTTATTGCGTTTCTAGGTTTAGGGAGGCCTTTTTCAGACAAGGTGACCAAAATAATAAATTCTTTCATAGAAATGCATCTTCTAGATAATGTATTAACCTTATTTCTAAGTTAGAGGATGCGAGCGGAAACATTACTTTCGATAAGGTAGAGATTCAAGATTTAATAGATAATTTCTTTAAAAATCTTTTTTTCTGTGAGGGGGTTCACCCGCAAGGGGATTATTTGAGTCATGTCAAGTCCATGTTGACTATGGTCATGGACACAAACCTTGAATGTGATATCTTGAGAGAAGAAGTTGATGTGGTCAGGAAGAGCCTTCATTCCTCTAAGGTACCCTGTCCAAATTTCTTCCATTACCTTTTCTATAAAATTTTTAACATATTGTGGGATATGATATTATTTTATTGGTTTAGGGGTTATGGGATAGTACTATTAGTATGGACAAGATCAACAAAATCTTTATTGTGATAATCCCAGAAATCTATGGCCCAATTAAAATTTCTGATTTCAGCCCTGTCAGCTTGTGAAATGTGGCTTACAAGATTTTATCCAAATTACTCTCCCACCTCATGGGTAGTGTTCTACACTCTATTATATCTGAGAATCAGAGAAAATTCATTCAAAATAGTCTTATCATAGCTAACACTATTGTGGCCCATGAAATCTTTCACTCAATGAAAACTCATTCAACCTCAAATGTGGGATTTTGGATATGAAATTGGGTATGTAAAAGGCATATGATAGGGTTGAATGGGCATTTCTTTAGGTGGTTATGAGAAAACTAGGGATTGTACCAAAATGAGAGAGTGTGATCATGAGTTGTGTTAAAACTATTTCTTATAGAATCATATTCAAAGGCTTCATCATAGAGAACGTTAAGCCTTCTAGAGGTTTTAAGCAGGGCGACCCTCTCTCCCCTTACTTGTCTCACTTTTTTGCCAAAATTTTGACTCATCTTTTATATAAATAATATAAGGAAGGTCCTATCCATGGGGCCAATGTTTTTTAGAAAAGTCTCTCCATCGCTCACATTTTCTTCGCTGATGATTGCCTCCTTTTCTCAAGAGCTACTTATCAAGAGTGCCATGTGATCCTAAATATCATTGACGCTTTCACCAGTGATTTGGGACAATGGGTAAAATTCACTAAGTCTGATATTTTTTTATTCAAGGTGTGAAATATGGGATGATAGAAATTATTGTAGGCTTGTATGGGATGCTGGTAGTTGAGAAACATAATAAATATTCGAGGCCACCGATGGTCTTCAGATTATCCGAAAGAGAGGTCTTCACTTTTACCATTAATAAGTCCACAGGAAAATCCATGGATAGTCCATGAAACACCTGTCCAGGGCAGGAAAGGATTTCCATGTCAAATACATAGCTCAAGTTATTCCATCTTATGTGATGTCCCCTTTCATGATCCTAGATTTGATCTCTCATCAACTTCATTCAACCTTCACTAATTTCTGGTGGGGTCGTGCTAATGGTAAGAATAAAATTTGTTGGATCTAGTGGGAGAATTTTTGTTCCCCTAAGGCATGTGGTGACATGATATTTAAGGATTTTAATGTTTTAAATAATAACCTCATGGACAATCGAGACTGGTACCTTTTGTAAGAAACCTTGATAGCTTCTGTGTTAGAGTCATCAAAGCTAATGACTTTCTCTATAAGTATTTTCTTCCATACAGTATAGGCCATCGGTCAAGCCATTTCTAAATGATTTTTTGGGGATCAAAGATTTTCTTGAATCACAACAATTTTTTGGAGAATTTCTAGTGGAGACTCGATCAATATCTGGTGTGATCCCTGAATACCTATCATAGAGGGCTTGATTCCTACGTCTTTTCCTACACCTATCCATGTGCATGCCACTATCATAAAGCTCCAAGTTGATGAAATATTTATCAGGGATCATCAGAGGCTTGATATTTGGTTCACTGAGTCCGATCGTAAGGCTATCATGGTGGTTCTTGTGGTTCCCAATGTTGTCCCAGACAAGCTGTGCTGGTCCCTTAACTCATCTGAATTCTATACTGTTTGATTGGGATATAAGGAGAGCATTATGGTTGGTGAAGGTACTTTGACCCCCCTTTGGAAACATCTATGGAATCTTAATGATCCAATAAAGGCAAATAATTTATGTTGAAAAATGTGTAGGGGTATCCTCCCCACATAAAATTACATGGATAATATACACCTCTATAATAATGTTCTATTCCCACTCTATGGGGGTATAAAAGAGATTGATTTCCAAGACTTTTTATCCTAACCCTGGGTCTTCAGGATTTGGTCCACATGTGCATCATAAGATATCATTCGATAGAGGAATATTTGGGCTTTGAGTCTCACTGTGGGGGAATGGTTTAAAACATTTCTTGATCGGACTATTTTAGGGTTTTGTATCCGAGCCTTGATTATTTGGTTTCTCCGAAACACCTTTATTTTCCAGAACATTATTAAATATTACAGGTTCTAGCTTTCCAGGATTCACAATTTGGGCTCTTGGAAGATTTTTGTTGAAGGGGATCCACCATCCTCACATGTTCAATCCCCTATTATCACATGGCTTCCTTCCTTTGGGAATCCTAAAACTTAGTACTTATGTCGATGCTCCTAAGGATGGCTTTGTTGGCTTGGGGGCTATCCTCTGGGATCATGCTGGCTCTATTATTGTGGCACGCCATTCCTCAAAAATTTCTAGATGGTCTTCTTCTGTGGAAGAGGAAATGTATATTTGGAAGGGTATGCAGTTCATCTCCTCTCTTTTTTGGAAGGATGTTGTGTTATAATCTGACTTCCATGTCATTATCAATGCACTGAAGGAGGATAAAGGAGACCACCAAGATTATGGGTCCATTATCGACAACATCAGATATCTTATGCCTTTGTTATTTTCCTTTTGTTTCTATTTTTTAAGATAGAGTGTAATCTTTCACCCCATTATATGACTGCCTTTGGGAATATTTGGGGATCTAAGTGTTTTCTTTCTTCTTTCCATCAAGAGTTGTTTAATTTGGCTTCGAGTGATATCTAAATTATGAGGCTTGTCTTAAAATAAGATATGTAGTTAAAATGGATTATAAAATATTTTAGTAAATATTATTAATTAATAATTTCCTAATTATCATTGAGTAATAATCATTTAAAAACAAATTAAAGATGAAAAAATAAAAAAATATAAAATTTATCTAAAATATGATGAAAACGTAAATCAAACATCCAATGACCATAAATTTTGATCCTAGTGTCCGTTTAAACTCTACCACATATAAAATAGAATCTTGTGATGATCTCTATACATTGGCCACATAATGGAACCTTCTATAACATTTTTTGAGGCTAAAATTTCCTAAAAGGCCTCCAAAATTGAGTTTGTAGTTTGAATACAGAAATGTTTTAACAGTATATGGAATTTAAAGCTTGTTTCAGGGGTCTTTTGCCCTTTTTCTATAGGGAATGAATTTATTCCAAGGGACAATATTGATATTATGGATTTGGAATCTTTTCATATTTCACAATGTACTATTATTTATAATCAAATATATATCAATATATACATAATTTTTATATATTCACACTTAAAAAATACAATTTTATAAATAAATAATTAAACATATTTATATATACAATATATTTCTCAATATTTAAGACTTATCTAAATTCAAAACTAATATCCATTTTATTTAAAACACTAATATATGAATATTTATATACCTATATAATGTGTGTGTGTGTGTGTGTGTTTGAGTGTGTTAGTATTAACAAACTAATTTATAGTATCTATATATTCTAACATATGTATATACATATTAATATATAATATTTGTAAATATGTATAATTCTTCTTACAAATACACATATAATATATGTATGGGGGTGTGTGTGTATGTGGTATATTTGTATGTATGTATTTATTTATATATAAACACACACAAAAACATATTTTATAAATGTATTTAAAACTGATCTTATAAATATATAATAATTTATAAATAAATATACGAATAAAAAATAACAAAATACCTATAAAAAATAGATATAAATATATATTAATATGCGAATAAATATATTAATATATAAATATTACTATATAAGTATATATATAATTATATATATAAATAAATATATATATATAAATATCAATATACAAATAAATATATATATTAATATAACTATGTATATATTAATATAGATATATATGTAAATATAAATATATATTAATATATGAATAAATATAACTAAATATACATATATATAATTAAATAGATATGTCATTAAATTGAGAGAAAAGCAACATGGAGGAGTCGTCAAGGGTCTAGGCACATAAGGGAGAGGACTTGAGTTCGAATCTTTGTGGAGGAAGGGGCACGCATGTGGGTTAGTGAATGGGGTGCTAGGACTATTAAAGGGTTGGGGTGGGGTTGGGGCGTGTAGGGATGGTAGGCATGTCGGTTTTGTGATATAATAGCACTATTGAAGGGGGATCAAGTGTTGTTAACCCCACGATTAATAGATTTTTTAAAATAAAATTTAACTTTTATTAGCACTGATAAAAGGGATCAATATTAGTTCTTTTTTTAGCATTTATAAAAGGGACCCACTTTTAATAGTGCCCTGATTATTAGTGATTTTTTTTATCACTAATAAAGTAAATTTTTAGTACTGATAAAACCATGTTTTCTAGTAGTGCCCAAGATCTATTTCCGAGCCACACTGCCACATATGTTTCTCCTGTTGGCTATCCTTATGGCTGATAACAGTTCTTATATATGAGAAAGGGGGTGAAAAAGAAAAAAGAAACTTATGATATATAAATAATATTATATATTAGAAAGATAAGATAATCTTAAATTGAATCAACTTTTTAGAAGGCATTTTAATATGGAATCAAATAGTATTCCCTCACACCATTCTTAGATGGCATCCCACCACTAGCTTTGGTATCACACTACATGTCGTTATTCTTACTCAGACAATCCTATCTCTAAATAGTTATTGTTGTTATCTCATATTGATGAGCCCTCCCAATTGAGGTGCCTGTCATGCATAGTTGATAGTCCCAATGGTCTGCAACAACCTCAAAGAATAAGTCTTTGACTGCAATTTTAATGGCCCGGACCTCTCCAATCCATTACTTTGTGAAAATTAGCGTTAAGAAGAGGCTGCATGAGTTTCGTGGGAGAAAGATTTAATTTATTGGAGATATGGTGTAATTATAAGATAATAATGGGCGTCAATAATTATTATTATTATTAATGATAATGATGGTGACCCATTGATGAAATTGAAAGTGGATTTATTACTATTATATTAAATAATAAATGGTAATGGTGGATTTTAGTGTGTGATTAATTAAATGGAATGGTTTTAATTTAATATGAGAAAGACCATGGTAAACTAATTTAATGGGATTAAATAAGAACACTAATGATGGGTGTTATTATTATTATTTTTATTAATAATAACATTGAAGTGAGAGTGGAGTTGGGCACCACACACAAGTAGCGCATGGGGGGAATGAGGAGGCATGGAAATAGAGTTGTGTGTGAGTGATTGAACATTTATTCACTTTTAATAATCATTATGATATTAATTCCAATAATGTTAAAATAAAATAAATAAACTAAAAGAGGGGTCAATCAAGGGAGGCACCATTTTTGTTGGAGCGTGAGGGAATTGTGGTAGAGAGAAAGAGATTGGAGAGAGAAAGAGTTTAAAAAATTATGATTTAAAATTTAAAACAATAAAATAAATAAGATAAAAAAAGGAAACCAATCAAGGTGGAATGGGGTGATGCGCACCAAATTGGGGAGATTTTGTGTGTGGATTTTGAATGTGAGAATTTATGGAATTAAATTAAAATAAACTAAAAATAATTATAATATAATAATGTAATTATTATTTTCGTTGGGAAAACTGAATTTTGACAATATCTTCCTACTGCGACCTCGGTTTCACGAACCGTCAGTGACAGTGTGACCCAGAATTTGAGATGGAATTTATGAGACCAATATTGGATGTATTTTTCGGGTTTTCGGATTGGGTACCTGAAATGCTCAAGAATTAATAGATTTAATATTATTATTAAATCTTTGGCCCGCCATAACTCCTGCGTGCGACGTCCGATTGACTTCTCATCAGTGGCGATGTGATCCTGTTATTAATAAGATTGATTCTTGTCTAATGTGGGATATTAAATTATGGATTGTGGCTCGGGTCCATGAAACACCCAATAATAATAATTTTATTATTATTACAGGATCTTGCATCCAACATATCTCCCTCATACGGTGTTGGAATGGTGAACATTCTGTGACGTTGCAACCCTAAAATTAAGACGGATAATTCAAAGACCATAAATATTATATTTATTATTCCTATGGATCAGGATGTTTTTACTCGGTCAAACCGTGTGGGTAAATGCAATCCTCCTTTAATTGGGAATTAAGCGTATCCAAAATAGTCACCCCATTAAATCTTCAAAAGGGACAAGATATCATCCTCCCTTGATCTTCCTCTTTTTTCTCGACTAGGAGATGCTAGAACCTTTTCATCCTTCCTGTAGGAGTTGCACAATCAAACATTACTCCTCGGATAAGTTCCACTCTGTTTTGATGCAACCAAGTTGTATCGATCAATCCTCTCTATAAGGTATGTTTTATCATCATTCCTTTGGGATCATCTTCTCCTATTTCTCCCTTTTATATTATAGCATGTAATCTTCATGATTCTAATGGGGTTTTTCTTGGGGTATGTTTGGTGCGGTCGTACTGTGGCATCCTTGAGTGGATGCAGTTTGCGCGAGAGGAGGATCGTGACCCGTTGTGTTGGTAAATAACGTCCAGAACTCTTCAAGGTAAGGGATTCATTGCTTCTCTTTTCATTTACGTGCAACTATATTGTTAGTATGTTTAGTACCACTGGATGAAAATGGAATTGACATAATAAATATTTTAACCGAATAAATAAATTGATATCGATCACATGTTATTGCCTCATGTTTTTCTAGATAGTGTGATATATATCCTTGCTTTGATTAGCTGTTCATTCTTGATGAAAATCGGTAAAGAATGTAAATTGGGATTAATTGATAATTGTTTGGCTAAAGATAAAGAGGCATGTAAATGAATCTAGTTCTAGTTGTAATTTGATGTTAATCAAATTGGAGCAGTATGCATGTTTAATTGTTTTTGATAGCATACTATTTAGGTTTCCCAAATTTGGAACCTGCGAATAATAAATCTGTTCATTCAAGATGGATTAAAGAACTGATTATTTGATAATTCTTTAAAGGGTTATGAGTTACCCTCATGATTGTTAATGGTCTAAGTGCCCAATGAAATGTGGTGTTTTTTCCTATTTTTTGTGATGTGATGTGATCTTGGATGGCAGTTGTGATATGCGGGGGCACAATGGCTTTTGGTTGTGGAATCAGATGATGCCTAGAGTGGCGAGATGCATCGTTTTATGCATGTGGGTGCTAGGGAGGACACCAGAGATGATGGAATGGAGTGGATGTGATTGTTGGTTTCATGGTTGTTTATCTTCATTACTTTTCCCCACTACTCAAGGCAGCTGGTATTACTTACCCTTCTTCCGAAGGAGGCGAAGACACTCGGGGTATGCCTCGTGCTTTCCGTGCTAAGCTTCTTAAGGAAGGATGGGTATATTCTCTTGCTATAAGCGGAAAAGACTTGATGGGTAGTACATCTACTCACCTTGTTGAGCCCCCTTGTGTTTAGTATCATATAATGTTTTTCTAGAATTCCTGGGAATGTGGGAAAGTATTTCTATAATGAATAAATGGTGTTAAACCATGGGTATGGAGTTGCTGGAACATAATGATGAGGTTGTAATTTTTTAAGGAACACTTGACTATCTGTGTGATGCTAATAAAATTTAATGTGGAATTTTTCATGGTTAATTAATGTTTAAATAATTAATTAACATACATTGGAAATGATAAAAATAGAATCAATTAATCTAATAAAACTCTTTAAATGGTTGTGTTCTTATAGGATACATAGTATTGGAAGTAGAATCCTAGAGTCTGAGAGACGTTAGCTATAATTGTGTCTAAGACTAGGTAATGCCCATAGTGTGGTTGTGATATATAATATATCATGTACTTTTTGTGTTTCAATACATTACTCCACCCTTTCAGTAAGCGCAACTGACACCCCAGTGATTCTAAGCCCTGAGGGTGTTTTTTCCAACATTCTGGTGGGAGGATGGATGGCTGACTACCCCCTTTGGTGTCGCTCTCTTCTCTTGGTAGTTACTGGTGCAAGCAGGAACATTGGTTAGTTTTCCCCATATATGTGTGTAGAGGGCTATAATGTATTGTGGTTATTCACACACATATATTCTAGATATAGTTTTCTTTGTACTACTATAGGTGTAACGTGTATAGGTTGTGATGGATTGAGGATCCATACTCGGTGTATGGGCTATAATGGGTCGAGGTATAATACCCGACGTATGATATACGCTATGCGAGTTGTGGTGGATCACAAAAACTACCTGGTTACTTTCGTGTGTGGATGTGGTGGTTTTTTTGATGGGGTACATATTGTGGTGCTTTGCCGAGGTGTCTGCGGGCAAGACTTTTTGGTGAGAGATGCTCAGGACGTGCGATGTTAGGGTAAAGCGGCAAAGCAGTGGCGAAGTAGTAGTGGGGTACCCTTGATATTCATTATTATATGATATATTCTTGTATACATTACATGGTGAGAGTATCCATGGTGAGGTTGGGAACTTAGTATACTTGTTTAGGTGAAGAGTTAGTTTCACTTATTGGTCATTGTGCTTTAGCATGATTTCATCTCTTTGCATGAGAGGATTCGGGGAGGATCCTACTGAGTATACTGTTATACTCACCCTATGTATATATAAAATATTTTTCAGGTCACTTGGAGTAGGTTGGAGATCAAGCTGGTTTCTACTAGCTTGGGGTTGCAGGAGCTATTCGGGCTTGTGGTTGCTGCTGTTTACTTGCAGTTTTCCCCTTCCAGTTGTTGTACTTTTGCATGGAATTACATACATTCACTTGGTTTTTTTTTTATATTTCAGTTTTGAGTCCGAGTTGGTTGGTGTCTATCTTATCTCTCTCTTCCACATGTGTTCTCTTAGAGAGTAATGCCTCCAATTTGTATGTTTATTATACTCTCGGTGCTAGTTGCCAACTCGATGCCAACTTGAGGTGGGACTCGCGGGTCATTATCTCCCTTTTCACATTGCCGACCTAGGAGGGGTACACTTTGTGGGGAGGGGGTTATGACAGAGTGTTATCAGAGGTCTGGTTGAGGGATAGGATAGAGTTTGGAGTTAGGAATAGGTGAGGTTTCATGGGTTGGTAGAAAAACAGTGTCATTCATGTTTAGAAAGTGAGGTAAACACTGGAGACCGGTTGAGACATAGGCGTTTAGGGCCCCCTATGATCTGATGTAAGGACCTTTAAGTTTACAATGTCTACTAAACAAGGTGATACATGTTTCCTGGTAGAGAGCTAGGAAAGGATCACGCATCATTCTTCCTTGTTCCTCTGTTTGAATGGGTATAACTTGGGATTGGATAACCTAAAATTATTAAAAGAAAACAATTAATTAATTAATGTTGAGTCTTCCATATTCCAGGTTTAGGAACTCTAATGGTTGTTATTTTACAGGTATGACTCCAAGTCGATTTCCTCGTCAGGTTTGCATAGAAAATGTTCAGAAGGCTATTCCATCAGATCACCATATGGTAGAGTTTGACGACGAAAACATTTGGAGGAAGACACCCTAAGAGTTTCAGCGCCGGAGTCTGTAGAAGTATGAGGGCTCTGTTTCAGATGCAGTCACGGAAGACTAGTTAGAGGAGGTCGAGATTAGAATCAGTTCGATTCATGCTCGGAAGGTAGACTTGGTGTCCTAGGCTATGACAATGCTACGTAGAGCAGTGAGGCAGTGGTGTTTCTTGTACCTCGTGGATCGTGAGGATTCATCGATCTCATGCGAGGAGTTCCGAGACAGGTTTAGAGTCGAGTTTCTTTACTCGACTACGAAGGCGTCAAGTCGTTAGGATCTTCTTACCCTTTGAAAGGGGAGCTCCAGTGTTCAAGAGTTTGGAATCATTTTCAAGAACCTTTTACGATATGATTCAGACCTGTTACCAGATGAGGATACCAGGGCAAGGCATTTTGAGGGTGCTTTGCATCCAGAGAACCAGTGCTTGGTCACCCCATTTATGCTGAAGACATATCTTGAGGTACTGGCATGGGAAGAGGTTGTCGAGAGGACTTTGGCCATGTCCGGATCATCACGATAGGGGAATCGTTATGATTCCTCATGAAGTAGATTTGTGGTCCAGGGTTCCCGGTTATCATGGTAGAAGAGTTTCCATTCAGCCGAGGGTAGGTCCCAGCCCTTCACCTCTTTTTTCTCTAGAGGAAACAACTCTCAGGTCTATTCCAATGGATAAGGTGATCGTTTTTCTAATGTTGGTCGTGACCATTAGCAGCAGGAGTCCCCGACCATTCAGAGTGGTTATCGTGCACTGGGCACTTTGCTCGAGGGTCCTCCGTTGAGGCAGTTCCAGTAGAGGCAGTAGCAGCCAGTTGCACCAGATTTAGATCAGCAGAGGGTAGATGGGGAAGGTAGAGGACATCACCATGATGCTCCTCGTCCTCAGAGAGTATAGAGCGGCCATGGTGGACGTCGTCATCAGGGTCAGAGAGGCCGTGAAGGAGGTCATGGTCAGCTTCATGCTCTAGTGTTGCCATCGCCAAGTGAGCCAATCATTGTTCTAGGTACCCTTTTCTTGTTTCCTAACTTGGTGTATGCCTTTTTTGATTTAGGGGGGACACACTCCTTCATATCACCTACCCTTGTCCATGCTTTGGGACTTGAGGTAGAGAGGCTTCTAGTGCCCGTGGCGTTGACTACACCAGTTGGAGGTCAAGATGACTTGTTTGAAGTATGTAGAGACTCTGATCTAGTGTTGGTGAAACACTACTATTGAAGAGATTTCCTATTTTTACGAATACAACCATATGATGTCATCCTCGGCATGGATTCGTTGTATTCAGTGAAGGCTATCATGGATTGCTTCAGGAAAAGGTTTTCTTCATTATTGCATATGGATAGCAAGTGGTGTTTTTTGGTGAGAAAGACCCTAGGATGGATCATAGGCACGTTCCATCCTTATCATCCATGATGGCTGAGATGATGTTGAGTTCATCAGAGGTTCAGCAGTTGGCGTTTCCTAGGGTTGTAGAGGAGTACCCTGATGTCTTTCTAGAAGAGGTTGTAGCATTACCCCCTCGACGAGAGATTGAGTTTGGGATCGAGCTATAGCTAGGAGTGTCTCCGATATCTATGTCTCCTTATAGGATGGATCCTTCGGAGTTACAAGAGTTATGTATACAGCTTGATGGTCTATTGTAGTGCGGTTTTTTTAGCCAAGTGTGTCAACTTGTGGTGCACCAGTTTTGTTCGTGAAGATGGTCAGCGAAAGTTTGCAGTTGTATGTCTATTATAATCACTTAAAAAAAGTTAAACTATAGAATCAGAATCCTCTTCTGTGAATTGATGATTTATTCGATCAACTGAAGGGTGAATGTTAGTTCTCAATGATCAACTTGCAGTCAGTATATCATCAGATGCATTTGAAGGATGAGGATTTTCTGAAGACTGCTTTCTTTTGCCGTCATGGGCATTATGATTTCATTGTAATGAAATTTGGCGTGAAGAATGCTCCAACTATATTCATGGTATTGATGAATTCCATGTTCTGTGAGTTCCTAGACAAATTCATGGTAGTTTTCATCAACGAAGTACTTGTGTACTTCACATATGAAGAGGAGCATGCAGAGCATCTACGAGCCATTTTGGGATTTCTTCGCCTACATCAGCTGTACATGAAGTTTTCAAAGTGAGAGTTCTGGGCTCAAGAAGTCCGTTTCTTCAGGCATGTTGTGTCCCAATAGGAAGTAGTTGTGGATCCATCGAAGGTAGAAGCAGTTGTGTCTTGGGCATCCCCCAATACAGTGTTAGAGGTGCGATGTTTCCTTGGTCTCACAGGCTACGAGAGGAGGTTCGTAGACAATTTATCATGAGTTGTGACTCCTCTAAGAGCTTTGAGAAAAATCATGATGCATTAAAATGGACTGATCAGTGTCATTTAGCATTCGTGTATCTAAAGGGGAAGTTTGTAAGTGATCCAGTCCTTTGTCTTCCAGCTGAGGGAGTCTAGTTTGATGTTCTCTATGATTCTTCTCATCTGGGGTAAGGCTGTGTTCTCTTGCAACATAGGTTGGTTGTTTCTTATGTGTCTTAGAAGTTGCATCCCAATTGATGCAACTATTCCACCCCTAATCATGAGTTGGCATCCGTGGTGTTTTCTCTGAAGTTGTGGAGACATTACCTCATTGTTGAGCTATTTTTGGTTTTCACTGATCATAAGAGTTTAAGGTATGTTTTCTCCAATTGTGACTTGATCTTACGAAAGCATCAGTGAATGGAGTTCTTACAGGAATACGACTTTGAAATATCATATACACCTCGAAAAGGTGATGTTGTAGCTGATGCGCTTAGCCGAAAGTCGCATAGTGATGATGTATGTGAATCCGGTGATTCCTGGAGAGTAATAGAAGAATTGTCCGCATTGCATCTTCATATGGGAGAATTTGGGGGTATAGGCCATCTTTTTTAGATGACGGTACAATCATACCTGGTGCAGAAGGTTGAAGATTCTCAGTTGGGAGAACTAGAGGTGGAGGTTTGGAGAGACCGAGGTTTTTTGTGGTGAGGCCACTGATGGTTGGTCGGAGGTCGAACAACAACCGAGTGTTGTATCATCGAAGGATTTTCCTTCCCTTGATGATGCAGGAGATGGTTCAATGATATTTCCATAGTTCTCCCTTAGCAGTACATCCTAGAGTGAAAAAGATGTACCGATCCTTGAGGAGTATGTTTTGGTGTCCTAGGATGAAGTGTGTGGTTGCGGAGTTTGTGTCTCAATGTTTAGTCTGCCAAAAGGTGAAGGCCGAACACCGTGTTCCTGGTGGTCTTCTCCGGCCATTAAAGATTCCTTAGTGGAAGTGGGAGGGCATCTCAAGGGACTTTGTTACAGGTTTACCTTGAGCTCTGGGAGGACATGATGCTATTTGGGTGGTAGTGGATCGTTTAACAAAATCATCCCACTTCATAGCCACCAAGTAGTCGAGTTCAGTGGAAGTTTTTTTGAGGCTATATCTAGAGGAGGTGTTGAGACTTCATGGAGTCCCTAGGAAGATCATTTCTGATCGAGATCCTTGTTTTACCTCTAGGGTGTGGAGAGGTCTCCAACAGGCTTTTGGTTCTCAACTATGCCTTAGGACTGCCTTTCACCCTCAAACGGATGGTCAGAGAGAGCGAACCATCCAGACTCGTGAATACATGTTACACTCTACTATTCTTGATTTTGGAGGATCATAGATGAGTCACTTACCCTTGGTGGAGTTCTCTTACAATAATAGTTTTCACTCCACCATCGGTAGGGCTTCGTATGAAGCCATGTATGGATGACCTTTCCATTCTTTGTTGTGTTGGACTGGGGTTAGAGAGTCAGAAATTCTCGGACCAGAACTAGTGCAGAATACAACAGATATGGTTCGGTGATTCATGAGAGGATGAAGATAGTGCAAGATCATCAGAAATCATATGCTGATCATAGAAGGAGTCCCTTAGAGTTTAATTTTGGGGATCATGTGTTTCTGAAGGTGACTCCCCATCGTGGGCAATGAAGGTTTCGTCATGGAAGTAAGCTTTCTCCCCATTTTGTTGGGCCTTTCAAGGTGTTAGCTCATGTTGGAGTTGTTGCGTATTGAGCAACACTTCCCCCACAGATGAGTCAGATACATGATGTTTTCCATGTATCACAGCTCCGTCATTATCCTCATGATGACTCCCACATTATCGATTGGGGAGAGATCAATGTTGATAGTGATGCAACCATTGAGGAGAGACCTGTGGAGATCCAAGACTGAAAGTAGAAGGTGTCGTGCAAGAGTTCTATCCCCTTAGTTCATGTCTTGTGGAGACACGGTGGCATTGAGGAGAGTACCTAGCAATGTGAGTCAGAGATACGTGCTCAGTACCCAGAGCTGTTTGATGCTTAACTCTTTTCATGTAATGATGTCCCCTTTGTGGTTAGACCTTTCATGTTTTATTTATGAATTTCTTTTGTTGCTTTTGTGGCTTGCTCTCTTTTGTGAGGTATCTCAATGGGTGGTTGTTCAGACCCCATTTTTTGTCTCTTTAGTTTGTTTTTCAATTCTCGGGGATGAGAATATTTTGGGAGGTATCTGATGTAATGGTCTGGACCTCTCTGGTCCATTACTTTGTGAAAATTAGGGTTAGGAAGAGGTCTCGTGAGTTTCGTGGGTGAAAGATTTAATTGACGGGAGATAAGGAGTAATTATAAGATAATAATGGGTGTCAATAATAATAATTATAATAATAATTATTAATGATAATTATGGAGACCCATTGATTAAATTGAAAGAGGATTTATTACTATTATATTAAATAATAAATAGAAATGGTGGATTTTAGTGTGTGATTAATTAAATGGAATGGTTTTAATTTAATATGAGAATGACCATGGTAAACTAATTTAATGGAATTAAATTAGAACACTAATGATGGGTGTTATTATTATTAATTTAATAAATAATAACATTGAATTGGGAGTGGAGTTGGGCGCCACACACAAGTAGTGCATTGGGGGAAGGAGGATGCGTGGAAATAGAGTCGTGTGTGAGTGTTTAAACATTTATTCACTTTTAATAATCATTATGATATTAATGCCAATAAAGTTAAAATAAAATAAATATGTTACAAGAGGATTCAATCAAGGGGAGGCGCCACTTTTGTTGGAGCGTGAGGGAATTGTGGAAGAGAGAATGAGATTGGAGAGAGAAAGAGTTTAAAGGTAATGAAGATTTAAAATTTAAAGAAATAAAATAAATAAGTTAAAAAAAGGAAATCAAACAAGGTGGAATAGGGTGATGCACACCAAATTGGAGAGATTTTGTTTGTGGATTTTGAATGTGAGAATTTAAGGAATTAAATTGAATTAAAAATAATAATAATATAATAATGTAATTATTATTTTCGTTGGGAAAACTGAATTTTGATGGTATCTTCCTCGTGCGTCCTCAGTTTCATGAACCATCAGCGACAGTGGGACCTAGACATCGAGACCGAATTTATGAGTCCAATATTGGATTTCTTTTTCAGGATTTCAGATTGGGTACTCGAAATTCTTGTGAATTAATAGATTTAATGTTATTATTAAATCTTCGATCCGCCATAACTCCCACGTGCGACGTCCGATTGAATTCTCATCACTGGTGATGTGATCCTGTCATTTATACGATCGATTCAAGTATAATGAGGGATATTAAATTATGGTTCATAGCTCAGGTCCACGAAACACCCCACAATAATAATAATATTATTATTGCGAGATCTTTCATCGAACATATCTCCCTCAAACAGTGTTGGAATGGAAAACCGTATGTGACGTTGCAACCCAAAAATTAAGACAGATGACACAAAGTACATAAATCCTATATTAATTATTCATATGGCTCGGGATGTTTTTACTCGGTCAAACCGTGTGGGTTAATGAAATCGTCTTTTAGTGTATAACTAAGCGTATCATAAACCATCGCCCCCTTAAATCTTCAACAGGGACAAGATATCATCCTCCCTTGTTCTTCCTCTTTGTTCTCGGCTATGAGATGTTAGAACCTTTCAATCTTCCCCATAGGAGTTACAAAATTAAACTTTACTCCTTGGATCGGTTCCGCTCTATTTTCATGAAACCAAGATGTATCGATCAATCCTCGATATATGGTGTGTTTTATCGTCATTCTTTTGGGATCATATTCTACTATTTCTCCATCTTATATTATAGAATGTAATCTCCTTGATTTTAATGGGGTTTTTCTTGGGGGTTTCGTTGGTGTTGTCATACCGTGGAATCCTTGGGTGGATGCAGTTGGCATGAGAGGAGGATCGAGACCCATTGTGTGGATAAAGAATGTCATGAACTCTTCGAGTTAGGGGATTTGTTGCTTCTATTTTATATTTTTTGGAACTATATTGTTAGCATGTTCAATCCCACTGGATGACAATGGAATTGACGAAATAAATATTTTAACCGGATAAATAAATTGAAATAGATTGCATGTTATTGCCTCATGTTTTTCTAGATAGTGTGATATCTATGCTTTCTTTGATTATTTTTTCATTCTTTATGAAAATCGATAAAGAACGTAAATTTGGATTAATTGATAATTTTTTGGCTAAAGATAAAGAGGCATGTAAACGAATCTAGTTCTAGTTGTAATTCGATGTTAATCAAATTGGCATAGTAAGCATGTTTAATTATTTGTGATAGCTTACTAATTAGGTTTCCTAAATTTGGAACCTATGAATAATAAATCGGTTAATTCAAGATATATTAAAGAACTGATTATTAGATAATTCCTTAAAGGGTTCTGAGTTACCCTCTTGATTGTTAGAGGGCCAAGAGACCAATTAAATGTTGTGTTTGTTTTCCTTCTTTTTGTGCCTTGATGTGATCCTAGATGGCTATTGTGATATGAGGGGGAATGGAGGCTTTTGGTTATGGCAACAGATGACCCCTAGAGTGGAAAGATGCATCAGTTTATGCATGTGGGTGTCAATGATGACACCAGGGATGATGGAATGGAGTGGATGTGATTTTTGTATGCTTGGTAAATTTGATTGGTTGTTTATCTAATTTACATTTCCCCACTTCTCAAGGTAGCTGGTCTTACATACCCTTCTTATGAAAGAGGTGAAGGCACAAGGGGTATTCCATGTACTTTTTGTGTTTAGCTTCTCAAGGAAGGATGGGTATATGCTCTTTCTATAAGCGGCAAAGACTCAACGGGTAGTACATCTACTCACCGTGTTGACCCCCATGTGTTTAGTAGCATATAATGTTTTTATAGAATGCCTGGTAATGTGGGAAAGTATTTTTATAATGAATTAATGGTGTTAGCCCATGGGGATGGAGTTTCTAGAACATACTGATGAGGTTGTAATTTTTGAAGGAACAATTGACATTGGGTGTGATGCTAATAAAATTTAATGTGGAATTGTTCATTGTTAATTAATTTTTAAAGAATTAATTAACGTACACTAGAATTGATAAAGAGGGAATGATGTAATCTAATAAATCTCTTTAAATGGTTGTGTTCTTATAGGATACCTAGTCTTAGAAGTAACAGCCCAGAGTCTGAGAGACGTTAGCTGCAGTTGCGTATAATACTAGGTAATTCCCATAGTATGGTTTTAAGATATAATATATCATATCCTTTGTGTGTTTCTATATGCTACTCCACCCTATCAGTAAGGGATACTAACACCCCGGGGATTCTGAGCCCTGGGGGGTGTTTCCCCAAAATTTCAGTGGGAGGATGGATGGCTGACTACCCCATTTGGCCCTGCACTTTTTTCTTGGTAGTTACTAGTGCTGGAAGGAACATTAGTTAGTTTTCCCTATATATGTGTGTAGAGGGATATAATTTCTTGTGTTAATTCACACACATATATTCTGGATATAGTTTTCTATGTACTACTATTGGTGTAACGTGTATAAGTTGTGACGGCTTGAGGATCTTTACTTGGTGTATGGGCTATAATGGATTGAGGTATAATACCTGACGTATGAAACAAATTATGCGAGTTGTGGTGGCTCCAAGATACTACCTTGCTACATTAGTGTGTGGACGTGGTGGTTTTGTTGCACGAGGTGCATACTTTGGTGCTTCGCCCAGGTGTCTTCGGGAAAGCCTTTTTGGAGAGAGATGCCCATGATGTGCAATGTTGGGGAAAAGCAGCAAACCAGTGGGGAAGTAGTAGAGGGGTACCCTTGATATTCTTTATTATAAGATATATTCTTGTATGCATTACTTTTTGAGAGTAGCCATGGTGAGGTTGGAACTTAGTATACCTGTTTAGGTGATGAGTTAGTTTCACATGTTGTTCACTGTGATTTAGCATGCTTTCTTTACTTTTCACGAGAGGCTTCGGGGAGGATCCTACTGAGTATACTGTTATACTCACCCTATGTATATGTAAACTATTTTCAGGCCACATGGAGAAGGTTGGAGATCAAGTTGGTTTCTACTATCTTGGGGTTGTAGGAGCAGTTCAGGCTTGTGGTTTCTGCTGTTTTTACATTCTTTTGGGTACATTCATTTTTTCGCCTTCCAGTTTTAGTAATTTTGCATGGAATTACATACATGCACTTGGGTTTCTTTATATTTCGGGGGTCATTATCTCCATTTTCACATTGCCGAACCATGAGGGGTACACTTTGTGGGGAGGGGGTCATGACCGCAATCTTCTTATGTACGGTGCAAGTTTGTATTATTATCAGGTTAAGATACTTCTTCAATTCTTAAACATTTACTAATTTGATGAACACAATATTTTTTATTCCATCAAATTATTCATCCTCAGTTTCATGATCCATTGGTTCTATGGGATGTGATCAGTTTCTATTCTAATTCATCATTAACTGAGTATATTTCTTTTTCATGATAAAACTATTACACGGTTCTCTCAATGTCTCAACATCTATATTATTCTTCTCCTACTTATTTTATTTTCATAGTATATTTTCTTCAAATCTTAATCAAATTTTAATTATATATTAGATAAGGGAAATTAAACTTCAATTTTGGAAGGATATTCTCATATTTGAAGTCATTCAAATTTAGAGAAGGTCCTTCCTTCTATATTTCATCATTATGACTCAAGTGGTTTCCTTCCACAAATCTCAACAATATCCCCACTTTTAACCACCTTTGAAATCACCATCCAATGTTGTAGAGTATCAATCAATTATGACATAGCATTACCTTTTGTGGAATGGAATCCACCTCATCAACCTTACACAACATCACATTTAGTTAGATTCTATATTATTGAAATGAATCACAATGAGTTAGAATCTCATTGTGATATTTAATCCACTAAAGGACAACACATAATCACCATTTTCAATGACTTTTTTTCACAATAATCATTTTAATTTTTCCCTTTTATTTCTCAAAATTACACCTTATCCTTATTGTATTTTAATTTTGTATGATTCTTCATTAATGTTCCTTATGAACTCTGTTTATGAATAATACAAAATCATATCAATATGTTTCATTTTTTCCATAGTAAGGATTGAGTTATCTTATTATCCATAGTGTTCATTTGTACCTTAACAATATTGTACTATATTATGGCCCTTGTACCATATGAAGGGTCCCCCACAAAGTCACTTGGTACCTTAAGAAGTCATCAACATAGGGTCTCTATAACCCATGAGATCAGATCATTACCTTAAAATGTTTTCCTACAACAAACATATATGGGTCAGTTCCAACATTATGAATATATTTCCCTAACCTTAGGATCATCATGTATCACTACCACAAAACACCTCTTTAGCAGCGATAGAATTTATTATCACTTGAAAAATGAACTGATAAATTCAATCTTTATTATTGCTAAAATAAGTGCTGATAAAGGGAGCCCTTTATCAGTGCTTAAAAAACTGATAACAGTCACCCTTTATCTGTCTTTTCTTTTCACTTGGCAGCAGTATCACTAGATTCCATGGGAGCATAAGAATAATTTGAAGAAGGAAGTGAACCAATAAAGAGAAAAGGTAGAGGAAGACATTCAATAACATAATGGGCCATGGTATGCTTTTCTTATTGCAGATAAAACCTAACATTTAACAACACTTTAATTATAGCATTGATAAAGGGTACCATTTATCAGTGCTTTATTTTTTAACTGATTAAGGGTGCCCTTTATCAGCTCTTATATAGTGTTGATAAATGTCTTGAAAAAAATGAAAATGTAAACAAATAAAAATAAAAAAATTAACAATTTCAATAATTGAATAAATATTTTTAAAAATGAATAAATTAAATATACATATATATTAATTTTTAAAAATAATAAATAACATTTATTAAATATATAGATATGTAAAAAGAATAAAATAAAATAATTAAACAAACAAAAATTTAAATTGGGTAAATTATGAAAAATATTACACATTTTATTAATTAAATTATTATTGATAAAAATTTATAATTTTAATATTCATATATATGTAATACAAATATTAATAAACATTATATATTAAATATAGATTTATAAAATCATTAAATTGTAATAATTAAAAAAATAAAAAATAAAAATATTATAAAAATATTTAAAATTTTATTATTGAAAAATGATTAATAAAAATCAATAACTATAATATATATATATTATAAATAATAGTAAATAATATATATTAAGTATAAATATAAATAATATAAATAAAATTTTAATTAAAAACATATTAATGTCTTATTCATTTTTAACATTATATCATTTTTCAATTTAGCATATATTAAACATTGTGTGTTACATTTATTTCATGTACACAAAGAGAGAGAGAGATATGTATATATATTTATATGTAATTAATGCATTTATATATAAACACACACAAACACATATATATTTAAATTATATATATAAACCTATACACCTAATATTTATGTAAATTATTATAATTATAGTATATTTTATAATTTAATTCTAACATGATACATTTAATAAATTATGTTATTCCCCAGGGTGCATCTTAGATGGTAGCGGCCCTACGGGGTCTCGGTGTGATCTCGGGGTTGAGTCTCATTGAGTTTTTTCATGTTATTAGTGTATGGATTTTCTTTTATTTCTTCCCCTTCCCTGACCATTGATATATATAATATATTTATGTTTTCAATTGGTCAATTTTATTTATTTATTTTTAATACTACAGTTAGGGTATTTATTTTTAATATTCTTTTTTTTTTAATTTTATCATTTTCTATTATTTATTGATGTATATTTATTTAATATGTTTTATTATTTTTAATATGTATCCATCCACTTCAATATATATACATATATAGATATTTTTTAATAATTTATATTTATTTAATAAAACATATCCATTTTTTCAATATTTTTTAAGAGCACTCATTTTGAATTATTCAATTTCACTCATTTTTAAAACTCATGTATTTAAGATTATATATCCACTAATAATGTTAAAAATATATTTATAAATAAGTATATCTATAAATATATATTTACTAAATTTATAAATTTATAAATTTATAATTATTATAAATAAATAATTATTAGTTTTTAAATATGTATTTATATAATTATAAATAAATTATGATATTTATTTTAATAATCATAAAATTATAATCAATAATTATAATTATAATGCCCTTATCGGCACTAAACATTTATCATTGAAAAAATGCATATTTATGAGTTCTTTTTTGGAATTGATAAAGATCAATCTTTATCAGCCCTAAAACAATGTTGTTAAAAGAAATATTTATTAGAGCTAAAACATTAGCACTAAAAAATATCCCTTTTATCAGCGCTTAGCAATTTAAATATGATAAAATTGATCTTTGTGAGTGATTTTTTGAAAGCATTGTTAAAAGTGTTCGTTCTCTTTTTTAAAGATCCCTAACCATGACTTATTTACTCATGATTCTGAAGCTCTCATGGAACTCCTATGCTACTAGTGTGACTCCACTACATTCCCTCATATATATAAAGTCTTGAATCTAATGTATGTTATTTTCTACTTTTCCTCAATCGTTTTTTTATGTTTTGGGTTCTACATTTTTCATTTTTGCATTGTTCTTCACCATGATGAACCCTACATCTCATCTCCTCACTACTGAAATCAAACGAGTTGTTCTATTTCATATTTTTCCTCCATATGCAATGGTTTTGAAGAAGGAGGATATTTTCCTATGGTGAGGTTAGTAAACATATGTGTATCAGCCTGTATGGAAAAATAATATAGATTTTTCACTACACCCTACTGAAAAGGTACTATTGGTTTTATAGCATGATAAAATTCAGTTTATTTAAACAATTGAAGTGTTAACCCATTTATCAATTAATTTATCTATATTATTATCATTTACATGAGACTTTAGTGAACAGGAAGTGTGTTTGAAGTGATGTGTTGACCTGAATTGGGAATTATTTGGGGACAATAGGTAAAAAAATATTACAAAAATAGAATCAGGGTGAAACTAGGGATATTAGTATTGATTATATTAAAAAATAACTAACATTCTAGACATAATAATTAGTCCATAAAAATGTTTCGAGAGAATAATTATGTTTCATAATTTATTCTCCATATGATGTTTAGGTTGTTTTTTTTGTTTCCTTGACCTATCTTCTCGAGTCTCATGCCTCTTATTTAGGAGTTGATAGGTAGGAATCAGTAATAATATATGAAATTTCATGTTCTTATGTGTTATTACATAATTTTTTTCCACAATAAATTAAAAATTTATATTAATAGAAATATTAATAAGAAATAAATAGTTTATTCTTATTTACTTATTAGTGATGATTATGTTTATATAACTTATTAATGGATTGAGTTAATTTATTATCCCCTTTATCAATAAATTAGTTAGTTTTTTCATTATTATATTTAAAATAATGATTCTAACATATTTTAAATTATATATAAAGTATTAAAAGACTTATTAAAAAGGAAATGAATGAGAGATAGGGGAATGGGTTCACATTTAATATATATTATTTTATGCCTATTTCTGAATGATTATTATTTCTTAGAAGGAGAAAATTATGTGAATCTCTACATTATTATAGAATATGTCACTACTCTAACCCCTAGATCTTCATAGGAAAGAGCCAATGAACATCCTCTGTATGCAAGAACTTATATTGATCTTCATGTCCTAGAGGTAATTATAGATCTACTTCAAGATTTGTGGTGTAATTTCCAATGATCAAAAGTATCTATGGTTTCTCTAAGATTTTATGGTAATATATCATAATAATAAATTTAGGATTGCACTGAATAGATTAATTTCTTTTATAAGAATAAAAAAATTATATATAAACATTGATCATGCATTGAAAAATTCACCCTTTAAAGGGATGTAAATTATTGGAGGGATCTTATGGTGGATTAAAAAAATATCCAAAATTAGAAGATGAGGAATATGGGAGTAGAAAAAAGTGATATAGAATGTAGGTGGGGTGATATTTATTTTCTCAAGACCATTAGAGTGGTGTTATTCCAATTCCTCTTTAATTGAGGAGACTTTTTGAGTGATTTCATCAGTGTAGGTTCCTAGGACACTTTAATCATTATTTCCTCTTTTATGTGAAACATTTCTTTAGATGTAGTTAGTTGGGGAACCTCTAATGGTCCTAATATATTCCTTATATGTAGGGTCATTAGATAAGTCTGGTAGAATATTTATGGCTGATTATACTAAGGATGATGCTGGATAGGGTTCTTTTATAGTGATAAGTAAAATCCTAGTATATAGTACTCTTGTTGATGGTCTTAAGCCACAAAATATTCTTCTTATTTATTTATGAGTGTATTATATTTCATCAAAGATTGGGATTTGAAATTATTAATATAGTTGTTAAAATCACTATTCTCTGTATGTAAACATATGGAAAAAGAGTAACCTTTGTCAATTTTATACAATAGTGATGGGAACAAGTGGTTATATCTTTCTGAATTGAAAGTGAAAGTTTCCTCTAAGTTAAGGAGTATTGATACACCCAGATAAGATGAATGTAATATATTTTATATTTCTAAATTGAGATATTATATTAGGGATATATATTCATTTTAATGATTTTTATATCATTATTATGATATATTTTGATTTTATTTTTAAAAATATACCACTGCGAATTGCATCTCAATCCACTGTTGTGAAAGAAGAATATGACACATAATAGTCATTAACAACATTAATAACATTTCATAAAAAAGACCATCGACTTCACAAATAAGGTTGTGTAAATATGGATTTATTTTGGTACGTCAGATATACAATACAATACACTCCATGCATAAAAATCCACAATTGCATGCATCGTGCATGGAAATTGTTACTATCTTGAAAAAAGATATAATAATTCAATACTACATGAAAAAAACCTTCACTACCCTTATTTAATCCATCTTTAGAAGCTTGATTGACTTCAAAATCATGATTATGGATTGGAATCCCTCTTTCAGATTATACTTCCTCTCATTTTTGTGGTTCTAATGTTCCTTGATGACATACCTCCCACTCAGTTTGTATTCATTAATCTTCATCAAAGTCACTTCCAGGAAATTAAATACCGCATATCAAAACTTATTCCTCAACTCTTTTAGCCAGTTATCCTTCTCATTTACTTCTTCCCGAGAACATAAAAATGACACTAAAAAATAAATAAAAACATAATTAATGATTTTTTTTGTTTTTTGATATGCATTTTCTTACTTGACTCACTCATTTACTTTTGACAACACTGAATCCTCTTCATTTTCATGATATTTAAAAAAAATAATTAAAATTTCATTTAAATTATTTTTGAACCTCAGTGTAAACTCTAATTTCATCTCCCAAATAGTTATTATTGCATTTTGTAGCTTGAGACTCATCCCCCATATATTCTATGTTGTAGGAACTACTTTGAGTAGAAGTAATCCAAAATGATAACCAGTACACAGTATGAGATGACTTTGGGTTAGTGTAGTTCAAGAAACATAGGGGGATATCCACAAAATATTAGAGATAAATATCAATCAACAAAATACAATAATAAATATTCGGAAGGTATGTCATCGATGAAATTTGGAACCAAAATGATGGGATGAAGTATAGTTTAAAATAGGGAGTCCAATACATCATCAATATATGGAAGACAACCTTGAATTTGAGGATAAATTAAATAAGGGTAGTGAAAATTATTTGTACTGTATTATTGAGTATTATATCTCTATTCAAGAAAATAACAATTTTCATGAAAGATGCATGAAATTATAGACATTTATTCATGGACTATTTTGTATTATTGTTATTGACAAAAATTAAATGTTTGACTACTCATACGGACAATGTATTCTGAACATGATGATGTTTCCAATCCCAAGGATTAACATACTATTGATGTTAATACTATAGAATTATTATGGTATCAATGACATGTTGATGAATAAACAACAATGACTTAGCATCATCGTTTTTGAATGAAATTATCAAGGTAATAAGTTAGGGTATAAAATTTGAGGTTTGTTGGAATCAATACGACCAACCTATTGACCCCAACGAGTCAAAATTAATTAGTTTTTTAAAGTTATAATGAGGATAAATGTTCTTATTGATATTGAATCATGGAACTAAGTCCAACCTATAACGAAGAAAATACTTTGAAAATATATAATGATAATGGTACAATATACTTTCTCTTTTTTAGTGAAAAATTATATAATGAATTATTGATTTAATTTTCCTTATTAATTGAATAATTTATTTATTTTAAAATATTTACATAAGAAATTTATCTTATTAGAAACTAGAAAAGACCATAGATCCTTACAGACTCTTCTAAGGAAGTTATATCTTAGAGATGCTGAGGGGAAAATAAGGCCCCACTGACCACTTAGTTATGCACACATTATAAAGCAGAAAACATGGATATATTTCATTAACCATTGCAATGAGAAATAATTTTAGGTGCATTGAAGAATGTAATATGTTATTTGAAATTATTTATTTTATCAAAATTGATTCAAAAAATTTAATTTAGGGATAAAAGAGTACTTAAAATAAACAGCATGCATCAAATCCAACGTACCCCAATCACAATGGAAGGATGGGGTACACTTCATTAGAGATGAAATTGGTATGTATTTTAAATCATCAATAAAATTTTAATTATGTGATATGAAACAAAATATGTTGGGTTTTATATTCCTATTGAAGAATCAAAATCCGAATCCACTTCCATCCCAAGTCATGTGATATGGAAGGTGGATCATGTAAATAAGGAGGGTAAATTAGTTGATAAAAACAAAAGAAAACAGTATGGGAAAGATGTGTAAATATGAAATAATTATAAATCGTAATGATTTATAACATTATTACATAAAAATATATATTTATTTTCATATTTTTTATAATGTTTATAGACAACAATTGACAATGATTGTACCATAAGAAAGGTTACTTTAAGTAGCTTTGAAGCCGCCTGAACCATATGGTCTCATTAGAGGATTAGGTTTTGGAGTCTCTCCTCGAACATATTTTGAGAATATAAAACCACAGGAAGATACATATAATATAATGAGAAGATTTAAATCATAAATAGACATACTTCAATATATTATTTTACAGTCTGGATTGACAGACCAATGTATAAGAAAGGATCCATGTGAACCGGTAGTGGAGAAAAGATACGTACATGATCCAAATTATCCCACTAGTTTTGAAGAAAGTACTTCCCACAACCATATATATTACTTGGTATAATAAATTTTTTTATGACTCATTATCCTAAATGTGAATCAAACAACTTTTTATACCTTTATATTACTAAAAATCTATCGGGTACAGTTGTATATGATTTGTATCTTTCAACAACCACATACCACTCTGTTGTGATGGGTACAATGTATAATATCATGGGAGACTATATAAGCAATTAACCCCTCCAAAATGATCACATTATAGAGGGTATTAATTTAGCTTATGATCCCACTATTGAGTTTCGTATTCCACTTGATGGTTCAGATATTACAATGGCCAAAACTGTTATTGGAGCTTCCATAACATGGGAATCTAATCTTATAAAGATATAAGAGGTATATATTTAACAAAATTATTCATATAAAACCATGTAACAGTTTATGATAACATTTATAAAGTGAGGAATGTTATTACTGATGAATAAAAAAGTGGAGAAATAGAATGTAGAATCATAAAAATCTACTGATTCGATCAAGAAAAAAAAACAACCTTCCAAGAGTACCTTCTCCCCAATACTTCTAGAGAGACATTTACTATCATTAAAACATCATGTAGAGACCAAATTTAAAGATAAACCTATGTAATACATTGAATATGAAGAATAAATATATGGATTTTTCATGATAGGTTTAATTGGTCTCAAGAGACTAAATAAGATTCTCATGCATGAATGGCTGGGAATATCAGTTGTGAATACATACATAAGGTTTATTTTCATAATATGTCTGTCCAAATAGTGATCTAAAATGTTTATTAAAGTGAATAATTATTCATATTTTATTCAGGTGTTTATATCACAACTACATAAAGGTATGATCTTGTGAAACATGAATTGGATTCCTTAATCCCATTACGATTTCTACTCCAGAACATACTATTGAGAATAATGAAATTGAGAAGAAAAAGGATCAGTTACCTCAATCATTTAATAAAAATGAATTATAAGAAAAAATATTTTTTATTCCTATAATGAAAAGTTAAAACTCTAAAATATAATCACAAAAAATATATTTTAAATTTTTGAGTTACATAATTGTTTTTGTTTTCGTAGGGCACACTGGATACTAATAATAGTCAATTAGGGAACCCCAAATATTTAATTTTTGGATCCAATGCTTCGATAAGAAACCATCTGACCACACATGATGTGTACTGTGAATATGAAATAAATGAAATTCAACATTTTATAGATAAAAATTGAATTATATGTCTAGT
Source organism: Viscum album (assembly GCA_963277665.1). Lineage (NCBI taxonomy): Eukaryota > Viridiplantae > Streptophyta > Magnoliopsida > Santalales > Viscaceae > Viscum > Viscum album. The sequence continues at coordinate 650,844,982 of OY728151.1, read as the reverse complement.
ATGTGTTTCAACATGAATTTTTTTATGATAGAACGGTCTCCTAATAAAGGCTAGATCGTGGATTGAAGTCATTGTCAGATGTGGTAAGGCTCGTGAATTACTGAAAATAGAACAAATAGGGTATATATAGAAATATTTAACAATAAAAACATTTCAAATCTATTAAATTATATTGGTTAATGTTTCTACAAGGTTTGAAACAAGATAATGCCATCGATTATGGATATTATGTTTTAATATTTATGATAGAAATTATAAATAATGAAAATACTAGCATCCCCCAGTAGGTAAATTTTTAAGGTAAATAAAATTTCATTAAATATATTTCATAAACATTTGTTTGTTTAAATTTTCATGTAATATCAATATTTTTGATAACCTAGTTTCTTAAAAGAAGAAGTAAAAAAATTTAGCGATGAGTGGGAAGCATACATTTTGTCAAAATGTATGCTGATAACAGATTTAGGTGATTGCCTACTATGTTTGTTATCAAGTATGAGTTATGACCTTTGAAATATTTTTTTTGCGTGAATCATTAATATCAGAATGATTTTATATTAAATTTTTTATATCTTTATCAAAGAGAAGAATAATGGACGAAATCAATTTGTTTAGAATCGCTAGCTTGGAAATAATACAATTGTTGGGAAATTGTGGAGGCGGAGGTGGAGGTGGAGGCGAATGTGGAGGCAAATGAAGAGGCAGAGACAGAGGAAGATGTTGAGTCGGAGGTAGAGTTAGAGACAAATACCAATGTGGTGTAGGAGTCAGAGATGAAGACTGTGGTGGAGAATGAGGGGGAGGTGGATAAGAAGTTATGTCTTGCAAACAATAAAATTATTGGGCAGTGAACCAGAATGAGGATCATACCATGATTTTGTCTGAGAGTAGTTGTTTAAAAGATCACACAACACTTGTAACTTAAGATAAGACTTATTTTGAAAGTGTTTTATAATTAATTTTTGATGAGTACGAATCAGTCTCATGTAAAATCCACATATGATGCCACATGTATGGCTCAATGTGTGTGTTTCCTGTTTAAAATGATATTTTAGTGAAAAACACTTATTGTATATTCAAAACTGAGGAAACACATTCTTATTGTTTTCATAATTTAGGAAAATAATTCATTAGTAATTTGGGATGTGTAGGAATCAGATGCACCACAATTTGATGCATGATGTGACTTGTTTGACTCCAAAATGTGCCTTTTTATTCATTAATGACATTAATTTTAATGAAAAAAAATGACATACTAAAAAATGAGAAAAAGAATTTAGATTGATTTTTTCACTTTAGGAAAATGATATTTATGTCATTTTCATGGATGGGAATCATTCACACCTCAATCTAATGCACAGTGTGACTAGTATGGTGTCAAAGTGTCTATTATCAGTTTAAATTTGACATTTTAATACAAAAATGTTCTACTCACTGAAAACCGATAAAATGTGCTCTAATTTTCATGATAAGTTGGTGAAATGATTAATAATTCATTTACGATGTGTATGAATTAGTCACATGTCAAACCTACACACAATTCCACCAGTATGTCTCAAAGTGCATGTTTTAAGTTTAAAATGGCATTTTAGTAAAAAACACTAATGGCATACTCAGAAATACGGAAACACGTTACGATTGTTTTGATACATCAGGAAAACAATCCATGAGTCATTTGAGATGTGTATCAATCAAACGCATCTCAATATAATGCACGGTGTAACTTGTATGACTCCAACTAGGTCTTTTTATTCAAAATTAACATTAATTTTTGTGAAAGAACAACTAACATACTCAAAACCAAGGAACCAAATTCTAATTGTTTCCTTACCTTAGAAAAATTATACATATGTCATTTTTTATTTTTAGAAATCAACCTCATCTCAATCCGATGCATGGTGTTACTTTTATAGTGTCAAATTTTATGCTATCTGTTTAAAATTAACATTTCAATACCAAAATGTGCCACTCATTAAATCCAAGAAAATTCACTCAGATTGTCTTAATAATTTGGTAAATTGATTTTTAATTCATTTTTGATGTGTATGAAAAAGGTTCATGTAAAACTAACACACCATTCCACTTGTATAGCTCTAAGTTCAGGTTTCCAGTTTAAAATGACATTTTAGTAAAAAAACAAAACTGTCATACTAATAATAGAGAAAATACATTCTGATTGTTTCGATACATTATTAAAATAATCCATGAGTCATTTGAAAAGTGTACCAATCATCCTCACCTCAATATGTCGCATCATGCGATCGACGTGACTCCAAATGCATCTTTTTATTCAAAATTGACATTAATTTTAGTGAAAAAACAATCGACATACTCAGAACCAAGAAAAAACATTTGTATTTTCTAATAAATTATTAAAAAAATCCATATGTATTTTTTGACATTTAGATATCATCCTCACCTCAGTCCGACACATATTGTGACTTTTATGGGGTCAAAGTGTCCGTTATTAGTTTAAAATTGACATTTTAAAAAAAATCACCAATCACAGAAAACCAAGAAAATGTGAATATATTTTCTTGATAATTTGGGATAATGATTCATAATTAATTTGAGTGCTGTATAAATCAGTCTCATATAAAACCCGCCCACGATGTCACCTATATGGCTCAAAGTTCATTTTTCTTTTTTAAAACGACATTTTAGTGAAAATAAACAACTGACTTACTCAAAACTGAGGAAACAAATTTAATTATTTTGATACCTTCTTAAAAATCTCCATTTGTCATTTGTGACATATAGGAATTATACTCACCTCAATCTAACACACGGTGTCATCTGTATGACTCCAAGTGCGTATTTTTATTCAAAATTGGCATTAATTTTAGTGGAAAAAATCTGACATACTTAAAAACTAAGAAAAAAACCATATTGTTATGGTACATTTGGAAAATTACCCATATGTCATTTTTGACATGTAGAAATAATCCACACCTCAATCCAATGCACGGTATGATTGGTATGGTGTCAAAGTTTCTATTATCAGTTTAAAATTGACATTTTAATACAAACAAGTGCTACTCAATGATAACCAAGAAAACACACCCAAATTATCTTGATAATTTGGGATAATGATTAATAATTCAGTTGTGAATTGTATGAATCATTATCATGTCAAACCCACACATGATTCCACTTGTATGGCTCAAAGTGCATGTTTCTAGTTTAAAATGTCATTTTAGTGAAAAAACAACTCACTTACTCAAAACCAATTAAACACATAATGATTGTTTTGATACTTTTGGAAAACGATCCATATGTCATTTTCCATGTGTAGTAATCATCTTCACCTCAATTAAATGCATGTTGTGATCGTTATGACTCTATGTACATCTTTTTATTCAAAATTAAAATTAATTTTAGAAAAAAACATCTAACATGCTCTAAACTGAGCGAACACATTCAGAATGTTTTGGTACTTTAGGAAAATGATATATATGTCATTTTTTATGTATAGGAATCTTCCTCACATCAAACTAATGAATGGTGTGACTAGTACGACTCCAAGTGCGCTTTTTTAAAATTGACATTAATTTTTAACAAAAAAAACTAACATAATCAAAACCAAGAAAACACATTCTAATTATTTTGATACTTTAGGAAAATGATCCATAAGATATTTCTGACATGTAGGAATCATTGAAACTGCAATTTGTATCTCTGTGTGACTGGTATAACTCAAAGTGTGCCTTTTTATTCAAAATTTACATTAATTTTAGTGAAAAACAACTAAAATACTCTAAAAGTGCTTTCTATTGCTTGTATATGTGTTATAAATTTTATTTCTATTAAATTCAGTATTTGTATCTTTTTTTGGTAACATCTATTGGTGTTTTGTGGGATTTAGTATTTTGTTACAACACACGACACCTATTTATAGTGTTAAAGTGCGATGTAGTTTCACACTATAGTTTTCACCTTTATCAGTGCTACTAAATGCAGTGGTAAAGAGATCCTTTACCAGTGATTTTTAAAGTGCTGATAAATGTTATCATTATGAGTGCTTATAAAAGTTCAGATGAAGGCTATATTTGTCAGTTCTTTTTAAACTAACATTAAATATACCTTTATATGAACTTATAAAGATCTAATAATGGGGCGTTTTATAATCACTGATAAATTGTACTTTTATTAGTTCTTTTTAAAGGGATGATAAAGGATTATTTATCATCCCTTTTAAAAGTGGTGATAAAGAAAATCTCTATCAGTTTTAAATAAAATCACTAATTAATGGTATCTTTTATCAATGCTTTTAAAAGCACTGATAAAATTATTATTTATCAACGCTTTTATTTGTGCCGATAAAGCTTCCCCTTATTAGTGATTTTCTAGAGCTAATAAAAGTTTTGACCGTTTAACCACACTGTGGTAGTCAACATTTTTTATGAAATGTGAAAGTTCGATTCTAGCAATGTAAAAGGTGTTTTTTTGTAGTAGTTTATCAACCATATCAGTAGCGTGAATCAGCCTTATGTGTGGTCTATCTTAACCTTACAAAATCCGGACATTACTTAAATATTAGTAGGACATCTTCGACTCACATCATGGGATTCTCAGTAACTTTAAGCCATCCTCAAACCAAATATAGAGGACCTCCTAACACACAAACAAATGTACTTGTGTGGTTATTCATGAATTCACTACAAAAAATTGTGGTTAGTTGTATTTTTAGAGGCGATTCTCAAAAGCGCCATTAAATTTCTAGTTTTTATTTCTTTAGTCGTGGTTTTAAAACACTGCCTATAATTCATGATGTCATTTGCATGCAGTTCATTTCCCATTAGTTTAAAGACCCCTTAAATATTTAACAATGATATTTTATTTTTAATTCTTTTAAAAACATTATTTTTAATGTATAGTTATCTATTTTGTTATTTTTTAATTATTTTTTGTTTTTAATTATTATTATATTTGGTATTATGAATTATTTACTAATTATTATAAATATTTAGCAATTTTTATTTAAATTATAAATAAATATGTAGGGGTAATTATTAATTATTAATTATTAATTATTAATTATTAATTATTCATTATTAATTGTAAATTGTTAGTTATTAATGTATAGTTATTGTTAATTGTTATATATATATATATATATTTATACATATTTATATATGTTATGTGGGTATATATATAGATAATTATATATATATATAAATATTCATATTTATTTATATATTTTTATCTTATACATTTTATAAATTATATAATTTATTATTTATAATTTATAATTTATTATGTTTAATAAAAAATAATTATTAATTATTAGTTATTATTATATATATATTTCTATTTTTATATATATTTAAGTATATTTATATATATTATTTGGATATTTATCTGTATAATTATATGTGTGTGTGTGTGTATATATACGTTTGTATATAATTATATTCAATTCTGTATATATGTGTGTACTTATATATATATATGAAAATTTATTTATAGTTATATATATAGATAGATATTTATATGTATTTATGTGTATTTATGTATATTTATCTATATTTATCTATATATATATTTGTATACAGTTATATATATTATGTGGTATATATATATATCTTCATGTGTCTGTGTATTTATGTATCATTATATGTGTTTATATTTATATTTATATTTATATTTATCTATAATTATCTTTAATTATATATGTATAAATATGTTTCTGTATTTATATATATTTATGTATATATATATATTTATGAATATTCATATGTATTTATATTTTTTTACATTTATATAGATATACTGTTATATGCATATATATATTTTTGTCTATTTATTTTTCATTATATATAATATCATTTTTAAATATATATATTTATATGTGTGTGTGTGTGTGTGTGTCTGTGTGTGTTTATATTTATTTATGATAATCTATAAATATATATGTATATTTTTATATGGGGAATTCCAATATTGAACTACTTGTTTTGAGTGGACAGTTTTTACTCTGATTGACCCTTTTGTTTTGTATGCTTTCATTTTATTAATAAAGTAGGGGTCATGGATTTGGTCTACAAGTCCACGACTGATCCTTTGGGAGTATATATATTATGTGGATATATATATATATATACTATTACATTTAACAATATATATAGACACACACACACACCCAATAATATGTATTTACATATATTTATGTAAATTTATTTATATTAATATATATTTAATGATATTGATATCTATTTTTGAATATTTATATAAACTAATATATATTATGTGGATATATATATATATACATATATTTATATGTAATTAATAATATATATATATATTAATTTTTAAATTATGAATAAATATATGTACACATATGTATGAATTTACATGTGTATATATATATGTGTGTATTAAAATATATTTACGTACTGCATTAAGGTCTTGGTTGAGTGGTAAATCCTATTTAAAATAACCAAGATGCCAGAGGTTCAAATATCAGCCTGCACAAATATATGCTTGATTTTATAGGGTATGTCCGGTGGATCTGGACATGGTGGGCCTATGCTAGGGTGGGTTCAATATAATAAATAACTTAATAATAAATAATAAATGAGTAATAAGAATAAAAAAATTAAAAAAACCAAAACTGAACAAACCACCAATAAATAAAACATTTCATGAAAAGATTTTCGACACGTAAATACACATCACTTTTAAAAATTGCCTCACATAATTTAGTGGTGTTTTATACCATTACAAACCCTTTTTTCTTATAGTGATTATTCTTTATTCCATCAACCAACATCTCTTTATTAACATCATCAAATATTTATCTTCTAAACACTAGCAGTTTTCCATTTACATCCATCAAATGTGGTAGATGACGCATCAATATAATTTTTGATTATATTTTATATGAAGATCAATACACCAATAATAATAACATGTATGGGTTGTTACTTGAATCTATATATCCAAGATAGTCAAGAAATAACAACTATCTCATTTACATATTTGATTTGGGTATTATATTTTCCATATCAATTTCCAAATATGTTGGTATAAACTTATCCATCATACCTCGTACACTACACAAATATTATAAGATTAATATTTATATAAATAACATCACAACATGACAACAAATAAAATCAACACAAGGGTCACCAATCTCCAACATCATATTTGATGAAAGTATCATAAAATTCATTTCAAATAATTATGTGTTATTATTATCTCTATTTTATCTACCGCTTCTTGGAAATAAGTTTAAAGGCCATGTAGTGTATGATCCTCACTCATCTTGCACCTTACTCATCATGATAAATAAGGGTTAAAATTAACATATTATCTTCCCCTTCTTTAGATCTGAATTACATGTACCTAAGTAAGAAGACATCTTATATCCATTCTTAGTCTACCTAGGAAAACCATGTATCAAAAAAAGATTGAATAAGCCTAATCAACAAGGCTATCCTTTAGTATATTCATCATGTAATAATACTTTCAATTTCTCATTTTGGGGTAATTTCTAAAAAAAATAGGATGAAATGTTTATCTTTTACACGTCTCAATAAACACATAAAAAAGAGTAGTAAAATGCATATTAATTTCACCCTTATCATAACAAAAAAATCCACGAGCATTCCCCCTTTGAAATTGTATTCGTCATAATCAAAGAAGTGGCTGAATGTTAGATCATAATACCTAAATCTTGAATTGATATTCAACTATTCATAATTCCATATTTAATGTAGAATGAAATTTTTGACACCACTTATTTGCATTGTCTTCCACTCAACGGATGCACTCATTTCAAATTCTCATCATGGTTAATTTTCATCTAAATAACTCCATTATATACTCTTCTTTTTTTCTAAAAAATAAATACAACCACATCAAACTCCACCATAAAATATTTCCTTCAATTCAATAAATTTTAGTATGAAAAAAGAAATAATGAGTGGGTCTCCCTATATCCATTGAAAAAGCATCAATTCATATTTCCATCATAACCAAGGCCTTTTATTTTATAACAAATATATTCGTTTCATTTAATGTATTTGAATATCTAATAATATTTTCGAGACAAGGTACTGAGATGACACGTGATTATGATTCCCGACGATATTGAAATTAATTTTTGAAATATATTAAATATATTAAATTACACTTCTATGTATTTTTTTCTGAAGAATCACAATAACTCTCAAAAAAGGACTTAGAATATATATCTAAGGCAACTATTGAGTTTTGAGTCTGAATTATGCCCTATATGAGACATAATCTTTTTCGACATCGGGCGTTCATGAAAAATTCATCATGGGCATAAATAATAAATAAATTAATTAATTTTTAATTTGATTCTATAAAAACCTAATAAACTCATATATAAACATGGTTATAAATTTTTTTTCAGGTTGGACTCATAACCATGGAATTTTATGGAGGATCTTGGGGAGGATATTTCCAAGACGAACATCGACGAATCAAGATTTCGCGCCCGGTGTGCCAACAGAAATCAAGGATCTCACTAATGACAATTATGTAGATTCATTCTTTATCAGCAATCGATCCATATCCAGGAAGGATGTTATTTTATTTGGATATATCCTTTATTTAGTTTTCTTATGATGAACAATAATTGATTGAATAATGAATTCATTTGCAGATCTAGCATATTGCGGGTTTGTGTTAGATTTTTTTGTGATAGGGGGTTATTATTAGTGATTATTTATAACTCTTAATTCTTTTTTACCACAAAAACATGTGGCCAACATGAACATTTCCCAAGGTCTTTTCCTCATGTTTTTGTTTCATGCATTTATTACCGCGTTCTTTTTTAATTCATCACTGAAATTCACTTTGGTCGGGGCTTCAAAAAAACCCAGTAATAAATCAGTGTCCACCCATTTCTTGGTGAAATATATTGATACCAAAGATTCAAGTTTATATTAACAATGGGATCAATCTATAATGATATATTGGGACTGAATAAGTTTTCTTCATGTTTTTTTTGATGTGTAGAGGTCAGAATACATAACATATGGTTTTCCCATGAAAATCGGATGCCCATATTTCGACAAGAAAAAATGGAATGGCTTGAATGGACAATAACCATGCTTTTTGGCATAATTAACGACTAGTTCAGAAGTTGGATGAGTGTATGGAGTTGTGTGAAATGAATCAATGGGTTCTAGAAAATTTCTATATACATGGTCTGTAATATGGGAATATATGTTGTGTAGGAACCTAGTTGTGGTTCTAGGGTTTCCACAAAAAGTGATTAGTATCACACGGTGTGTGACACATGTCAGACAATGTGTGATATTACCAGGAAACTTAGTATGTTATCTGGATTTACACATCTAGGAACATATCTAGGACAAGAGTACACAGGAAGATATTTTTACTTAGACACAACCATGTACACAGGCACAACCAGGTGTACATGGGCACAAACATGGGCCATGATACATGAGTGGACCTGGTTCCAAAGAGACACATTATGAACATATAGTACATTCCATGTAATTCTTCAAGTATGGATTAGATACCTTGTTCCCTTCATCATTGATAAGTTTCATTAGGTCGTGTTCCCTTGATCATTTCCCTGATGGTTTATTAGGGAATTGCATCCTATGTATAGGATGGTGATATCCTTTGAAGAATTTCAATCTCAGAAAGAGTTATTGGAATTCCTCTATAAGGCCCGGAATGAGATCCTATATCAACATCATTGTCCATAGGCAGGGTTCTCGTTATTTTCATGACTAACACTACACAACTGTTGATCCCCTACTTATTAGGTTAATACAGATTTGGATGTTGGTATATCCCATTTCCATAGGTGTAATCCTCATCTGTTAATTGATCTCTTTCTACTTCTAGTGCATACTCTTTATTGTTTTTTTGTCATTATATTTCTTGAAATCATTCAATTTATTATGATCAATGATATTTTTCACCCTTCATAATTATTTAGACATTATGGTTTTTCTTCATGGCCATATTTTCAAATCCCAAAAATGTTTTCTTATTTTCAAACCTAGTATGTGTTATCCCATATGACCATTGTATTTTAGTTTTTCTCTTTTCTAGAGAAAGATTTATTAACACTTTTTATGATGTGGGATTTCATCAAAGGTATTTAAAAATTTCAACCATGGATTATTGATATCGAGTTAAAAATTTTGATGATGAAATTACTTAAGGAGGGGGATAATGTAATATCCTAATATTTTAAATAGACATTATATTTGATAACATGTATGAAAAGCAACACTGAAAATAAACTAACAACAAAATAATTATTATTAAATATGACTGTTATAACCTATCCATTGAATTGGATGATGGGAATAAGATTAAATAATTTTTTAAATTTATATATGTATATAGATTAAAATCAATACAAATTTATTTATTAATTCTTATGAAATAAGCAATCATTTTTAGTAAATCAATTTTATTCTTCAAGGATAAGTTTTCATCAAATATGTCTTATATTGAGAAAATAAAATTATTAAATTTGGAAAATTTTAGAAATTTTATTTGATGAAATAAATATAATCTTTGAAATCATAATCAAAATATTTTCTTTGGGTGAATTTTTTTTATTTTTCTAAATAGATTTATTATTCAGGGAATAGTGAAAATACAAATTTATATTAAAAACAATATTTTCGTTAAAATTATTTACAAATTCAAGTTATATTTTCAGTTAGATTTAAAATTTAATTATTTAATTTTGATTTAAAATATTCCATTATAGTTTTTCAAATGAATTTAATTCTTGAATTTAGTATAAAAGCATTTTATTTTTAAAAAGGACATTTTTCTGAAAAAGGGTTTTTCATCACATTTTAATCGATTGATTTTAAATTTAAATAAAAAAATTCATTTAAATGAATTTAAAAAACATATTATATATTTGGAATCATGGGGTTAATTTTTTTAAAAAAATTCCCCTTTTATTTTTGTTCAATATGAATAGTAACCATAGTAATTTTGGTTACCAATGTAAATGGTAAATCGAGTAATTTAGGGTTAAAAATAATATGACAAGGACTAAAAAATGACTCTAAAAATTGAATTCATTTTATTATATGATTTAACATCATCAATAATAATCCAATATTCAGTTATATGTCTTATTATTTCCACATGGGTGTGATTATAACCTTTATAATATTTTATGTAATGAAAAGTTGAAAAATGTCACACTCTTATTTCTAACAAATATAATATTCCCAACATGGGGATAAACGCGAGATATTTTTGGTTATAAGTATTAATTTTAATGATAAATGATTTATATTCATCATGATAATTTATTTTTATCTTTTATTGAATAAATAATTACCTTAAATGCTTTCACAATGGCGATTCTACAATTATACAATTAGTGAAGAAATAAGATAAATGATATTAAAATTATTAAAAGTAATATTATTTGAGATAATTAATTGGATACATGAATTTTATATATGATTATAATATGTTAGTTATGTAATAATATATATATTTTTTGAATTCCATTTGTTGTCTTGATGTAATTAAATCCAAAGTAACGAATAGTTCTAAAATTGACAATAAGGATATTTTATAATAAATAATATTTTATTAAATGATATAAAATTTATAAAAATTTTAGATTCATAAAAATGATAATTATAATTTTTATAATATAAAAACAAGTCCATTTATGGGATTTTTACCATTTATATAACTATAATGAAATTCAAAGAGTAAAAATGTTTGTTGTCATGATATGTTTAGAAATGCAAAACCGAGGGTTAAACCAAAGGATAAGGATAAAAAAATATTCAAATAATATAAAAATTTAATTAGATGATATTATTTAGAATAATAATCATATTATATTAGGATATTATCAATTTTTATTCATTTTGGAATCAATATTAATTTATATTAATTTAATATTCTTTGAAATTACGAGAGTACCCCTCCCTCTCTTATAAAAGGGAATATATTCTTCACTTTACATCAAAATTAAAAACCCATTTTTTCATAAAATATATTATGATATTTATACCTAAAATACATACCAACATTCTAGAGGCCTTATTTATAGAATAATACTGACCTTAGTGGTCTTGAGGTGTTAATTAAAGGAGATTGTTTGAAGAAGAGGTATCGTTCTTAAACGAGTATTTCAATTTTATTTCCTATTATGTATCCTTAAAATATAAATTAAACATAATTAAATAATAAAATAAGTATATTTCTTATATTTATATGTTATTAGGTTAAATTCATAACCAATATCCATCTCTAACCTCTATCAATTGGGAAAGGAATACATTGTTCGTGTGTACGATAAACAACCACCACACACGTTTTCCATCAACGTCTCTTGCAGCTAGTTAAAATTATGGAATTAATGTTTATAAATGATATTAATGATATATTTATCATTATAAAAAGATATTATATCATTTAATTTCTTACATTTTCATTCATTGAAAAATGATAACATTGGTCGTGTGTATGTGTGAACTATAACCTCCACGAAGCGATGTGATTCATTTTTCATCACCATATCACATCGATGATATATATAAGTAAATTTAAATAATTAATATTATATTTATTATATTATTATATTTTTTTAAAATATAAAATAATACTTACCTTCTTTTCATAATGAATATTGAAAAATGGAAACATTACTCATGCGTACGTACAACCTACCGTCTCCATGATTGTAACATAGTTCAATTTTCATAAACATATTTCATGAATGGTTTTAAAATTTTAATTTATTTATAAAAAATATAATTATTTCATGATTTTTATTCATTATATGTTTTAATAATGAACACTTGGAGGTAATTCAACCTATATAGGTCATTTTGAACTTATGAACCGAATGTCCTCAAAACAACAGACATAGACTTAACTGATTTGGTAATTACCTATAGAATTAAGAAAAATGGAATAAATGGTTTATGGATAAGAGATTAAAAATATAAAATTTTCCAAATAAATAAAATAATTGATATGATTTTATTATACCCGATTTAAATTACTTATATGGAATGTCTGGACTCGAGCTAAGGGATTTCCTCTCAATATCTTTTCATTGAGGTATATTTTTTTATTATACACCTAATTTCATTAATATGTAGAATATAATTCCATTTTACAAGTTATATCACGAGTCCTTAAAATTCATGATGTTTTTTGTTGTAATTTTATTTATTTTATCTAAGAAGATTTTACTTGAAAGATACAAAGTGGTAAAGGATTTCTTAACTCAATTTTATTACATAGAGTTATAACATATTTTTTATTGAAATTGTTCTCACATGATTATGGGTGAATTGATCTCCAGATCTTTTTTTCTATATTAATATGATTTTTTGTATTTAAATTTATAACATATAATCTCTCTAATGATTAATTATCAATTCAATGATATGATCTTTTTAATGTTTCTTCGTCTCAAATTCCCTTTCCTTAGGATACATGGTTGTAATGTGCATCTATATTCTTTAATGATGTGTATATATTACCCTTTTGACATAATATATCATTAATATCCATATATTCATGATATTTAAATTTTTATTTGATGTTATTATTTCGTGGTCTTACGATTGAAGAGTTACCAAAGTGGTAGAGGATTTATGTTGTAATCTATTTTCTTTTGAGGGTTGTTTATGTTCAAGTTTACTTGGGGGGAATTGATAAGCTATTATTTTCTTGATCCACCTATATTTTACTCTCATCCATTTATGAATGTGTTTTATATATTTAATTTCCATTTCATCCCTTATTGATTAAATATATATCAAGAAATTCATTTACAAGTCTCATTGGTCATCTATATTCTTTTAGATAGGGAATCATCCTCTTTAACAACAATGATCTATAAAATGTTATAAAAAATATCATTTATAAAAATTAACTATTTCTTAAATCTATCTTACATAAAAAATTTACATATCTTAAAAAGGATTTAAAAATGAAATTTATTAATGTTTTTCATATGGATCACTTTTGACCCTCTTTTGAAAATGTTTGAAAGGAATATTTATTTTTAACATCTACAACAAGAACGAATTTTCATGTTTTCATGACCATTTTTTGATTTGAGGATTCATTTATAAAATTATTGGGTTATTTTCAAATATTTATTTCAAAGTATATTTTAAATTTTTAGTTTGTAATTGTGATTTTAAAGTGAAAAGGATATTTTCATCGAGAATATTTTTAATGATTTTGTTATTGTATTTTCATTCATTAGTGACAAAAACCAATGATATTACTTATTATCCAATGGATCTATTTTTCAATGATACCATCATTACTATTTTTATTTATGGATTATTATTGTTTACAAGAATTTTTCATTGAACCCATTTCTTTTCAACAGGTTAATTGAGCTATGAAATGAATGCTCTATTATAATTTATATTGAGACAGTGAATTTTCCCTTCACTAAAACATTTATTTAATGTGTGGATTAACTTATAATATTTCATGTTTTATTTAAATAAAAAATCATCCTCAAAATTTGGTTGATATATGTTTTTAAAATGGGTTTTTAAAAGAAAAGGATATGTTGAAATCCGAAAGTGTTTTTCACATGGGGATAAAGATTTTTTCAAATTTTTGTTCCTAATATTATCCTTGTAAGTTTTTTATGAAGGTTTGGCCCCCCATTATAGATCATTGGTGAGCCTGATATAGTTTATACAAAGGTTTTATCTCCATTATAGCTCATAGGTGAGCTTGAAATAGATTATATGATGGGTGTGCCTAGATAGAGCTATAATGAATTTTGTAATGGTTATGTTATCTAGAGAATAATATTAGAAGTAGTTTTTGTGGTTATTACAATTTTAAGGGTTCTTTAAGGGTCCTATGATGGTGATTTCTCAAGGTACCAACGTGTTTTCTTTATGCATTGTATTAGTTATAAACGCTTCCTTTGATCATGGTTGATATGACATTGCTCATGATTATTAATTCCAATGACTCTTACATTTATAAAATATTTATTCCCTGGTTGATGATCAAGGTATTCATGGGTATGATTTCCATTATGTTATGATCATGCACTATGATTATTTCATAATAACCTTTTCATTATATTACTATTATTTATGACATACAATTGTTAATACTTATGTTTACCCTTACTGAGCATTTGATATTACCCTAATTGCGATTCATTTTACCAAGGAAATGAAGAAAAATGATAAATTATTTGTGTCTAGAAAGGTTTCATATGAGGAGAATTTTATTGGAGATGTATAAGAATGAATATTTAAAATGAAAAGATGTGTATAGTGGGAATTATACTCTATTGAAGTCATCAATGTTATTTATGAAATATTTTTTCTTATTTCTCTAAATATCTAAACCTAAGAGGTCCTTGGTTATGTAATTGATCCAATATTTAATTTTTCTGTTGTATGGTTTGGATGGGAAAAATTGGGAAACATTTTTTTGTATCAAATCTATAAATTTAAAAGCATGTGTTTTTAGCACTAGATCAAGGAGTGCAGGTTCATGGTTGTAACAAATAATGTCTTCAATTTTAGAGGATCACGTGCCCAAAGTTTGTGGGTAAATGACGACCCAATTTGATCCGTAGGTATATGATTATTCATTCTTTCAAGTGTGTTTAAATTTGGAATTTTTTACAAAACTAACTATTGATGGTGGGGGTAACCTAAAATCTAACACATTCACATCATTAGGGAGGGTTTTCAACCTAGAGAGCACCCTGATTTCCATGATCGATCCTCGATGTTATCCCTATGGTGATAAATATTGAATTATATATATTCCACCAAGAAAGAGGTGGCATATAATCAAACACATCAAGAAAATTGTGATCTATATTGAATAATACTTAGGTTATTCTATTTAATTATTGAAAATGGGCATTAGAAAAAAAAATTATGTAATTCAACACATGAAATGCGAGAGATGATACATAAAGAGTGGCTCACATCACAAGTCTGATTCAAGTATCAATTATTGGTATTGAATCACCTATCTCTATGTATGGGTTATGATGTCAGGAACAGATCATTAGTCCAATGTGATATAAAGAAGTTTCAGGTGAAACATTATTTAATAGAAAAAATTTCCATAATATTATCAATATTATTTACATAATATATATATATATATCATTGGATAAATGTTTCTGTAGAATCCCAAATATGCTTCACCCTTATCCCATCTCTATAATGCTTGACTAAATGTATTCCTTTTTTCTATCATTTTTTATTACGAATTTTTTTGAGCATGTGCTAATTGAAAAATTTCAATAATTTCTTTTTTGTTTTAATTCTCCCAAACACCCACATTTGTGTTACTAATGAATTTTATTCTAAGTGAATTTCATGATATTATTATTTTTTGAATATTTATTTTGGAATCATATTCAAGTCATTTGTTAGATGGGAATATTCATTGAAGTATTTGGGATGTGTTTTAATGTATTATAGAAATATTATTTATACCATATGTTTATAAGAATAACATAAGGAATGAACCCTACATTTGAAAAAACATGTATGGATCTTATAACCTATGTTTGAATAGAAAATTACATTTAAGAAAAGGGAAAGTATTGATAATAATCCTTATGTTTAGAAGAAACCCTTCATTTGAGGAAACAAACATATTGTAAATTAACCCTACTTTTGTGATCAACCCTATGTTGTCGACCCTACGTTTGATGTTTTGTCTTCACATGAAGGAACCCTACGGTTGACTATTCAACGACAGAGTAATAAATCCACAATATTATCCATGATTTATGAAATGGTCTTAAAGTACATAAAGATATATTCAATGATAATTTTTGATAGATTTAAAGGCTTATAATCATCTATTTAAAGGCTTTTATTCAAAAGAGTAATTTGTTCATATTCTTATGGAATGTTACGACCACTCTTGAATGTTTTTTAATTCAAATATATATGATTTATTTTGTGATATTTGTGGGGTTGGATTCACATAGAGTTATTAAACCTATATTATAAATATCAGGACTCTATTCCTTAAAAAAAGAGGTGAATATACAAATGATGGTGATATATAGAAAAAGTCATTTGTTGTTCTCTTCAAAGATACACTTTGGAAATAGACATGTTTTGACATGTCAACTTAGTGTTGTTTTTGTCATTTCTACTACACTTTATCATTACATATTATTCTGTAAGAATAATGAATTATTTCACATAGAGACAATTTTGATAAATACATGTTTAAACATCTTTTTGGTGTTTTTCTACCAACATTCTATAAAAACCTACATGATTTTAAAAATCTACTTTATACATTGTTGAAGATATAATTTCATCTATCAGTTGCTACTGCAATGTTTGTTGCTCAATCTGTAATCTCAAAAAAATCAATGTCTATTAATTTGGTGGAGTTTTGACTACTGATACTCAGTTGTGGTTAACTGTTAGCTTCTTGTTCTAAATAATGGATTTATGGTCCTTGAAAAAAACATGAAATATCTATAAAGATTTATTGTAAAGGTTTCAACTGCCTTCACCCACTTGTTTGTTAAATGTCTTAGGATAAGAGGACCTTGTGAAAATCACCAAGCTCATGGATTTGAATGTTTTCAGAGTATACTAAGGGATATTTGAGCCCTTAACCACTATACAGTGTATTTTTGATTTCCATTATTTATTTCCACAACTCTCTTATCTTTGGGGGAAAAGGAAATGAATTTTACTTAGAAAGATGGTGTTCTAAATCAATGAATGTTTTGAAGACCGCAATTCACCCCCTTCTTGTGTATAAGTTTTAATCATTATCATCCCAACATAAAATTGGTATCAGAGGTAGAGCTCTACTAGAATATTTTATTCTTGAAAATTTTCTATCTAATATAAAATATGAACATCAAAGGAAGTGCTCTATTGCTATATTTCTATTTTTTGAAATCCTTGAATACTTTTGGATCTATTTGATATTGTCAATTAATATCAAAGGATATAATTATTATTTAATATTCTGTTTGATATCAAAAAGTGGTATCAGAAGGCCCTACTAAATATTTACTATCTTTAATAGGCCTGAGTTGAATATTTACACAAATACATTGTGAAATGGTTGATTCTAGAGAAGTTATGTCAATTATTCGTGCTCCCTAGTTTAATGGTTATAATTATATATTTTAGAAATCATGTATGATTATTTATTTGAAAAATCATAGAATAATGGTTTATATGGAGAAAATTAAATCATATGAGATTCTATAGGAATGTTTGGAATATTGGAATGATGATCAATAAAGGGAATATGATCTCAATTCATAATACATGAATTCTATTGTATGTGGTTTATAATCTGATGAATTTAATCGAGTATCTCAATGCCCTACTAAATATGATACGTGGAAGACTATTTCGATTACATATGGTGGAACTAAAAGCATTAGACAATTAGATACACTACTATAAAATTAATTTTTGACATGTTTAGGATGTGGGAAGATGATAATATCACTCAAATGAGTGAAAGATTAAAAGGGATTGTAAAAAATGTTTTTTCATTGGGAAATCCAATTTCACAATTAGAAAAAGCATTAAAAATAATCTGAGTACTACCCTATAAGTGGAATAGAATATCTATGTCTATACGTTACTGTACATATAGACAAAATTTGACTATGAAGGATTTGATTGGAACTCTAATGATGTGTGAAACTAAGAAGAAGGCTGAAGCTAAAAATCATATAAAGCTTGAATAATCGACTATCAAAACTACTATAGATGAATCATCTAATTCAAATCTTCTATATTTGGACAAATATTTATCAAATCTTTCTATGAAATTTGATAACCTATATAGAAATAAAAATAAAGGGACTGATGAAAGAATATGTTGTTAATTTAAGGAAAAAGGTCATACAAAGGACTATTGTTCATTACTCAAAGATCAAAGGAAATATAATTACAAGAGAAAAGGAAAGAAAGTTCTGAAGTCTACTTGTAGTAATACTTCTTCTCTGTATGATGAATCTTCTCTAGATTTTGAGTCTGGTCATAAAAAGAAAATGGTATGTCTTATGGTCCATACTTCTCATGAGGTACAATTTTCTTACTAAAAAAAATATAGTTTTGAGAAACTATCTTATGATAAATTAAATATGTATTTCTTTATTCTACAAGATAAACATGTATTACTAGAGAACAATCATAGAAAAATTAGAATAAATAGTGATACTATTTTATTAGATAAGAAAATTTTATGAAAATGGATTATATATTTAAAATCTAATTCTTCTAAAATTTCTTATGATTTACATGAAACTAAGATTAATGAATTATTAGATAAAGCTGGTAATTTAAAATAATCCACTAGTATGCTGATAGAAGGAGAAAATATTTAAATAAAATCCCTGGAAAAAATAAAATACCAATAGAAAAAATTGGAATGTGAGTTAATCTTGAAAGACAACAAATATATAAGAATAATTTTTTTCCTGGTTTAAATAAAAAAATCATGATTAATATTATGTTTTTTTCTTGCGGTATTAATGATTACTATGCAAATTATTTTTTCTTCATAAAAACAAAAATTTCCTGAAATAAAAATGGTTATTTCACAAAATATTTATCTAACATAAATAGTACAATTACTACACAAAATAATAAAAATTGTTTTCCGAAAAATTTAGTTGTTAACATTACTGGACCCAAATGTAAATTGGTACCAAAAGAAACTTGCAATATATGTTTTCTATGATCATAACAATAAGATTAATTATTAAACCTTAATGTGGTTGATCGATGGATATATGTTAATGTATCTATAAAAGGGGTGAACAACTCTAAAGTAGTTCATTATCAAAAAATCCTCTGTACTAATGTCACTAATCCAGGAAGTATTTATTTTAAATTAGTACGAAAAATGTGGATTTAGCGGCGGTTTTTTTCATTTCACGGCGGTTTAAACCGCCGCTAAATCGATTGGCGGTGGTTTTGAAAAAACGCCGCTAAATTGTGCGACGAGAAACTATTCGCGGCAGTTTTCAAAACCGTCGTAAAACGTTTGGTGGCAGTTTTCTAGTGGCGGTTTTTTGAATTTTTTTTATTTTTTTTAAATAATATTTTTAATTATTTAATTATTTATTTTTTAAATTATTTTTTTATTATTTATTTTATTTATTTTATTAATATTGTATTTATTTTTTTTATATTATTTAGTTTGTTTTTATTTTATTTAATTAGTTCATATTTTATTTATTTATTTTGTATTTTATTTTTTTATTTCGTATATTATTTATTTATTTGGTATTTTATTTATTATTTATTTTGTATTTAATTTATTTATTTATTTGGTATTTATTTTGTCTTTTATTTATTTATTTCGCATTTTATTTATTTATTTTGTATTTTATTTATTTATTTCGTTTAATTAGCATTTCTTTATTTACTTTATCCATGCATGCATGCTCATGCCCATGCAATATAAAGAAACACTACGTTTGGTGAGATTTGAACCCCTACCCTCTTGCATATTTTCAAAGACTTTACCACTCCAACAAGCTTGGCATGTGGTTGATAAACAGAATTTAATATACTTATATATACTAATTGAAAAAACAAATAATACATAACTAATAGATATAAATTCAATAATTATTTAACAACAAGCAATAATCAATAATTAATAGCCAATAATTATTAATTAATAATCATTTATTCATTAGTTATTTATTGAGTTATTTATTATTATTTACAGTTTATTATAATAAATAAAAAATAAATTATAATAATATTTACGTAAATTATAAAATTATGAAAATAAAATAATAAAATAATAAAATTACGAAATTAAAAGAATAAAGGAAAAAAGAATAAATAATATATTATATATTATATATAATATATTATATATAATATATAATAAATAAAATATAATAAATAATAAATAATAAATAATAATTACTAATAAATACTAATAAATAATAATAAATAATAATAAACAAATAATAAAGAATAAAGAATAAAGAATAAGGAATTAATAATAAATAATAAATAATAAATAATAAGAAACAGTAAATAATAATAAATAATAATAAATAATAATAAATAATAATAAATAATAAATAACAAACTTTAAATAATAAAAAATAAAAAATAATAAATAATAAATAATAAATAATAAATAATAATAAATAATAAATAATAAATAATAATAAAAATAATTAATAAATAACAAATAACAAATAATAAACAATTAATAACAATTAATAAATAATAATAAATAATAAATAATAAATAATAAATAAAAATAAATAAAAATAATAAATAATAAATAATAACAAATAATAAATAATAAATAATAAATAATAAATAATAATTAATAATTAATAATTAATAATTAATAATTAATAAATAATAAATAATAAATAATAAATAACAAATAACAAATAACAAATAACAAATAACAAATAACAAATTAGAAATAAGAAGTAAGAAATAAGAGATAAGAAATAAGAAGTAAGAAATAATATATAATATATAATAAATAATAAATAATAAATAATAAATATTAAATAATAATTAATAATAATAATAAGTTTCACATAATTAATAATTATAATTAAATAAATAATAAATAATAAATAATAAATAATAAACAATAATTAATAAGAGATAATAATACATATATAAAAAATAATAAATAAAAAATAATAAAAAATAAATAATAAATAATAATAATAAATAATAATAAACAATCAATAATAAACAATAAATAATAAATAATAATAATAGTAAATAACACATAATTAATAATTATGAAAAAAATAATAAATAAATAATAAATAATATACAATAAATAATAAATAATAAACAATCAATAATAAATAAATAATAAATAATAATATATAATATATAATACATAATATATAATATATAATATATAATAAATAAAATATTTTTAATAATAATAATAAATAATAAATAATAAATAATAAATAATAAATAATAAATAATAAATAATAAATAAATATAAATAATAAATAAATATAAATAATAAATAATAAAAAAGTAGTAACAAATAATAGATAATAAATAAATTAAAGTATATTATAAATAAAAAATAAAAAATAATAAATAATCAATGAAACAAATGAAAAAGTAAGAAAAGGCGTGATAAGGGATGAAATTTTTTTAAAACGCATAAAAACAGATGGAGAAGCATGAAGAAAGATGCATTAGAAAGCATGCGAACGCATGAAAGCTCATGAAAACTCTGGAAACCCTCTTAAGAATTCAACATAATCATCATAATAACCCACAAAAAATGATTGGTAAAGATAACGAGTCATGGAAACCAGAATAAACATTAATAAATGGAGCATCTGTTAAAACCTGCCAAGACGGTCATACAGGGACAAAAAAATTGGACTCACATTAATAGAGATAACTTATGATCCGATAGTTCTTTCCAGATCTGCGACTAGTCAAATCAAAGATCCTAAAACGGTCTTTGAGCTTATAGGGGAAAGAGACTGAATGGACAGATAGATCGGAAGTTACGACCAATTAAAAAAACTGATGTGGAATGGGTGCTAGAAACGAGGCATCGAAAAACATAACAAACCTAATACCCACTAAAAAGTCCATAACTTATGATCCATAAGTCCATGTGGGTTCTGTGGCCATTCAAACGGAAGCTCATGGAATGAGCTATGATCTGGCAGGAGGAGGAGTCCCAACTGACACACAGATCGAATGTTATGACCATTTGATGACAAGTTCGAAGGGACACTGGTGACAGAAACCGGGTTTTGGAGGACTTCGGATGGGTAATTGGTGTCGAAAAACAAGACAGAAGAATTCTTGTCAAAAAATGGTGCTTAGCTCTCTTTACTGGCATCGATTTGATATGTGGTAGAGCCCAAACGGACACCCAGAGCGAAAGTTATGGCCGTTTGAAGTTGGAGAACTTTTTTCAACATTCTTATAACTCTCTTATCTTGCGCACCTTAGACCATCCCACAATTTTGATTTTACATGCCTATATATCTCTTCATGAGCTTCAATTTGACTGGTCATGGCCCTCCAACGGATACCTGGATCAAAAGTTATGGTCGTTTTAGTGATTTCATGGTTTCTCATGTGTTTTTATTTTTTTTAGTTTCATTTCGTAGCAGTTTTACCCAAACTGCCATTATTTCACAGCGGTTTTTAAAAAAACCTCCGCTAGTACTTGAAAAAAATAAAAAAAAATTAAAAAAAAAATTAAAAAAAATTAAGACACTTCGCAACGGTTTTTAAACCACCGTGAAAAAACCGCCACAAAACGACCATTTTACTGTAATGTATTTATATAATTCTAGTACATTAATTGTTTTATATAGTAAAAGTATATTATTTCTCTATGTTTAGTAAAAAAAATTCTATTTAAATATTGTTTTAGTCTAACTGATTTGTTAAACCTCCCAAATATTTATTTTAAAAATTTAATATCTGTTATTAAATGTTTATATTTTAATTTTCGAAATATTTTTTTTTTCTTGAAATTCTAATTTTGGAAAATTGGAATACTCTTATTATATAATATGAAATTATTGTTCTATTTTTTCAGCTAAATAAAATGAAACGTTGTATGTATAGTGTCATAACCTAAAGTTTCATCTTCTTCTAAAAACTTTTAAGTAATGAATTAATTCTCTTCGAATTATATTGTTCGAAGAATTTTAGAAAACCGGACACAAAAATATGTATTGATCAAGTACATCAAATATAGAAGAAAATAATTCTTATAAAAATATTAAAGGTAATCTTTCTGGTTTATCGATTTTGTATGTTTAAGATTATCCTGAAAAATATTCTGAAAGAGATAAGGAAGTTCAAATTTAGGAAAAATAGGAAACCCCTTCTACTAAAATATATTATGAGATGTTTTTTTAAATTAAACACATTTAATAAATTGAAGATGAATCTATAAGATGCTTTGGATGTATCTAACAAGTCAAATGAAGATATTCATAAAACAATTATGTAAACAATGGTTATTGATTCATTAAAAAGGGAGTATCAGAATATGAAAGACATTTCGATCTCAAAAGTAGATTATGAATCTTTCAAAGTAGAAATTTCAAGTCAAATGTTGTAGATCATAAAATAAGTTTCTACCATGATAGATCTTGTTATGATGAGGCTATTTTTTCTCAAACAATGTTCATCTTCATCGTATCAAAGAACCACATATTTTCAAAATAGATTAGAAGAATTGTCAATTTTTTTAGTTACTCTAAGTGATAAAATTTGATTTTTAGATAGATCATAAGAATATTTTATTCCTTTATAACAATTATTTTTTTATCTTTCTAGTTAATATTATCTGTACTATTTTCAAAATGCATTGTTTAGTAAAAAATAATTATGTGCTGTTAGTTAGTTCACAGTTTTTTTTGATAATCAACGTAAAAAATAATGTTTTTAATATATAATAATTTTATTGCTGAAAATATTAATATTAGCCATATTACATGGGCTGAATTATGATTCCCTGTATATCTTATATGCTATGATTTTGGAGGAGTTTTAAGAAAATAGTCATTTTATTTTTATTACACAGCTTGATTTATTATCTATGTTTTTAGCATGAATTTCGGGGGAGTTTATTTTTAATACGCTTTGCTTTTATCTTTTTGAATTCTCCAAAATGAGGAGAATTTTATAATAGAATATAGTTTCTAATTCTATGGGGGGATTTTTATGGAACTAAGTTTATGGTTGTATTTTAAATCATTATTTTTTTATTCATAATAATAATGACATTGGGAATAAAATTGTGATCCTTATAATGGGGGATAAGTTTTTAAAATGGGATAATGGGGGAGAAAATTTAATTTATAAATAAAAGAATTTTTATTTCAAATAAATGGGAAAATATTCTTGTTTTTAAATTCTATTTTTACAATGGATTTTTGACCATCAAAAATAGAGAGATTGATGAGCATATGCTGATTCAAAAATTTCATTAATTTATTTTTGGTTTTGATGCTCACAAACAGCCACATCTGTGTTACTAAAAAAATTTCTTTTAAGTGAATTTTTGGAAATTATTATTTGTCTAAATATTTATTTTGGATTCATATTATAGTCAATGGTTAGCTGGGAATATTCATTGATCTATTCGGGGGTTTTTAGAATTTATTCTGCAAATATAGTCCATACCTTACATTTGTAAGCATAGCGTATGGAATGAACCCTGCATTTGAAACCACACATATGGATCATATACCCTATGTTTGGATGAAACCTTATGTTTGAGAAAAGGGAAAGTATGGATAATTAACCCTATGCCCAGAAGAAACCCTATGTTTGATTAAAAAAATCAATTTTACATAAACCCTATGTTGTCAACCCTATGTTTGATGTTTTTTCAGCATGTGAAGGAACACTACATTTGACTATTTAGTGATGGAGTAATAATTCTATGATATTAACTGTGAGTTATGAAATGGTCTTGGTGGACATAAATATCTATTAAAATCATGTTTATGACTAAATAAAAGCTTGTTATGATTTATATAAAGGATTGTATTCAATAGATTATTTTTTTCTATTCTTACGGGAAGTTATGAACTTTCATAAATGTTTTTGAATTCAAATATTCCTGATTTATTTTTCAATATTTATCAAGATTGTTTGACCTGAATCTATTCAACCTACAGTATAAAAATAAGGATGGTCTTCATTAAAACAAGAGATGAATGTATGGAAAAGGTAATATACTTACAAAGTTGTGAGCCATTTCCTTTAGAGATACACATTGGCGACATACGTGTTTTGATCTATGGAATCACTGCTGTTGATGTCATTTATACCTCACTTTATCGTAACATATTCTTACACGATAATGGTGAAGTATTTCTCAGAGATACACTTTGGATACATTCATGTTTAAACATCGGTCTGGTGGTTTCTCAATCATTGTTTGAAGAAAACCTATGTTATTTTGAAGGTCTATTTTCTAATATGAATTATTGAAGAAAGGATTTCATCTGTTAGAAACTATCTCAAAATGTGAAGTTAAATATTTATTCTTAACAAAATAAAACTCTATTGATTTGGTGGATTTTTGAATACTCATAATCAGGTGTGGTTAAGTGTCAACTTCTTGCACTATGTTATTGATTTACAATTCCTGGTTAAAGAACCTAAAGGATCTATTAATCCTTATTGTAAAGGTTTCAACTACTTGCACTTTTTTATTGATTAAATGTATTAGGATAAGTGGACCTAGTGAAAATAACCAAGTTCAGGGATTTGGGTGTTTCTAGAGTGGATTAAGGGATATTTGTGCCCCGAACCACTGTACATCACTATGATCATTTTCACTATTTATTTACATGGCTCCCTCATCATTCAGAGAAAAAATAAAAGGAAATCTATTTAGAAAGAGAGGTGTTTTGAATATGTGAATGTTTTGAAAACCATAATTCACACCCCTCTTTTGTCTATTTATTCATCATTATCATACTTACCTAACACGTTTGACCACCAATTCTCCCCCCTCCTATATCTCACATGCCCCATTCATGTGAGATCATTGTAGAAACGTGGTAATTATCCATAATTCAAAACTATGTATTTGACCAAGTCAAATTTAGTGTTTGTATATGTAGTGATAAACTCCAAAAGTATGGTTGACAATATACGGTTTAATACAGAAGTTGGGATAACAAACCATATGTTTGTTCCTCAAATGCAATAATTCTTCCAAATGTAGGGTTTATGATCCATACTTTTATTCCAAACTTATGGAATATAAACCTAAAATTGTAATTCCCCAACTACATTTACCAAGAGTTGGTGCATTATTTTAACACATTGTCATGATTACAAGGAATCAAGTCCTAAAGGTCCGATCATTTTAGTAGTCTGGGAAAATTGATCACATACATGTAGTTCAAAATTACAAATTGAAAAGAAAAACTAAAGTAATTTATTCCATTAGAAATGTTCAAGTCTCTGATATTATGCATGCAAGTCCCTCATAAATATCTTTTTCATATCATGGAAAAATAAAACATAATAAAGGGGTGATCTTAGATGCTCAGTAAGGGTAAATAATTTTGTGGAAGCTATAAACTTTTAAGGTAAGATGTGTAATAAAAACAACATCATTTCAAACATAAACATGAACAATATATGGAAAAAATAAATCAAACATTACCATATAAACATGCACATGGATATTATAATTTTCAAATAATCACATGTAATAACTAATATCATAATGAGGGAATGTATAGTACCAGACTTTAATTTCTATGTCAAGGCCTCGTGCCATGACCTACGAGCTAACTGTAACCAGAGCTAAACCTGGAGAGCCTTTGTAACCAGACTCCAACCCTGAGGGCCTGTTGTAACTGGTCCCCAACTCAAAGGTCTTACTTTTACCATTCCCCAACCTAGAACATACTATTCCCATATATTAATAGTATGAAAAGGATGTAATATAACATAAACATTCAAATCAAAACTAGCTTATGAAATGTCGTTACTTTATCCATAAAACATGAATGGTATAAAAATAACACATCCATAGTCAAACATATCACAAAACATTCAATAGAATATGGATGATTTGTATCATAATAAATCAACTTCAAACAAGTTTAAAACCCATTAAAGAATGTTGACATAGATTAAAATGATAAGTAAAATGCTTCGAGAGAAATACCCCCTTTTCATGAAATCATTTAAAATTCTCAAAATTTATAAAAGTAGTCATTTAAAAGGTATTGTTGAATCTAATTGTCCCATACCACTTTGAAACATTTTAAAAGAATTATCATTTCAATAAATTCATGTCCATATAAATAAATCCTTAAAAATATTTTAAAGACATAGACATTAGTGAGAAAGGTTGAGAAAAATAAATATTTTAAAACATTTGAAATGATGTTTTAGTAAAATAGTCCCTTAAAAATAATCCCTTTGAAATTTTTTTTTACGAAACATGGACATGTATAATAAATATATCCCAGTAAAAACTTACACATAAACAATCTCAAATAATAATGAAATTCAGGAATTAACCCTTACCAATTTGGAAACTTATGAAACATACACCCCATGAAATAATTACCACACAATGAAGATGTAAATACACATAAATTAAAGATTATTACACAAATAATAAAATAATGGGTAGTACAAACACCACAAAAAAGGAAATAGTGGAAATATAGCATGAATCTCATGGTAATAATGAGTGATATGAAAACCCCTTACCTATAACTTTATGACTTTATACTACCAATTTAATAATGATTTTCATTTTAAATTAACATTTCGTGTAATAATCTCTTTCTTTATCGTACGTATTTTAACATGTTATTATTGACCATATCATTTAGATCATGATTTAAATAATTCCAGAATAAAAACCTTGATTCATATATCATATATATTTAGAATATAAATATTTATAATAGATATATATATGAAATGTAAATCATCGTTTATGGAGATGGTAGGTCGTACGTACGCATAAACATTGTTTATGTCTTCATATCGTATTGAACGGAAGTAAGTGAATAAGATATATTTAAGTACATAAATACATACATATATAAATATCTAGTATCATATTTATGTCATATATTACATACATATAAGTAATATATATTTTTATAATCATCGATGAATGGTGAATGTGGAAATGAATCCTATCGCGTCATGGAGACGGTAATCTGTACGTACGCACGAGCGACAATATAATTTTCTTAAAGGTGTGGAATTGGATGGTATATTAATTTCAAAGATACATTATCATGTTATTTTCATTATTTATATATATATTACTCATCATTATATCCATCCAAATAACATATTGGTGAATAACAAATTACACCACAACGTGGAGACGGTAAGTTGTACGTACGTACGCATGGTGACATTATCATTCATAAGATGGATAGAATAATGAATATGGTTATGCCATATTCCTAATAACATCAAATTATATATATGGTAATGGAGTTACTATTTTGGTATGGTAATAAAAAATAAAGAGTAGGTGGGAGAAGAAAAGAACTTGAAAGAGTGTGGTGAAATCATTACCTCTTCTTCGGGTTCTTCCTTTTGATTTGATCAAAAGGGATTCATAGGTTTTATTTCCAACCAAATTAAGGCCTATAGGATGAAGGTAGTATAGTTGGGAGGATATTTGGGTACGGTTGGCTGATCAAAATGGATTTGGAGGTGTAAATTTGAGAGAAGGGGTAGTTCCCTTTTATAAGAGGGGTGAGGGGTACCTTAGGAAAAAACATAAAATATTATTTTATAATAAATTAATTTTCGGTTTCTAATGGCTCAAAAATGAAGTATTTAAAGTATAAGGTGGGTAGGGGTAGAAAACCACTCAACCCATAAGTTTTAGACTAGTTTGGTTCACTATATTAACCTTATCTTTTAGATTTAACTCTTAGTTAAATAGTTGGACATTTACCATGTCTCTTTGTATTTTTATATTATATGGTAAATAAACTTACTCTAAACATCCAAGAGAACCCCAAGTGGTTCATTAATGACATATATAATATTATTTAAGCACTTTTTTTGAGCCTTATATTTTTAGGAATAGAATGCTAATTAATAATATATATTTTTTTTAAAAACTCTTTAATGTCAATTTTGACACTATTTGGTATTTTGTTTTTTCTAAATTCATAGCAGCATTATTACTTCAAAAAAATTCATTTAATCAACCATAATATTTAATATTAACCTATAAAATTATTTTTATTCATAAAAAGTCTCAAATTACATTTATTTGTGTATTTATAATATTAATTATTTTAATAAATAATTAATGAGGTAATTACTACATCATCATTGTGTCATAAATAAATTAAATTATTTATTGCCTAAAAATTATAAATAAAATACGATTATGTATGAAATCTATATATATTTATAATGATAATTTATAGTCTAATTTATCCTATTTGTAACCCAATATTAAATGTGGTTTAGTTATTAAACTTTGAATTTAACAATTTTAACTCTTCTTTGAATTAAATAATAATAAATGTCCTGATCTAATACAAGTGGACCTAAAGGATCATATTTTATTCATAAGGTTGACTTTGGTCTAATTACACTTATATAATAGAATTATTACATGTTTTAGGGTAATAATAATATCATTTTAACCATTAGTTACCCTATTTACTTTTAACCGTGGTAAATAAAAGTCAAAAGTTATTATTAACCAAAAAATATTTTTATCTTATTGAAACACATTTTACATACAGATATCAATAGTGCCTCATGGATTTTGGAAATTAATTTCATAGAAGTGGTAAAATTATGTTTTATTTGAATTTTCAAATGTTCCTAGGAGGTGGGTAAAAGACGGTAAAATTTCAATAAAATCTTTATGTATCTAAACTTATTAGAAAATTAATAAAATGAATTACATTGAACATATTTAGGTATTATGTATATATTTTTAACTAAAATAAATTTAAATTAAATAAATAATTATTTAAATGAAAAGTTGGTTTTAACCAATAACATAGTGTTTTTCACTATTCATCAAAATTTGAAAGTTTTCAGAAACATTCCAAAAATTCACCCTAAGATAATTTTGATATACCGAATTCAAAAATGAAGTCTATTTGACAAAATTAAAAACATATAAATTTCATTTATTAATTAAAAATTAATTCCCATTTTCAAAACCAAAAAGCTTATTTTTATGAAATAATAATTATTAAAATATTCCACCTGTTTATGTCCAATTTCAATGTGAAATTACATAAAATGACTAGGTTTGGATTAAATGGTAAAAATATAATCTATTTATATTTTCAAACCATTAAAATGTATAATTTAACAATATAAATTATTTTGATTAAAAAAGATGTTTTCAGTTAAAATATAGTATTTTCACTTTTCATCCAAATATGAAAGTTATCAGAAAAACACCCAAAATTTATTGAAACAGAACTCTTATGTCCCTATTCTAAAGAAGAAGTTTATTTATTTTAATCTAATATATAAAAGTTTCAAATATTGGATTTAAAAATGGTTCTCCATTAAAAGGAGGTAAATTTTCATTTTTTGAAAAATACATCTTTTATCTGAAAAAAAAAAATTTGTTCTTAAATTATGTCTAAGAAACTCATAATATGTATTTTAAATTTATATGGATTATATAAAGGTTGAAATTCAGTTAATATTATTCATAACCGCTTTTTAACGGCTAGTTTGGTAAGGTGTGGTGCGTTAGGACTCGGTGTTGCGTGTGGTGCAAGTTATTGGATTACTTTGAAGAAATAACGTACTATGAAATCTTGGGGTGTTACAATGATTACACTAAAAACATTGGGCATCCATATTGTTTCCAGATTACTTATAAAACACATTCATTATACATATTCGTGGAGAAATAAAATAAATACCCACTGGTTAAAGACTAAATATGCTTCCAGAATAAAAATAATTATTCTAGTAATTATTATCCTAAAATTCACATAAATTAACGCAATTGAAAACATAAATATGTGTTTTTGTGAGCATAAAAATCAAAATAAAATTAACAAAAATATTAAATCAATAAATTCTCAACATAGAGTTTAGTAAAAATAATTATTTAACTACACGTGTGCCCTTAAATAATATTACAATACCTAATAATCCTCATGTCACAAAATAATAATAATATTGTTATTATTATTTTCTTTCCTACATGCATAATAAAAAAAAATTATTTCCCTGATATTTTCATTAATATTCCTCCCCAGAATCATTCTTGGTCCATTATAACTCATGTAGAAATTATTGAACTCCTAACTAAAAATTTAATTTAAATATATCATTCATCAATAAACATTTTCCATCAATAAAACGTGAATAAAATTATCCCTCGGGATTGAAAATATTATTTATAAAACTAATTAAATTCAAATATATTTTCAAAAAGATTATCATAAATACATAGTGTGTGACCCTATAGAGTTTTTTGTCATTGGCATCATGCAGTCTTCACTAAAGTCCAAAATTATTATCTTGTAATGGGTCAAGGCACCAATGAGAAAGAATTTAATGTTGTAAAGATGACAACCATATATGAATCCTCATTATATAATATAATCCCTTTTTTCATATATCATTAAATAGGTTGCACATATGTGTCACCAAATTATATGCTTGATACGTCTTTCATTTACTATTTGAAATAAACATATAATTTCACCATGGTCATGAAATTAAATGCAATGGTTCTATTTTCATTAAAGGAACGAGATATTTTGGTTTATTTTTAAGAATTAAAATTCTCATTTGGGTTTGTTTTTAAATTTTATTAGTTCCTTTTGATTTAAAATATTCCAATTATAGTTTTTAAATAAAATTCATTCCTGAATTCAGTATAAAAACATTTTATATTTAAAAATGACATTTTTTCTGAAAAAAAAAAATTATATTGTGTTTTTTATATTGATTTTAAATTAAATTATAACACATCAATTATTTGAATTTTTTAAAAATCATTCCATATTTGGAATGATGAGTTTCAAATTTTTTAAATAGACCCCTTTTATTTTCGGTCAATATGAACAATAACGATATAAAGTTTTGTTACCAATGTAAATGGTAAATCGGGTAATTTAGTGTTAAAAATAATATGATAAGGACAATAAATGACACTTAAAAATTAATTAATATTATTATATGAGTTAATATCATCAATAATCATCCAATATTTAGTTATATGGCCTATTTTTTCCACATGGGTGTGATTATAAGCTTTATAATATGTTATGCAAAGAAAAGTAAAATATGCCACACTCTTATTTTTAACAAGTATAATATTTCAAACATTGGGATAAATGGGAGATATGTTTAGTGATAAATCATAATTTTAAATATAAATGATTTATATTCATCATGATAATTTATTTTTTGATCTTATGGAATAAATAATTACCTTAAATGATTTCACAAAGATGATGTAGTAATTACTCAATTAATGAAAAAATAAAATAACTGATATAAAAATTATGAAAGCTAATATAATTTAAGATAATTAATGTGATACATGAATTTTATATATGAATATAATAGGTTAGGTATGTAATAAAATATTTTTTTTTAATTTCAACTTTTGTCTTGTTGTTATTAAACTCATAGTAATAAATAGTTCTAAAAATTAACATTAACTATATTTTATAAAACATAATACTTTATTAAATGTTATATAATTCCTAATAATATCATATTCATAGATATTATTATTATATGGTTTATAATATAATCCAAGTTCCATTTATGGGTAATTTTTCCATTTATAGTAGCTATGATAACGGTAAGAGAATATAAACTTTGTTGTCTCCATAAGTTTGGAAATGGTTAATAGACGGTTAAACCAAAAGATAAAGTTGAAAATATATCCAAAACATATCAATATTTAATAAGATGATACTATTTAAAATAATAATCATATTAGATTAGAATATGATAAATTTTTATCCATTTTGGCATGAAAATTAATTTATATAAAATTATTATTCTATGAAATACAAAATGTGCCCCTCCCCTCTCTTATAAAAGGGAATCTCTTCTTATCATTAATCACAATTAAAAACCCATTTTTTCATCCAATAAATTAAAAACAATCTTTCATAAAATCCCTTAAAACATTAAAGAGTCCTTATTTATGTCGTAATACAAACCTTATTGGTCTTGAGGTGTTAATCAAAGGAGGTTGTTTGAAGGAGAGGTATTATAATTAAAGGATCATTTCTATTTCATTTCCTATTATATCTCCTTAAAATATTCCTTAAATAGTAGTATATAATAAAATAATCATCTTACATATATTTATATGTTATTATGTTAATTTCATAACCTATATCCTCCTCCAAACTCTATCAAATGGGAAATAAATTCATTTTTCATGTGTACGGTGGACTACCGCCTCGCTGACCAATGTTATTCATTTTCCATCACCACCTATCACACATATTTAAAATTAGGTAATAAATGTTTATAAATTATATTAATCAAATATTTATTATTATGAAAATATAATATATCATTTACTTTCTTACCTTTCCATTTACTGAAAAATGTCAATGTTGTTCATGTGTATGTGTGGACTACAACCTTAACAGTGCGATGTGATTCGTCTTTCATCACCACATCACATTGATGGTATATATAAGTATATTTAAATAATTGATATGATATTTATTATATAATTATATTTTTTAAATATAAAATAATACATACCTTCTTTCTATATTGACTGTGAAAAATGGAAACATTACTCATGCCTACGCACGGCCTACCATCTCCATGATTATAATGTTGTTCATTTTTCATAACAATATTTCATGAATGGTCTTAAAATGATAATTTATTTATAAAAAATATAATTATTTAATGATTATTAATCTTGATATCATTAAATAATGAAGTCTTTGACCTCATTCAACCTATAGAGTTCATTTTGAACTTGTGAACAAAATGTTATCAAAACACCTGATGTGGACTTAACTAATTCAGTAATTAACTAAGTTATTAAGATAAATAAAATAAATATTTTATGGATAAGGTATTAAACATATTAAATGTTATTAATTAATAAAATAATATATATGATTTTATTATACATGATTTAAAGGACCTACATGGTATGTATGGGCTCAAGGTAAGGGATTTCTTCTTGATTTCATTTCATTGATGCATATTTTATTATTATAAACCTAATTTATTTTATATGGTGTATATATTTCCATTTAACATGTTATATCATTAATAAATCATAATTCATGATATTTTATTTTATATTTTGAATTATTTTATCAAAGGGGATTTGAATTGAAAGTTACAAAGTGGAAAGATGTTTCTTAACTCAATTTATTTATATAGGGTTATAAATCTGTTTCATTGACATGTGTTAATTAGGTCATGAAAGAAATGATATATTTTAACGTATACGATAACAAAAACTTTTCTCACCACCATAAAATTTATTTATTATTTGGATTCCCTTATAATATTTATTTTTTGTTTAAATAAAAATCATCCCTCCCTTATTTTTGGTGATTTATGATTTGAAAATGGGGTTTCAAAAGAAAATGGTATTTTGATATCTGATTGTGTTTTCCACACATATTTAAAAATGTTTTTCTAATGGTTTATACATGATATAGTCCATGGACATTGTTTAGGATGATTTTTACCCCATTATTGCTCATGGGTGAGCATGATACAACTTATACTAAGGGTTTATACCCATTATTGCTCACAGCTGAGTCCGATATAGCTTATATGATTGGTGTTCCCAAATAGTGCTCTAATAAATTGGGTAATGATTATGTTATATGGATAATTATATTGGATGTATTTTGTATGGTTATTCCAATTGAAAGGTTTATGTAAGGGTTCTATGATGACGATGTCTCAATGTACCAAAATGTTTTCACTATGCTTTCTAGGGGTTATAAATGTTCCCATTAATTGAGGTTGATATCACATTTCTCATGATTATTGATTCCAATGAATATTTCCATTATTAAAGATTTATTATATGATTGATGATCCGTGTATTGATGGGTATGGATTCCTTTATATAATGAGCATGCACTATTATTATTTCATCATACCTTTATGTTCATCCTACTCTCACCAAAGACATTAAATTACTAATGCCTATGTTTACCCTAACTGATCATTTGATCTAACCCCAATTATGTTTCATTTTCCCTTGGATATATAGAATAATATAAATTATTTATGTCAAGAAGGGAATTGTAATATCTTAGGTAAATAAAGAAAAAATAAATTTTATTTTTAATTCATATTTTTTGAACTAAATATTAATTTTACCTTAAAAGGGTTGCAATGTTGGATGGCGTACCGGATACGCAACAATAGGTTTCTTTGAAATCTTACGTTGCACAATAAAAATATAATATTATTATTTTAAATGGTAGTTAAATCCTAGCCATTGTAATGGTAGGAATGAATATTACTAACTACAATATGATTATACATGATTGTTAAATATTTTTACATTTATCCAATAAAATATAGAGTCGTAAAATGTGAATGAATCTAATTTTAAGCATAATTTACTTTAAAAGGTTGATTTACCGCATTTTGATGGAGAAATATAATTTTATATATTATTGGTCACTTTTATATATTCTATTTGACCAAATAAAATTCTTTTTTGGAATCAGGACATCAAAATTTACTTTGGGTAAATTTTTGGTATTTTTCTGATAAAATACAATTTTTAATGAAAAGTGAAAAATTATGTATTTTAATTCCAAACTGAGTTTTAATCTAATTTATTTATATGAATAGATTATATTTTTAATTGGTTTTAAAATTTAATTAGACTATATTTTTACCAATTAATATAATTCTTGTTATTGTAATTAATTTCACTTTGAAATTGGACATAAACATGTGTCAATCTTTAGATAGTTAATATTTCTTAAAAACACGCCTTTTGTTTTGATAGCGGGAATTAATTTTAAATTAATTTCTGCCACTTATGTATTTTGAATTTGGAAAAATTGATTACATATTTTGAATAAGGAGGTCCAAATTATGTAAATAGATAACTTTTAATTTTAGACCTTATGAATATTTACATCCGTAAATATTTTATTTACCATTGTTAAAGGGTAAATATGGTAAATAAGGGTAAAAAAATATTACTATAATAATATAAATTTAACTTAATATGTGTATTAATACTATTTTTTGGTATACACCCATTCATGATCATCCTTGGGTGTATTTTTGGGCCCCCATGGAGCCACATAAGAGTGATAATGAAACATTATTTTAATTAATTTAAAGTAATGACAAAAATGACATAAACAAATATCTTTCGGTAAATTACTTTTTACATAGGGTTATATATGTTATATTTTTCACAATAAATATTATTTTAAAATATAAAAAGTTTTTCTACATCATGTTTTATTTTTTTATAAATTTTAGACATTAAATAAATTAAAATATTTATGACACAATAATTATGTAGTGTTTACCTCATTAATAAATGATTTAAATAAATAAGATTATAAAGATTAAAATAGTATTAAAAACCTGTCCAATTATTATTGGATGATTTTATTTAGACCATAAGTTTTATTATCTTGTACTTTAAAAGGTTTTGGACCTTTAGAAACCGAAAATCATTATGTAATAAAATAATATTTTCACACTTTCTTAAAGTAACCCTTCCCCTTATAGAAAGCCCTCAACTCTATCCCTTTCCTCTCACCTCTCAAGCCCATTGGCTTGTCCAAATTCTGACCAATTAATCTCCCTACATCCCTATCCTCCCCCTATAATCATTAACTTAGGATGAAGGAACTTAAACAAACCCTTTTGGTTCAACCCAAAGGGAGTTACCCGATTTAAAGGTAACATCTTCTCTTATGTTCTTTTGTTTTATATTACTTATAAAACCCCATAAAATCTTTTTATTACATTATTTTATAAAAACAACAGTATGAGAAATATACTAGGATGTTTTTTATGAGAACTATTTTAACTACACTTACTCACACCTCTATCTAATGGGTAATGAACATACTGTTTCGGTGGATGGAAAACAAACGCCTCACGAAACGACGATTGTTCAATTATCTATTACCACCTCTCATGATGGACATTATAATGGAACTGTATCTATATATGATATATATTATTTTTATGTTTTCTCTATTCTTTTGTATTTTCCATTTATAGAATACCTTTACTGTTTCCATTATTGGTAAATGTGATAATTACATTTGAAAAAGTGCGGATTGTTGCCCCCTCAAAGTGATATGACTCGTTAATGACATATGTGACATGTATAAAGGATGGAGTTAATGATATTATATATGATATTATACTTGATTTTTAATATACCTATGTATCATTATGTGTTAATTCCATTAAAAAAATAAATATAAATGAATGTAGCATTCATGCGTATGTACGACTTACCCTCTCCATGAACAGTGCATTTAGTTTCTTGTCTCCAAATGTTATATAATATTGTAAATACATAAATATACTATATATATATATATATGATATATATAATATCTACATCATGAATATAATTTTGGAGATAATGGATATTTGACCAAATTAACAACTTGTAATTTTAAGAAGTTCATTTTTGACTCAAGTACCAAATATCGACAAAATGACCATTATTAACATAAATGATTAAATATTGTTTATAAAAATGTAATAAATGATATAAAAGGAATAATAAACTTTAAAAAGGATCTTAAGGAAGTATAAATTAACTTTAGTTTATTATTCAGGAGATTAAATAACGAACTGGTCAAATCAGACACGAGGTAAGGGACTTCGTCTCAATCTCATTTCATTGAGAAATATTTTGTTTTAATACGCAACTTTCATTTATATGCTGTGTAAACACCTTTGAATTTTCATTTCATTCAAAGGGAATCTTTTTCTATGAGGCATTTTAATAAATGAAAAATGAATGTTTTTTAACATACGTGATGACAATGACCTTTCTATTGTCACGTATATTATTTGATCTTTGGATTCCTTAACAAGCCGTAATGTTTTTAAAATAAAAATAAATACCATATACTCTTTTATATATTTTGTTTTTGAAAATGTTTTTTGGATTTATTATTTCAATATCTTGTTCAATATCTTGAAACGATATATTGTGATTTCAATTTGGGAATGTTATCTTTCCTTAATGGTTATGTTATGTGTTATGATTGTATTATAGTCCTTGGGAATTGTTTATGTATATGGGTTGTTCCATGATAAACCATGGGTGGTTGAGCCTGAGATATCTCTCCAATGCATTGGGTAATGTGATAGAGGTAAACGAGAATGTTTCTCCTAAAAAATTTGGGGAATAATGATGATGGGTATTCCAAATGTAACTCTCTACATAGATGTGATATCCACAACGTAATTATGATATGGATTCCACAAGTTACCTTTATGATTTTTGATTTCAATGTGTTATTCATAAATCTTATGATTTCCGGAGGTATGTTAAAGTTCCTATGTTATTTATGTATTGATAAACTAATGTTTTCTTTCTCTATTTTATAACCCTTACTGATATTTTTATACTCTTACCAAGTATCAAAATGTTTTTCACAAGATGTAAAGATGAATAGGGTCAAGGATTGGATCAAGGGAAAGTCATGTTGTCTAAAACATGGAACTGGACATGACTCTTTTTTTCAAGAGTTTTTATTCTATTAAAAAAATGGAAACTGGGTAGAAGTGTCTACATTGATATTTTTTAGATGTAATGTAACAGTTATGGCCTAACTCTCTAAAACTAGAAACCTGAAAAGATTCTCAATGTGAATTATTCATTTAATTAAAGAATACATAATGTTTTAAGGTTGAGTCCTTATAGTTGGTATCAAAGTTTGGTTTATACAACTTTAGGAGTTAGGGTATTGTTAAATAAATATCTACAAATTAATTTATATTAATATTGAAATGATATCTCATTTACAGATTATCATTTTGCTTCGCCTAAGATGTTTCTCTGCTCATAATGTTTTTCCGCTGTGGAAATAGGAAACTATGTTGGGACGATATCATGAGAAAGACAACCTTCCAAATCAGCAACCTCAGATGGTCAGAATAACAACTAAACTATTTGATGCAATGATGGCACAATTGACTCAGGCTATAAATGGTGGTGGTATCTATGCAGAAGATCAGCCAGATCAACCACATAGGAACATGTCATTAGTGGAGCATTTCATGAGGCAACATCCCCCATCATTAAGATGATCATCTGACCCAGTGCAAGTAGAAGGGAGGATTAAAGCACTGAAGAATATTTTCGATTTTATGTGGTGTTCATAACAATAAAAGGATAGTCTCTTTATTTACCATTTTGAAGGTGAAACTGATCAGTGGGGGTCGATGGTGAAAAATATCAGCGATAGTGAAGAGATTGATTCTCTTGATGGTGATGAATTCAAAGGAATGTTTCTTGAGAAATATTATTCGAAGGTGGTTCGTCTTGGGATGGAATAAAATTCCTTGAATTAAGGCTGGTGGATGACTCATTGGCTGCTTATGAAGAAAAATTTCACACAACTGGCAAGGTATGCTCCAAATTTCATAAGAGATCTTCATAGTAAAATAATCTATTTTACACAGGATTAATGCCAAATTATCAAAAGGATTTAGCTTCTCAAAAGTTAAAAAGTTATGAAAAACACGTTCAATGCGTGATGAAGGTGGAAATGGATTTTTCTGATGATCATGTGTTCTATGAACAACTATAAAATAAGAGGTCAAGGCATCAGGTGAAAGGGAAAAAATCTTCAAAAATTATGATGGTAAGAAACTTACGTTTTATAGTTTGTGAAAATTGTGGTAAAAAGCATGATGGGTAATGTATTTTGAATTCTGGTAAGTGCTACTGATGTGGTAAAATTGGACATAAGGATCGTAATTGCACTGAAAAAGATCATGGTAATGGTAAGAAAAAAATCTGATTTACAATCATTAAAATGTTTTAAGTGCAATTAAATGGGTTATTATGAAAATTAGTGTCCAATGAAGAACTAAAATGAGGGAAATCCTCGAAACTAGAAGCAGAAAGTGGTGGTGAAATCCTTTGCAACTACTTCAGAAGATGTTGGGACATAAGTAGTATCAGGTACACTATTTTATGGTTTAGATTATTCCAATGTGTTGTTTGATTCAGGGTATATACATTTGTTCATTAATAATAAGTTTTCTTGTAAATTGGTAATTCTATCTCATGATATGAGTCCTGGACTTATGGTAAAAACACAAGGGGAAATGTTAAAACAAAAAGAAATTATAGGAACCTTCGTGTCCTTGTTTATGGAAAGAATCTACCTAAAAACTTTATTGTTTTTCCTCAAGTAGAGTTTGATGTTATTTTGGGTATGGATTGGATTTATGTTTATCATGTTAAGATTGATTGGAGAGCTAAAGAGGTTTATTTTTAGAAATATTTTCTATTTTTGTAGATGAATGAACCCTTACTTTTGATAACATATCAGGAAGCTGAGAAAATAGTAAACGATGGAAATGAATTTTACCTTGCACGTATTGTTGAAAACAAAGGTATTGTTCAGATTAATGATGTGACAATGGTAAATGAGTACCTTGATGTTTTTCTTGATGAGTTTCTTGGTGTTATACCTGATCAGGATGTTAAATTTATTTTTCACTTACTTCCTGATGCTAAGTAAATTTCAAAACCCCCTTATCAAATTGCTCAAATTGAACTTTTAGACTTAAAGAAGCAACTACAGAAGTTATTGGATAAAGGTTTCATTTGACCTAACACTACACCATGGGGTGCTTCTATCTTATTTGTTAAAAATAAAGAAGGTTTGATGATACTTTTCATTTATTATAGAAAATTGAATAACATCACTATTAAGAAAAAGAATCATTTTCTCCATATCGATGATTTGTTTGATCAGCTCTAGGGAGATTAATATTTTTTGAAGATTGACTTAAGGTCGGGGTACAATCAGTTGGAAGTAAATGAAGAAAGCATTCTAAAGACTGTGTTTTGTACAAGATATCACTATTATGAATTTGTAGTTATGCCCTTTGGTTTAACCAATTCACCTATTCTATTCATGGATCTTATGAATATAATTTTCCATGAGTTCTTGGATATGTTTTTGGTTATGTTCATTGATGATATTTTGGTTTATTCTAAAATTAAAGAGGAGCATGAAATTCATTTAAGGGTTATCTTGCAAACCTTAAAAAAGTAACTATTTTGGAAATTCAGAATATGTGAGTTTTGGTTACATCAAATTTCATTCCTTGGTCACATTGTTTAAAAAAATGGCATAACTATTGATTCTAATAAAACCAAAGTTTTTGAATATTGGCCAAGACCCAAAAATATAACCAAGATCTGTAGTTTTCTTGGTTTGGCAAGTTATTACTGGATGTTTTTTGAAATGTTTAAACTGTTATCTAATCCAGTGACTAAGTCAACTCGAAAAGGTGCTATGATCCTAGGAAAATAATGTGATGATTGTTTTCATGAATTGAATAATAGATTAGTGAATTCTTTAGTTTCGGCACTAGCTTCCATTAATAGTGAGTTTTTTTATTTATAGTGATTCTTCATTGAAAGGACTTGGTTTTGTCCTTATGTAGAATGATAAGGTAATTGCTTATTCCTCACATTAGTTGAAACCAAATGTGTTAAATTATCTAACACATGATTTGGAATTAGCTTTTATTTTTATGCTTCAAAAATTTGGAGGCATCATTTTTATGGAGTAAAATGTGAAATATATACTGACCACAAAAGTTTGAAGTATATATTCACTCAGAAATAATTGAACATGTAACATAGGATATGGTTGTAATTAATTAAGGATTATTATTGCACGCTCGTTTACCATCCGAGAAAAGAAAATAAAGTGGATGATTACTTGAGTCGAAAAAGTGATGCTTCATTAACCATTCAATGATTGGAATTAGATCCTTTGGTTTTTGATTTGATGAACTTTGTCATAGAAGTTGATGGTGCTGAAAATTCATATATTTTGTTTCAGGTATCAGTGAAATCATCTCTATCAGACAGAATGAAGAAAGTGTAGAAGGAATATAGTGAGTTGCAGAAAATGGTAGAGTTGGTTCAGAAGGGTATCTTGCCTGAATTTAATGTTTATAAGGATTGTGTTTTGAGGTTTTGGAAAAGATTATGTGTGCGTTCTAATTCACAGTTGAAGAATGAGTTGTTATGTAAAGCTCATAGTTCCCCATTTTTAGTTCATCCTGATAGTACTAAGATGTACAGAGATATTCACGAGTATTACTAGTGAGATGGAATGAAAAGAGATTTTGAAAATTTTACTATGAAGTGTTTGACGTGTCATCAGGTTAAATAGGAGCAGTATTTTCCGAATCGGATGCTTCAGCCTTTATAGGTGTCAGAGTGGAAAAGGGAAAATATATTCATGGACTACGTTGTGGGATTACCAAATACATCTCGAGGTAATAGGGGAATCTGGGTTAATGTTGATTGATAGACTAAATATGATCATTTTCTTCCTGTTAGAAATAATTTTTCTCTAGATTAACTTTCATGGTTGAATGTTAAAGAGATAGTAAGGTTGCATGGTGTTCCCCTCTCCATTGTATCTGATCACGATCCCAGGTTTACTTCTATCTTTTAGAAAGGACTTCAGAAGTCTTTGGGTACTGAATTAAATTTAATACATCTTTTCATCCGCAATCAGATGGGCAGTCAGAACGAAAAATTCAGACCTTGGAGGATAGACTATGTGTGTGTTCACTGGATTACCAGGGAATCTGGGACCAACATCTTTCATTGGTTGAATTTTTATATAACAACAGTTTTCATTCCACTATATAAATGGCTCCATTTGAGGCATTATATGGGATGTGGTGTTGAACTCCAACTTTTTAGGATGAAGTTGGTGAGAGGAAGCTGATGGGACCAGAATTGTTAGAAGAGATGGAAAAAAGTTCAGTTGATTCAGAAGCACATGAGAACAACCCAGATGAGGCAGGAAAGTTATGCAGATAATCGGAGGAAGAATCATTCTTTGGAGGTAGGTGATCATATCTTTCTCAAATATTCTCTATGGAAAAGAGTGATTCATTTTAATAAGAAGGGAAAGTTGAGTTTGAGGTTCATTGGACCTTATGAAATCTTGT
This sequence comes from Viscum album, assembly GCA_963277665.1. NCBI lineage: Eukaryota > Viridiplantae > Streptophyta > Magnoliopsida > Santalales > Viscaceae > Viscum > Viscum album. The sequence goes on along the minus strand of OY728151.1, from coordinate 650,801,267 downwards.
ACAAATGTGCATCATTTGTGTACATAGTGGCTTTACCTCCATGTTTATCCCAGGTACACAATGTTTTTCATGTTTCAATGTTGAGAAAGTATATGCTAGATCAATCTCATGTTTTAAGTCCAGAGATAGTTCAGTTGGAAGAGAATCTCTCTTAGAAGGAATAGCAAGTCCAGATTCTTGACTGAAGAGAAAAAGTACTGTAGAATAAGGTAATTCACCTATAAAAGGTTTTGTGGAAAAACCATATGCTTGAAGAGGAAATGTGGGAATCTGAAAATGATATGAGGGATAAATACCCCCATTTATTTGATAAGTGAGTAAAATTGCGAGGATGTAATTTCAAAAAGGGGGGAAGGATGTAACATCCCAGTTAAATAATGAAACAATACATTTTATTGTTAATTAATATTTTTTAATAAAATATTAATTTTACATTAATGGGGTTACTATGTTCGATAGCGTACCCGATATGAAATAACAAGTTTCTTTGAAATATTACATTGCACAATAATAATATAATATTATTATTTTAAATGGTAGTTAATACATAGCCATTGTATTGAAAAGAATGAACAATCCCTTTTGGTTCAAACCAAAGGGAGTTACCAGATTTAAAGGTAACGTCTTTTCTTTTGTTCTTTTGTTTTATTTTACTTCTCCAACCCCCTAAAATATTTTTATTCATTTATTTTATAACAAAACAAGTATCCTATATATACTAGGATGTTTTTATGAGAACTATTCGAACTACACTTACACACACATCCATCTATTGGGTAAATAACATACTGTTTCTGTGGATGGAAAACTAACGCCTCACAAAATGAAGATTGTTCAAATATCTTTTACTGCCTATCATGGTGGTCATTATGATGGAACTTCATTTATATATGATATATATTATGTTTATGTTTTCTTTATGATTCTTTATTTTTCATTTATAGAATACCTTTGTGGGTTCCATTATGGGTAAAAGAGATAATTTCATTTGGGAAAGTGCAAACTACCGCCCCCTCAAAGTGATATGACTCATTAATTCTATTTGTGGAATGTATAAATGGTGGAGATAATGATATTATATATGATATTATTCTGGAATTATAATATACCTATTCATTATTATGTTTTAATTACATTAAAATAATAAATATAATTGAAAGTAGCGTTCAAGCATACGTACGACTTACCGTCTTAATGAACGGTGCATTTCATTTATTATCTCCAAGTGTTATGTAATATTATAAATATTTACATGTATTGGATATATATTATATATATGATATATTCATCTTTAATATCATTATGGAGAAAATGGATATCTGAACATATTAACGACTTGTAATTATAATAAGTTCATTTTTTACTTAAGTACCAAATATAAACAAAACAACTATCATTAACTTAAATGATTACATAATGTTTATAACATTATAATAAGTGATATAAAAGGAATAATATACTTGATAAAGGAATTTATCAATTAGAAATTAACATTAGTTAATTATTTAGGATATTAAAGAACGAACAGGTCAAATAGGACACGAGGTAAGGGACTTCGTCTCAATCTCCTTTTGTTGAGGCATATTATGTTTTAATACATGAATTTATTTTAAACACTGTATAAACACCTTTGAATTTTCATTTCATTCAAAGTTAATATTTTTCTATGAGTCATTTTACTAAAATACAAAAAGAATGTTTGTTTTTAACATACACGGTGACAATGAACTTTCTGCCACCGTGAATATTATTTGATCTTTGGATTCCTTAACAATTTGTAATGATTTTAAGAGAAAAATAAATACCATATAAGATTTTACGTATTTTGGTATTGAAACTCATTTTGGATTTATTATTTCAATATCTTATTCAATATATTGAAAAGATATGTTGTGATTACAATTTTGGAATGTTATCTTTCCTTTATTCTTATGATTAAAAATAATGAGTAACATTGCTTAGTGTTATTAAAATGATACATCACCCGTGAGGGGGGGGGGGAATGTGCATATGACTTCTGATTGACATGAAATGTTAGGAGAACATTCTTAAGATCATATGTGATCTATTGGAATCGATCGCATGTCAATCCAATAAGCAGATTGATAGGTACAATTAAAATTTCTTTTCACATCTATTAAAATTTTTGTAGTAATGGGAAAATCATGTCTATAGGGGTCAAAGTTGACCAAACGATGGATGATTGATACAAAATCTTCGGAAAATGATATTCATGTCATTTTTAATCTATAAAATTAATTGTTATGTGGATCAAATATATTAATTTCTCTTATTTATTAGTATATGATAAAATTTATTTACTACTTTTAATAGTCATTGTTTAACTAATCAGTACTATAAAAAGATATTTTATATTATCTTTGACTCATTTCTATATCTATGATGATTTCTATATGTAAAACTATATAAACAATATTGATTATTCTATATATAAATATATATTAACTGAATAAATATGATATATATATAATTTATTTGTTTAGTTGTTTCTTCTGTATCTTATTGTATATTTATTGAGATATAATATTGGATTGAATTTGATGTTGTTTGGATTGTTGGAGGATTTTGAGATGTTTGGAACGCTGGATTTGTTAGGATGTATGTTTTCATTTCTTATTTTTGAGGATGCTTTCTGTTTCTTCTATTTGGAGCAATTTTTTTCTTGGATTTAGGCTGTCAAGATATTTATTTTTTTTTAAAAAAATATTCCATGATAGAGATCTCTAATGGCGGTTGTTAATTTGTGATTTTTTAGCTTTAGAGACTAATTCTAGGGGCCTCTCCCAACATTGTTATTTTAGATCATTAGCGACCACTAAGTTGTTATTGGGAGGGCACCTATAGAGACCACCTATGGAATTCTCTAATGGCCTTCACAATTAGGACAACTATGACATCCAATAGAGGTCAGAAGGCAGAGTCTCTAATGAAAATTAGAGACTGCTTTTGGCAGTTGCTAATGCCAAAATTTATAGTAGGGTTCTTTTGAAATACTCATTAATTCATGCATCGACCTCCACTCATTTGAATATAGGTGAGTCCTATTTTCTATGTAAGATATTATTGAATTTATTTTTTCCCACTCAAAAAATAAAAAAAATATTATTTTATTAATCTTTTGATTCAAAAATAATAACGAACTCTTAAAGAGCTATAATGACTCATGAATGAAAAATTTCACTCTATTCCCTTAAGAAAATGTGTTTGATTAAAAACAAGTGTGGTCGATGTCAAGAATAACATCATTTATCAAATGAAGAAAATGATACCACCTAAAATTATTGAATAATGAACATCGCAAATGTGTCATACATCGAGCCAAAGTTTGGTAATCAATGGTGAACATAACGTACATATTTTACTTTATGATGAAGTTCCCTGGTCATATCATGAATTATTAAATTTCATATCTCTTATTTCTTTATTTACCTAGAATGTGTCAAGTTTTATTACGATGTATAATGATTTATAATGTAGATGTTATATTTAATTTGAATATTAATAAATATTACATTGCTTTATTTCTTTTCTCTTTCATTTTATTTATTATAAAATAGATGAGGGAAATTATATTATCAGGATGAAAAAACATAAATCTAGTTTATATATATCCACCCCACCCCCCTGAAGTGGATGAAACTTATTAAGTTTTTGAAATGAATATTCATCTTATTGTACTGAAGACACTTCAAAACATGAACAAATAATTTGATTTCATTCCCTGGAGCGAATGAGAATATTTATTTAAATTTATTTATTTCATTCCCTAATGTAAATTAAAATATACATTAATTTATTTTAAATAAAGTAAGAATTAAATATTATGTTTTGTGAATAATAATCTTGTTTTATTTGTCTATAAAAAATAATAATAATATAACCACCAAAAGTGGTTTGATGATATTAAATATTTACAGAGTACAATAAATTTTATTAATATTTATAAAATGATGCATCCCCGGTGGATGATTTTAGAATAGTGTCCTTTGACATTATATTGAAGGATATCTATTTCATTCAATTATTGTTCATGAAGAATAAAAATTATATTAAGAGGAAACATTATTATTTATCATGTTATTATAGATTATCAATATCATCTCATATAATTCATTTATCCCCTGAAGTGGATGTTTTTATTCATATAGTTCATAAATAAGAGATTGAATTACTCAATTTTGATAATTTGATATATATTACGAAAATTATTTTACCACCTGAAGTGGTTAAAATGATGATCATCATAATGCATATAATTAGTATTTTATAAAAGATGATCATTATTGATAAATAATAAATTATCATTAATGAATCTTTAAATTCAATTACTTAATGAATTCCTTGATGTGAATGTATTTTTAATTAATCTAGTTAATTCTTTTAAGGGAATCAAATTAATTATTCCTAAAAAATTTATATGATTTATACTACTCATACATAGAATTTTATAATCAATATTTAAGAGTTGTTGAAGTTTTAACAAATGATTTCTCCTTCTTTTGATAAAGTTAATGTTGTTTATGAATTATAATTTTGGATGATGACAATGTGTGTGTTGTGAATCCAGATGATTCTTCTACATTGGTTTTCGCTACAACATTCATCAATTTTAAAATACATGGGGGATCCAATCCAAGGTAGATTAACTGTAAAATAATATTTGGGTCCGATGTTCCAAACTATTTTAGAAAAGTTCTAAAAATTACAATAATATTCTTGGTGATGGGACTAACCTTTTATGATTATTTTATGAATTCATCAACCACCAGAAGTGGAAATTATAATAAAAAATATTAGTATACAAAATGAAAGATCCCATATCCTTATATAAAAATATCTTAATGAAAAAACATTATAAATATTATTTTCATTAAATTCATTTAAATAAATCGTATATGAGATAGTATATTCTCGTGTAAGTACATTTACCTATAAAGAAAATTAATTAACAACTCAAAAATAGATAAAATATTCTTATATGGTGGTACAAATTCTTAATAATTTTTTATATATGCAGTCTCTATGATATATATCAATGATATTCTTGAAAATGAATATCATATGGAGACATTTGATAAAAGAGGTACCTAGATACGTTACAAGCATTCATAAAAAGTAATTATAAAGAATTTTTTATGTACAATCGAATCAGTAATGATAAACTAGTAGTTTTATAATCCCTACAATTTAAATATATTAAATGATGGTTTATTCCATCCATGATAAAATATAATGAATTATATTGATTCAAGTATACATGATCATTGATTTATTTATAACATTGTATACATCCATTAGTGTGGGAATGATGAATTTATTTATTGGATGTATGTCTACTAAATTATCAATGAATTCATTATCATAAGTTATTATGAATTCCCCCTTTACAATAATTTACCATAAGGTACCCATTTTTGAGGAAAAGTATGTATATAATTAGCAGCTATTTTGGAAATAAATTTACTATATACTTATGAAGAAGTATATATGGGCATGTCCACCTACCATGTGATCCATTGAAATACTATATAAAAGATGCATCTACTAAATTACCACACATGTTATTTGTTGTTGGTGAGTATACATTTTATACTATGCATTATGATTAATATAACTATTATTCATCACATTCTATATATAAAATGGTCCAAAAAAACCATTGAAAATATGCTCACAACACTTACATGAATGTAATTTTTTGGAAATCAATAGTATGACTATACACACCTAAAGTGTGGTTGAACTGATTATATTAAATCATTATTCATCATGAGTATAATTTAATAAATATATTCTCCCTTGAAGAGAAAAACGAATATATCAATAAAATTATATATTTTTATATATTCTCCCTAAAGTGACAATGGTACTAAAAAAATATGATATTTCTATCAAATGTTATTAATGATATATTTTCTTTAAATGCTTTTAAAACTCATTGATCCCAATGGATTTTGATAGATGTTGACATCAAAATAATTGGCCAAAATTATTATAGGAACTTATAAAATGTTAAACATATAATGTTTTGAATTGATTATACAAACTACCAAGACTATTTAATGTTGATGATCTTGTTATAAGAAATGTTCTTTCTTGAATATTTTGAAATTTATATATAAATCCAAAAGGCATTCAAAATTCCTGAAGCATATTCGAAATTATGAAAGTTTAACCCAATATTATAAATTATGGGTTGAACTGTATAATATGTATTTCATTTATCCATATTAGGTTAAAAAAGAATATAAATTGAATTTATCATCCCATGGTTTATATGAATAATTCAAGTCATCATATTATTAAGATTTTTTAAAGACATCTAAACTCTAGAATTGTTTTCTGAAATCAATGAATTATTTTATCATAAAATTACATAGAATTTCCTTGTATTTTGAATTAACCTTCTTGAAGAAGAAATATTAATTTTTTTGAATGATTTTACCCTTATCAATTACATATCTTTCTTCCTATTGATATACTTCTAACATAATGGGTTGATGACGAACATACTTATAGTAGAAGGATTAAATATAAATGCACATTTTATGTATCCCTGATGATATACGTGTACATGTGCATATGTAAGTTACAAAAAAAACAAACCATATTATGATGCACAGTAATATTCATCCCAATTCATTAAAATCTAAAGGATGTAAATTATTATTATTCAAAAATTAAAAACTGAATGATTTGGTTAGGAACTGATCATGGAAATTGATACATACTATTATTATTTACAGTTTTCTATAAAACCCACTTTTTTACTTAGCATTGGTTAGGTATCATTTGGAATTATTTTGAGTTAAATTTAAATGTGTTTTGGAAATTATGGGCTAGTACACGGTTGGGCCGAACAGTGTGCCCTATCAGAAAAAACCATGCAACCCAAGGCATTGGGGTTTTGCATGGTTAGCGCATAGTTCATAAATCTTTTTTCCATCTTATAAAAAACTATGTGGAAAATTTAAAATATATGCACGGATTGTGCACATTTTTTCTATACCATGTGACTATGCCCATGAAACCATGCATAAGGATTTTAGATCATATGAACATTATTAAAAATTCCCAAACCCTCCTTTTTGACCCCCAGTTGGGCTCATTATAACCCTAAACGATTTTTGTAGGTTTTGGGGATCCCAAGAACCATTTTTGGAACCTCCAAACTCCTTCAAAGGTGGATCAAAGCTAGGCGATCCTTATTTGGTCTCTTCCTAGTAAGGTTTCTTCTCTCGTTATGTATCACCCAAGATCTCTTTTATCCTCCTTAGGGTTCTGTGGATCTCTATATTGAATTTTGGATCTAAGAGCCTCTATCTTGTATCTAAACCTTGTTTTGATTCATATATTCTTTTTTTATCATTCTCCATTAGAGTTTTCCATTTTTGGCTTCATGATTAAAGATCTATTAATCTTGAGGTAGGTGGTTCCATCATGATTCTCAATTTGTATTAACCCTATATTTATTTTTTTAATTTCAATTGTTTTAATTAATTTCAATGTCTTGGTTTTTATTAAATGGATATTTTTTTGGATAAACCCAATTCCATTGAATTGGAGTTTTTAAGAAAAATGAGTTTTTGGCATGAAATTGGAAAACCTCCAATTCCATTAAATTTGGGTGTGTTTATGGAAATTGTGGAGATTAAAACTGTTTAAATTTATGTTAGGAAATTATTTCAAATAAAATATTGAATATAATTGTTGAGTTTAATTTTGGTAAAAGGATTTGATGGAAAATTATGAAAACCCATTATTCCATTGAATTAAGGGTTTAATATGAAATTGATGGATTTTTTTTTGAAAATTAAATTGTTATATTTAATTTTGAAATTAGATTATATAATTTAATGGTAAATTTATTTCAAATCCATTTTTGTGAAAAAAACTTAAAATGGTTTTGATATAAAACATAGGGTTTTATCTTTGTTTAAAGGATTTTTTTTATTAAAATATCATTATGGGTTTTAAATGGAAAAATATCATTTTTTAAATATAGAATGAAATTAATTGTATTTTAATAATTCATAAAATTAATTGTAAATCATTTTTTTGTTCTAGATCACATTCATGCCATAGGTAGTTCGTGATTTATTTGGATGGAACATTACAATTTAGAAAATTCTAAAACCTAATATCAGTACATCACATCCCTTAGGTGATGGTGATGAGTATTCATTGGCATTGGTACAAAGTTAAATATGTACATACTATAGTTCACCTTGAGCATGTGGTCCCTATAGCCCAGAACTATCATACCTTGTTAGGCATATGACGGTGTTTCTTGCTTGTCTGTATTTCAAATGTGTATATGTCATTTTGGTAAATAATTTTACATGCCTTGTGAATTTATATAAACATATTTATATAAATGTTTTTATTAAATAAATTTGTGAAAGTGAGATTTGTGTAAATCACTGTTTGTGAATTTATTTTCATAAATTAAAATGTTAAGCATTTGCTTAAATTTTTTTCCATATTGTTAAATGTAAATCATGATTTTTTGAAATGTTCTCTTTATACACCAACCCTACTTATTTGAAAACATAGAATCACTTCTTCAGTTAATTTGATATTAGTATCTTCTATCGAACACTTCATGAGACCCTACTAGGCTTTTATCTCACACCCTACTTGTGACTTCAAGTGTCTGTAGATTACCTCCTTCCAGGTTCGAGCAGGGGTAAACCATCTCTTAGAGGTTTCTCTAGATATTTAGCCGTGGACTTGGTGAGTTGTGTCTGAGTTGGGACTTGGGAAGTTTATCATCTAGTGTTTCTAGTAGTTTCTTATGGTACTTGGGCTTGTTTATTCCTATTTCATTTCTAGTACACTACTACTAGTGGAGATTCTTTTTTTCGTAATGTCTTGTTTATTTTTCTTCCACAATGTTTGTCGAATTTTTTTTCCCACTTTCATTTTCTATGATGTCCGGTTTTATTCATAAAACCATGATGATTTGAAAAAAATCTCAGGTTATGATAGGGCTAGATTGAAAAACCAGGTTACCAGGGTACCTAGGTTGGTTTATGACCAAGTGGTATTAGATGTAGGTTAAAATTCTTGTCTTGAAGTCAATATTCTTTGTGAAATCTTGTCGGGACTTAGGAGGTAGTTTTGATTTTGTGCCAAGACATATCTCAGCATAATGAACCACAAGTCACCCAGGGTGATTAGGGAAATACATTTGAAGATTATTTCTTGTCTTTTTCTAATTTTGATTTGGATAGAATGAAATCCATATTTTTTGTTCTATCTGTTGGTATTGATTTCTCTTGTTTTCCCATTTGATTGTTAATAATATGTATTCATTATTTTCTTATGATGTTGTCTAGAACCATGCCTCTAAAAATATGTGTGAATCAGACCTAAGAGGAATATAATGCTAAACCACAACAAGTTAATACTCTTGTGGGCCAAAGTCTCGTAGAGGTGATTGTGCGCATTGTCCATGATCTAGGACATTAACCACCTCAATTTCCTATTTAGGATGCAAATTTGGAACCTGAGAGGGATATTTTCAAGATTTTTTCTCAAGAGTTTATTTTCTAAAATCCTTTACCATTCAATGTATTAAATTATCCTTAAGAGGTTGAGGAATAGTTGACCATGATGGAGAATTTTTTTTGGGTTTTTGGGAACACCAAATGAAATCAAAGGGAAGTGTGCCACCTTCATGATAGAAGGACCAGGTAAGAAATGTGGGAAACTATGTTAATAATAAAGTAGAATAAGGGATCAGAGTGGAAGGAATTTAAGGTTCTTTTAACCAAACAATTCTATCTAGAGTCGATGTTGTTGGTCAATACTATGGAGTTTTTTATACTTCAGTAGGCTGATAGGAGTGTGATAGAGTATGAAAACCATTTTTTTCATCTCGTACATTTATCACCTAATATTGTATCGAATGAGAAGTTAAAGGATTGAGGGTTTGAGTTGGTAATTATTTAGTATAGTCAATCTTAGGTTTTCTTACTAAAGATTACCTATTAAAACAATGTACTATATAGAGCGCTAATGGTTGAAATAGACCAAGCTGGAAAGTTAGGGTTATCAGATGTTTCTTCCTCTCTTAGTTAAAGTGTGGGTTCCTTCAATGGAATGTATAAGTGTGATAATTCACATGGTAGTTCTCAACAACAGGGTCATCTTATACCACCTGAAGTACCCGGAGGAGGTCCTTTTATTTTCTATTAGTGTAGAAATCCAGGACATTCAAATAGGGTTTTCACCGAGGCACCCAAGAACTATGGCTTTGGTGAATGTTTAGGGAACTTATATAGATTCTTCCATGTTTATTCTACTCTAAGTATTGGAGTGATATCATCGGATCTGCCTAATAATATGGGTTAATCAGATGATTCATGTGTAAAATGGTTCCAACCATAGGCATCTGTAAGGACGCTTCTTTACATAGTGGAAGAGTCTCCATAGATTGAGGATATGGTTCCAATAACCGTGAGAGGTACCATTATAATAACTTCATCTTTATTGAATACTCTATTTGATATTGGTGCATATAGTTATTTTATTTCTAATTGTATTGTTAATATATTTAATCTTCTTATGGAGCATTTATCTTGTGCAATGGATATTACTACACACCTTGGTATAATGGGAGGGTTGGGTCACCACAGTACCTCTTGTGTTTTCATCCTATCTGATGCCAATATTACATAGATTTTTCTAGTTCTTGATATTAAACCTCGTAATTTCATTTTCAGGATGTTGATAATAAAGCACATAAATACTTTTATCTTCAACGAGTTTTCTTTACTACACCCAGTGGTGTGCATGATGTCTTTCAAGGAGAATGGGACCCAGGGTCAAGAAGATCCAAACCAAATTATCCGGAGTTTGGGAAAGAGATATCAGTGTTTTCATTTTTTCTAGAATGATAATCTTTGGATGGTGATTTTCCTCCAGTTTTCATCGAGTTTCCTGACATATTTCCTTCATAAATCTCTAGTTTTCCCCAGTTAAGGAAGGTTGAGTTTTATATTGAAATAATGTCTGTTACTCAACTGGTTTCTATTCCCTCTTACCACATGGAACCATCTAAAATGAATGATTTAAATTCCTCATTGGATGATATTCTTGAGAAAGGATTTATACCCCCAAGTGTGTCATAGTGTGTGTTTTTGGTTCTCTTTGCTAAATAATTTATGGTTCACTTCACCAATGTGTTGATTTATGAAATCTAAATCATGTGGAAGTAAATAACATGTATCTATTTATATGGATTGATGATCTCTTTGATCAATTTAAAGGGTATAAGTAGTTCTCAAAGATCAGTCATCACTCTGGTTACTATTAGTTGAGGATAAAAGAATACCAAATCTAGAAAATCACCTTTCAAAGAAGGTACAACCATTTGGAGTACCTTTTTATGCCTTTTGGTCTAAAAACCCCACCTACAGTATTTATGATATTAATGAACTAGATTTTCTAATGTATCATGATACCTTTGTGTTAGTCATTGTGGATGAGATTCTTGTTTACTATATGTTTATGGAGGATCATGTGAATCATCAGATAATAGTTCTATGTTTATTGAGAAATCACCAAATTTAGCCCAATCTTTAAAAGTGTGACTTCTAGATTATGGAAGTAAAATTTTTGGGACATGTGGTGACGGAACATGTTATTTCAATTATCCAATGAAGGTGAAAGATATGACATGGGAACAACCACTGAATATTTTTTAGATTTAGAGCTTTTTAGGTCTTTCTGGGTTTTACCTCCAGTTCATCAAGGAATTATCAAAATTGGTTTCTATGATGACTTCTCTACCTCATAAGGGATTAATGTTTTCTTTGAATGTTAAGTATGTGACTTATTTTATTGATCTAAACCATCATTTAACTAATATGTTGGTGTTAACTCTTCTAGAGTCTAGGCAAGGAAATATGGTCTTTCAAGATGCATCAGGATCATGTTTGGGTTGCATTCTTATGCAAGGTGATCATGTCATTGCATATGGATCTCATTAGCTTAGGCCATACAAGAAGAATTATCCAACCCATGACATTGAAATAGTAGTTTTGATGAACGCTCTTAAGAGTTGGAAGCATTAGATTTTTGGAGAATGATTTACCATGTATTCAGACTATAAGAGATTGAGTTATATGTTCTCTAAAATAGAATTGAATCTTCACTAGTGGTGTTGGTTCAAATAACTATAGTATTTCAATTTCAACGTAACATATACCTCAGGTAAAGGGAATGTTGTTGATGATTCTTTGAGAATGAAACTTCCAACCCATGCAGTGAAAGAATCGTCGGAAGAGTGTAATTTGATCGACATCTTTTCATAGATCTGTATTGGAGTCCGAGAATCAGGGAATGAGATTTCATTGGCCAGTTTTTAGTTGGAATCTTCTGTTATCAAATTGATTATTTATGAATAGAAACTTTATGATGAGTTTTTTATCATCAAAGACTCTCTTAATGGTGGGGATAACATGCTTGATTGGTATTTATCCAAAAAAGTCATTCTATGATTTTATAGATGTTTTTGGGTACCATATTTGGTAAGAAAATCGGTAATAGGGGATTTCCATAGTTCTTAGTGGGAGGTTCACCCAGGTACCATGAGGATGTTCTATGATATTCGTTGGATGTTCATGTGGATAGGTATGACATGGGTAATTGATGAGTTTGTCTCTCATTGTTGTATATTCATGTAGGTGATGGATGACAACTAGAAACCTTCGGATTTTCTTCAGCCACTTCTAGTCCCTACATGGAAGTTCAATGAGATCTCTATGGACTTTATGGTTGGGTTTTGGTGTACCTAGATAAAGAGGAATGTAATATGGGTTGTGATCAATAGGCTGACCAAGTCAGCTCACTTTATACCGATTTGTGATACATCCAAAGTTGAGGAGTTTGGAAGTCTCTAGGTGAATGATATTTTTTTTTAATGGAGTTCAATCTGCTATAGTGTCTGATAGGGATCCCCAGTTTACTTCTCATATTTGGAGAGGCCTATAAGAGGCACTATGATCTCACATCCATATGAGTATGCCATAACATACACAATCAGATGGATATACAAAAAGGGCAATACAAATTCTTGAGAAGATGATTCGTGCTTATGTTCTAGACTTTGGTGGGGATTGAGATGATCATTTGGGGCTGGTTGAATTTTTTTATGACAATAGTTACCATCCCTCGATTATAATGGCTCATTTTTAGTCCTTTTATAGTTGTCCCTATAGATATATGTTGTGTTTGTTGATGGTTGGTGAAGTTTCCTTGGTTGGACCATGTTTGGTGCATGATACGATAATAAAGATACAGTTGATTTTTCATAAAATGATGATGACACTTAGAAAATATAATTCTTATGTTGATCTTCATTACATTCCATTGGAATTATCATTTGGAAATAATGTGTTCTTAAAATATTCACCCATGTTGCGTAATATATGGATTGGGAATTAGGGGAAACATTCTCTTCATTTTTGGGGACCATTCAATATTATTGAGTATGTGGGGAAAGTTTCTTACCATTTAGAACTTCCACCATATCTAGATTGATACATAATGTGTTCCTTGTATCTCAGTAATGAAAGTATCTATCTTATCTATATAATGTTCTAATTTGACCTGATATTGATGTTGCACCTGATTTATTCGTGACTGAATAGCCACTCAGGATAGTTGATTCTAAAACCAAGTTTCTTTATGGAAGGAAGATACTTCTGGTTCAAGTTCCATGGGAGCATGGTTTTGATAATCATGAGACTGGGAGAGGGAGAGAATAATCAGAGAGAAGTGGCCTCATATTTTTGTTGTGGATGCTTCTAACTATGCTTTTCAGGGACATAAAGTTTCTATGATATAGAGCTTGTAATAGCCTATTACATTTTATAGGTATTCCTAAACCCCACTTTTTATTGATATTTTTTTGGGTCTTGATTGGGGTTATTTTGTGTTAAATTTTTAAGAGTTTTAAAAAATTTGCGATAGTGCACAGTTGGTGCACAGTTTTCCCAAAATGTGCACACTGTCAGAGAAAACCATGAAACATAAGACATTGTTATTTGAATAGTCCACACATGATTAGTCAAGACATGCACCCTCTTAAGATAAACCATGTGATCCATTTAAAATATGCACACAACTACTGCACAATTTGTCTTAATTGTGCGTATCAGCCTAGGAAACCATGTGTACGACATTTAATTGAACTGAAAATTGTAAAAAATTTATTGAACCCTCTTATTTGACCTCCTCATGGGATTATTCAACCCCTACACAATTTATATAGGTTTTAGGGCTCCGAAGAATGGTTTTTTTCTCCTTCGAACCCCTTCCAATGTGGATCGTAGCTATGGGATCCATGTTCGGTCTCTTCCTGATAAGGTTTCTTCCCTCATTCTCTATATCCCATGATCTCTCTTCTCTTGCCTTTAATTTTGTTGATAAACATGTTTATTTTTGGATCTAATACCCAATTTTCGGATCTAAAACTAGGTTTTATTCCCATATCCTTATTTTCATCATTCTCCATAGGAGTTTTCTATTTAAGGGTTCGTGATTTGAGATCCATTGATCCCGAGGTTGGTGGTTCAATCATGAGGTCCAATTTATGTTAACCCTAAATTGCTTTATTTAATTTCAATTGTTTGAATTAAATGAAATTTATTCGTTTTGATTAAATGGAATTCAATTATTTTGAGAAAAACACACAATTCCTGTAAATTTGGGTTTTTATGACAAATTGGTTTTGGGAATGAAATTAGAAAACCTCCATTTCACTGAATTGGGGTGTATTTATGGTAATTGGTGAGATTTAAATTATTTAAATTTAAATAATGAAATTTTTTCAATTAAATTGTTTAATTTAATTTTGGAAAAGGGATTTGATGGAAAATTTTGAACACCACCAATTCCATTGAATATGGGAATTGTTATTAAATAGATGGAATTTATTTAATAATTAAATTATTGAATTTAATTATGAAATTAGATTGTGAAATTTAATGGTGAATTGATTTGAAATCCCTATTTATGAAAATGGATTAAAATGGGTTTGATAGAAACCCTTGGGTTTTATCTTGGTGAGAAGAATTTTTTTATCAAAAACCATTGTGGTTTTTAAATAGAAAATTGAAGTATTTGAAATTGATAATTGGATGAATTTTATTTTAAAAATTATTGAAATATATTATCCAGCATTATTTTTTACTAGAACACATGAAATCATTAGGTACTTAGTGATTTACTTTTTTGAAAATTTAAAACTTACAACGTCCTAAAACCTAATATCAGCACCTCACATCGCTTAGGAAATGGTGAAGAGTCCTCTTTGGCATTGGTTTAAAGGGACTTAGGTACATTCTATAGTTCACCTTGAGTTTGGGGTCCCCATATCATGAAACTATCATACCTAATTAGGAATATGACCATGTTACTCACTTTTTTTATTTAAAATGAATATATTCCATTATTGTAAACTGTTTTACATGCCTTGTGAATTAATATATAGCATTTTATATAATTGTTTTGTTTAAGACATTTTTTTAAATTGAAATTTGTGTAAAGAACCATTTCTAAAATTATTTCCATCAATTTAAATATGGATATTATTTTAGAAGTGCTTCCATCATTTTTAATTTAAAGCATGATTTGTTTAGTTGTTCTCTTTATATGGAAACACTTTTTCTATGAAAATTTGGAAGCACTTATTTTCTTAATTTGATATTACCATCTATTATGGAATCCTTGGTGATATCATGTTGGGATTTTATCTCAAACCCCACTTGTGTCTTTGGGTGTTTGTAGATTACCTCCTTCCAAGTTAGATCAAGTGTAAATCATCTCTTGGAGGTGGTTCTATCTTTTCACTCGCGGAATTAGTGATGGGAATCTGAGTTTGTACTTGGGTAGTTTATCTTCATGCATTTCTAGTAATTTGTTGCGGTACATGGGATTATTTATTCTAGTATAATTTTGTGCACATTACTATCAGTGTATCTTCTTTTGTGTTCATATTGTCTTGTTTATTTTTCTTCAACCATGTTTGTGGAAAATATTTCCCACTTTATTTTTATATGATGTTAGTTGCTAGTCACTAACCGATGGGAATGGGGAACGCCCTTCAGGACATTTCATGGTGAGCTTTGTTATCAGGTTACGAGGGTATCTGATATGGTTAATGATAGAAATTCTACGAGTTAAATGATGTAGAGATGATCATTCTGAGAGGGATACATAACTATTGTACTCTTTTTTTCGAAATTAATATTTTCCATCGGGTTTTCTTGAAAAGTTTTTTAATGATCTAACACTGTAAGGAATTGATGATATTGTACTATTTATCCCTAATCAATGGTTTCCCCCCTAAATGGGTTTTCTTTTTTTATTTTTAATGAAGCAATCATATATCATAACAAATTTCAAAGGAAATGTTATGGATATTTATAATTAATGGAAAATTTTTTCCTTTCTGATTTTCAATGAAACCATATATTATTACCTATGGTATTCCTCCCATGCCCTGAAGACATAATTAAATAATAATATTAATTAATTTTCAAAGGACACAATTAAATGATATAATTAGGGGGATTTGGGAACATTTAAATCTTTCCTTTCATTATTATTTCCACTATGTTCTCCTTATATGTGTTTTAATGAGTTAGCATAACTTGGAATACAATTACATTGGATTCAATTATTTTTTCCTTATGGTTTTTTATGTGAAAAATATATAAGATTCTAGTAAATTATGACATTCAAGGGGGAGTGTTATGAAATATTAAATTTGAATGTCATAATTATGGTAACTCAAAATCCCAAAAAACCCCTTCATGTTCCAATCTTTTCATATACTATCTTTTGGTATTCTTCATAAACTATAAATACATGGAAATGTTAGTGAAATGATGATGGGTTTTCATGCTATACATTTTTTTCTTTCTCTAATTCTTGTATTTATTTAATATTTTTATTTCTATTTTTCATCGCCATTATCAAAAAAATTTCAACACTAACTTTTTCAATGATTGGATTTGTCTACGATCTGTCTTACATTCCTAGTTTTGAAATTATTCACAGTTTCATTCGGTGTTCGATTTATTTCACAACTAGTATTAATTTTTAAATTTTTCGATTTCTATTTTTCTTTTAACATAAACCCCATTTGAGTAACCTCACCTTCATATTTTATAAACTCCTTATTGGGTCAGAGGTGGATCCGTCTGAGGATAATTATTTAATTGTCACAAAAGAATTTTGAAAATCCTAAACTAAAATGGTGTGTAGAAATTAGTGCAGAAAATAAATGGAGTAAATAAATTTAAATAGGAAAAACCCATCTAATGCATTGGATTAACAACCCATGGGAAAACTTTGAGAAAATACACTATGAATCAAAGTGTACACAGAATCCATTTAAAAACTCAAACATATTTTAGAAACCCTATGTGAATTTCACACCCTGATATGCCTCTGCCACCTCTCTGAAAATCATCTCATGACAAGAAGTCAACATTCAAACATCAAAACTGAACATGAAGTGTCGTTTCAACACCACATTTTCATCCCACTAGTCACTACAATGATCCATCATTTATCATTCTCCATTGATGAAAAAACTACTATTTACTACCTCCTACAATCAATGTCTCATCTCTCCCAAAGATATATTTCTGAGCCACACCACCACCTATCTTTCTATTGTCAACCCTCTTTACGACTGAAATCCCTTCGTATATAGGAGAATGTGGTAGAGATGATAGAGATAAGATGAATATATGATAGATAAATGGTTTTAGATGATATAAATAAAGGATAATCTGATATTTAATCAAATTTTTAGATAGAATTATATGATGGAATCCAAAAGTATTCCCTCACTCCATTCATAGATGGAATTCATCCATGGGTATCGGTATCACACTATTTTTCTTAATAATTTCTAACACATTCCTACCTCTAAAAAGTTATTGTAACTATTTCACATAGATCACTCTTCAAAACTGGGATGACTATCACGCATAATTAATGGTCTCTATGGACTGCGACAACCTTGAAGAACAAGTCATTGACTGAAATATTCTTTTGTATGGTGCATATCTGTCTTATTCTCAACATAATATGATTTGGAAATTCTTTAACATCTACTGATTTGATGAATAGTATCACCTTTATGTAATCAAATTATTCTTCATTAGTTTCTATAACAATAGGTTCTAGAGGATGTGATCAGTTTCTATTCTTATTCTTATTCAACTAAATGTATTTCTTTAATAGGATAAAACTATTAAAAGGTTCTCATAGTGTCTCACCATATTTCATATTCATTTTCTATTTAAATATATTCATGGTATATTTCCTTTGATTTAAACTCAAAAAGTAATTTGATATTAGATATGTAAATTCCACTTCAATTTTGGAAGGATATTCTCTTCATTGAACTCATTCAAATTTAGAGAATGTATTTTCTTTTTTATTTCATCATAATGACTCAGCTGGTTTCCTTCCCGAAATATGAACAATATCATCACTTTTAATTACCTTTCAAATCACCATCAAATTTTGTAAAGAATCATGCAATTATGATGTAGCCTTTAATTATTCATCATGATAACCAAATATTCATCCTTACACAACATCCCATTTGATAGATGTTTTTAGGTATCAGGATGGGCAGTGGAAGCCAATGGTTTGGGAATTTAAAAATTTTCACATCACCAGAGAGATGTAGCAACATCAACTCTGGTGAACTTATCCCAGTATAGTCTGAGCACCATGTGTGGATTTGACATAATAAAAAAATTAAATTGAACATGTAACTTTTTTGGATCTGACGTGTGAATGTCCGTCATAGGATGCTAGCAACCATTCCTCAAAGGCTCCAACGTCAAATCCCTCTAGATCGTCCGCACGTGGCTCTTAATTCTTCTCGTGCTTCATCTGTTGGAATGTAGCTGCTGGAATGGTACATTAATGATCACTTCGACGTAGTGATGATCACCACAAGGAAGAGTCTTCGATCCAAGAAGGATGAGCTTGAAGATCTTCCTTTCTTGAGAAATTATCTATCTATAATCTAAGAGTAGAGATAGTCTCTCAATTCTAACACATGAATAGTTACATGGGAAGATCATATCTCTCACTTATATAGGGAATATCTAAAATACCTGGTATGGGTTCCTGGCCCTCATGAAATAGATATTCAAAGTAAAAGTATTATAAATATTTATTTTTGAAATATTAAATTATTCCATAAATAATATTTGTAATTTTATCTCTTACTAAAATATATATTAAATATATATTTCATGATAATCTTGAGTCAATAACTCGACTCATGTCTCTTGAAAATATTAATCAAACCTGGGATATTTTAATCCATTCGATTAATATTTCATCTTTCTAGTTACTTAATCACTTGTAAATACATTTTATAAATAAATTCAATGAATTTTTCCAAGATTTAATAATTAAAGAATTTATTTTTTACATGGTGATTAATAGAACTTGGATAATAATCAGACCTTATGGTGAGTCCCAATAAGTATTGTATTCCAATTCCCAGAATAGGGAAGATTCTCAAAGCACTAGGGTGTGGCCCTCAAGGCCCTTATCTCAATAGCAATGAATAATATTTACCAACCAAGAGAGGGGTCTAGAAACCCATCGAGGTCCCTATAGAGATAAAGAAACTTAAAGCTACCCCTACCTTTCTTTGAACATGTTCTGTGTAATATAATCTCTTTGTCATCGATGTCTCGATAATGTAGAATGCAAACTAGTGTCATCATCCATTATCTTACCTTGTTTTATTTGTTGAACTATCTAGATGGTCTTACCTTCCACTACTATGGACATGGATATAATGAAGGAGAAACCATCCAAATCAACCAGGCCCGAGATATCTCTCCCTCAACTCAGAAGTGATAAATCATATCTTGATCATTCAATCAATGTCATCTCATCAATGATGTGCCCAACACAGACTACCTCCCCATGACGTCATTGCTATGGTTTTCTCCTTGCATCAATGTACACAATTAAATGAAATACATTGATAATGATCTCAAGATTGGTGATCATTACACATGTCCATAGATAGGAACGGCCAATGACACCTGAAACATGTGGTGTTCCTAATATGCAGGTTTGTCCTAATGATCTCAACTACTAGAGATCATCAAGTGAGAACTTCAGGAGAAGAAGTCTCAATTCTTATGATCCCCTAGCACCTGATTGTTACACCTAATTAGTGTCCTTTCATAATGATATAACTGGACCATAAGACATTAGTTTAAGATTACTGTCATGGCATCTCGGGGTTCTCATTATAGCATGGGATCTGTTATAACCATTTGTTATGACATGTAATCTATGAATATTTCTATAAACAAAGGGGATATAAAAGTATATATACTATTATGGAAAGATAAACATATGTATATATAATATACTACATACATGGGGTGGTAATCAATGTACAACACATGTTGGGTCTAGAGCACCCACTTTCAACACTCCCACTTGTACTAGAGCCAACAACTAACAAGTTTTAATCTGCTAGCTCTCACATGGGAATCATGCTTTTGCTGAGAAATGGATTTTGTTAGGGGGGTCTACCACATTGTCCTCTATGGATAATTTGCTAACTACAACTTCACCTATTTGAGTAAAATCCCACAAGAGATGTATCTTTCAAAGAATATACATTGTACTCTAGTGAGACTTGGGATCCTTTTCAAGCACCACTGCAATAGTATTATCGCAATATATTAGAATAGGGTATGCACTGTTAGGAATAACAGCAATGTGTTAGATAAATATGTGTATCTAGACTACTTCCTCTACTACATTAGAAGTTGCAATATATTCGGACACTATTGTAGAATCGGCAACCACAACTTACTTCTAGATTCTCAAGCTAATTTCACCACCATTTAGGAAAAAGATGTAGCTTGACTATAATTTCAGATCATCATGATCTTTCTATAAACTAGCATTAGTGTATCATCTAAATACTAGTTCCTCATATCCTCCATAAACTGGTAACATATCCTATGTATGTCTCAAGTACATTAGGATAGTTTTAACAGCTACCCAATGTAGCTCTCTTGTATTGGCTTGATATCCACCAACCATGCTTAAAGAAAAGGCGATATCAAACCTAGTGCATATCCTGGAATATATGATAGAACCCATTGTCGAGGAATAATGTATTATACCAATTATGTTAATATCCTCCTGTGTTTGTACACACATTTTCTTGGAGAGATTTATACCATGTGACATGGGAAACAATCCTCTCTTGGATTGTTTCATATTGTACCTTTTGAGTACATTGTCAATATATGTACTTTGACTTAGACCAATCTACCTTTGAGATATATCTCTACAGATCATGATCCCAATAATATAGGCGACTTATCCTAAGTCTTTCTGGGAGAAGCATTCATTTAAACATTTTTTAACTGACTATAATACTTGCACCTCATTTCCTATAATTAATATGTCATCAAAATATAACACTAGGAAAATGATGGCATTCCCTTCAACCATTTTATAGATACAAGGCTTACTTTATTTTTTGAAAAAACAAAATTCTCTTATGGAATTATAAAAACAAACATTCCATGACCATGATGTCTGCATTAACCCATAAATGGAAATCTGAAGCTTGCATACTTTATTGGTGTTCTTTGACTTGAAAAACCCTTCGGGTTTAGTCTTATAGAAACCATCAACCAAATTTCCATTTAGAAAAGCAGTTTTGACATCCAATTTCCAAATTTCATAATCATGAAATGATGCTATTGCATGAAATATTCTAATGGATTTACACATTTCTACTGGTGAAAATGTTTTATAATAGTTGATGCCTTGATGTTGACTAAAAAACATTGCAACCATTTTTGATTTAAAGGTATTAACCTCACCATCTATGTCCAACATATTTTTGAATAGCCATTTTCTTCTAATGGTATTTACATCATCTAGATGGTATACAAAAATCCAAACCTGATTTTTTCAGTTGGTCTCTATCTCATAATGTATGGCTTCTTTCCATTTAGCAGCTTCTTTGCCTTCTACTTCTTCCTTATTGGTTATAGTTTCGCAATCCTGAAGGACTACTGTATAAAACGTCTCAGTGAAAAGAAAACCATTATGCTATGGTTCCACAACCTCTCATGTAGACCTACATAGTATTTTTTATCTCAGGAACATTTTCTTATTCCACTTTCTCTTGTTTATATTGTTTCTCTACCAACTCTTGTGCATCTGGAGCATTAACTTCATCGAAGTCAATCTTTCTCCCTCTACTTTCAATATATATGTGTTCCATTTCTTGAAATATTGCATGTCATTCCACAAAATCTTTTCTATATAATGGTTTATATAGGTAATATCCTTTGGTTTCCTTAGGATATCATATAAGGATGCACTTCGTTCTTTTGGATGATAATTTTTCACTTGGAAAAGTCTTTACAAATACCTCGCTCCCCCATTCACATATGTGTGTCAGACTGGGTTTCTTTCCATACCATAACTCATATGGAATCACACCTTTGGATTTAGTTAGTACTCAGTTAAGGGTATATTTTTTTCTCAACAAAGATTATCCTCAAAATGATAATGGAAGAGATGCATGACGCTTCATTGATCTGACCATGTCCAGAAAGGTCATATTCCCCCTTTCACTAACACCATTCCATTGTGGTGTATAAGGAGGAGCGAGTTGGGATACTATATCACACTCCTTCAAGTGATTAATAAAATCTTGGTGAAGATATAATCCACCTCTATTTGAATGGAGTGCTTTTTTCTTCTTACCATGTTGGTTTTCTACTTCATTTTGGTATTCTGTAAATATCTTAAATGAATCATACTTCTACCACATTAAGTAGATATAGCCATACCTACTATAGTAATTGGTAAAAGTAATGATGTATGAAAACCACCCCTTTCCAATACTAGAAATGTACCATATAAATCAGTTTTTATTAATGATAGTACACCATTGGCTCTTTCTCACTTCCCAGAGAAATGTGATTTGGTAATATTTCCTAGTAAAAAATCATGACATACATCCAAGTATTATAACTATACCGAGTCTAAGTACTCTTCTTGATGTAATATTAGAAATCACTTCTTGTTTACATGACCTATCCTGAAATTCCCTAGGAGGGTGATATATGAGTCGTGTTGTCTGGTTTTTTCATTAATTTTCATTATGGGGTTATCAAGTTCCAGCATGTATAAACCACTATTAATATGAGCCATAAAATAACATATGTTATCCCTATAAAAGAGAAAAAATTTACTTAAAAACATGAAATAAAATCCCCTAGCGACTAAAATCAACACCGATATAATGTATTTGGTTAAAAAGGGTACATAAAAATATTTTTTTAAACTAGAACCAACCCACTTGGCAAGGTTATGTGATAGTCTCCCACTACCAATGTTACTAGACTTTCACTTTTTGCAGATCAGTGATCCACTTCAACTTTTACAATCTTCATAAAACTACAAGGTTCTTGTATATGAATATAAATGTGTAAGACACATGTTTTATCCAATACGTACCTTGTAGATAAAGACAGATTTCATTCAAGGACAAAAATACCAGAAGTAGGAGCATCAGTTTGCTTCTTCTTCCCAAATCTTCAATTCTTCTTCCAGTGGCCATTCCTGCCACATCCAATGTAGAGAACTTCTTGGTCATTACTCTACCTATGAATCATTATATTCTTTGTATGATGATGCATTGATGTCTTTGTCCTTGACATGGCCTTAGAACCGTTTTCCTAGGACTTGTTTTTCTTGTTCACCATAAGAACAAATGGATTGGTATTTTTCATATCTTTATCATCTTAGAGAACTAAAGATGAAAGGTCTGAAAGAAACTTTTTCATTTAATTCATGTTATAATTGAAAATAAAATTTGAGAAGCATGGAGGTAAAGAGGAAAGAATGAGATCCACAGCAAGTTCTTGGTTCCATTTGAACCTAAGAGCTTCAGGTATCTCAATATACCCAATCATCTTAAGTACATGAGGATAGGCTTGGATCCCTTTTTCTAGCCTGAACTTATAAAGGGAGCTTGATATCTCATACATTTCCTATATAACCCTCTCCTGATATAATTGTTAGAGATGTGACAGCATATTTTAGGCATCCCCATCCTGTTTCATTTTCTGCAATTGGATGGACATGGATGACAACATGATGCATTAAACATCAAGTGCATCATCTACATGCCTTTTATATTTATCTTTTTCTACCTTAATTTCTCCCTAAGGAGGTTAAGCAGGAACTGGGGATTCCATCACATATAACTTCCTTTTTTGGCATAGTACATTGCACAAGTTCCTCTACCACTCCTAGAAGTTATTGCCATTCATGGTATTTTCTTTATTCAGAATTGATTGTAGTGATAAATTTCTTTGGGTGTTGGTGACTTCCATTTTAAATCTACATCAGATAAACATTAGTAGTTAGTAATTTTTGTTTATTACCTTCTTACATTTGTTATTAATAAATTATTATATCATTTAAATGTCTCCCACTATTTTAGCGAACCTTAATATCCCTTACTATTAGATTTGGAATACCTTGTCACTTGAGTACTCTAGTGGAAAGGATCCACAAAACCTCCCTCATAGTCTACAAGATATGGATACGCCTCTACTCAGAGGGTTTGAAGGTAGGCACTAGGATGGACAACCACTTGACTTGTGGTTCCTTGTTTTGTTGAGTAATGTCCAATCTTTTGGAATCTGAACTTGATTCCCTTAACATCATTCATCTAAAGTGATAGCAAGTTAGCTATGGGTAATCTTATACTACTCAGTTTTGTTAATTTGAGTCATTTCTCTCATGAAAATGCATTGGAAGTAAGAGGCACACTCAAAAATGGATTACGAGCAGCCGAAACACCTAGATTTGTTTAAATGTGAGAAATGGAAGGCTTTTGGACTTAATATATCTTTGAGGGTTTTTTATATTTATTGATGAATATAGGCATTTTCTATTTATATGCTCAAACTAGATTGTCACACTCACAACTGAACATGCAATAGAAATACATCCATCACATCTTTATGAATTTTTTATTTTGTGTACTATTCTATGTGATCAAGAAATAATCATTCACATGCATAAAATAATAAATAATGCATAAAGGTAAATCATGAAATCTGAATGGTATTTGAAAATTATATTATGATCGATCCATAGTAGATAAATCTTCACCCGGGGAATCTATACCTTAGTCGACACCTGACTCACGTCATAGCTAGCCCTAGTGTAATGTGTTTGGCTCTCGTCTGGATTACCCCCTCGACTTGGTGGGGCCTGCATTTTGGATCATCACCATATAATTACAAATATTCTTACACGCAGGAGAGGGGGTCTAGGTGTAAGAAATACAACTAGTGCATTGGACACACATTGCCTTATACATATTTGAATTAAACGATGATTCACAGAAATTCATGTATCTAATTAATTATTACAATCATTTCATGCATTGAATAAATAATTAAATAAATAAATGAGACATGCATAGTTCAATCGCTTGATCAAGACCAGTCGATATAAATAAAGCACAATTGAAATTAAACAACAATAAATTTAAATAGTATGAGGGAACTCTAAAAATTAAATGATTTTAAATAAATTCAATTAATTTATTTTATCATTTCCAATTATTTAATTTAATTTCAATTATAAAACATAAATTAAACTGTCAATTTAATTTTATTTCTCATAATTAAATTAAACCATAAATTTAAATTTAATTCTAAAAATAAATTAAACTATTAATTTAATTTTAAACTTAATTAATATAATGAATCAGATTCATGTTAAACTTAAACCCCAAAATAATTATAGTTAATTTAATTTAAAAACCTAAATTAATTAACACTAATTATTGGGGTAACCTCTAGCTGGGGAAGGAGTCTGATAGCACTCCAAACTACCATGAGGGTATCTTACTATAGAACATCCAAATCGCAGTGCGACTGCGGCGTGACCGCGGCATGACCGCAAAGCCTAGTACCACAACACGCCCCGCTATGGCATCGCCCTTCAACAAGGTGCAACCAGAAAAATGATATGGTAGACTCCTCTAGTGAGGCATGAGGCCAGTGGCATGCTGCTCTGCGAGCCACAAAGGTAGCATCGAGGTGCATCGGTCTGACGGAGCACTGCTCCAAGGATCCATGAAGGCTGGTGACCTGGTTCGGTTGAGACAACAGCACTAGGGGGGTCCTTTGGGATAGTGAGAGGCAGCTGGGAGGCCGGGGTCTGGGTTCTCCTATAGTGGTGGCCTGGCATGGTCTGGCTGAGAGGGTACGGCGGAGCCGACATAAAAGGAAGGGAGTACAGGTGTGGCGTGGTGCGCTTCTTGGTCCGGCGGTAAGGGGAGAAGGGGTCGGGTTTTGGGGTTGTGGCCTTCTGCACATGGATGAAGACAAATGAGTCTTATTCTCATTTTTTTATTTTGTCTCTTGAAAAAACAAACCCCACCCCTTTTCCTTTTTTTAAAAAAAATGATAACACCCAATTGGGTTGTGGTCTCTCCCCTATTTAAAAGAACCAAAGGCTAAAGACTTTAATAAAAAAATAGGGGACCCGACCCCAAGTCAAAAAAAAACATTCCCTATTTTTAAATAAGAAAAATAAAATGTAAATATTTTATAAAATATTTTGTTTATCTCCTAAAAAAAGGCCCACTGAAAAAATTTCGGCCACCAGATTCTAGCCAAAACGTAGCTAGATTTCTATAATTTGAAGAACACATGAATAAATTAAAATTTTGTTCTTTATAAAATAATAATTTGTGTAGCATAAAAAAACGACGTAAATCCCGTTATGGTTTTTAAATGGTCGTCACTTGGCCATTTGATGATAGATCGATGTACAGTCAGATCCTTTGGAACTGATTAAATTCCACGTACTTAAATTTAACGCGATTTAATTTTTCATTGACTCTGAGAATGCCTGAGTCGATCTGATACCACTATTAGGTTCTGGGATGGGGAGCGGAAGCTGATGGGCTAGGAATTTAAAATATTTCACATCACTGGAGATACGTAACAATGTCGACTCCATTGATCTTATCCTGGTATAGTTCGAGGACCACACGTGGATTTGAAAAAGAAAAAAATAAAATCGAACATGTAACCTGCTCGGATCTGATTTGTGTAAGTCTGTCAAAGGATGCTGGCGACCGTTACTCAAAGACTCTGACATCGAAGCCCTCTAGATCATCCACACATGCCTCTTAAAATCTGTTCACACATCATTATTTTGAATCCTATTGCTAGCGTGGTACACCAATGATCACTTTGACGGAGTGATGATCAGCGCACAGAAGAGTCTATGATCCAAAAAGGATGAGCTTAAAAATCATCCTTTCTTGAGATAATCTCTCTCTATAATCCACGGGGAGAGAGAGGCTCTCAATTATAACACATGAATAGTTACATGGAAATATCCTATCTCTCACTTATATAAGGAATATCTAAAATACCCGGTGTGGGTTCCCAGCCCCTGTGTAATATATTTTCATAGTATAAGTATTATAAATAATTAATTATGAAAAAATAAATTATTCCAAAAATAATATTTATAATTT
Organism: Viscum album; assembly: GCA_963277665.1. Lineage (NCBI taxonomy): Eukaryota > Viridiplantae > Streptophyta > Magnoliopsida > Santalales > Viscaceae > Viscum > Viscum album. Next base: position 650,773,606 of record OY728151.1, on the reverse strand, counting down.
TATCACAAACTGAAATATATATTAAAAATATATTTTGTGATAATATCGAGTCCATAACTCAAATCATGTCTCCTGAAATTATTAAACAAACCTGGGATATTTAAATCCATTCAATTAATATATTATCTTTGTATTTACTTAATCAATTGTAAATACATGTTATAAATAAATTCAATGAATTATTCCAATATTGAATAATTAAAAATGTATTTATTACTTGGTGATCCATAGAACATACATAATACTCGGACCCCATGGCAGGGCCCACCAAGTTCTATATTCCTATTCACAGAATATGGCATAATCTCAAAGTGCTTTAGTGTGTGACTCTCTAAACCATTATCTTAATAGTAGTGAATAATATTCATTGGCCAAGATCGGGGTCTAATGACCCATCAAATCCCTTATAGAGATAAGGTAAAGTCAAAGCAACAAATACATGACTACAAGCATGGTCTGTGTAATATAATATCTTCATTATCAATATCTCAATGAAGAAGAATGCACACTAGTGTCATCATCCTTTATCTTGATTTGTTTTATTTGTTGATCTATCCGGACAGTCATACCATCCACTACCATGGCCATGGATTTAATGAAGGTAAAACCATCATAATCAAACAAGCTGGAGATATCTATCCCTCAACTCGGAAGTGAAAAATCTTACCTTGATCATGTAAGAAATACCATGTCATCAATGACGTACCCAACACAAACTACCTCACTGTGACTTCATCGCCATGGTTTTCTCCTTATATCAAAGTATGCAATTAAATGAAATACATTGATAATGATCTCATTCATAGAGACCATTACACGTGTTTGTAGATAGAAATGAACAATGACACCTGAAACATGTGGTTTTCCTATTATGTCGGTATGTACTCATGATCTTAACTACTGTAGATCATCATGTGCGAAATTCATGAGAAGAAGTCTCAATGCTTATGAGCCCCCAGTACTTGATAGTCACACATCATCTGTGTCCTTTTAGAATTATGTAACCGCACCATAGGACATTAGTTTAAGATTACTATCATGGCATCTCAGGGCTCTCATTATAACCCGGGATCTACTACAACCCTTTGATACGACATTTAATCTAAGGAAATTTCCATAAACCAAGTTAATGATGAAGTATCTACACTATTATGGAAAGATAAACACATGTATATAAGAAATACTGCATAAATGCAGTGGTAATCAAAGTACAACACAAGTTGGGTCTAGGGAACCCACTTTCAACAGATGCTATATTCTTGAAATGAATCACAATGATTTATAATATCACTGTTATATTTAATCCACTAAATAACAATGCATGATAACTATTTTAATTGATTTTTTTATCACAATAATCAATTCAATTTTCTCCCTTTTATTTCTAAAAATCCCACCTTCTCCTACTCAAATTTTCACCTTGTGGGATTCTTCATTAATTTTCCCTATGAAGTCCTGGTAGGAATTGAACAGAATAATATTGACATGTTTCATTGTTTTCAAAGTAAATATTGAGTTCATATATTCTCCATAGGGTTCATTTGTACCTTATAAATATTTTACCCTATGATATCCCTAGTACCATACAAAGGTACCTCACAAAGTCACTTAGTTCCATAAGAAGTCCTCATCATAGGGTCCATGTACCCTATGACATCAGCTGTTTACCTTACTAAGTTGTTCTGTACCAACCTTATACGGGCTGGTACGAACCTTATGAATATGTTTTCATGACCTTATGATAATCTTGTATCAACCTTATGAGAAGCATGAATCAACGTTATGTGTGGTCTGTCTCAACCTTACGACATCTAGACATTACTTAAATATTAGTAGGACATCTCCAACTCACATCAAGAGCTTCTCAATAAAATTGAACAACCCCCAAAACTAGATCTATAGGATCACATGACATGTAAACAACAATGTACATGTTCATTGATTCATGGATTCACTACAAAAATGGTGGTTTTCTTTGTTTTTAGAGGTGGTTCTCAAAATCGCCATTAAATTTGTATTTTTTATTTCTTTAGATGTAGTTTAAAAAACCACAACTAATTCATGAAGTCATTTGGCATCATTTAATTCCAAAGCAGTTTAAATACCACTTAAATATTTAATAGTGGTTTTTTATTTTTGTAAAATGTTTTATATATTTAATGTATAATTATTTATTATTTTTTATTTATTACTTTATTTTTTATTTTTATTTTTATTTATTATCATTATGTATTCTTAATTATATATTATTTCTTAATAATTATATAAATAATTATATATGGTTAATTATTAATTATTAATTATCAATTATCAATTATCAATTATTAATTATCAATTATCAATTATAAATTGTTAATTGCTAGTTATTAATTAATTATTATTATTTATTATTAATCTGTACATATTAATATATATATATATATATCAATATTTATACATATCTATATAAATTAAGTTGGTGTATATAGATATAGATAATTATATATATACATATAAATATATATATATATATTACTATTTTTTAATATATTAACATTATATATATTATATATTATATAGTTTATAATTTATTATTGACTATTTACTATTTTTAATAAATTAGAAATTTTAATTGTTAATCATTTATTATTTATTATTTATTATTAATATATATATATATATATATGTCTATTTTTTATATATATTTATATATATTATTTAGGTATTACCTAATCTGACCTCATCTTTCCTTCTCTTTGTTCTCATATTCTTTTATTTTAATAAAAGGTTGATTTGTCCCAAACCATTATATATATATATATATATATATTATTTGAGTATATATCTATATAATTATATGTGTGTGAATATATATATTTATCTTTGTATATAATTATATTCAATTATGTATATTTATACTTATATTTATTTATTTAAATTTATTTATAGTTATATAGATAGATATTTATATGTATTTGTGTATATTTATCTATATATATTTGTATATATTTATATATATTATGTTGTATATATATATGTCTCTTTATGTGTCTGTATATTTATGTATATTTATGTATATTTATATATGTTTATATTTATATTTACATTCATATTTTTCTATAATTGTCTTTAATTATATATGTGTGTGTATTTATATATATTATGTATATATATGTTTATTTATATGTATTTATATATATAAATATATTTATGAATATTCATATGTATTTATATTTATATATATTTATATATACATTATGTATACATATATATAGTTATATGAATATATATGTCTATGTATATTTATTTTTCTTTATATAAAATTATATTTTTAAATAAATATACATATATATATATATTTGGGTGTGACTTTATATTTATTTATGTTAATCGATATATATATATATATAAATATATGTATTTATGTACACTTATATATATTTATATATATTTGTATTTATTGGAATTTATATTTATTTATAGATATTATGTGGTTATATATATATATATACTATTATATTTAAAAATAAACACACTCTCACATATTTATATGTATTTATATATATTTACATAAATTTATTTATATTAATATATATTTATAGATATTGATATCGATTTATGATTATTTATATATATTAATATATATTACGTGGATATATATATATGTATATATATTATGAATAAATATATGTACACATATGTATACATTTATATATATATATATATATATAAGTATATTAAAGTTTCTTTACTCACCACATGAAGGGATTGGTAGAGTGGTAAAGCCATTTTAAAATAACCAAGATGGTATGGGATTCAAATCTCAGCATACACATATATATGCTTGATTTTATAGGGTGGGTTTGGTGGATTTGGGCATTGTGGGGACAACCTAGGGTAGGATCGATATAATAAAAAAATAATTAATAAGTAATAAATATAAAAAATTGAAAAATATAATAAAAAACTACAACTAAATGAACTGCTGATAGGTAAAAACTTCCACGAAATGATTCCCAACATGCAAAAATGCAACATTTTTAGAAATCATCACACATAATTTATTGGTGGTTTAAACCACTATAAACCCCCTTTTTCTTATAGTGATTGTTATTTATTCCATACGTTGACATCTCTTTATTACCATCATTACTTCTTTAACTTCTACACACTAGCTGGTTTCCACTAACATCCATCAAATGTGGTAGATAACACATCAATATAATTTTTACTTTTCTATTATATAAAGATCAATATACAACTAATAATAACATGTATGGGTAGTTACTTGAATCTATATAGCCGTGATATTCAAGAAATAACAACCATATCTTTTTTCCTATTTGATATGGGTAGTAGATGTTCTATATCGATTTCCTTATGTGTTGGTAAAAACTTATCCATCTCACCTAATACACTACACATATATTACAAGCTTCATCCTCACAGTAGTAATGTCACAACATGACACAAAATAAAATCATCATAAGGTTCTCCAATCTCCCACTTTGTATTTGATATAAATATCATAAAATTTCTTTCAAATCAGTATGTGTTTTTATTATCTCATTTTCATCTACATATTTTTGGTAATAAATGAAATGTATATATAGGTGCTGATAATCACCCATATTTCTCTTTATTCATCTGGTTAAATAGGGGTTAAAATCAACACGTTATCTTCTCCCTCTTTAGATTGAATTATATCATAATTCACATTTTTTGAGTGAAGGATGAAATTACATATACCTAAGTAAGGAGACAACTTTTATCCACTCTTAGTCTACTTGGAGAAACCATGTATAGAAAAAAAGGATTGAATAAACCTAATCATCAAGAATATCCATTAGTATATTCATCACGTGATACTGCTTTAAATTTCTCATGTTGTGGATATTTCAAACATATTTAGGATGAAACTTTTATCTTTTATGTATCTCAATAAACAAATCAAAAAACTACTGGTGAAATCTTTATTTACTTCACCTTATCTTATCAAACACATCGACACACATGCCCCCTAAGAAATCATATTCATCATAATCAAATAAATAGTTGAATGTTTCATCAGAGTACCTCGATATTCAATTTATATTCAATTTTTAACAATTCAATATTCAGTGTAGAATGAAATTTTTGACACCTCTTATTTATATTTTTTTTCCACTCATGGGATTCACTCATTTCAACTTCTCAACATGGTTAATTTTCATCAAAATAACTCCATTATATACTCGTATTTTTTCCAAAAAATAAATACAACCACATAAAACTCCACCATGAAATATTTTCTTCTGTTTTAGTAATTTAAGTATAAATAAAAAATAGGGAATAAAGAGTAGGACTCCCTATATTTATAGAAGAAGTATCAATGTTCATAGTTTTCTCTCAACCAAGGTATTTTATTTTATAATGTCTATATTTTTTACATCTAAATTATTTGAATATATCAAGTAATATTTTTGAGACAAGGTTATGAGAAGACATGTGATTATGAGGATCGATGATCCAAGAATTGGTGTTTGAAAAATATTAAATTGTACATGCATGAAGCCTTTCATAAAAAAGTTTAATAACTACCAAAAGGGGTAAAAAATTATAAATTTGAGGTCATTATTGATTTCTGGACGTTTATATTACCCTAGACATGACATAAACGTTTTTGATGTCGAGCGTTAGTGAAAGAGTCATTACAGGCATAAATTATTAACAAATTAATATATTTATTTATTTTTATTTGATCATGCAGCAACCTAATAAATTCATAGATAAACCTGGTTATAAAAATATAATGTTGGACTCATAACCATGGAATTTAAGAGAGGGTTTGGGGAGAAGATTTTGTGAACGATCATCGACGAATCCAACATTAGAGATCAGTATGCCAACATAAATAAAGGATATCACCAATGACTATGATGTATATTTCTTATTCATCAGTAATATATCCATCTTGAGGTTGGAAATTCTTTTATTTGGATTTATCCTCATTTTATTTTTCCTATGATGAATGATAATCAATCAACTAACTAATTGATTTGTAGATCAATCATATTATGGGTATGAGTTAGATATTATCTAGGATTAGGGTGTTTTATTGTTTATTATTTACAACTCATCATTTATTATTCCAATAACAATAAATTGACGACAACATGAACATTATCCAAGGTATGTTCCTTATATTTGTGTTTCATGCATTTATTCCCATATTATTTTTTCATTCAACAACAATGTTCACTTTGGATGATGGTTCAAAAAATACCCAAAAATAAATAATTGTGAACCTGATTCTTGTCCCAATGGATGGATACTACATATTTAGGTTTATATCTATGATGAGATCAGTCTATGGAAATGGATTGAGAATAAATAGGTGTTATTTATGTGGGTTTTGATGTGAAATGCCCAATATACACAAAATATAGGTTTCTCATGAAAATCATTTGGCATGATTCCAAAAAGTGTTGATGGCGAGTCTCAAGGAGACTAAATTCAAAATTTCAAACATAATTCACAACTGGAAAAGAGGTCAGAGGAGTGTATGATAATGTGTGAAATAACTCTATAGGTTCTATTAAATCCCAATATACATGTAATATAATCCATGAAAACATTTGAGTGGGGACCTGGTTTTGGTGCTTGGGATTCCGCATATGAGATTAGTATCACATGGCATGTGACACATGTCACACAATGTGTGATCTGACCTAGAAACTCAGCATTTTATTTGGGAGTACACAGTCAGGAACACAACCAAGATAAGAGTACATAGAAAGAGTTTTGTACATTGAGATGACCTTTTACATGGTCATTACCAGGTTTACAAAAGCACCTACATGTTCCATGAAACATGGGTAGACCCAGTTCCAAAGAGACACATCATGCACTTATAGTACACATCATATACTTCTTCAAAGATGGATTAGAGCCCTTTTCCCTTCAATACGGATAAGTTTTATTTTGGTGCATTCCCTTGATCCTTTCCTTTATGGTTTATGATGTAATCACGTCCTACGTATAGGATGGTGACACCCTCTAAAGAACTTAAATATTAGATAGACTTATTGGAATCCTTCTGTGAGGCCTGAAGTGATATCCTCTTTCATCGTCATTTTCCCTAGGTGGGGTTCTTGAAATCTTTATGAATAAGACTACATGGGTTTTATTCCCCAAATTAGTGGGTCAATCCAGATTAGGTAGTTGGTATAGCCCATGGACATGGGTGTGATCCCCATATGTGTATTGATCTCTTTATACTTCCTGTGCATACTTCTTATAGTTTATGGAATATATCTTTATCATAATCATTCACTTTATTTTGATAACTGATCATTATCAATCTTTATAATTCTTGGGACATTATGGTTATCCTTCACCTCTATATTTTCAATTTCCAATAATTTTTTCCTATTTTTAAACCTAGTATTTGTTATCCCATATGACCTTCATACTTTCTTTTCTCACTTCTCAAGAGAAAGTTTTATTAACACTTTTTATGATGTGGGGTTTAAATAATGGTATTTTAAAATTTCAACCATTGATTACTGATATCATGTAAAAACATTTGAGGATGAAATTTCTTAAATTTGGGGATAATGTAATATCTTATGAATTTAAAAGGATGATATGTTTGATAACATGCATGACAAGAAACACTGAGTGTAAACAAAACATAAAATGTTATTATTTAACCATGAAGGTTATAGTCTATCCGTTAAATTGGAGGATAAGAATATGATTAAATAAATTTTTAAATATATATATATATAAAGGTTATAATCAATACAAATATATTGATTAATTACTAGGACACGGGCAATCAATTTTTTAGTAAATCTATTTTATTATTCAAAGATATGTTCTCTTCCAAAATGTTTTTATTGATAAAATAATATTATTAAATTTTGAAACATTAATAAATTTTATTTGATGAAAATAATAACATTTTTTAAATCATAATATCAAAAAAAGTTGTGTGAAAGTTTGTTATTTTTCTAAAAATATTGATTTTTTAGGGAATAGTGAAAAATATTGATTTTTATTAAAAATTGTATTTTATTTTAAAGTATGTACAAAGTAAAATTCTTTTTTGGGATATTTTTAAAATTTAATTTTTAATTTCTAATATAAAATATTTCAATAATAGTTTTTAAATGATTTTTTTCTTAAATTTAGTATAAAAATGTATTTTATATTTTAAAATGGAATTTTCGGAAAAAAAAAATGTTTTCATCCCGTTTTTTCGGATTGATTTTAAATTAAATCACAACAATTATATTATTTAAATTTTGAAAAAATTGATACCATTTTTGGAAAAATGAGGTTCAAATTTATTAAATAGGTTCCTTTTATATATGATTAATATGAATAACAATCATAGTAATTTTTGTTACCAATGCAAAAGGTAAATAGAGTAATTAAGTATTAAAACTAATAGGATAAGGGGAAAAACATACCCTAAAACTTGAATTAATTTTATTATATTGAGTTCATAGCATCAATAGTTAGACAATATTTAGTTATATAGTCTATTTTTTCCACTTGGGTGATATTATAACCTTTATAATATTTTATGCTATGAAAAGTCATAAATGTCACACTCTTGTTTTTAAGAAATATAACATTCCTATTATGGGGAAAAACATGAAATATTTGACATTATAAACATCAATTTTTATGTTAAATGATTTATATTCACCGTGATAATTTATTTATTTTTTTAGGTGAAAAATAATTACCTTAAATTCTTTCACAATGTCGATGCAATAAATACATGAATAATGAAAAATTAAAATAAATGATGTTAAAATTATTAAAAGTAATATAATTTGAGATAGTTAATGTGATACATGAATTTTATAGATGATAAAAAAATTAGGTATTTAATGAAATATATATTTTTTTGAATTTCATTTTTTGTCTTGATGTTGTTATATCCAAATAAAGAATAGTTCTAAAAATTGACATTAATGATATTTTATAATAAATAATAATTTATTGAATGATATAAATTCATAACAATATAATATTCATTAAAATTATTATTATATGGTTTATAATATCAATCGTGGTCCATTTATGGGCCTCTTTCCATTTATAGAAACTATAATGACCCTGAAAGAGTAAAAAACTTTGTTGTCGTGATATGTTTGGAAATGGTTAATGGAGGGTTAAACTATAGAATACAAAAAACAGTCAAAAATTATTCAAATTTAATTAGATGATATGATTTATAATAATAATCATATTATATTCTAATATTACCAATTTTTATCCATTTGGGTATCAAAATTAAATAAAATTAATTTAATATTCTTTGAAATTCTAAGAATACCCCTCCCCTCTATTATAAAAGGGATTCTCTTCTTCTCATTACATCACAATTAAAAACCCATTTTTTCATCCATGATATTACAAAATTCCTTCATAAAATCCCTACCCATTTTCTATAGGCCTTATTTATGAAATAATACCAACTTTAATGGTCTTAAGTTGTTAATCAAAGTAGATTTTTTGGAGAAGAGCTATCAATTTTAAACGGCCATTTCTATTTTATTTAATCTTCTCTCACAGTCAATTATCCATTAAAAATGATTATATAAAAACATAGGTATCTTAAATAAATTGATAGTTTATTATGTTTATTTCATAACCTATATCCATCTCCAACATCCATCAAATGGGAAAGTAATTCATTGTTTCTGTATACGATGGACCACCACATCGCTCATTTTCCATCACGACATCTCACGTATAGTTATAATTATGGAATTAATGTTTATAAATTATAACAATGGTATATTTATAATTAATAAAAGATAATATATCATTTAATTTTTTACCTTTCTATTCACCAAAAAATTATAACATCGCTTGTGCATAAGTGTGGACAATAAACTCCATGACGTGCAGTGATTCTTTTTTCCTCACCACATAATATGTATGATATATTTAAAAATATTTGAATAATTAAAATGATATTTATGATATAATTGAATATTTAAAATTTAAAATAAAAATTAACTTCTTTCAATAATGACCTTTAAATAATTGAAATGTTACTCATCCTTATGTAAGATCTACCTTCTCAATGATTGTAACATAGTTCACTTTTAATAACCATATTTCATGAATAGATTTAAAAATATACTTTTTTTAAAAAATATAATTCTTTTATTATTAATATTCTTAATATGATTGAATAATGAACTATTTTACCTTAGTCAACCAAAAAAATTAATTTTTAACTTAATAACTTAATGATCTCAAAACACCAGACACAGACTTAACATATTATGTAATTAAAAATGTAAATAAGATAAAATAAATAAATTGTTTATGGATAAGTTATTAAACTTATAAATTTTTCTGAATAAATCAAATAATTGATATTATTTCATTATATTGGATTTAAAATACCTACATGGAAATTATGGACTCAAGGTAATGGATTTCATCTCTATTTCTTTTCATTGAGGTATATTTAATTATAATACTCCTGAGTTATTTTATATTGTGTATATACTGACCATTAATAGTCTATATCATTAATCCTTCTAATTCTTTATCTTGTATGTTGTAATTTGAATTATTTCATCTAAGGGATCTAACTTGAAAGATACAATATGGTAAAGGGTTTTTTAACTCAATTTGTTTCTGTAGTGTTATAACTCTTTTTCATTGACATTTTTATGTCTGAATTATGTGTGAATAGTTATATGAATTGTTTTATTATGTATTTAATTTTTTTTGGATTTGAATTTTTTACATATAATCTCTTTAATGACTAATTCTCAATTCAAACATATGATCTTTTTAAGGGTTATTCATCTCAAATTCCCTTTCCTTAAAACATATGGTTGTAATGTGCATTTACATTCTTGTATGATCTTTTTATACTACCATTCTGAAATAATATATAATCAATATCCTTATATTCATTATATTTAATGTTTCCTTTTTTTATTATTTCTTGGACTTAGGATTGAAGAGATACCAAAGTGGAAAAAGATTTATGTTGCAATCTCTTTTCTTTTTAGGATTCTTTATATTCTGGGTTCCTTAGGGGGAGATATACGCTATTATTTTCTTAAACCATGTCTCTTCTAATATCATCCATTTTTTAATGTGTTTTATTTGTTTAATTTCCATTTCATCCCTGATTTATTAAAAAAATATCAAGAATATCATTTGTAATTCATACTAATCTTGTACCTTCTATTATATAGGTAATATTTCTCTTCCATAACCATGCTTTCTAAAATATTTTCAAAAAATATCATTTATAGAAATAAATAATTTCCAACTTTCATGAAATTTTTACTTATCTTAATATGTTTTTGAAAAGGAAATTTCTTAATGTTTTATCAAATGGATCAATTTTGACAATTTTTTCAAAATGTATGAAGAGTATATTTATTTTTTACTCCTAAAACATGAAAGGATTTTACTATTTTCATTTCCATTATTTTCATTAAAGATCACTTTATAAAGTTTTAATGTTATTTTCAATGTAATATTTTTTCAAAATATTTATTATTATTTTTAGTTATTAATAGTGATTTTAATGTGAATATGATATTTTAATCAAAAATGTTTAAAATGGTCATTTAATGGTATTTCCATTCATCAGAAACAAAAACCCATTATATTACCTACACTCCATTGGATATATTTTATAATGATAACATATTTATTATTTCTTTGGATGGAATATTATTGTTTAAATGTGTTTTTCATAGAACCTATTTTTTTCCACGGGTTAATATCGTTATGAACAGAATGACCTATTTTACTGTATATTATAAAAATGAATTTTCCCAACAACATAAAATTTATTTAATGTATGGATTCCCTTATAAGATTTAATGTTTTCTTTAAATAAAGAATCCTCCTTTTAAAATTATGGGAAATATATATTTTGAAAAAAGGTTATTAAAAGAAAATGGTATTTTGATATCCAAAAGTGTTTTTCACATGAGTCTAAAAGTGTTTTTTGAAGGTTGTATTCATGATATGGTCCATGGAAATTTTTTATGAAGGTTTAGGACCCATTATAGCTCATGGGTGAGCCTAATATAGTTTATAATAAGGGTTGAGCCCCATTACAGCTCACGGGTGATCCCGACATAGTTTATATGATGTGTGTGCCCAGATAGCGCTACAATGCATTGGGTAATGATTATATTATTTAGAGAATTATATTGTAAGTAGGTTTTATGGTAATTCAAATTTTAAATTATCTTCAAGGGTTCTATTGTGCTGATATCTCAAGGTAGAAAAATGTTTTATTTATTCTTGCAATGGGTTATAAACATTTCTTTTGATCAAGGGTGATATCGCATTTCTCATGACTATTGATTCTAATGACTCTATCATATATAAAATATTTATTCCATATTTTGTTATCTAGGTATTTATGGGTATTAATTATATTATTTTATTCTCATGCACTATGATTATGTCATCATACTCTTATGTTCATCTTCCTCTCATTGATGACGTTCAAATATTAATGCTTATTCTTATCCTTGTTGAGATTTTGAGATCACCCTAATTATGGTTAATTTTCACTAGGATATAAAGAGTAATGCTAAATTATTTTTTTTAGATGGTTTTATATGTGGAAAATTGTATGGGAGATGTTTAATAATTGCTATATAGTATGAAAAGTTGGGTATAATGGTAGAAATTCTCAATTGAGCTCATCATTGTTCCTTACATAATATTTTTCACAAATTTTATAAATATATAATCCTAAGAGGTCCTTTGTTATGTAATTGATCCAATATTTCATTTCTTGTTTTTGTAAGGTTTGGGTGTAAAAAATTGGGTCACATTTATTTTTATCAAATCCATAAATGTAAATCCTATGTTTCTAGCACTAGATCTAGGAGCGTTGGTTCATGGCTGTTATGAATACGGAATTAAATGTTAGAAGATGTAGTGCCTAAAGTATGTGGGTAAATGATCAATTTTATCTATAGGTATAGGATTCTACATCATTACAAGTTAATTTTAATTGGGATAAATTTTCAAAAATAATTATGGATGGTGGGGGTAACATGAAATATAACACACCCCCATCACATGGGTGGGTTTCCATCCCAAAATAACCCTAAAAGCCATGCTATAACCACAATGTTATCCCTATGGTGATAAATTTTGAATTTTAAATTTTCCACTATAACAAAGGTATCATACATTCAAACATGTCATCCCATTTTAGTCTACACATAGCAATAATCAGGTTATGATGTTTAATTTTTGAAAAAGGGAATCAAGAGAATTTAATGTAGTCTAGAACATAAAACCTGGGAGTTGATACATAAAGAGAGGGTCACATTAAAACATTGATTCAAGTATCAAATATTGGTCTTGAATTTTCTATATTGATGTATGGGTTATGATGACACTGACAGATCATAGGTCTAATATGATAAAAATAATTTTCATGTGAAGTGGGATTTATTAGAAACAATTACAATAATAATATTATTAATATTATCAAAATTATTTATATAATATACATATAACTCATTGGGAAAATGTTTACATGGAATCCTAAAGAATAATTCCCCTTATCCCTTGTTTGTAATTCTTGATTAAATTGATTAATTTTTTTCATTTCTATCATTTTTTATTATTCATTTTTTATTACGTGTTGATTCAACAATTTCAGTTGTTTATTTTTGGTTTTATGCTCAAAACTCCCACATTTGTGTTACTAATGAATTTTATTTTAAGTAATTTTTTTGAAATTATTATTCATCAAAATAGTTATTCTGGAATCATATTCAAGTCATTGTTTAACTGGTAATATTCATTGAATTATTCATGATGTTATTGATGGTGTTCTAAAAATATTGTTCATACCCTATGTTTGTTGGTGTAGCTTAAGGAATGTACCCTATGTTTAAAACAACACATATGGATCTTATAACCTATGTTTGGATGTAACATTAAATTTAATAAAATGGAATGTATGGATAATGAACCCTACATTCTGAAGAAACCCTACATCTGAGGAAAAAAATGTATAGTACATCAACCGTAATTTTTTAATCATCCTTACGTTGTCAACCCTACATTTGAGGTTTTGTTTCCACATAAAGGAACCCTATGTTTGACTATTTAATGACAGAGTAATAAAAACGTGATATTATCTATGATTTATGTAATAGTATTGGTGAATATAATGATCTATTTAAAGCTTCTTTATGATTGATTTAAATGCTTGTTATGATTGATTTAAAGGCTTGTATTCAACATAGTAATTTGATCCTATTCTTTTATGAAATTATGACCTCTCTTGAATGTTTATGAATAAAAATATTCACAAAATATTTTGTAATATTTTTGGATGTGGTTTTATCTAGAGATGTTGGACCTACAGTATAAATATAAAGGCATTATTCATCAAACATGAGATGAATATAATGAAAAGGTGATATACATACAATGTATTATGTCATTGCCTTCAAATATACACTTTGGTGACACACATGTCTTGATCTGTCCAATCAATTTTTTTTGTTATTACTTTTCAATTTATCATTAAATATTCTTCTATAAGAACAAAGAATTATTTCTCAAAGACACATGTTGGTCACATACATGTTTAAACATAGGTCTCGGGTTCTATTTGTCACTATTTGAAGTAAACCTACATGACGTTGAAGATCTATTTTCTATTTTGCATTATTGATGATATGATTTCATTTTTCAGTTTCTACTACAAACTGTTAAGTTATGTATTCTCAAAAAAATAAATCTCTATTGATTTGACATAGTTTTGAGAGCTCATACTCAGTGATGGTTTAGTGTCAGCTTCTTTCACTAAGCTGTGGATTTACGGTTCATTGTAAAAGAGCTATATGTCACTAGAAAACCTCATTATAAAGGTTTCAACTACCTTCACATTGTTATTGATTAAATGTATTAATATTATAGGATCTAGTGAAAAGTACCAAGATTGTGGAGTTGATCAATGGTGGAGTGGACTAAGGGATCTTTGTGCCGTAAACCACTATACATTTTTGTGTACATTTCCATCATTTATTTCCACTGCTTACTCATTTTTTAGAGAAAATGAAAGGAACACTGCTTAGTAAGAGAGGTTTTTTGAATCTGTGAATTTTTTAAAAACCACAATTCACCCCCCTCTTGTGTCTAAGTCTTCATCATTATCACCTTGACTTAACAATTGGTATCTTATTCATGGATCTACTTATATTTTCTACTTGAATTTTTTTTATCTATTTCAACATCCCACTTCAAAGTAAGTTAATTATTTCTATATTTTATTTATTTGAAATACTTGAATACTTTAGGATCTATTTGATATTGTCAATTAATATAAATGGATAGAATTATTTTTGAATATCATTTTTATATCAACAAGTGGTATCATGTGGCTCTACTGAAAATTTACTATCTCTAACAAGACCGATTTTAGGATTAAGACGAAGAGACCATGAAATATATAATTCTAGAGAAAATATATTTATAATTCATGCTCCATATTTTAATGATGATAATTATGAATACAAAAAATGTCATATGATTATTTATTTGAAAAATCTTGGAATAATTGTTCATATGAAGGAAGTTAAAACTTATATGATTCCAAAAGAATGTTTGGAAGATTGGAATGATGATCAAGAAAGAAAATGTGATCTCAATTAAAAATCCATGAATTTAATTGTGTGTGGATTAGAAACTGATGAATTTAATTGAGTATCTCAAAGTCCTACTACATATGATATGTGGCAGACTAATGTCATTTCTTAAGAAGGAAATGAAAATATCAGACAATTATGGTACACTGCTATGGAATTACATTTTTAATAATTTCTGGATTTGTGAGGATGAAACTACAACTCAAATGAATGTAAGAATAATAGAGATTTTCAAAAATCTTTTTTCTTTGGGAAATTCAATTTCACAATCAGAATAATAATTAAATGTACTGAGTACTACCCTCTATGAGTAATGGAATATATACAACTATAAATCACTCTACACCTATAAAAAATTTGTCAATGAAGGAGTTGATTGGAACAATAATGATGTATGAAGTTGTGATGCATGTTGAAGGTGAAAATAATATAAATTATGAATAAGAGACTCTCAAAACTAATATAGATGAATCATCTAATTTAAATCATCTATATTTGGATAAATATCAATCAAATATTTCTAAGAAATTTGAAAATCAATACAGAAATAAAAATAAATGGATTGATGAAATAATGTGTTATAAATGCAAGGAAAAATTTCATACAATGGAAAACTGTTCATTACAAAAATATTAAAAGAAATATAATAATAAGAAAAAAGGAAAGAATTTTTTGAAGGCTACGTCAAATAATACTTTTGGTTCAGATGAAGAATCTTTTATGGATTCTGAGTGTGAGAATAAAAAGCTAATGGTATGTCTTGTGTGTCACGAACCGAATCTGGTCGCGGAAAAAACCGGCACCCGACCCACCCCGTGGCAAGTCCCGAAGGGTGTTCCCGATCCCCATGGGCTGGCACAAGTGCCCGGGTATCAAAAACTGAAAATTGGGAACGATTTACCTGATTTTTTATACTTGAAACATCAAATGAATCCAAGAAACCAAATCTGGATTTTTCAAACCGAAAAATCTTTTTAATAAATTCAGAAATGAATTGCACAATTTTAAAAACTGTTTGAAGATCATTACAAAGGTACAAACCCAAGAAAAGACAGCCTAAGAACCTCAACATGGCAAGAGGTATCTTCCTCAAGCCATCTCAACAACACTGCATCATGAATGACTAGTGGAAACCCGAACTATTGGCACAAATGTTATACCCAAACATGCGACAACAAAATAACCAAGTCTACTTACACCAAAGGGTGTAAGTAGGGTGTGAGCCAAAGCCCAATAGAATACCACCACTAAGAGATTCCATATAATAAGCATTTAAAGACGAAAACCATGCAAGTTTTCAAAAACATGAAATGCTAGTTACAATTTCTAAAAGCTGCAACTTTGAATAAGAACAGTTTTCAAGTGGGATATTTTAAAGGATTAACAATTTTTAAAATAAACACCAAAGCTACTGAATTTTTTAGAAAATTGTACCGTATGCCGACGGTAAGCACAATATATCTAGTGAGCACAAGCAATGGGAAATAACCCCTAGGCACTAGCTAGCTGTGGGTCCCAGGTACCTCGTATCTCGGTGAGAGTAACCATCACAAATATTCGTTCTCGTGCACGAGCCACTAGTAGGGAACATACCCATAACCTAGTGGTCCCCAATCATCATCATATTAGTTTAGATAGAGTTGTAAGTGTCAATCTTTCTAAGTGAAACTAAGGCCAAACCCCACGGGATCACTAGCATACTAGTACACGTCCACCCACCTAGATACCCGGGTTTTCCCTTTGTGCTCAAACAATTTCAACAAGTCAATGAATATACATTTCACATGAAAATATCATTTCCGTATCATAAATTCACAAAACAGCCCACATGTATACAACACAAGTCACAAAAGTCCACTTTTCATTCAAATGCATTTTGAAATCAAACCCACACCAAAATAGCCCACAACACTTTTTGCATAACTTTTACAATCCAACACATTCTTTAACAATTTTATAAAATACCTACAAATATACTAAACATCACATAACAGTCCACTCACATCTTTCCTAAAACCCTTTTTATAAACAAAGTCCACTTTTCACATCGCACTCACACAAACAGCCCATATAACGTTCACACCTCTTTCACATTTTAGTAAATCCATTAAACATTTTTATAAAACATTTCCAAGACGATACACATAACATAATAGAACTATTAACATTTAAAATGGTCCATTTGAAAGTATAAACAATCCAAAATAGTTTTCCAATATGGTTTCACATCTTACATAAATCATTAAACCATTCAAAACTTTCATAAAACAATTCTAAAGAGTGTACCAAATCTTTTCACAAAAAAACTCATTTGTAAACCATATTTCAAGGACAAAATCACACCAATACAAATTCAAAACATAATTTTCATCCCCAAAAACATTTATTAAACCACCCCCATGTGTTATAAAAACACTTCAAACAATACCACAAAAGATCCACATGAAAAGCACACGTTTTCAAAATCACTTTCAAGAAGTACAATAAGGCATTACACCTTAAACCCATTAAAAGAAACCTCTTTAAAACCTAATGGAACACCAATACCCTACCAAATCAGAATTTTCAGTCCAAACAATATTTATTAAACCAATTTCATATGTTATAAAACACACCCAAATAATACCCAAAGGGTTGCGCATATAAAACACCGAGTTTTTTAAATTAAATGAAACTGTAAAAACAAATGCTTTACCAAATACAAAATAAACAGTTCCCGCACAACACACTTCATATTAGTAAATTCATAATAAGTAATTCAAGCAAACTAACTCATCTAGAAATGATTACAAATGGAATCACCTACCTTTTATGCCGAAACCCTCAAAACATGGTGCGAAACATCAACCGCACCACCGCCGCACATCAAGGAATTTAAATCCAGACCTAGACCACCAAAAATTGACCCCAAAAGATACCAAATAAGACCATATGTTTGAACCCTATGTTCTAGACATTCTATAAACTCTTGAGGTAGGGTGGAAACCCTAAGGAGAAGAGAAGAATTGAAAAGAGAAACATTACCCAAAATAATCTTGAAGAAAACAACCTAAACTATACCAGAATATGAATTTAAAAATATCCAACCATTCAACGGAAGTTCGAACAGGGACTATGAGATAATGTAGGAATTGGAATGTGGGGAAAATAGCAAGAATTGAGAGAGTTATGATGGAATGAACATACCTCCTCAAATCTGCCCGATTTTAGAAACCCCAAGAATGTCAGCACCAAATTGCGATGAAATAAATCTCAAAAGTGGGGGAAAAGGCAATTGCAGCGTGCCTGGGCTTCTTAGGGTCGAGAGGGAGGTGGAATCACCGAAAAATACATTTTAATGAATAATATATTAATAAATTAATGAGACAATTTAAAACTGGAAAATGGGCCTTCGGGTTGGCCCAATTCTCAAATAAAAACAAAAATCCCCATGCTTATGGATTTATAAAGGCCCCAAATTTAAATTTGGGGTTACTATATCAGGGGAGAAAAATTAAGAGTTGGAATGAGTCAAAAATATTAATAATTGAAAATGTTATAAATGAAACAAAATTTATTTTTAAATCTGGAATTGGGCTCACAGTTTGGCCCAATTCATGAAAACTCGCCTATTCTCAATAAAACCTTTGGAAACCACCAAAACAAATCATGAGTGGAAAATAAATTTAAAATAACCCTAAAATAGGTTACTTAAGTGACAATTCTCCCCACCTTGAAAACTTTCCGCTCCGGAAAGTCACAGTAAGGTCAAAGCAACAACCAAACCCAACTGAGAAACCAATAGGTACACCCTTGCCAGGTTTCACCCCCAAAGGTCAAAACACCTCCAGTGATCAATGATGGAAGGAATACTCTCACAGACCAAACTTACACCACTTTCCTGAAACAATCATGTACTTCAGGCTTTATCTCAAATGAAAACTCCTCAAACACAATCTGAACAATACTCAATCAATTTACCCAAAAAAACAACAACATTGAACAAGGTTACACTTCCCTACTATAAAAAACCATTGGAAACTCTCCAATATCAATGTTTACCCAATGAATATGTAGGTAGATATATATCTTCGAATGATAATACCTACTTCTCAGACAATTCCAAGGAAAAAAATATGAGTTACTCATATGAAGAGACACAAATGGGCTCCCCACCATAAGAGACAACTTAAATTGTTTTCCCGAGATAGAATCAACACACTAATAGTGGGAGGCCCAAACATACTCTCTATTACAAGGGATATACTTCCATTAAATGTTTATGAAGTAACATTCATGAGAATAATAGTGGGTCTCCCCACCATAAGAACTGACCATCTTAACCGACTAGCATGGGCCGGCACAGAAAGACCCAAAAAGAAATTAAAGATTTTGGAAGGGCGCACGATTAGTCTGCATGGTTTGGGAAACTGTGCACTAACTATGAATATAATTCATTCTACATGGATTTCTAGCACACGACCACTAATAGACGTGCACAAACTATGTTCTCAACCATGACGAATCCAGAGGTTTGAACTATTCCCATCTTTCATACTAAGGATAGGACTTTGTACAAGGGTTTAAATGGCCCTGGTATTTCCCCTGACTACGAGCCAGCTTCTCTCCGAGACCTATGGTTGGAGCTCAAATGATTGAAGCATCTTCAACCTCGTAGTTAATATTTGGAAACCCACTGAATGAGAATTCTTCTTTTCGGTGCCACCAAAAACTACACCGCAGTCCCAAATAAGTTTTCTAGACATAACACATTCCAAACTCACTTTACCTTATCCCAATATTTCACTGAAACAAGGGCTAAGAAGATACACACACATCACAACTTGTTTCTTCAGGTGAGAAACAATATATGTAAAGAACACCTACACTCACATTCCTCTAAAATAGATGATTTTGTAGTTTTTCCAAGGGAGGCATTTTCCCAACATAACAGGGACTCTCAGAGGATTTCACTACTTTCACCTATACAGTCAATCGAGTACATGACATCATAAGGCATCACCAAACATGACCATTTCAACTGATATAAACAATTCATGGAGAGGGACCTTATACAACATCCCCAAACATCACACAATTATAGAAAGGGGCCACAATATCCTATCATGACCATATTTTCCACACCAGTGGTTTAACATGAACTCATGATTCAAAGAAACTTTGAAGAACCCAAAGGCCCTCTTAGACACCCTCGAGACAATCATCCACACTAACAACCCTAGACCATATCCACCTTCGACGAATCAAGAAACTTAAGAAACTAAGGTCTCTTTCAACCTTCCAAGAGCACTCTCCCGTTATAAGAGGATATAAAAACCAATGAAAGGAATGGGTGTAGACTCAATCAAGAAATCTCAAGAAAAAGATTCCTTATATTGATCAACTGGAGGGTCTTCAAACGGCGAAACAATCCGGGTTGCACTTCAATTGTGCACTAACCTTTAATGGGGGTGTACCTTATCCAATTATTGAACCCAAGGACACAACCAAGATAGTCCATTGGTCAAGATATACCACAAAACATATCCAAACACATGTAGGGAACCATTGTAAAGGCGTCCCGAAACATTTTTCAAAAGAGACCACTAACCGTCCCTACAACACAACTTATTGACCAAACCCAAACCCAAAACACAGTTCAAACAGGAGGGGTTCTTGGACTCAAAAAATCCCACAACATCAACATTTTCCAAAAACACATAATATACACCATCCCAAAAAAATCATCAAGAAATCATGTTTTTTTATTTAAAAACATTTCTTTGAAAACAAATTGTTCAGCGGTTAGCGCATCCACCAATGGTACCCCATGGGCCTTACACATGCATGTTTCTATGCCACACCAGTCACCCTTCTCATATCCATCCCGACACTCATCCAGTCATGTCATCAACCATCCCTGTTCCCATATAACCCCATGCATGTAGTTGCTCATGAAAATACTAAAGGTTAAAACAAAAATTCTTTCCACTTTTCAAAACCAAAATGGTCAACCAACGCATCCTTTTTCTCAAAACTGCTAACCACGAGATCAAATTCCAACTCACATCTTACAAAACTTTTCATAAATGCACAACCATTTAGAAAATAACTCACATTCAATATATTCACATCAATTTCAAAACATCTCATCCCATTAAAACACTCTTTGATTGTTTAGAAAACTCTATTGTAAACACTTTTCAAAACCAACTTCAATATAGTTCTTTCTCTCAAAAGAGGTGTAAAAACACCATTTTCCATTTCAAAAAAATTCTAAAAATTCAGTTCCACTATTTCATAAATCAATCCATTCCTTATTTATTTGAAAATAATTTCAGAAAAACTTTATACTTCTTAAAACCAAGTCCTTTTAAAACCAATGTTCCAAGATTGAAAAACTATAGTACAAAAAAATCTGAGAGGAAACTAGTTTCAGTGGGTGAATTGGAAATATGGTTGGCATCCATATTCCAATCACTTCACTGTCACAAAGAGTTTTCTAGAGAATATCCCCGGCTCCACCTGGCTTGCCAGGCCCTGTGATCTCACTGAGACCATTAAACCAACTCTCTTTTCATTTCCCCTAATCATCATTAAACCAAGAAAAACAAAGAACAAAGATAAATCCCAACATCCCCTGGTGACTCGAATCCTGTCATGAGGTGTGGTGATCAGAAAAACTACCCATAACCGAACTACAAAGTCCCAACAATTCTAACTCTAATCTATCCCGACTGTTCCCTAAATAACATGACCCAAAGAGTTAACGAGAACCTGCCTTTGATACCATTTTGTCACGAACCGAATCTGGTCGCCGCAAAAACCGGCACCCGACCCGACCCGTGGAAAGTCCCAAAGGGAGTTACCGATCCCCACGGGCTGGCACAAGTGCCCGGGTATCAAAAACTGAAAATTGGGAACGATTTACCCGATTTTTTTTACTTGAAACATCAAATGAATCCAAGAAACCAAATCTGGATTTTTCAAACCGAAACATCTTTTTAATAAATTCAGAACTGAATTGCACAATTTTAAACAATGTTTGAAGATCATTACAAAGGTACAAACCCATGAAAAGATAGCCTAAGAACCTCAACATGGCAAGAGGCATCTTCCTCAAGCCATCTCCACAACACTGCATCATGAATGACCGGTGGAAACTCGAACTGTAGGCACAAATGTTATACCCAAACCTGCGACAACAAAATAACCAAGTCTACTTACACCCAAGAGTGTAAGTAGGGTGTGAGCCAAATCCCAATAGGATACCACCACTAAAAGATTCCATATAATAAGCATTTAAAGACGAAAAGCATACAAGTTTTCAAAAACATTAAAAGCTAGTTACAATTTCTAAAAGCTGCAACTTTGAATAAGAATAGTTTTCAAGTGGTCTATTATAAGTATTAAAATTTTTAAAAATAAACACCAAATCTACTGAATTTTCCAACAAAATGTACCGTATGCCGACAGTAAGCACAAAATATCCAGTGAGCACAAGCAATGGGAAATAACCCCTAGGCACTAGCTAGTTGTGGGTCCCAGGTACCTCGTATCTCGGTGAGAGTAACCATCACAAATATTTGTTCTTGTGCACGATCCACTAGTAGGGAACATACCCATAACCTAGTGGTCCCCAATCATCATCATCTTAGTTTAGTTAGAGTTGTAAGTGTCAATCTTGCTAAGTGAAACTGAGGCCAAACCCCACGGGATCACTAGCATACTAATAAACGTCCACCCACCTAGATACCCGGGTTTTCCCTTTGTGCTCAAACAATTTCAACAAGTCAATCAATATACATTTCACATGAAAATATTATTTCCATATCATAAATTCACAAAACAGCCCACATGTATACAACACAAGTCACAAAAGTCCACTTTTCATTCAAATGCATTTTGAAATCAAACCCACACCAAAATAGCCCACAACACTTTTTGCATAACTATCACAATCCAACACATTCTTTAACAATTTTATAAAATACCTACAAATATACTAAACATCACATAACAGCCCACTCAAATGTTTCCTAAAACCCTTTTTATAAACAAATTCCACTTTTCACATCGCACTCACACAAACAGCTCATATAACGTTCACACGTCTTTCACATTTTAGTAAATCCATTAAACATTTTTATAAAACATTTCCAAGAGGATACACATAACATAATAGAACTATTAACATTTAAAATGGTCCATTTGAAAGTATAAACAATCCAAAACAGTTTTCCAACATGGTTTCACATCTTACATAAATCATTAAACCATTCAAAACTTTCATAAAACAATTCTAAAGAGTGTACCAAATCTTTTCACGAAAAAACTCATTTCTAAACCATATTTCAAGGACAAAATCACACCAATACAAATTCAAAACATAATTTTCATCCCTAAAAACATTTATCAAACCACCCCATGTGTTATAAAAACACCTCAAACAATACCACAATAGATCCACATGAAAAGCACACGTTTTTAAAATCACTTTCAAGAAGTACAATAAGGATTTACACCTTAAACCCATTAAAAGAAACCTCTTTAAAACCTAATGGCACACCAATACCCTACCAAATCATAATTTTCAGCCCAAACAAGATTTGTTAAACCAATTTCATATGTTATAAAACACACCCAAATAATACCCAAAGGGTTGCACATGTAAAACACCCAGTTTTTTAAATTAAATGAAACTGTAAAAAAATGCTTTACCAAATAAAAAACAAACAGTTCCTGCACAACACACAGCATATTAGTAAATGCATAATAAGTAATTTAAGCAAACTAACTCATCTAGAAATTATTACACATGGAATCACCTACCTTTTATGCCGAAACCCTCAAAACATGGTGCGTAATATCAACCGCACCACCGCTGCACATCAAGGAATATAAATCCAGACCTAGACCACCAAAAATTGACCCAAAAGATACCAAATAATACCATATGTTCGAACCCTATGTTCTGGACATTCTATAAACTCTTGAGATAGGGTGGAAACCCTAAGGAGAAGAGAAGAATTGAAAAGAGAAACATTACCCAATATAATCTTGAATAAAACGACCTAAACTCTACCAGAATATGAATTTAAAAATATCCAAACATTCAAGGGAAGTTCTAACAGGGATTATGAGATAATATAGGAATTGGAATGGGGGTAAAAGAGTAAGAATTGAGAGAGTTATGATGGAATGAACATACCTCCTCAAATCTGCCCGATTTTAGAAACCCCAAGAATGTCAGCACCACATCGAGATGCAATAGTTCTCAAAAGTGGGGGTAAAGGAAATGGGTGCGCGCCTGGGCTTCTTAGGGTCTAGAGGGAGGTGGAATCACCAAAAAATCCATTTTAATTAATAAGATATTAATACATTAATGAAACAATTTAAAACTGGAAAATGGGCCTTCGGGTTGGCCCAATTCTCAAATAAAAGAAAAAATCCCCCATGCTTATGGATTTATAAAGGCCCCAAATTTAAATTTGAGGTTACTATATCAGGGGAGAACAATTAGGAGTTAGAATGAGTCAAAATTATTAAAAATTGAAAATGTTATAAATGAATCAAAATTTATTTTTAAATCTGGAATTGGGCTCGCAGTTTGGCCCAATTCATGAAAACTCATCTATTCTCAATAAAACCTTTGGAAACCACCAAAACAAATCATGAGTGGAAAATAAATTTAAAATAACCCTAAAATAGGTTACGTACGTGACATTGTGGGCCATACTAATCATGAGGTACAATAATATTACTCTCAATTCACATGTTGTGAAAAACTATCTTATGTTGAATTAAATAAGAATTGATTTATGTAATAACACAAATATGAATTATTAAGGAAATATCATAGAATAATTAGAACATATGATAATGTTTTGTTAGATAATTTTTTTTCAAAATAGATTATAGATTTAAAATCTAATGCTTCATGAATTTCTTATGATTTAAATGACACTAAGATTAAAGAATTATTAGCTGAAGCTAATAATTTAAAATAATCCTCAAGTATGCTGATAAAAGGAGAAAAATATTTTAATAAAATCCTTAGAAAAAATAAAATACCAAAATAAAAATTTGGAATTTGAATTAATTGTGAAAGAAAAAAACTATATCGGAATTATTTTTTTCCTAATTTAAATAGAAAAAACATTTCTATTGTTCAATTTTTTTATTATAGTATTATTAGTCACTATTCTAATGATTGTTGTTTCAGAAAATTAAAAATTTATAATGTTAAAATATTTTATTTCTCAAAATATTTATCTAAAATAAATATTAGAAATACATCTCAAGATGAAAATGTTTTGTTACCAGATAATTTAGTTTATAACACTATTCGACCCAAAAGAGTATGGGTACCAAAAATAACTTTTAATTTATTTTTTGCCGTATCATACCACTAAGAAGAATTATTAAACCTTTAAGTGGTATATCGATGGATATATGTTAAAGTATCTATAAAAGGGGTGAAAAAATATGATGTAAATTATTATCAAAAAATCCTTAACACTAAATTCATCGATCCATTAAGTATTTTATTTTAATATTTATATACTTTTGGCACATTAATTGTTCTATATAGAAAAAATATTTCATAAAATTTAGTATCAATAAATATTTACTATTTAAAACAATTTTTAGTCTAAGTTATTTATTTAATTTCTAAAATTTTTATTTTGAATATACAGTATTTGTTATGAAATGTTTATTTTTTCATTTTTGAAATATTGGATATTTTTTTCATGCAATTTTAGTTTATAAAAATTTGAAAACTCTTCTTATGTAAAATCCAATGATTGTTCCACATCTTTTGGCTAAAGAAAATTAAATGTCATTTATATAGTGTCTGTACATACCGTTTCTTCCTCTTCTTAAAAAAATCAAGTTATGAATTCATTCTCTTCTAATTATCTTTTTTAAAAGTTTCTAGAAAACCCAACACAACAAGATGTAGATGTCAAATACTTAAAATTTGGAAAAAATTAATTCTTACAAAAGGATGAAAGGTAATCCTTATGGTTTATCTATTTTATAAGTTGAATATTCACATGAAAAATATTTTAAAAGAGATAAATAATTTCAAATTCATGAAGAATAATAAATAAATTCTTCTCAAATATCATCTGAAGATACTTTGTATATATTTTGTTTAAATTCAACATATTGAATGAAGAAAAGGTGAAGCACCATGCTAGTTTGGATGCATCTAAAAAGTCATATAAATATCTGCAAAAAGAATATGTATCAAAAATGGGTTTTTATTCATTACAAATGGAGTATCAGAATATGAAATATAGTTCGATCTCAAAAACAGTTTATCAGGATTTCAAAGTATCAATTTTAATTCAAATTGATTCCCTCTGAGAAGAAGCTACTTCCAAGCTAGATCATGATAAATTGATGAAATTTTTTCTTGAACATTGTTCGTCTTCTTGGTGTCAAAGAACAGAAGATATTAATAATATATTAGAAGAACATTCCAGAGTTTAATCTACTCTAAATGATAAAATATGATGTTTGGAAAGATCAAACAAATAGTCTATTATTTTATATCCCTTATTTTTATTTTTATCTATCCATTTAATATTAATTGTACCATTTTCAGACTATATTATTTATTACAAAAATAATTATGTGCTATTAGTTTGTTCATAATTTCTTTTTTTAATCTCCTTACAAAATCTTGCATTTAATATTTATTTATTTATTTTCTAAAAATAGTAATATTAGCCTTATTAGTTTTTCGAAATTTTGAATCCTTCAATATCTTATATGCTATAATTTTGGGGGATTTTTAAGACAATAATTTGTTTATTTTTATTATTCTCCATGATTTATTTTCTATATATTTATCAAGAATTTAGGGGGGGTTATTTTAAATATTTTCTGCTCTAATATTTTTTATGTCACAAAAGGAGTGAAATTTATAAAATTTTATAGTTTCTAATGTTTTGATGAAATTTTTTATGGAATTAAGTTTATGATTGTAGTTAACATCATTATGTTTGTATTCTTAATAATCTTGAAATAAAGAAAAATGTTGTGATTTTTAAAATGGGGGATACTTTTTTCTAAAGGGATAATGGGGGAGACATTTTCCTTTATAGACAAAATAAATGTTATATCAAAGAAAGGGGAAAACATATTGTTTTGTAATTTTATTTCAGTATAATTTTTGACATGGGTTTTATAGCCATCAAAAATGGGGATATTGTTGTGCATGTTTTGATTTAACAATTTTTTTAATTTATCTTCGGTTTTGATGCCCACAAACACCCACATTTGTGTTACTAATGAATTTGATTTTAGGTGAGTTTCTAAAAATTATTATTCATCAAAAGATTTATTCTAGAATAATATTCAAGTCATTAGTAAGTTGGGAATATTCATTGAAGTATTCGAGACCTGTTTGAATGTATTATATGAATATTGTTTGTAACCTGCGTTTGTAAGTGTTTTGTAATGAATTAACCATACATTTGAAACAATGAGTATGGATATTATACCCTATCTTTGGATGGAAGCTTACTTTTGAGAAAAGGGAAAGTGTGGATAATTAATCCTACATTAGGAATCATCCCTGTATTTGAGGAAACAAATGTATGGTACATCAACCATACTTTTATGATCAACTCATTAT
Source organism: Viscum album (assembly GCA_963277665.1). NCBI lineage: Eukaryota > Viridiplantae > Streptophyta > Magnoliopsida > Santalales > Viscaceae > Viscum > Viscum album. The sequence goes on along the minus strand of OY728151.1, from coordinate 650,745,313 downwards.
TGTAAACCCTACATTTGAAGTTTTTCTAACATAAAGGAACCCTATGTTTGACTATTCAATGACGAAGTAATAAATCTACGATATTTTTCATGATTTATGAAACTGACTTTCTAGACATAAATATCTATCAAAATCTAATTTAGCACTAATTCCAAGGCTTCTAATAATTTATTTAAAGGATTGTATTCAATGGATAATTTTTTCCCATATTCTTATGTTAAATTATAAACTCACTTGAATGTTTTCAAATTGAAATATTCATGATTTATTGTAATATATTTAAGGAGTTTGTAAGACGTGGTGATGTTTGACCTAAAATACAAATATCATGATTCTCTTCATCGAAGAAAGAGATGAATATACATAAATGGTGATATATATACAAAGTCATGTGTCATTTAATTCATATCTAACTTTAGTGACATAAATGTTTTGATATATCAACTCACTAATGTTGACTCCACGTTATCATTAAATTTTCTTCTATATGAATGATGAATTATTTCTCAAAGATACACTTTGGAGATATACAAGTTTAAATTATTCTATGGTGTTATATCAATCATCGTTTGACGAAAACCTATGCAACGTTAAAGGTCTATTTTTTGTTGTTCATTATTGATGATCTGATTTAATCTGTCAGTTTCTGCTACAAACTATGAAGTTAAATTTGTATTCTAAAAAAAATCAATCACTATTGATTTGATGAATTTTTTACTGCATGTACTCCATCGTATTTAATTGTTATAATTTTTCTCTAAGTTTTGTACTTATGATTCCTTGAAAAAGAACTAGAAGGATATATAAAGCCTTATTCTAAAAGTGTCGACATCCAGCCCTTGTTTTTTGATTAAAGGTCTTAGGATAAAAGGACCTAGTTAAAATAACCATTCTTGTTGAGTTATGTATTGGTGGATTGGACTAATGGATATTTATGCCCTAAACCACTATACATATTTGTGTTCATTTGCGTTATTTATTTCCATTTCTCGCTAAACATTGAGTGAAAAGGAAGGGAACTCTGCTCAGCAAGAGAGGTGTTTTGAATCTGTGAATGTTTTGAAAACCACAATTCACCACTATTGTGTCTAAGCCTTTGACATTATCATCCCAGCCAAATAAGTTTTAGCACCCAGTTCTTCCCCTACTAGATCTAAAATTCCCCATTAAACAGATACTATTGCAAAAAAACATGGAAATTATCCATAATTCAAAACTATGTATTTTACCAAATCAAAAATATGGTTTGTTTGTGTAGTGATAAACTCCCAATTTATGGGTGACAACGTACGATTGAATAAAAAATTAGAGATGATTAACCTTGTTTTTTTCCTCAATCCTTTGTTTTCTTCCAAAATTATGGTTTATGATCCATAATTTTATTCCAAACATAGGGTATGTAAACCAAACGTTCCACTTAAAATATAGGGTGTGAACAGTGTTTCCAGATTACATATAAAACACATCTACAATACATATTCGTTGATAAATAAAACAATATCCTACTGGTTAAAGACTAAATATGCTTCCAAAATAAAAATAATTGTTCTAGTAACTATTAACCTAAAATTAACTTAATGTAACTTCATTATAAATATAAATACGTGTGTTTGAGAGCATCAAAATCAAAACGAAATTAACGAACTTGTTGAATCAAGAAATTCTCAACTTATGATTTAGGTAAAAATAATTATTTAATTGAATATATTCTCATAAATAATTGATTAATTTTTATAAACTTCATGTCACATATTATTGTTATTATTATTATTTTTATTATTTTGTGGTGCGTTCCAACTTTCATAAAAATAAATAATATTTAACCAACATGTTAATTAATTTGTTTCCCTGGACTAGGCATTGGTCTATTCAAACTTTTATATAAATTATTGAACTAGTAAATGAATATTTAATTTAAATATTTCATTCATAAATAAAAATTTTCTATCTATAAAATGTGAATAAAATTATACCTTAGTCATGAGAATAATATTTATTCAATTAACTAAATTAAAATATAATTTTACTGAGATAAGAAAAAATACATAGTGTGTGACCCTCTATGGTTTTTTTCATTGTCATTAGGCGGGCATAAATAAAGTCCAAAATTATTGCCTTGAAATTATTCAAGGAACCCAAGATAAAGAACTTCATTTCCTAATGACGAAAACTACATATGAATGCTCACAGTGTAATATAATCCATATGTTGCAATATTTCACCAACCTATATGCTCGATACATCCATCATTGACTATATAAAATAAATGTATCATTTCACAATTATTATAAAATTTAATTGGTGGTTCTATTCTAATAAAAAGGACCGATATATCAACGTCTATATAAATAGTATGGAAAAATCATAGCTTGACTGATCAATTAATGACATGTCAGTCCTGATGCACTTAATATTCCTTACCAAACCATGAACATATAGCGTCAAGGTTCTCTTATCCCTAATCTACCTACTTGTCTTCACAATAATGGCCCTAGAATGAAGCTCTGTGATTTTTCACAGAGAGATACTACCATTATAAAATATGGTCAAATGATGCATGCCCGTCCTTCGGCGACCTGGTGTTGCAGACAGAATCAAAGAATATTGAGGGATATTGAAGATGAATATCTAGAATTCACTTTCTCCTCTCCTCCATCCATGTAATAATACACTATAAGGCTGAAATAATGTGTCACTAACCCATCCCGGGTCAACCTTGAACTGATCGCCTGAGTTGGGCTGTGATATGTCCCGCGGGGCATTCATGATCCCCCTAGGATGGAAACCAATGTCCGGAAACAAAATTTAACTTTTGGGAATAATTTGGTTCATGAGAAAAATATAAAAAAATAAATAATTATTGATGATAAAAATGAAATTTACTAGCATCGGAAAGAATGAAACCCACACATACCACCATGTGACCTTCCAGGTCGCCACCCAACAAAAGATCAACTGTGCTCCAATAATGAGCAGCTCAACCAGGAGAACCTGAGAAAAGTGAACCTTCAACTAAAAATGTAGGATAAGCATGGGTACTGAGATGGTTAGTTGGGATGCCAAAAGATAAACCACAGAATCCAAGTGTTCCCTTTTTCCAAAGGAGTCCATAATCACCAATTTTAAATAATATTTCCATTTATCAACACCAAAAATCCTTGATGTTACATATGATCCACTAGGGATATTTTGTAATAATTACAACCTTATTATTTATTACTATGGATTATTATTGTTTAAAAGATATTTTCTTGGCACCCTTTTCATTTCCATAGTCTAATAATGTTATGAAAGGAAATTTCTATTTTAACGTATGTGATGAAAAAAAATCCACCACTATACCCTTTATTTGATGTTTGTATTCCCTTATAAGATTTCATTGTTTCGTTAATTAAAAAACATTCCCTCATTATTGGTGAATTATTTTTTGAAAATTTATTCTTAATTAAAATGGAATTTTGATATCTAAATGTGTTTTTCACATTGGCTAAAAAGAGTTTTCAAAAGGTTTTATTTCTGATATACAACTAGACAATGTTTATGATGGGTTTGTATCTATTATAGCTCATGGGTGAGAACGATACAAATTATATAAAGGTTTTAACCCCCGTTATATCTCATGGGTGAGCCTCATATATATTATATGATGGGTGTGTCCAGATAGTGGTCTAATACATTAGGTAATGATTTTTTCACTGGATATTTATATTAGAATTTTTCCATTTGGATATTCCAAATTTAAGGGTTCTGTAAGGGTTCTATGATGATGTTTTTCCAAGGTACCAACATGTTTTCTTACCTTGATCAAGTTTGATCAAGTTTGATATCACATTACTCATGATTATTGATTATAATGACTCATACCTTTGTAAAATAATTATTCCATGAATGATGATTTAGGTATTGATGTGTATGAATTGAACTAAGTTATTATCATGAACTATGATTATGTAATCATACCAATATGGTCATAATTCTCTCAATGAAGACATTAAATTGTTAATACTTATGTTTACCCATTATGTAGCATTTTATCTCACCCTTCATATTTTTCCATTTCCCCAGACTAATAAAAATTATTCTAAATTATTTTTGTCAATAAAGATTTCGTACATGGATAATATCATGGGATGTGTTTAATAATTAACATGGAATATGTAAATATTGGTATAGTGGTAGAAATACCCTCTAGAAGTCATGAGTGTTGTTTATGTAAGAGTTTTTTCAAATTCTCTCAATCTGTTAACCTAAAAGGTCATTAGGTATATAAGTGATCCAATATTTCCTTTTGATGTTGTAAGCTATGAATGGAAATAAATTGGACCATGTTTATTGGTATCTAATCCAGAAATTTAAATCATATGTTTTTAGGACCGAATCCGGGAGTGAAGGTTCGTGGTCTGTTACAGTTGGTTTCAGAGGAGGCTTTAGAAAACATAATAGATTATGATGATTTCATGGGAGGTTATCCTAATAATTATGAATACCCTAATAATTTTAAGGTTGATTGTAAGTTTACATTATAAGACACCAATTTTATGGTTTTAAGAGATAGAACTTTAAGGTAACTAATTATATTTTTTGGAGATGTTTTATTGAGTTGAGGTATATGTAACCATTGGGTTTAAAAGGAAGTATTATTTGAGGAGTCAAGGTTTAATTATGTTTCAGAAGAATATATGTTCTTAATTTGTTCTTATGGTGATTCTGGTTATTTATGAAAATGAATAGTATATTTTGTAGAATATATTATTAGGGAATATACCCTTATGAGAATATAATTTTATGAGTGAATAAAGAATAGTATATTTAGAAGTCCATTTATCAGATCCTGGATATCTTGGAAAAGAAAAATATGAGGATAGGGGGATTAAAATTAGGGTTCGAGAAGGGGGAGAAGGATGGAGCCATTCCTATGAAGGATGTTGGAGGTCCCTCCCCCGGTGGGGGAGGAGGGACCAGAATAGGAGACACCGCCTTCACCAAAGGGGGAAGGCCATGCGAATCATCACTCCCAAAACTTGACACTTTCTCTCACACTCGCCAATAGAAAATAATCTCGTATATAATGTCTTTAGAAAAGGAGTTAAAAAGTTCAAAGGTGATAGAGGCAATGGGTATGTGGTGGTGTTGAAGGTGAAATATGAAGATCAATCAAAGACTATCAATGTCTTAATTGCAATCAAAGAATATGGATGTTGATGAATCGAGAGATAGAAGAGGAAGAACTTGAGGAGACAAAGAAAAAATGGATGGTTATAAGAAGGTACACATCACATAAAGTTCCAATAAAGGATTGAGATATGGTTCCCATGAGAATTCAAAACATGTTTTTTAATGATATTTAAGTATACAAAATGGCACTCCTTCTAGGATCCCTAAATAGTGCTTAAGATAAATGGACGAAGTAGAGTTAGCACGAAGCTATCGTTTATGAAGGATGTGTTGCATCGATTTCTTCATGGAAAGACTTGTAGTTATTTTCAAAAGATATTTGAGAGAGTGTACAACCCTTGAATTCTCCACACTGGCTATTGCACCTTCCCTTCGGGTCTCCCTGCCCGCCACCACTATTATGGCCCTTACTTGAAGCTATGTACATGACGGGCGACATAGGTGCACTATAGGATTAGGGTTTTAAAGGGGAAGGTGTAATCTAGGTCCTTCTCAATCACAGAACCCATACGCAAGGCTAAAAAACGGTAAAACGACATTCGTTTAATAAAACAGAAATAAAAGAAAAAATTAACATGAAAATTGAATTATTGGTTCCATTTCCACCAGCCCACAATGCCAAGAGAATATCCCCCAATTAATCATTAAATAGGTGTGACATTTTTGGATTTTTTTGACTTCTTCAAACATAGTATTATTTTTTATCTTTTTTTTTTAATTTCGTTCTCTTCTAACACAAATATCATTTGGCTTCCCCACCTTCCCATTTGGGTTGGAGGAAGATCAATATCAGGATAACTATTCAAATTCAACAAAATAATTGTGAGAATAGCTATGGAAAATGGAGCACATAAATAAGAGAAGAAAATAACTGGCAACACAGAAATATAATGTGGGAAAACCATCCAAAGAAACAGATAAAAAACCCCAGTGTAATCCTGAGAAAATTCAATATGAATCATAGAGAACATAGAATCCAAGTAGAAACTCAAACATATCATAGAAAACCCATGTGAAATTCACACATTAATATAAATTTTTCGCATCTATAATAATCATCTTGTGACAACACATCACCATTAGAATATGAAAACTGAACACACAACATCATTGCACCACCTTGTTTCTATCCCACTGGTCACTGCAATAATCCACCGTGCTGCCAACCTCCATCGATGAACAGACTGTAATTGACCACCTCTCACTACCGATGTCACATCGCACCCCGAGATCTATTTCTGAGCCACACCGCCACCTCTCATTGTACAATCGTCCATCCATATGGCTAACAACACTTCATAAATACAAGAAAGGGGGAGATATGATAGAAAAAAAATAGAAATATATGATAGATAAATGATATTAGATGTTATAAAGAAAGGATAATACATCATTGGATCAACTTTCTAGATGGAATCCCACAGTATTCCCCCGCATCATTCTTAGATAGTGTCCCATGGTGGGTTTCAGTATCAGACTGTGTGTCTTTATACATACTTACACAGTCCAACCTCCAACTAGTTCTTGTTGTTGTATCACATTGCTCGGCCCTCCCAACTGGGGTGGCTATCATGCTTAGTTGATGGTCTCCATGTTTTTCAACAACCTCAATGAATAAGTATTTTATTGCAATATTCTTTTGTATGGTGAATGCCATTATTATTGTCAAGTTAATCTACTTAGACAATTCTATTACATCTACTAATTTTATGAACAAGATATATTTTATGTCATCATCCTATTCTTCCTCAGTTTCATGACCTGCAGGTTCTCTGGGATGTGATCAGTTTCTATTATTCTTCTTCTTCAATTGAATGTATTTTTTAGCATTATAGAACTATTATAAGGATCTCTCTTAAAGTCTCAATATATTTCCTATTCATTTCATACTTATTTTATTTTCATAGTATATTACTTTTAAATTTTATTCAAATAGTAATTCGATATTTGATAATGGAAATTCCACTTCAATTTTGGCAGGATCTTCTCATCTTTGAACTCATTAAAATTTAGGGATGTGCTTTCCTTTTTTATTTCATCATTATGACTCATGTAGTTTCCATCCACAAATCTCAACAATATCAACACTTTTAACCACCTTTGAAATCACCATATATTTTTTTAAATTATCATCCAATTGTGATGTATCATTCCCTTTTGTAGCATAGAAACCACCTCTTTATCCTTATGAAACATCACAATTAGTTAGATGTTATATTATCAGAATGAATCACAAAGAGTTAGGATCTCATTGTGATATTTTATCCACAAAAGAACAATGCATGATCACCATTTGAAATGATTTTTTATCGTAATAATCATTTCAATTTTATCTCGTTTAATTCTAAAAATTACACCTTCTCGTTATGGTATATTAACATTGTAGTATTTTTCCTTAATGTTTCCTAGGAAGTCCATGTAGTAATAGTACTAAATCAGCTCAATGTGTTGTTGGAACAAAGGCTATTCATTGTTGTAAATTATTTATGGTTTGTGTTTGTTGTCAATACTAATTGGAAAATCTGGAATCTTTCAAATAAAGGGATCATAGAGTTCCAGTAGACAACAGTACTAAAGGTGGCATCGTTTCCTACTGTTTTCCAAATTTTTAGGTCCAAAAAATGGAAAATGGAGAAATGTGTTTTCGGTAAAGGGAGTTACACACAAAAATGAAGGGGGATGAAAACATGTTCATAAGGCTTGTTTTAGGATCATTGCATAGAAATGTGGTAATGGAAAAAATTGCGTGAAAGATTCAAATGTGAACGAAAGATGAAGCTGCGTGGAAGAGTCTTATGCGCCCTAATGCGAAGTAAAAATGGGTTTTACATAGTTGAAAAGAATCTTACATGCACCAAAAAAGATTCATTTGATCCTTTAATATAGGTTCATTGAGGCCTATAAATAGAAGGCTACCCTCATGGAAGACTATGAACTTTTCAACGAAGACCGAGGTCATATTCCACACAAAAGACTTGCACGTGGAGGAGAAGTAGAGTGAGAAACATGGGCACAAAGTGTTCATTTAGTCTAAAAAGACCAAGTGAACCTCGTAGTGTGGTTTCTTGAAATATAATGGTTGTGCGAAATATTAGGGTTATGTGAAAGCCATCTTTAATGATAATCCCAAATCATATGCACAAGAATAGGTGTGGTGCGCAAGTGCAATGTTGAGATTCATTCATGTTTTGGATATCCATTTTGTTTAATAAGTTCTTTCAAGTGCATCGATTCCAGAAAAAGGTGAAAGTAGAGTCTCATGCTAGTCAGAGACAAATAATTTTATTCCAATATATTGAAGAGACCTTCATGTTGATAAATGGAGTAAGACCTCACTCACAAGAGTGAGCAGTGGGGTTAACAGATGTTCTATGAGGGACGCAGTGAGGTATCCCTAAATTCTTGTAAAAGAAGTACGTTTGGTATAGTGATTGTGTTTCAACACTTATACTCCACAATAAGTGATGATTAGTGGACATTGGTATGACTGAAAACATTCCTGTGTGTGCTTCTTGAACTATACCTTAGTGGTGAACCAAGTAAAATAGTTGTGTCATCTCTTTATATGTGATTGTTTATTTTATGCACATTCTATCAAATAGATTAAATAGGATCTTAACAACATGGGAAAAATATCCATTAGTTTAATAGAAAAAGTTGACACCCTATTTCACCCTCCCATCTCAGGGTGTTCTGGGGTCCTATACATATTTCATTGTTTTCATAGTAAAGATTGAGTTCACTTATTATCCATAGAGTTCATTTGTACCATATGAAGATTTTACTCTATAATGGACCTTGTACCATATGATGGAACCCCACAAAGTCACTTGGTACCTTAAGAAGTCTTCATCACAGGGTGCATGTACTCCACGACATCAGCTATTTACCTTATGAAGTTTTTTTTGCACCATGCTTATATGGGTTAGTACCAACCTTATGAATATGCTTTCCTAACATTTTGAGAATCCTGTATCACTACTACAAAAAAGACCTTTAATAGCACTAACATTTATCAGCACTTGGAAAATGCGCAGATAAGTTCCATCCTTAACAGCTATAAAAAAGTGATGATAAAGGACACCATTTATCAGCACTTTTTTAGCGCTGATAAAAGGTAAACTTTATCATCTCTTTATTTTAGCACTGATAAAGGTTACCATTTATCAGTGATTTATTTCTCGCGCTGATAATGGGTACCATTTATCAGCAATTTTTTTCTAGTGCTGATAAAGGTGACCTTTATCAATCTTTTTTAGCGTTGATAATTTTGAAAAATAAAATGAAAAATTTAACAAATAAAAATTAAAAAATTTAACAATTTAAATAATTGAATAATTATTGTTAAAAATGAATAAACTGAATATATATATATATATATATTAAAATTTAATAAATTTTATATATTGAATATATAGACATGTAAAATGAATAAAATGAAATAATTAGAGAAATTGAAATTTAAAATTAGTAAATTAAGAAAAACATTAAACATTTTATTAATTAAATAACTATTGATAAAAATAAATAAAATTATTATACACATATATATATTATAAATATTAATAAACAATATATATTAAATATAGACATATAAAGTGAATAAATTTTAATAATTTAGAAAAAAATAAAATTGAATAATTTATAATAGTTTTTAAAAATTTATTAATGAAAATTTATTAGTAAAAATGAATAAGTAATATATATATATATATTATAAATAGTAGTAAATAATATATATTAAATATGAATATATATATATATAATTAATAAAATGTTAATTACAAACATATCAATGTATTATTCATTTTCAATTATGTTTAATTTTTCAATTTAACATATATCAAACATCGTGTGTTACATTGATTTGATATATATATATATATATATATAATGCATTTGTATATACAAACACACACAGAAATATATTTATGCAATATATAAAAACACATACACCTAATATTTTTGTAATTTGTTTTAATTTTAGTATATTTTAAAATTTCATTATAAAAAGATACATTATTAAATTTTTGTTTTACACCAGGGGGAAGCTTAGTTGGTAGTGGCCCTATGGGATATCAACGAGGTCTCGGGTTCGAGTCCAACTGAGTTTTTCCTTTTCAGTAGTGTAGGAATTTTCTTGCATTTCTCCCTCTTCCTCGAACATTGTAATATATAATATATTAGGTTTTTAATCAGTCAATTTTTTTAATACTATAGATAGGGTATTCATTTTTAAAAAAATTTATTTTTAATTTTAATTTGTAATTTGATCATTTTTTAATTTTTACTTATATATATTTATTAACTATGTTTTAGTATTTTCAATATGTATTCTTCCACATAAATATACATACATATATCCATATTTTTTTATAATTTGTATTTAATTAATAAAACATGTCAATTTTTTTCAATATTTTTAAAGAGTACTCATTTCAATTTATTCAATTTCACTTGTTTTTAAAATGCATGTATTTAATATTATACATCCACTAATAATGTTATAAAAATGTTTATATATAAATATAACTATAAATTTATATTTCCTAAAGTTTAAAAAAATTATAATTATTATAAATAAATAATAATTATTTTTTATATAAGTATTTATATAATTATAAATAAATAATTATATATATTTAAATAATTATAAAATTATTATAAATAATTATAATTATATTACCATTATCATTGCTAAAACAACGACGTTAAAAGAAATATTTATCAGCGCTAAAACGCTTGCCCTAAAAAATATGCCTTTTATCCACACTCTTTAAGCACTGATAAATATCCATTTTATTAGTACTTATCAATTTAGTGTTCATAAAAGGGATCTCTATTAGTACTTTTATGAAAGTGTTTTTAAATTTTTCCCTGATCTATTTTAAAGAACCCTAATAGCGACTTAGTAACTCGTGATTCTAACTCCTTCACAGAACACCTTTACTGCCGGCGTGACTCCTCTTCCCTCAGATTAATCAAGGCTTGAATCCAATATATGTTATTTTATACATTTCCTCTATCATTTTTTATATTTTGGGTTCCACATTTTATGTTTTTGCACTGTTCTTAATCTTGATGAACCCTACATATCATCCCCTTGTTGATGAAATACAACGAATGGTTCTATTTCATCTTTTTCCTCCTTGGAAAATTATTTTGAAGAAAGATAAGGATGGTTTCATATGGTAAGGTTAGTCAACAAAAGTGTTTGGGCCTGTATGGATAAATAAAATAGATTTTTCACCACATGGTACTAAATAGGTTATTCTGGATTTATAGTATGATAAAATTGAGTTTAGTTAAACATTGAAGAGGTTAACCCATTTGTCAAAAAAAAAAATATATCCCTTACCATTGACACGAGACATTAGAGATCGGGAAGTGTGTCAAAGTTGATGTGCTAACCTGAATTACAAACTATTTTGGTATACTAGGTAAAAAATGGTAGAAAAATGGAATCAGAGTAAAACTAGGGATATTAGTATTGATTATATCCAAAAAAGAAAAATATTTCTAGACATAAGAAGTAGTCCATAAATATGTCTAGGTAGAATAATTATGTTGGATACTTGAGTAACCTTATGATGTATAGGTTATTTTTTGTTTCTTTTCTCCTTGACCAATCTTCTTGAGTCTCATGCCTCTTATTTAGGGGTTGATAGGTAGAAATTTGTAAGAATACATCAAATGTCATGTTCTTATGTGTCATTGTTTTATTATTTTTCTAGATTCAATTAAAAATTTATATTAATAAAAACATGAATAATTAATAAAAAGTTTATTCTTATTTAATTCTTAGTGATGATTAGGCTTATATAACTTTTTAATTGATTTAGTTTATTTAGAAACCCCCTTTATTGATACTATTAGTTAGTTGTTTCATACTTATATTTAAAATAATTCTTATAACATATTTTACATTATATATAAATTATGAAAAGTCTTATTAAAAATTAAATGAATGAGAGAGAGGGGTAGGGGGTTCACATTTAATATAGATTATTTTGTGGCTATTTTTGAAATATTATTGTTTTTTGGAAGGGGAAAATTATGAGAATCTCTACATTAATATAGAATATGTCACTACTCTAGCCCCTAGATCTCCATAATCAAGGGACAATAAAAATCCTCAGTGTGCTAGATTTTATATTGATCCTCATGTCCTAGAGGTAATTTTAGATATACATCAAGATATGTGGTATAATTTTCGATAATGGGAAGTATCGATGGTTCCTATAAGATTTCCTGGAAATATATCATAAAAATAACTTTTATATTTCATTGATTATATTCATTTCATTTATAAGATTAAAATAAATCTAGATCAATATTGAGAATACGTTGAAAAATTCAACCTTTAAAGGGATGTATGTTATTGGAGGGATCTTATGCTTGATTAAAAAAATATCGAAAATTGGAAGGTGAGGAATATTTGAGTATACATAAGTGATTTAGAATGTTGGTGGGGTAAGATTAATTTCTTCAAGACTATTAGAGTGTAGGTATTCAAATTCCTCTTCAATTGAGGATAATTTTTGAGTGATTCCATCACTTAGGATCCTAGGACACATTAATACTTAGTGCCACATTTATGTGAAACATTTATATCAATGTGGTTAGTTGGGAAACCACCAATGGTCCTTTTGAGCTATTCCTTCTACATAGGGTCATTATATATGAATGATTGATTATTTAGGTCATAGTAGACAACATATGATTCTATACAAGGTTCTTATATAGTTTTAGGTACAATCCTAGTATATTATACTCTTATTGATGGTATTAGGAAACAAAAGAATCCTTTACATTATTTATGAGTATCTTATATTTAATTTGGGATTAGGATTAGAACTTCTTCATAATGATATTAACATCAATATTCTCGGTATTTGAACATATGAGAAAAGAGTAATTGGTGTAAATTTTATACAATAGTGTAAGGCACAAGTGGGTATATCTTCCTGAATTGAAAGTGAAATATTCTTCATAGTTGAAGAATATTGATACACATAGATAATATGGATGTAATATGTGGCATATTTCTAAATTATGATCTTATAATGGGTATATATAGACAGTTTTAAATATTTTTATATCATTTTTATGATGTATTTTAATTTTATTTTTCGTACGATACCACTACAAACTATATCTCCATCCGTAGTTATAAAAGAATCTTGTGGCACATAACAGTCATAAGAAACATAAATAATTTTTTTTTAAAAAGAACATGAGTTTCATAAATAAGGTTGGGTAAATAAGGATTCTTTTTGGTAATATTGATATACAATACAATACACTTCATTCATAAAATTATAAAATTTCACGTAGCATGCATGAAAACTGTTACTATCTTGAATAGAGATATAATACTTCGGTACTACAACAAAAATAACTTTCACTACCATTATTTAATCCATACTCCGATGCTTGATTGAATTCCATTTCTGGATGATGTATTGGACTCACTCTTTCAAACTAGCCTTCCTACCATCATTGTGGTTCCAAAGTTCCTTGATGACATACCTTCTACTTGGATTATATTCATTAATCATCATCAAATTCACAACCATGGATTTGAATACTGCATCTCGAAAATCATTCTTCAACTCTTTCAACCTTTAATCCTCCTTATTTACTACTTCCCGAGAACACAAAAAATGACACCAAAAAATTAATCAAAACATAAATGATTTTTTTGGTTTCTTTATATGAATTTTCTTAAATGACTCACTCTTTTACTTTTGAAAATACTTCATCCTCCTAATTTTGTTAATATTTTAGAAATAATAATTAAAAATGAATTTAAATTTTTTTTGATCCTCAGTGGAAACTCTACATTCATCTTTCAAATAGTTATTATTTAATTTTGTTTCTTGAGACTCATCCCACATCTCATTGATGTTTTTTGAACTACTCTGAGTAGTAGTCATTGAAAATGATCACCAATATAAGGTATGAGACGAATTTTTGTTAGTGTAGTTCAATCAACAGCAGTGGATTCCCATTAAATATGGGTTATAAATATGAAACAATAAAATGAAACAATAAATGTTCAAGGGGTATGTCATCAATTAAATTTGGAACCAAAATGAAGGGAGGAAGGCTAGTTAGAAAGAGGGAGTCCAATCCATCATCAGGAAGTGGAAAACAATCTAGCATCTGATAAAGGATTAGATAAGGGTAGTGAAGGTACGTTTTACTGTATCATTAAAATATTATATCTCTATTCAAGAAAAAAAAATTCTTCCGGATAGATGCATGTAATTGTGAAATTTTATACATGGATTGTATTGTATTGTTGTTATTCAAGAAAAAATAAATGTTTTACTACTCATTCAAGCATTGTCTTTTGAATATGAGGATCTTACCAATCCCTAGGAAAAAAGACTTTTGATTTTGATATTTTGGAATTATTAGGGGATCGACAACATGTCGATGAAAAAAACAACGACGCAACATCATAGTTTTGAATAAAAATATCAATGTAAAAATTCATGGCATAAAATTTTAGGATGTTTGAAATCAACATGGACATCCTATTGACCCCAAGAAGACAATGCTAATTAGTTATCTTAGAGTCATAGTTAGGATTAATGTTTAGATTGATATTGACTCATGGAAATGTGTCCAACCTATAATGAAAGAAATACTTTGGAATGATATGACAGTAACATTACAATATACTTTCTCTTTTTTATTGAAAAATTATATATTGAAATGATGATTTAATTTTCATTATTCAATGTATACTTCATTTATTATATAATACTTACATAAAAACATTTTATTAATGGCTATTAGAGAATCCCATAGAGGCTTCCAAACTCTTCTAACGAAGTTACATGTTAGGGGTTCTGAGGGGAAAATAAATCCCCACCCACCACTTAGTTATGCACACATTTTAAAGTAGTAAACATGGAATGGTTTCATAAATCATAGTAATGAGAAATAATTGTATGTGCATTGCAGTATATAATATATTATTTGAAATTATTTATTTTATCCAACATGATTCAAAAATTGTTAATTTATGAGACAAAAAAGAGTTCTAAAAATAAACAACATGCATCAAACCCAGTGTACCCCTATAGAAAAGGAAGGATGGGGTATGCTTCATTAGAGAGGAAATTGGTATTCATTTTAAATCAATAATAAGTGTTTTATTAAGTGATATGAAACAACATATTTTCCTTTATTTATATGAATATTGATGAATAAAAATCTGAATCCACTTCCATCCCATGTCATGTGCTATTGAAGGAGGGTCGTGTAAATAAAGAGGGTAAATTCGTTGATAAAAACACAAAATTTGTATGAGAAGCATGTGTAAGTATGAAATAGCTGTAATTAGTTATTATTTATAACAATATTACATAAAATATCTATTTATTTTCATATTTTTATATGTTTTAGAAAAAAAAATTGAAAATGACTATCCTAGAAGAAAAGATACATTAAGTAGCTTTGAAGCAGCCTAAACAATATGGCTGCATAAGAGGATTAGGTTTTAGAGCCTCTCCTCGATCATATTTCACAAATATAAACCCATATAAAGATACATATAATATGATGAGACAATTATAGACACAAATAGACTCACTGTAAGATATTATATCATGGTCTGGTTTAGAATACCAATTTATAAGAATGGATCATGGAGAACTGACGGTGGAGCAAAGATCCACACATGAACCAAATGATCCCACTAGTTATGAGGATAGTCATTCCCCCAACCTCATACCTTACCCATATAATCAATTTTTTCTATTACTCTTTCTCCTAAATGTGATTTCGACAACTTACAATAACTTTATATTACTAAAATTCTTCAGGGTATAGTTGTAAACGATTTGTATCTGTCAATACTCATATATTGTTGTGTTGTAATGGGTATAGTGTATAATATCCTGGGAGACCAGATACACAATAAAACCCTCCCAAAAGTCCACATGAGAGTGGGGATTGAGGTAGCTTATGATTTTATTGCTGAGTTTCCTATTCCACTTGATGGTCTGGATATTAAAATGGTTAAAGATTCTATTGGATCTTTCATAGCATGGTTGTCTAATATGATAAAAAATATATGAGGTACGTCTTTAACTAAAATTTTCATATGAAAAACATGTAACAGTTGATGATAAAATATTTGAAGTGAGTTATGATATTAATGATTAATAAAACAGTAGAGAAATAGAAGGTTGAATCATGAAAATATACTGATTTGATCAAGAAAAAACGACCTTCTGAGAGTACCTTCTCCCCACCAATTCCAGAAAAACATGTATTATCATTAAAACTTCATGTAAAGACTAAATTTAAATATAAACCTATGTATTACATTGAATATAAAGAATAAATATATGGAGTTTACATGATAGATGTAATTGGTCTTGAGATTCTAAATGAGATTCTCAAACATGAATGGTTGGGAATCTCAGTTGTTAATACATATATAAGGTACATTTTCATAATAGATATGTCTAAATAGTGAGCTAATATATTTATTAAAGTTAATAACTATTAATATTTTTTATAGGATTTTATATCACAATTACATAAAGGGATGATCATGTGAAGCATGGTTTGGATTCATTATTTCTTTTATCATTTCTACTCCATAACTACCATTATAGAACAAGGAAATTGTGAAGAAAAAAGATCAGTTACTCCAAGAATTTAATCAAAAATCATCATATGACATACAATTTTTGACACCTATAATGAAAAGGTAAAAATCTACAATATAAGAACATAAAATAATTTTTTTATTTTTTCCATCACTTAATTGCTTTTGTTTTTTAGGGTGCACTGGATGGTGATAGCAGTCAATCTGGATACCCATAATTTTTATTTTTTTGGATCCAATGCTTGGATATGGAACCAATTGACCACATGTGATGTTTATTATGAATATTTAATACACTAAAATCAACATTTTATAGACAAAAATTGAATTATATGTTCAATATGTGTTTTAACAAGAATATTTTTATTATAGAGCGGTCACTCAATATAGGCTAGATCATGGAATGAAGTCGGTGCTGGAAGGGATAAAGTCTATAAATTACAAAAAATGGAAAAAATAGTATATATATAGAAATATTTAATTATCAAAATAATTCAAAACAATTTACTTATTTTGGTCAATGTTTATGTAGTGTTTGGAACAAGATAATAACATCAATTGTGGATAGTATGTTTATAAATTTATACGAGAATTCATAAATCAAGAAAATACCAATATCCCTCAATAGTTAATTTCTAAAGGTAATTAAAATTTCATTAAATATATTTCATAAACATTTGTTTGATTAAATTTTCATAGTACTATCTTGATTTTCAATAACCTACTTACTCATAAGAAGAATTAAATTTGTTTAGAGATGAGTGGGTAGTATAAATTTTGTCATAATGTAAGTTGGAAACAAATATAGTTGATTACCTGATATATTTGTAATCTAGTACAAGTTATGACCTTTGAAAGATATTTGGGGTGTAAATAATTATTGTGGGAATGATTATATATTATTTTTGACCTCTTTCTGAAGGAGAAGAATAATGGGGGAAATCAATTTTTTTAGAATCACTAACCTACAAACAATAAAATTATTGGGCAATCGCGGAGGCAGAGCCAGAGGTGGAGGCAAGGGAGGAAGCGAAGGCAGAGGTAGAGGAAATGATAAAGGTAGATTCAGAGGAAGATTTAGATTTAGAGACTAATATGGAGGAGGAGGAAGAGGTGAAGACCAAGGTGGAGACTGAGGTAGAGGAGGATAATAAGTATTGTCTTCCAAACAATAAAATTGTTGGGAAATGAAGTAGAATGAAGACCATACCATGATTGTGTTTAAGAAAAATTGTTTGAATGTGCACATAAAACTTGTAACTTAATATAAGATCCATTTTAAAGTATTTCATAATTCATTTGGGATGAGTATGAATAAGTCTCTTGTCAAACCCACACATGATTCCTTATGTATGGATTAAAGTGTGTGTTTCCAATTTAAAAATGACATTTTAGTAAACAACATTAGTGGCATACTAAAAACCAAGGAAATGAATTCTGATAGTTTTTATACTTTAGTAAAAAGATCCATGAGTCATTTGGGATGTGCATAAATCATCTTCACTACAATCTAACACACTCTGTGACCAGTATGACTCTATGTGTGTCTTTTTATTCAATTTTGACATTAATTTTTGCTAAAAACAATTTGATATACTCCAAACTGATAAAACCAATTTTTATTGTTTTTGGTACTTTAGGAAAATTATCCATATATCATTGTTATGTGTATGAATCATTAACACCTCAATATGAAGCACAGTGTGATTGGAAAGGTATCAAATTTTTTGTTATCAGTTTAAAATTGAAATTTTAATACAAAAAATAATCACTCACTGAAAACTGAGAAAATGAGCTCATATTATCTTGATAGTTTGGGATAATGATTCATAATTTATTTTCGATGTGTATGAATCAGTCTCATGTTAAACCCACACACGATTCCACCAATATGGCTCAAAGTGCATGTTTCCAGTTTAAAATGACATTTTAGTAAAAGACAGAAGTGGAATACTCAAAAATGAGGAAACACATTCTGACTAGTTTTATACTTTAGAAAAATTATCCATGAATCATTTTAGATGTGTATAAATTAGCCTCACCTCAATCTGATGCACGATGTGACCGATATGACTCCAACCACATCTTTTTATTAAAAATTGTCATTAATTTTAGTGAAAAAAACAACTAACATACTCAACACCAATAAAAACATTTGGATTGTTTTTTATACTTTAGGAAAATTATCCATAAATTTTTTGTGGCATGTATGAATCATCCAAACCTAAATCCAATGAATGGTGTAATTAGTATGGTGATATAGTGTCTGTTACAAATTTAAAATTGACATTTTAATACAAAACGTGACACTCACTAAAAATAAAGAAAATGTTCTCATATTGTCTTGATAATTTTTGGATAGTGATTCATAATTTAGTTATGATGTGTATGAATCAGTATCATGTAAAACCAACAAATGATTCCACCCATATTGGTCAAAGAGTGTGTTTCCAATTTAAAATGATATTTTAGTAAAAAACACAAGTGGCGTACCCAAAACTAAGTAAATACATTATGATTGTTTTTATACATTAATAAAATGAAACATGAGTCATTTGATATGTGTATCAATTAGTGGCACGTCAATACGATGCATGTTGTGGCCGGTATGACTCCAAGTGCATCTTTTAATTCAAAATTGTAATTAATTTTAGTAAAAAAAATAGTTGATATACTCAAAATCGAGAAAACACATTATCATTATTTTGGTACATTATTAAAAAAATCCATGATTCATTTGTGATATTTAGAAATCAGATGCACCTCAATCTGACTCACAGTGTGACCATTATGGTGTCAAAGTATCTGTCATTAGTTTAAAATTGGCATTTTTATTCAATGCCAACGAGCCCATACCCGAGTGGTAAGGGCTCCTACTTGGCATCCAAGAGACCCAAGTTCAAAACCAGGTAGAGATGAATTTTCAGGGTACTATAGTAATACTGTCGCAGGTAGAACTATTCACCCGATTTGGGCCTTCAGGCCACCGGTTTGGGCCTATGGGTCTCATGGGCCTTTATGCCATTAAAGGCCTTTGGGCCACAGGGCCTTCGGGCCATTGAGATCATGGAGTATACCAATTCATACAGAGCAGGCCTCAGAAAAGAATCAGAGCAACAAGAATAATAGTCACTAGGAGCAGAGCTAACCAGATTGGAAGAATGAGATGGTATAGAAACCACCATTGGGATCAGGCACTGTGCAGCTTTGTATGAGGCAATGCCATCTGATCATCAATGCAAGGTGGGGAGCTAGGCGATCAATGATGCATGATCTATAGAGGGTCAGTTCGAGTGGGTTGGGCCCACGTGTCATGTATTGGTCACGGTATGCCTCTAGGCCTTCGGTTAATGTATTGCAATTCATGTCATGCCTTGTGACTTGGGCCTATGGTCATGTACGGGTTCCCCTTCATCCCTTAAAAGGGGGATTATCCCTTATAAACTAAAAATAAGGCCTTCAGGCCATTCAACCACATTTTAATACAAAAAATAACCACTCACTAAGAACCAAGAAAACGTGCTGATATCGTCTTGATAATTTTTTATAACAATTCACAATTCATTTTTTATGTATATGAATCAGTCCCATGTCAAACCCACACACAATGCCACCTACATTGCTCGAAGTGTGTCTTTTCGGTTTAATATGAAATTTCAGTGAAAATCCAACTGACTTACTCAAAACTAAAGAATCACAATCTGATTATTTTTATACATTAGTAAAATTATTCATATGTCATTTGTGATGTGTAGGAATTAACCTCTCCACAATTTGATGCACGGTATGACCGATATGACTCAAAGTGAAACTTTTTATTCAAATTGGCAATAATTTTAGTAAAAAACAATGGACAATACTGAAAATAGAAAAATACATTCATATTTTTTTAGTACATTAAAAAAATGATCAATATGTAATTTTTTACATGTAGAAATCAACCGCACATTAATCTGACGCATAGTGTGAGCGGTATGGTGTCAATGTTTCCAGGTATAGTTTAAATTTTATATTTAATACAAAAAGTGTCACCCATTGAAAACTGATGAAACAAGCTTTGATTGTATTGATAATTTTGAATAATGATTCATAATTCATCTGTGACATGTATGAATAATTCTCATATAAAACCCAAACATGATTGTACATGTATGGCTCAAAGTACATGTTTCGAGTTCAAAATGGAATTTTAGTGAAATAAAAAACTGAATTTCTCAAATCTAAGGAAAAACATTGTTATTGTTTTTATACATTAATATAATGATACATAAGTCATTTTTGAAATGTAAGAATCAATTGCACCACAATCTGACGCATGGTGTGACCATTATGACTTAAATTGCATCGTTTTATTCAAAATGGACAGTAATTTTAGGGAAAAAACAACTAACATACTCAAAACGAAGAAAACATATTCATATTGTTTTGGTACTTTAGGAAAATTAACCATAAGTCATTTTTTATGTGTAGAAATTATCCTCACCTCTATCTCATGCACGGTGTGACCTGTATGACTCCAGGTGTCTCTTTTTATTCAAAATTGACATTAATTTTAATCAGAAAAACAACTAACATAATTGAAACTAATAAAAAACATTCAGATTTTTTGGTACTTTAGGAAAATGATTTATAAGTCCTTTATGACATGTAGGAATCAGTAACACATCAATTCGAATTATGGTGTGACTGTTATGAACCAATGTGTGCCTTTTTATTTAAAATTTACATAAATTTTAGTAAAAATAAACTAACTTACTTTATAAGTGTTTCCTTTTACTTGTATTTGTGTGTGAAATTTTATTTAATTTAAATTCAGTATTTATATCTTATTTTGTTAAATTATGTCTCTATTTATGGTGATGTATTGTGTTGTTATAGCACATTGTTCATGTTTTTGGTGATGCATTGTGTTGTAGTTTCACACTATAGGTTTCAGATTTATCAATGCTACTAAATGTGGTGATAAAGATAACCTTTATCAGTGCTTTTAAAGCGTAGATAAAATGAATCTTCATTAACGCTTTTTAATGTGCTAATAAATATAACTTTATCGGTGCTTTTAGAAGTGTTGATAAAGGGTTACTTTTTATGCATAGAAAATCCTACTTTTATTAGTGCTTTTTTAGGTGCCGATAAAGGAATATTTATGATTGATTTTAAAATCGCTGATAAAAAAACTCTTTATCAGCACTAAATAAAAGCACTGACAAGTGGGGTATTTTTTTAACGCTTTTATTTGCACTGATAAAGCATCCATTTATCAGTGCTTTACTATCACTGATAAAATTCCTGACCTTTTAACCACACTGAGGTAGTCAACACTTTTCTACCACTAATAAATTCCAATTCTAGCATTGTTAAAGGCTTGTTTTGTAGTAGTGTATCAACCTTACGAGCAGCATGAATCAACCTTATGTGTGGTATATCTCAACATTACAAAATCCAGACATTACTTAAATATTAGTAGGACATCTTCAACTCACATCAATGAAAACTCTATAACTTTGAGCCATCCTCAAACAAAATCTAGAGGATCTATTAACATATAAAAAAATTTACATGTGTAGTGATTCATGGATTCACTACAAAAAATAGTGGTTAATGGTGTTTTTTTAGAGGGGGGTCATAGATTCGCCATTAAATTTTCAGTTTTTAATTTATTAGCTGCTTTTTTTAAAAACTATCACTAATTTATGACATCATTTGGATGAAGTTCATTTCACAGCAATTTAAAGCCCCATTAAATATTTACAGGTGATTTTTTTTGTTTTTAATGTATAGTTATATATATTTTTATTTTTTTATTAATTTTTTATTTATTATCATTAGGTATTATGTAATATGTTTTATTTAATACTATTTATAATTATTTAGAATTTATTTTTTAAAATTATAAATAATTATGAAAGTGTAATTATTAATTATTAATTAATAAATATTGTTTATTGTTTATATATAGATTTCTATATATATTTCTATATTTATACATATTTATATTTATATGTGGGCATATATATAAATATTGATAATTATATATATATATATGCATATATATATATTCATATTTATTTATATATTTGTATATTATACATTTTATATATATTATAATTTATTTTTTATTATTATTTTTAAATAAATAAGATTTTTTCTTTATTAATTATTATTATATATAAATTTGACTATTTATATATATATTTATGTATATTTATATATATTCTTTTGATATATATCTATATAATTATATGTGTGTATATATATATTTATGTTTATATATAATTATATTCAATTATGTATATATGTGTGTACTTATATGTATTTATACAAGTTTATTTATAATTATATATATATGTCTATTTATATGTATTTATGTTTATTTATCTCTATATATATTTGTATATATTTATATATATTATGTGGTAAATATATATATCATTATGTGTTTGTGTATTTATGTATCATTATATCCATTTATATTTATATTTATATTTATCTATTATTATCTTTAATTATATATATATATATCTGTGTGTGTGTTTTTGTATTTATCTATATTTATGTATATTTATATATATATATATATATATATATTTCTGAATATTTATATGTATATATATATATATTATTCTGATATATATAGTTATATGCATATATATATATATATATTTATGTATATGTATATTTCTTTATATATATATATATACATATTTGTGTGTGTCTTTATATTTATTTATGTTAATCTACATATATATATGTATATTTTTATAGAGGGAATTCCAATAGGTAACTACTTGTTTGGTGTGGATTGTTTTTACTCTCATTGACCATTCCTTTTTGTATGCTTCTTTTTTATTAATAAATTTTGGTTCACAGATTTGGTCTACAAGTCCATGACTCGGCCTCTTAGAGTATATATATTATGTGGGTATATATATACTATTATATTTATCAATATATATACACACACAAGCACATTTATATGTATTTATATATATTTATGTAAATTTATTTATATTAATGTATATTTATAGATACTGATATCCATTTATTAATATTTATTTAAATTTATATATATTATGCAGAAATATATATACATATATTTATATGTAATTAAATATATTTCCTTATTTATAAATTATGAATAAATATATGTACACATATATATGCATTTACAAGAATATATATATATATAAGGGTATTAAAATCTGTTTACTCACCGCATTAAGGACCAGGTAGAGCGGTAAAGCCTTTTTAAAATAACCAAGAAGTAAGAGGTTCAAATCTTGTCTTGCACATATATATACTTGATTTTACGGGCGGGTATGGTGGATTTGGGTATGGTGGGCCTACACTACAGGGGGTCTATATAATAAATAAATAAATAATAAATAAGTTTTGAGTAATAAGAATAAAAATTTAAAAATAAAAATAAAAAACTGCTACTAAATGAATCACTGCTAAATAAAGAAATTTCACCAAAAGACCCCCTACGTAACACCCCAAGAATTTATAAATAGATTTAATATAGAATTCACAAAACACTAAGTCTCTATAAAACAATACTTTATTATAACCTAACCAATAAACATAATTTGTTCACTTTGATAATTTGAATTTCAAAAATCTGACATACACGGTTGCGTTCAAAAAGATATTTAGAGTCTCATAAGACAAACTTAATTTTTAATGAATAGTAACATACCATGTTGAATAGTTACATACCCTTATAAATAGAAATAGATAATAATGAATAGTAAGCTGAAAAATAGAAACTTCACCAATGAATGTATAAATACAATTTAGACATCTTATAAGTGGAAAACCCAACATCGTATAGTATTGTTATTTTTGTATGTAATAAATTTTTTAATTAAATTTTTATGAATAATTTAATAACTTAAAATGGAAACTTATATTCAAAAAATGTAATCATAAATTTTTACTTTATTGTCTTATGGTTATAATGTAGTTTTATGGGACCTTGATTAGATTTTCATGATGTTATAATATGAGTTATAATTCTAATGTTGTTTTTTTAAATATATTATGATATTATTTAAAATTTAAATTAAAAATATTTAGAAAATTATTTTCAAAACATGGATTTTATTTTTTAATTCTGAACATCAAAAAATGGTTTGGGTGAATTTTTGGGATTTTTTTGAAATACTGGAATTTTTTATGAATAGTAAAATACGACACTTTTCCATATATTTACATTATCTGAAAAATTCACTATTCCTTTAATCATGGATGATGTAAGAACACTTAGTTCTAGCTGGAATAAAGTTATTACCTTTTAGGGTCACATGATTCAACACTATTGGTTGTCATGAAATAAATAATAAAATAATGAATAAGATATTCAAAAATTACTCTCCTGCAATATAACCCCCCTCACTCGCCCTTCGCTCCACTCCTCTCAAGCCTTGTGCCTTCTCTAAATTTTTCTCAAATATCCTCCCAATCTCCTCCCCCATGTCCAAAATCCCTTGGTTTAATAAAAAGACAAAATCATCTCCCCTAAAGAATCTCTCAAGGAAAATTACTTCAAGATGTAAACACCACTTTTCATTTCTTTTATTTCAAGTTCTCTTCTATGTGGTATGTATTTCTAGTTTCCATAACATGTTCTTATTTCCATTTTATTATATCCCTATACTATATTATGAGTATTATATGAATGGGTGACCCATTCCCCCTCTCTTTTTAATGTTTTCTAAAACAATGTGGCATAACTGTTATGCTATAGAATTTTCGTCTCAAAATCTCTCTCTTTTTCAAGCACTCCTTTTATGTTATTATCTTTTATTTTCAATTGTATTATTTTGGGATCTGTCATTACATATCCCCCTGACTTTCAAGATTATTTAATAATTATGAGATACTACTTTTCTCTCATCGAAATATTTTTATGAGTTTCTATGTGATGCCCTTAGGCTGTAAATTTTTTTAAGGGATTTCTCCACTGTTCATTTATTTCGAGTTCCATTATTTTATGTTTCCTTCCTCACTACCTTTCATACAAATGTTATGATAACTCTATTAAATTACGTGTACTGTAATGTTTTTTTATAATGGAATAATTCATAATCATCTCGTTGTTCCCCTTCTTCTATGCTAGAAATAAAAACACCATCCGAGATGTGTTAATTTATCATATTCCAGGATGACAAGTTTTCAAATTCTATTACAATTTTCAATTCTGGCCATGAAATTATTTTTATGGTAGAACCAAACTATAATATATATATATATATATATATATTATAACTTAGGTAATATTTTGAATCATTTTTCATACATTATCTTAATTCATAAATTAGAACGAGTTCGTTGTGATCTAAAACCTCCAATTAACCCAAACAATTATCAATAAAATTTTATATAATGATTCATATTAACTCCCAATAACCAAATAAATTTTATGACCATGTAATATTATTGTTTTTAACTAATAACATACAAAAACTATTCTGTAAATCCATTCTCATCTTACATGTTTATCCTTACATGTATATAAGTAAACCAATCATGAATACCGAGGAAGAAAATGCTCCCAAACAATAAAATTAAACCTCTTAAACCCATCAAGAAGGCCATGAATGAACTTCATAAGGCAATAATAAATAAATTACATAAATAATATTTTCTATAAATATTAATTAATGAATTTAATTTGTTTATCCAGGACACTAATATCAACTGAAGAACACCATCAGACATAAGATAAGGGGTTTCCTCATCTCACTTCCATTTTGGTGAGATATTCCTTATTCACTACTATTTATTGTGTATGATTTATGGATACTGACCATTAATGTATCATATCATGAATCTGTTTATTTTCCTGGTATTCAATGTATCGTTTGAAGATTATTATTTTTGGGAAATATGAACTGGTTGATTATAATGTGGTAAGGGATTTCTACTCGAACCTCCATTTTCATTTGGGTTATTCTTATTCTCTACTTACCTCAATGAAATTATTTTTTATTATTAATTAATCCACATATTTTTTTAATGTTCAATATTTTTTTACCAAACATAATACCAATTTATTTTATGGTGATTTACATGTTTTAAATGGAATGTCAACAAATTTCCCGATAAACAAACCCGATTCAAGGGATCTTCTCTAATTCTTAACTATTTTCTAGTGCACATAAGAATATGTTTTAAGCCACCATTAGTTTTATAAAATCACTCATTTTATCATGATAAATTTTCTTGGATCTATTTTTAATTTAAGAGAATAAACATGCCTTTTTTCTTTAAAATTCTCATTTAATACTTTCATGAAAATGCTCGAAAACGTTTTATTACTAAAGATTCTTAAGAATTATTTTTACAAGATTTCAATTAAGTGCGACATAATTTATTCCAATAATATAATTTAAATTTCCCAATCTATTATTTTCTAGGATATATATTATTATAATATTATTTCATGTAAAATATAAATTATTTTTCAAAAGAACTCTTCTTTCAAAACTAAAAAAGGATTTTTCTTATCTCACAATAACTTTTATGAGACATATTCCATATTCAATTATTATTTATTACTTGTGGTGTATGTACTTCACTTTTTCATATCATATAAGGAGTCTAATTATTCTCATGATATTCTAAGGGATTATGAATTGAATTTTTAAAGGTGGTATGTGACACTTTGGAATGTTTAAGGAATAATTCATCTTGAATTTTTCAGTGGTTGTATTTCAAAGTATATTCATATATGTCTAAATTCATTGTTAAATCTTATACTTTTTTGAGTTTTATCTATTATGTTATCAAATAAAATATGTTTTTGAAGGGTTTATAATTAGTTTTATTGTGGGTGGGTTGTCTTGAAACCCTTCACCATATTACTCTGAATGGTTAGTGTTAATGTTAAATGACCGGGGAAAATTAATTACATTTCATATATTAGTTTTCATCTGAATTTATATATTTATTATGTTCACCCCTTTAATATGATGAATTCATTGAACTTATTATGTAATGGGTGGGGCCCAATATATCCCATCGATGCATCAGAAGGTCTCATGAGACAAGTAGATATGGGCATAGAAAAGGCCCTGCCTATTTTGAGATATGGTTTTAGCCGATGCCTTAATCATTTTTAGACATCTTGGTCGAGGCCTTGATGGTATGTTTTACAATGTCTGGTATATGAATATCCATCATTATGAAACTATTATTGATATTTCATGTGGTTATTAGACTAGTATAATACCCATGAATATGTTTTATTATGGAATTATTTATTCAACTCTTAATCCTACCATTTTATGTTCAAGTTTATTTTTAAATGCATGTGCTTTTAGTTATTCACCATGTATAATGTTTATGTTTATGATATATTCCACTGTATTTATTACCCTTACTGATCATATGAGGTCACCTCTTTCTTATGTTTCATTTTATCAAGACATGAAGAATTTTATTATGAATTAACTACAGGGATAAACATAGTGTTGTGGTTGTTCCCAATTTAACTTATATGTTTTATTTATTTTCATCTTGTAATGTTGAACCTATTTATGTATCTAGTCTTCCAAAAATACTAAACTACTCATTGATTTGAGATTTTATTCTCTTGTTAGCATCCCAATGTATTAAAATAAAGCACCAGATCCAGGCTTCTCGGGTTGGGGCATTATAGTTTGTATCAAAGGAAGTTTGGTAGAAAACATAGAAACTAGATTTAGAAAATATAAATTAGGGAATAAACCCCTAAGATATTCTATGAGGATAACCATACAATAAAATTATGGAATCTTTGTAAGGAATAGATTATGTGGATATTGTTTTTATCAAATACACCCATATTTGGATACTACAAGTAGAAATGGTTCTGGCACAGATGTACCTAAGAGTGAAAACTATAATAAGGAGTTTCGGGCATGACCCGGGGTATCCTAGTAAACAAAAGTAGATTTTAATATTCGCCTAGTTTAACACTCCTAGGGGATATGATTAGGATAATTCACATTTTATTTACCCACCATTATGAAGGATTTATTTCCCCAAAGCAACCAAAGTATATGGTTCTAGGATTTACAATACATAAATCTATGCTATGTTTTATTCCACGTTTATAGTCATAGAGTGTTCATAACATTATGAGCTAATATATAATATGGAATTTATTATAAATGGAACATATCATAAGGAATGAGAACATAAACAAGGAACGTGATGTGAAGAGTAAGAAGGATCATATCTCTAATCGTCATATGCCATAATTTCAAAGAAAGATTGTCTCCCAAGTATCATCCTCATATGAGTAAATAGTATCATATGTCAACAAGGTATGTAAAGACATCTCTGAGTCCTATGTATTTTAAGGGAAGAAAAAGAAGAAGATGGTGGAAGAGAAAAACATGGATATTGGGATGAAAGGAAAGTTGTATTTTCCCACATGTGATAATTGTGGAATGAAACACCATGGTATATTCTTAAGAGAAAAAGGAGTTTGCTTCATGTTTGGAGAAAAAGGCCACCTTGATCATAATTTCAAGAAAAGGAAATAATTTTCCTATATTCAATGCTTCAACTGTAAGGATATGAGGCACTGTGAAAGTAAATGTCCCAAGAATCATGAAAAATATAACTCTGAAAATTAAAAAGGGATCAATGTCAAGATTTTGATGTTACTATGTTTTAAGTAGAATAAATAATGTATTTATGTTTGCAGATTCATGAACTATGTTTTGATATTATTGTTATGATAATTTTGAGATATATAAGGATTTTATCACAATAATATTTCCTTAAAAATTTTAGGTTGTATGATGAATGGTAAAAGGAAAAGTGATTCAGTAGAAAGTTAATTTTTAAAAAAAACATGATTTAGGGAAAAAACCCCTCATATATATCTTATGTTGAGAAAATGGTGAAGGGATTCTTTATTTGGATAAATAATGACTACCTTGGAACTGATTGTAGACTTGTCAAGATGTGGTCTATGCTATCATTGATGGATTTTACCATGCTTTTGGATTTAAGGAATATATCCTATAATATGTATCTTACATAATGAATACTGATGAATTCATGTTTCTAATATGGTATTTATGGTAAGTTTTCTTATTTCCATATTTCAAGAGCATACATGATGAAGTTATTCACATGTTTGGAATGTGAAACATTAGAGCTACATCATGTTGATTAAGGGTTAATTATATATTCATATTGGAAATTTAAATACCTTCAGTATAATGTGTTCAATCATTATATTTTAGAATTTTTAACCATTTATTAAATGATTTAATTTTAACATTGTATGAGATTTTAGAGGTTCATATATTTCTTCACCGTATGGCGTAACATGTACTAAGTGGTGAGGTATATATAGTTTAAGGTTCAATCAAAGGATGAGTGAGTAAATAGAAACATATATTTAAACTATTATGGAGTGGAATAATTCCTCAACTCATGGAAAATAGTCTTAAATAAAATTTTGTTCAATTATGAAAATCATTGATAATATAGATGAATTTTTTTTACAGTAGTTTATAGTTTTGTAGTAATCCACTTACATCTAAACATGATCTCTCCCCCTTTCCATGGAAACTTCATAGTTAGATTTTTTTTTCATGTCCATGTTTTTACTTCCAAATAATGTCACCCCATTCAAAAGAATAATTTTTTTGGTGACCATCTCATTCTCTATAACCTCTTGTTTGGAGGATATTTTATTTACACTATTTTCAATGTGGGTTCCCCACAAGGTAATTTTCAAGCATCAACCTTTAACCTTTGAAGTGAAATTTTGAATTACAAGGATGAAATTTTGTTGATAGGGGAATAATTTAACACCCCAATAATTGAAAAATAGATTTAATATAGAATACATGAAACATCGAGTCTCTACAAAACAACAATTTATTATAACATAACCAATAAACATAATTTTTCCACTTTTGTAATTTGAATTTTGAAAATTTTTCATACACAGTTGCGTTCAGTAAGATATTTATAATCCGATAAGACATACTTAATTTTTGATGAACAGTAACATACCATTTTGAATAGTAACATACCCTTATGAATATTAATGAATATTAAGTTAGAAAAAAATATATAAACTTCACCAATGAATGTGTAAATACAATTCAGACATATTATAAGTGGAAAACAATCGTAGTATAAGTACTGGTATTTTTGTATGTCATAAATATTTTAATTACAATTTTATGATTAATTTAATACTTAAAATGGAAATTTATTTTCAAAAAATGTAATCATAAATTTTTACTTTATTTTCTTATGGTTTTTTGATATTTTTATGGGACCTTGATTAATTTTTCAAGGTGTTATAAAATTACTTATAGTTTTAAAGTTGTTTTTCTACAATAAGTTATGATTTTATTTAAAAATTATATAAAAATTATTTAGAAAATTATTTTCAGAAAATGGATTTAATTTTTTAATTCTACAAATTGAAAATTTGTTATGTTTAATTTTTTATTTTTCTATAATATTCAAAATTTTTATGAATAGTAAAGTGCCGTAATTTACCATATATTTACATTATCAGTTAAATTCACTATTCCTAGCATCATGGATGATTTAATAAAACTTGGTTCAAAATAAAATGAACCTATTACAATTTAGGGTCATATTAATCAAAACTATTGGTGGTCTTAAGGGAAATAATAAAATAATGTAAAAGATATTCAAAAATTACTTCTATCCTCAACTATTACCCCACCTCACTACCCCTTCTCTTCACTCCTTTCAAACCTTGTGACTTGTAAAAATAATGCTCAAATATCCTCCCAGGATCCTCCCTCGTTTCTATCAGCCCTTGGGCTCTTAAAAATATCAAAATCTCTCCCTTAAAGAGGCTCTCAAGGAAGATTACATCAAGAGGTAAACAATGATTTTCATTTCTTTTATTTTAAGTTCTCTTTTATGTGGAATGTATTTGATGTTTTCATACCATGTTATTATTTCCATTATATAATTTACATCTACTATATTATGATTTTTTTTAATGGGTTACCCCTATCCCCTCTCTTTTTAATTTTGTCTAAAACCATGTTCTATACCCGTTATGCTGCAGAATTTTCGTCTCAAAAGCTCTCTCTTTTTCAAGCACTATTTTTATGTTATTATCTTTTATTTTCAATTTTATTATGTTGGGATATGTCATTAAATATCCCCCTTACTATCCATATTATGTATGAATTTTTAGATACCCCTTTTCTATCGGAAAAATATTTTATGAATTTTTAAGTGACGTCATTAGGCTGCAGAATTTTCGTAAGGGATTTCTCAACAATTTTTTATTTTGAGTTCCTTTATTTTCTCTTTATTTACTAACCTAATTTAATCCAAATGTTATGACAACTATATTAACTTATATATAATGTAATTTTATTGTGATAATGGAATAATTCATCATTATCTCTCTATTCTCCTTCTTTTATACTAGAAAAGAAAACATCATTCAAGATTTATTAATTTATCACATTTAAGGACGAAAGGTTTTTAATTTCTATTACCATCTTCATTTCTAGACATGAAACAATTTTTATGGTTGAGGAAGTATATAGTATCTTTATAATAATTTATGTAATGTTTTGGAATCTTATTTTCAACATGATATTAATTTATAAATTAGAATGAGTTTGTTGTGACAAAAAACTGCCAATTAACCCAAACAATTATCATTAAAATTTTATATAATGATTCATATTCACTAACAATAACCAAATTAATTTTATGACCATGTAATATTATTGTTTTTTACAAATAACATACAACTTCTATTCTATAAAACCATTCTCATCTTACATGTTTATCCTTACATGTATATAAGTAAACATATCATGAATACGAAAGAAGAAAATGCTCCCAAACAATAAAATTGAACCTCTTAAACCCATCAAGAAGGCCATGAATGAACTTAATAAGTATATAATAAATCATTTATATAAATATTAGGATCTAAAATTATTAATTAATGAATTTAATTTGGTTATCCAGGACACTAAGATCATGTGAAGAACACCATCTGACATAACGTACAGGGTTTCCTCGTCTCACTTCCATTTTTGTGAGATGTTTCTTATTCAGTACTATTACTTGTGTATGATGTACGGATAATACCCATTTATTTATCATATAAATAATATATTTATTTTAATGGTATTAAATGTATCATTTTATGATTATTAATTTTGGGGCATACGAATTGATTGATTACAATGTGGTGAGTGATTTCTACCAGAACCTCCATTTTCATTCAGGTTACTCTTATTATATACATACCTCAATGAAATTATTATTTATTCTTATGTATTCCACATAAGTTTTTTTAACTGTTCTATATATTTTTATCAACCTTAATACTTCTTTATTTCATGGTGATTTACATGTTTTAAAATGATCATTCGAAATTTTATCCCGATAAACAATCTCGATTCAAGAAAACATATCAACTTTTTACCCATTTTCAATTGCACATCAGAATCTATTTTAAGCCATCATTATTTTAATAAAACCATTAGTTGTTTCATGAAAAATTATCTTGGATAATTTATGGATTTAAAAGAACAAACATTCCTTTCCACTTTAATATTATCTTTATTACTTTCCTTAGAATGATCAAAAATGTTTTATTTCTAAGGATTCCTAAGAAATATTTTTACATGATTTCACTTTAGTGGGACATAATTTATGAATAAAATATAATATCAATGTCATAGACTTTTATTTTCTATAATATACATGTTTACAATCATATTTAATGGAAAATACAAATGATTTTCCAGAAGAACCCTTCTTTCAAAAGTAAAAAGGATTTTTCTCATCTCACATTAACTTTTATAAGATATATTCCTTGTTAGCCACTTATTTATTGCTTGTGGTGTATGCAATTCCCTTTGGTATATAATATAAAGAGTCTATTTATTCTCATTATATTCTAAGGTATTATGATTTGAGTGTTTCATGGTGGTGTGAGACTCTTTGTAATGTTTAAGGATTACGTCCTCATGAATTTTTCAGTGGTTTTATTTCAATGTATCTTCATCTCTGTCAACATACTTTGTTGAATCTTGTACTTCATTGATGTTTATCTCTTATGTTATCATATATAATATTTTTTTAAGGGTTTATTTTTATTTTGACAATTTAGGTTCTATCTTGGAACCCTTCACCATATTACTTTGAATGGTTGGTGTTAATGTGAAATGACTGGGGAATGTTATTTACCTTTCATATATTAGTTTTAATATGAATGTATATATTGATTATGTTCACCCATTTCTTATAAGGAATGAATTAGACTTATTATGTGATAGGTGGGTCCTGCTATAGCACTTTTATGCATCGGTAGGTCTTATGAGATAAATAGATATGGACTTGGTCTAGGCCTTGACCATTTTAATATATGGTTTTGGTCGAGGCCTTCATAATTTTTAGACGTCTTGGACAAGGCCTTGATAGTATGTTTTAGAATGTCTGGCAGATGTATTTCACTCACTATGAAAGTATTATTGATAGTTCATGTGGTTATTCAATTATTATAATTCCCATGATTATGTTTTATTATGGTATTATTTATTCAGCACATATTTCTTCCATTTTATGTTCAAGTTTATTTTTAAAACCACGTGTTTTTAGTTATTTACCATGCCTAATTTTTATGTTTATGATATATTCTATGGTATTTCTTACCCTTACTGAGCATATGAGCTCACTATTTTTTTATATTTCATTTTATGAGGACATGAAGTAATTTATTATGAATTTACTATAGGAATAAACTTATAGTTGTGGATGGTCACAATTAAACCTATATGTTGTATTTCTTTTGAAGTTGTAATTTTAAACCTATGTATATATATGGTTTTCCAAAACTATTAAACTACTCATTACTTTCGAATTTGATTCCTTCTAATCGTGACAATGTATTAAAATAATGAACCGACATTGGGCTTCTATGATTAGAGTGTTACACCCCACACGTAAATGCGCAACTCTTTTAGAAACTATCGCACATCATTTAGTGGTGGTTTAATCCACGAAAAACCCTTTTTTATTATAGTTATTGATATCTATTCCTCCAGTCAACATCTCTTTATTCAACTCATTAATTGAAACCTACACACTAGATGGTTTTAATTAACATCCATAAAATGTGGTAGATAACACATCAATATAATTCGTACTTGTATTTTATATAAATATCAATACACTAATAATAATTACATGTATGGTTTGTTTCTTGAATCTATACAACCATGATAGTCAAGAAATAACATTTTTCTCCTTTTCTTATTTGATTTGGCTAGTAGATTTTCCATATCCATTTCCATATATGTTGGTAAAAACTTATCCATCTCACCACATACACTACAAAAATATTAGAATTTTTATCCTCATATAAATAAGGTCACAATCTGACTACAAATAAAATCAACATAAGGGTGTCCAATATTCAATTTTGTATTTGATTGAAATGTCATAAAATATCATTCATATCGTTATGTTTATTTTATTTTCTATTTTTTGTCTACCAAATCTTGGTAATAAATGTAAAGGTCATATAGGGTTTGATCCTCACTCATCCTTCCCCTTATTCATCTTGAGAAATATGGGTAAAAATTAACACATTATTTTCTCCCTCTTTATATTTGAATTACATCCTAATTCAAATTTTTGAGATAAGGATGAAATTACGTGTACCTAATTAAGGATACATCTTCTATCAAGTATTAGTCTACTAGGGGAAACCATATATAGAAAAAATAAGATAGTGGATAAACATAATCATCATGTTATACTACATTAAATTTCTCATTTTAGGACTATTTCAAAAAAAAGCTGAAATATTTATCTTCTACACATATCAATAAACAAATAAAAAATGAATAGTGAAATTCACATTAACTTCATGTTTATCTTTACAAAACCATCAATAAGAATTCCCCCTAAGAAATCATATTCATCATAATCAATGAAATTGTTGAATGTTTGATTAAAATACCTCAATATTTAATTTATATTAAATTTCTCATAATTCCATATTTACTATAGAATGAATGTTTTGACACCTATAATTTATATTCTCTTACACTTAAGGGGTGAAATCATTTAAAATTATTAACATAGTTAATTTCATCTAAATAACTTCATTATATACTCTTCTTTTTTCTAAAAAATACAACCTCATCAAACTCCACTATAAAATATTTCCATCAGTTCCATTAATTTTAGTTTAAAAAAAAGAGTAAAGAGTGGGTCTCCCTATATACATAGAAGAAGCATCAATTCAGAGTTTCCTCTTTACCAAGGTCCTTTATTTGGTAACATATATTTTTTTTCCATATAAAGTCTTTGAATACATCTAGTAATATTTTCGAGACTAGGCGCTGAGATAACGTGGGATTCTGAGGCCAGATAATCTGGGAATTGATGTTTGTAATATATTAAACATATTAAATTGTATGTGTGGGCATATTTTGTAAATGAAGTGGAATATCACCCAAAAGGGGACTCATATTAGAAATATGAGGTCTCTATTGAGTTCAGATCATGGATTTTACCCTAGATGCAACATAATCTTTTTCATCATCGGGAGTTCCTAGAAAAGTCATCACGTGCATAAATAACATATAATAAAATTTATTTATTTATTTTACTTTGATTCTAAAATGACCTAATAAGATCTTATATAAATCTGGTTACAACAAAATTTTCAATTTTGGACTCATAACCATTGAATTTGAGAGAGGGGCTATGGGAGGAGCTTCTATGGAAGAATATCGACGAATCAAGATTTGGGGGCCAATGTGACAACATAAATCAAGGATCTCACCCATGAATATGATATATATTCATTTTTCATTGGAAATAAATCCATATTGAGGTAGGATGTTGTTTTATTTTGATTGATCCCTACTTTATTTTTCTTATGATGAACAAGAATCAACCCACTAACGGATTGATTTTCATATGAAGTGTATTGTGTGAATGTTCTAGATATTATATTGGATTGGGGTTTTTTATTGTTTATTATTTATAACACTGCATTAACTATTACAACAACAATGAATCAAGGCCAACATGAAAATTTTCTAAGGACTATTCCTAAAATTTGTGTTTCATGCATTTCATCCCTCATTCTTAATTCATTCATCACTGGTGTTCACTTTTGCTGGTGGTTCAAAAAATACACATTAATAAATCATTGTTCGCCAGTTTATTGGTATAATGGATTGATACTAAAGATTCGGGTTTAGATTAATGATGGGATCAATGTATGATAATGGATTGGGACCATATAATTGTTCTTCATGGGGGTTTTAATTTGTGGAGATCGAGAGACACAAAATATGGGTTTCCCATTAAAATTGGATGGTCAGATACTGATGAGAAGTGATGGAGAGGCTCTGCTGGACCATATCCATGATTTATGGCATTATTCATGACTAGAGTATTGGTCTATGGAGTGGATGAAGATGTTTGAAATGCCTCTGTGAGTTCTAGAAAATCATGATATACATGGCATGTAATATGGGACAAATGTTATGTCAGGGCTTAGCTTCGATTCTATGGTTTCCACGGAGGATATTAGTATCACATGGTGGGTGATACGACCTAAAAACCTAGTGTGTTATCTAGGTTTACATTTCTAGGCACATAGCCATGATAGGAGTAGGTATGAAGAGAAATGTACTAAGAAAAAACCATGTCCACAAGTAAAATCAGCTGTACATGGTCATAGACATGGGCCATGATACATGGGTAGACCCAATTCCAAAGAGGCATGTCATATAATTATAGTATATTGTGTGTAATTCTTCAAATATGGACTAAATCCCTTGTTTTGTTCATCATGGATAAGTTTTGTTATGGTGAATTCCCTTGATAATTTCCCAAATGGTTTGTTATGGAATCGAATCATGTGTATAGGATGGTGATCACCTATGATGAACTTCAAGCCTAGAAAGAGTTGTTGGAATCCTTCTTTGTGACACAGAGTGGGATCTTATATCATCACCATTTTCCCTAGTTGGGGTTCTCAGAATTTTCATGAAAAACACTATACGGGAGATGATCCCCTACTTAGCAGGTTAATCTAGATTAGATTTTTGGTATATCCTATGGCATTGAGTGTGGTCCTCATCTATGTATCAATATCTTCATACTTCCAGTGTGTAATCTTTATGGTTTTGTGGTCATTATCTTTCTCATAATCATTCACTTTATTATGATCAATGATCTATGTTACCCTTCATAATTATTTGTACATTATGGTTTTCCTTCATGTCCATATTTTCAATTCCCTATAATGTTTTTCTATTTTGAAACATAGTATGTTTTATCCCATATAACCATTGTACTTCCTTTTCTCTCTTTTCAAGAGAATGATTTATTAACACTTTTTATGTTGTTTTATTTCATCGAAGGTATTTTAAAATTTAAACATTTTATTAGTGATTTCGAGTTAAAAAATTTGAGGACAAAATCATATAATGTGAGGGGGGATTTTATATCCTGATATTTTAAATGGACATTATGTTTGATTACATGTATGACATGCAACATTGAGCATAAAAGAACCAAAAAATATTGTTGTTTAAATATGGTTGTTATAGACTAACCATTAAATTGGAATGTAGGAATAGGACTAACTAATAGTTATATATATATATATATATAATTTATAATCAATTCAAATATTGTTGGACAAAGTAGAGTACTCAATAGGGGGGTGAATTGAGTATTTATAAAAATTTCCATTTGAAATTTTTTCTAAAATTGTTCCCCAATAAAAATAAATAAATATCAGTTAATCAAGGTAATACGGTTATAAAAGTTTGACTATTCAAATAAATTCTTAGAAGATTTATTAATTCTCAGAAATATCAAAATCAGTTATTGATATTACTTTTGAAGCTATTCTAATAAGGAAAACAATTATAACTTCTGTCCATGAATAACTATCAATGTAAATTTAGTGATTTATGAATTATGCTATTAAATAGAGAAAACTAAATTAAACAACACAAAGGATATAAAACAGGTTGTTCAGTCTCTAGCCAAGACCAAATCCACTCCACTTGGTGATCACCTTCCACCAAGCAGTTTATATTAATAAACTTGATCCACACCCTGGATCAGGGTAAAAAATTGTGCACAAGATTGTCCAGGTCACATGGCCTCTTCTATAGTTCTTTGTGGGTATAAACTACCAGGTCACACATGGACCTCTTCCAAAATTATCTGTGGGATTATACAAGAGTAAAAATATATGAGAGGAAGAATATCTTGTATCCTTCAATTTAGTGCAGCAGACAATGTGTGTTTTTAATACAGAAACACACACACTATTCAAAATCTAAAAAAATACACAAAAGAGAAAAGATAGTGAGATAATGTTAAAAGGTCTTTGAGTGTTATTCTATGAAACTCTGGACTTCTATGATTAAGTATATACAAGTATTGAGTCCTCTTGTGAGAAATAGAGTATTGCATGCTGGGTGCTCTGAATTCTAGTTAGATCTGGCTCGTGTTCTTCGTGGAGTTTGTATCACGAAGATGTTATTGAATCTAATATATGGTTTCCCAAATTTTGTATTTGTGAATTATTTATGTGTTATTTAGATGTATCTTGTTGCATGTTTCAGTTCTTTTATCAAGAATTCTCATGAGTCTACTTCACTACCGCACCTTTTTTTAGGGCTACACTTTTCTTTTTATTCATGGAGTGCATGTGTTGGGTCCGACAAGATGCATGTATTTTTTACCTCGTACCTCGTAATGTCAGGTGACATGTCTACAAAGGAATATTAATTGTTTCAATTCATTTAAAAATTCTCAAATATTAATGTTATAAAATAAATTGAAAACAACAAAATAGATTAAAGAATGACGTCATAGTCTCTCTGGAAACAGTTTCACTTGAAAACGATGACACCAAGAAATGATGTCTTCATATTTACTTTTCAGTGGTGAGATAGTTATAATGGCATTGTTGTATAGAGATCTGTAATGGTATAATATATGTGGTGTTAGGATCACGGTGTCTAGTTCTTTTACAAACTTCGAATGGTGTTTTAGAAAATAACTGGTTTCACCGAATTCAACAGATCTGAAACTGGTTATGGTGTCTGGTCATGATGTCTGGGTCACGGGGTCTGGTAACGGTCTCTGGTCACGGTGTATGGTAATGATGTCTGGGTCATGGTGTCTGTTCATGGTGTCTGGTCATGGTGTCTGGTCACGGTGTCCAGGTCATGGTGTCTGGGTCATAGTGTTTGGGTCACGGTGTCTGTTCACGGTGTCTCGGGCAAGCAAAATATCTGTATACAAACTTAAGTAGTAATATTCACTGAATGGATTATACTTTATCATTAATAAAATAAATCATTATAGACAAATCCAAATATCTCTATACAAACTTCGATTATAATAATCAGTCATTATTTATAGGAATCAATATCGTGGGAAAATTTATTTATAGAATAAAGAAACCAACTGTCTTTACACATGATTGGAAATAGATTAAACATGATTTGCAGGATGTATAAGATTTTTTATCATTAAAACATGATTAAAATAGGAGGAGTCCAAATATATCTCCCTTTTTGATTATCACAAATCATATGAGTGAGATATATATTCTTTGTGTATGAGTGTATGTGTCTCTCCCCCTTTTGGGATTATCAATAGAGTACAAACAGAAATAATAGAATAGAAAATAATAGGTCACAATCCATTAGATGGAGAAATATGTTTCATTATAAATAGTAGGTAGTAAAAATACATAAATATACCTATAAAAATATAGTGTTAACTATTCTTCAGCATTGGATGTCTTCTATTTTCCCTTGGCAGGAGCATCAGGAGAATCCACAGGAGTAGAGGTAGAAGCTGAAGACGAGAGTGAGCCAACTATAAGATAAGGAAGAGGGAGTCCATAAAAAATATAAGGGGACAAGGTATGATTATTGGAAGACCGAGGTAGTTTTTGGTTAAGGATAATAGGTCTAATCTGACTCATATCCTGAGAGACACACATATAGGAAGAGGAAAAGGTAGTGAATGAGGAAGGACACAAACAAGGAAACACTGGTGCAACTGCATGAGCCACAATTGTAGTGCTATTAACATGAAGATAAGGCCTAACTAACATGATGAATTTAGTAATAATATCACCAGTATACTGCATCACTTTCTCAAAGTTACCGTTGTTCTCCATGAACTTTTCCATCATAGGAGTGAAATCCTTCTGCTTTTGATCGTTATTTTTGAAATCTTTAGTGATAGGAGGTATTTTTAGATTCTCTATAAGGTACTTAAAATGGTTTGTCATATCAGGCTTAGAGAAAATCCTATTGAAGTAGAAATCCACCTTCTTATTAATTTATTCTTGAGCATAATTTTCAATATTGGAATGAATTCTTACCAAATCAAGAACCCTGTCACTATTCTTGAAAACCACAAATAAAGACTCTTTTTCAAAGACACTTACACTGATTGAAGTGATTCCTTGTCAACCGTTCAGAGAAGTTCACTATCAAAGGAGGGTTGAGATGATTGTCCCGAGGTACTAGAAGATGTTGCAACTGATGTAAGAAACATTAGTTGATTTAGAACTTTCTATAGACATACCTTATACTCATCATTCAATTTGTTGAGACCAATAACAATCTCATTTATTTCTTGACCTATTTGATTGTTTCTTCCAGCCACCATGTTAGCTACTGAAGTTAGGTTAGGTTGAATTAGAGAGACAACTTCCTATGAAATATGACCACTAACATTTATAACAGGATGAGCAACAAGATATGGTCTTGATTTTAACACTCTCTGTATATCTTCACCTATAGCTCTGAGAGACTTCACAAAATCACTTAGCTATTTGTTTTCAATTCTAACCTCATGAATTTCATGAAGCATTTTTGGATGAATCTTCCATATGATCTTTTATAACAATATGGAAACATCTCTTTCACTTTGGTTTGTTATAGGAGTAGATTGAGTGTTCATGATATTTTCAACTCCAACCAATAAAGTGGAACCAAGGATTTGAAATCATCTTTACTCACTAAGGTAAAAGGTTCTTGTGAAGGTTTATGAACATAAGATAAGACAAGCTCAGGTTCCTTTGTAGAGATAACATCAAGAGCAGAGACCAGTTTTAATTAAAACATAGTAGAAAGTTATATACCTTTAACTGAGGATTCTTGGGAATAATTCATATCAAATTAGCTAGGGAATTTATACCATGTATGCATACTGCTTTGATCAACTGGATTATAAATTTCAATAATTTCTAGAATAGGGTGTTTCTCCCCCTCAACAAGTTCATATCTCATAGTACTGAGACATTTATTTCTTTGATATATTACATAAATTTCATACCCAATAGCTTCACCCCTTTGTTTTTTATCCAACAAAAAGGATTTATCCATTCTTTCCTCAAAAGATAGGATAATATCAGGATTAAACTGTTCCTCTAATTGTTCCTCAAAAACAACATCTTTTTTCAAGAGAAATATCTTCTTCAAGATACTCTTCAAGAAAAACCTTTCACTTTACATTAATAATAGACTTTTCTCTATAAGTATGTTCATCATGAAAAAAAAGTTATTTTAGGAATAGGTACTTCCCTCTCAGTTATGACTTGAGAAACAGGTCCACTGTATTCCTTATCCAGGATGGGTTTTCATATAGGTGCAACAACCTCTTATTATTCCTCCACAGCAGTATAGTCAACAACTTCATCTGGTTCCATACCAGGATCAGAAATGTTCTATGGTCTTAAAGAATGATCAACTGGGTTGACCTTTTCATAAAACCTATCATTATCATCCAACCATGTTTTTACCCATTGATTCCAATTTATTTTCATCCTTTTGACTGTGACCTTTGAGATAAAAAATTCATAGTCTTTAATGACTTCTTCATCCAGTCCAACCAACCCTTTAGCATGAAGCATAAAAGAGATTAACCTTGAGTAGAATAAGGAGGTAGACTTTGAGGTTTTCTTTATCAACTCACACATATGAAGTGTAACATTATTTAATAGGTTAATATTGTGTCCATTATTCATAACATGTATAAAAAATAAATCCTGATTCTTGTGTGTAGAAAAATATCCTTTTCTTGGACTAATCAGATTCTAAATAAACTTAAACTGTAATTTGGTTTCAACATCTAGATTAGTAGATATAACTCTTTTCTTTGTTTTATTGCCAGTCAAGATTCTTAAGGCTTCTTCAAAAACAAAGATCTCACATTGGGGTGGAGGACCTCTTTAGTAGTCCTAAAAAATTCCCTCATGAGGTATCCTTAGGAAAGCATCCCATAACCTCGAAGAAAAGGTACATATTTGGCCATTGATATATCTTATCACATAAAAACCATCTTCGTTATCAAATGGGAAATGGACAAAGCGATAAAACATTGAAACTATCTTTGATTAAATCGGCCTTTTCTCCTTTGTGAACCAATCCAACCATCCCTGCTCTTTTAGTACTTTCAATACTAGATACTTACTTGACAACAATCACTTAGGGTAGATTTATTTTTCTAGTACCACTATTTTGTCAACAAGGTTCATATTTAGTGGTCTTTCGGGCACTATCTT
Source organism: Viscum album (assembly GCA_963277665.1). Classification (NCBI taxonomy): domain Eukaryota; kingdom Viridiplantae; phylum Streptophyta; class Magnoliopsida; order Santalales; family Viscaceae; genus Viscum; species Viscum album. Next base: position 650,701,883 of record OY728151.1, on the reverse strand, counting down.
TTGTGCTCTTTTCATTTTCTTCTGAGATATGCACTTCTCAGGAGTCGAAGAAGATGGGAGCTTCATCATGGCCATTCAACAAAGGTTCGAGAGAGAGAGATAAAGAGAGAACTGAAGGGTTGAAGGATGGATTACAATATGAGATAAGAGATATCTAGTGAAGAAAATAGTGAAACTTCTTTAGTTTTTATCATTTAGGGATATCAAGTGTCGCAAATTTCAAAGTGTGGTAAAGAAAACAAATAAAGTAATCAACCACAATGATACAAGTTATAATATGTAAACAATATGAAAAAAATGTTATTATGGTGAGACCAGAATTGACATTCACCTTGAGACCGTAATATGATTTCACGATGAGACCGTAATAGGTTTTAATGATGAGACCGTAAAAGATTTTCTTGGTGAGGCTGTAAACATAAAATAGAAACATTTAAGACAGTAAAATATAGAACTCTAAGTGTTAGATAGTAATCTTAAGACAGTGAATTGTGAAACTGTAAACTGTGACACAATAAGTTGTGAAATAGTACACTTACTACTTAAGATTTATCATTCCCAATTTATGTATGATGTAATCTACTCTTTCATAATTTAATGGTTTAGTGAATATATCAGTGAGATGATATTCAGTTCCAATTAATTCCAAAGTGTATCACCTTTATGAAAATGGTCTCTCAAAAACTGATGTCTTACATCAAAATATTTTGTCCTAGAGTGTGAAAGATGATTTTCTGATATGTTAATAGCACTTTTATTGTCATAATATATAGGTACATGCCTGAATTGATATCGATAATCTAGTAATGTGTGTTTCATCCAAAAAATTTTGCACAAAAACTACCAACAACTATGTATTCACCTTCGGCAGTAGATAATGTAACAGAGTTTTGTTTCTTACTACACCATGATACTAGAGACTTTCCTAAAAAGTGACATGTTCCAGAGGTTCTCTTTCTATGTAATTTACACCACATAAATTAGATTCAGAATAGATAAATGACTCAAATGATTGTCCTCTAGGATAGAACAGTCCTAGATTTGGTGTATACATGAGGTATTTAAAATTATCTTAACAAAATTTAAATGAGATTCCTTAAAGTTTTATTGAAAACAAGCACCCATACATACACTAAACATAATGCCAGGTTGGCTAACAATTATGTAGAGTAAGATTCCAATCATTCCTCTATATGTTGTTTGACCAACAAATTTTTCATCTTCATCAAGATCCAACTTACAAGTAGTACTCATTAGAGTGTCACTACATTTATTGCTATCCAAGCCAAAATGTTTTAGAAGATCTCTAGTATATTTTATTTGATTTAAAATAATACCATCATTAATTTGAATGATTTGAAATTTGAGAAAGAATTCTAGTTCATGCATTAAACTCCTTTCAAATTATTTTTGGATCATTTTACAAAATTTAATACATGAATAATTTTTTGAAGATCTAAAGATAATATCATCTACATAAATTTGAACTACTAAAAATAAATGGAAATTATTTTTATAAAAAGGGTAGGGTCATCTATTCTTTTTTTAAAACCATTGGAAATAAAAAAGTACAAAATCTATCATACCATGCTCTTGGAGGTTGTTTTAAACCATATAAGGCTTTTGATAATTTAACAACATGATTTTGAAAGTGAGTATTTGTAAAACTAGGGGAATTCTTAACAAATACATCCCCAGCTACATACCCATTAAGGAATCCACTCTTAACATCCATTTGATATAGTTTGAAATTCAGATGGGCAGCATAAGCAAGAAGTATTCTGAAGTCTTCATGTCTAGATACTATCACAAAGGTCTCTTCATAGTCAATTCCAACTTCATGACTATACCCTTGTGCAACCAATATATTAATATTTCTAACTATGTTACCAGCTTAATCTACCTTATTTCTAAACACCCACTTAGTGCCTATGGTAAATGTGTCTTTGGGTCTGTCAATAAGTTTTCAAACATTGTTCCTTTCAGACTGATTAATTTCATCATGAATATCCATCACCCCAAACACATCATTGATAGCATAATTAATGTTTTTAGGTTAAAGTTGTGACAAGAAGACTTGATATTAAAACTGATTTCTAAGAGAAGCTCTAGTTTGAGTTTGTTTATCTAAATATTTTACAAAAGAATCTAATGGTTGGTTCTTAAGGGTTATAACAGCTATAGAAAAAGAAGGAATAGTGATTTTAGGTTCTTCAATAGGTCCAGGTTCATTATGACTTGAATCTGAAGAATTTTCATAACTGGAAGTTTTCATAGATTCCTTTATAGGATGGTTAGAGGATTTTGAATTGATGTCCAGATTGGACACATTTTCCTCCATGTTCTCTAAACTGGTCTTAGGCACATGTCGGCCTATCTCATCATGAATGACAAGGACATATTCTTCCACACATTTAGTTCTTTTGTTAAACACTCTATATGATTTACTAGAGATTGAATATCTTAGAAAAACCCTGTAATAACTCTTGGATGATAATTTGTTAAGATTGTACTTAATATTAATGATATGGTCTTTGCAACCAAAAACATTGAAGTATCTTATTTTGTGTTTTATATTATTCCATAACTCATATGGAGTTCTTTTTTAAAATGGGTCTAATCAGTACTCTATTAATAATATAGTCTACTATATTTACAGCTTCATCCCAAAAATTAATAGGTAAGTCATATTCACTAAGAATGGTTCTAGCAATCTCTTATATGGTTTTATTCCTTCTTTATACAACTCTATTTTGTTGAGGTGTTTTAGGGGTAGAGATATTATAAATATAGCCATTTTTTGAATAAAAGGATTCAAACTCTTGATTTTCAAACTCATGACCAAGATCACTTCTTATGGATTTAATTCCATGTCCGCATAGATTTTCTACAGTTTTAGAATATTTGGTGAAATGAGAGCAGGATTCACTTTTTTGAGCAAAAAAGATAGTCCAGGTATATCTAGAAAATTCATCCACAAGAACATAAACATAATGCTTCCCATTTTAACTAGAAACTCTATATTTTATAAATAAATCCATGTGAACCAGTTTGAGAGCTTGAGAAGTTGACACTTCTTTCTTTGGTTTGAAGGACTTCTTGTGTTAATTTACCTTTTGACAAGGATTACACACATTATCATTTAAAACTGAAGTTTGTGTAGATATTTGACTATGCCTTTTCTAGTTAGCTTTCTAAGGGAGTGAATATTAAAGTGTCCTAGTCTCCTATGAGAAAGCCAATACTGTTTGTCAAATACACTTAAACATGAATAATTTTGAGAAACTAAAGACTCTAAGTTAATTGAGTATAAATTTTCATTTCTCAATACAGAAAACACTAATTCATTTTAAGAGTTAAAAACATTGCAAGCATCATTCTAAAATTTAACATAAAATCCATCTTCACATTGTTGGGAAATAATAATTAGATTATATTTTAATTGGAAATTAAAAATATGTTATATTTACCGATTTGGCCAAGGACAATGATTTTTCAGTTGGAATTGTCACTAAAGGTAAAATTTCCACCATCAATTATTTTATGTTCTTGAGGAATGAATATTCTCATATCATGTGTCTTGAAAACTCACTGTCCATGTACCATAAGCTTCTATAAGAGATCTTTAAGTAATTTTATTACAAAATAGTCAAATAAAAATAGTCATTTGTACTCATATTTGTTTGGGTCCTGTAATATCAGTGACTAGTGATTTATGAACCCACAAGTGCCTCATATGTAATGCCCCGACCCTAGTTACCCAAAGTCAGTGCATTATTACATAACACTAGCATGATCACAAAAGATCATGTCACAAAAGACTTATTAGTTTAGTAGCCTTGGAAGTACTAGATACATTCATAATGTTTACATTACATCATAAAATGAAAAGTACAAAAACATTGCTTCCATAGACCACACTCATATCCCCTCAAACTATCCCTACATTTCAGTCATAAAATACTTCTTCACATCCAGGGAAAAATAAAACATAGAAAGGGGTGAGCTCATATGCTCAGTAAGGATAAAAATATAGAGGAAACATTCATAAATAAGCATAAACATTTAAGGCATTGTATAAGACTAAAACAAAAGCCTTTTAAACCTGAACTTCAGCATAATATGGAAAATATAAAATCAAATAATTCCATTTACTTATTCACATGTATATTCTACTAGTTGAATAATCACATCCAATATCAATAGCCATTTTCATAATGATGGAATGCATAATGCCAGATTTCATAACCACGTAGTCATGGAATTGTCCCAAGACTACAAATAAGATTTTTTTCAAGGCCTTGTTCCAAGACACTAGTTTGTCTCATGAGACATACAGATGCATTGATGAGCTATAGCGGGCTCCACCCGTCACTTACTAAGTCCAATGCATTCCTCATATAAAAAGGTTTAAACATAACATAATAATTCATATTAAAACTAGAATATGAAATGTCAATACATTATACATAAACCATGAATGGTATAAAAATAACATATACATAGGCAAAAATATCACAAAACCTTAAATACAATATTGAAGTTTTTCATCATAAAAAATCAACCTCAAATCAGCTTAAAATCCATCAAAGGATGTTGACATAGAAGAAATAAAAACCTTTTTTAGAGAAATATCTCTTTCTATTTTGAAATAATTTAAGAAAAAAAATTATTTTTAAAATATTCTTATAAGATTGTAAGGGAAGCTTCGATGATGTCTTAATGGTGGAAAATAGCCGCACCCATCGTATAAGTTAAAAAACATTCTTACCTTCTATTTGTCGAAAAGGTCAAAAGTACCTTGTTTGGAAAATGACGGAAAGATTCCCTTCAAAACATATAAGGTCAAATAAGGGTATAAATGACTTTACCCTTTGTCTATTAGATAGTCAAAAAAAATTTGAAATCAATTTTTAAGAAGCTTGGATGTGGATGATAAGTAGGTCCCAGTAGATAATTACGTATAAACAACCTCGGATAATGAAGAGATTGTAAAATTAACCCTTACCTTGTACATTTCTTTGGCATAGGGTAGGTTAACCTTTTATATTATGCTAAAATAATTTTTTTTAAATTATAAAAGAATCATATACATTAATGTGATATCATATACGATCTTTTAACATTTCTTTTCTAATAATATCTTAGTATTATCATTGTTTCAGGTTTTAACGGATATGTTTTCCTTTATATTCATTATTATGCGAGTCATATTTGTTATGGATTGGATGTATCTATAAGGACACGACCTTATTACATACATAATCTTGAATTTATTCAAGAAAAAACTTCATTTTACATTGAGGAACTTTTCAAGATTCAATCTTTAGAGAATTAAGACAAAACATTCATAAATTTACACATTGTTAAATAGTGGATACCGTAAAATCAGTTTCCATTTTTCTCAGAATATAAAACATTAAAACATAAAACAAGACTCCTTGAAAATTATTCAACAATTAAAATTCCTTCCTTACTTGTATTAATCATCCATTAACCTGTTAAAATCATTTAAAAACATGGGATGAGCACAAAAGCTCAGTAAGGTATGAAAAAGAAGGAAAAATCACATTAGTCCATGAATACTCGTAACGTATGAAAACATTTTCAAAAGACATGCTTTCCACCCATAAATACTTACATTATGTAACAAGATATTTGAAAAAGATATACACAAACATAAATATAATCATAGAGGTATCTTGGGTCATTACTTACATAATCTTGTAACTATCTTGGCTACCATAAAATTTGTAACCCTCACGGCAACCTTACTTTGTGTAACCATCGTAGTTACACTTGGAGTAACCATATGGCCGACCTCCAACTTACTCATACCCAATGAATTGGAGGGAAATATAGGTGCCACCTTTGATTATAAACAATTCCCAGTAACAAAAACATAAGCATACAACATAAATAATAGCATAAAAACATTGCTTTTGAAAATTGTAAAACAGAATTTTAAAAGAGGATTTTAGAAGAAAAGTCCCTTATAAACATCATATACTTGAAGAGAGACTTAATAGACTAGATGAAATATGTATATAATCATTAAAGACACATAATGAAACAAAATATTAACAGAACCCATCACACAAACAATTTAAATAGCATATAAATAATAAACAAGAAGGTTAACCCAAAGAATTGAAATCGGGTTAAGAATTCCCTTACCTTAAGCTTGTCTTACTTCAAACTTGTTAAAACATCATGTAAAATGGTTAATAGAGTGTTATTATTATTTTATAGAAACATGTTCGTGGTTATAACATCTTATATGGTCATTTCATAACCTCATTTCACCCCTTAATTGTTAGTATTTTGTTCGTTGCATTATTTTGGGTGAGTTCCTTTGTGATTTTCACGATCGGTTCATGACGAATCGTTCTTGTTGATTGGAAGTGAATCTACAAAATTGGAATGGAGTAGTATATAAATATTTCCAATACCATAATTTATACCATTTATCACTTTTATTCTTTATATGAGAATGACTTATAAGTTAAAACATTAATGATGTTCGTTTAGATCATTTTAGTGGTTCTTTGATGATAACAACTCCATTTTGTCTTTTAAATTAGAACCATGAGTACAAAAGAATTACAGAACCATATATGAGTCATAAAACATATATTATAAACTGTTTCAATTTTATAAATGGTTTCATGACCAGACATGAAAGAATTAATGGAAATTGAAAATACATTGTCCACAATGTTGGTACGACACAAATGGACAATGTTTTTTATTATTTAAATAAGTGGAAGAGGAGAAGAATAATGATAAATAATTTTCCATAAACATGAGAAAATAATGAATATACCTGATTCTAGAGATTTCATGCCTCTTGGATAAAAGGGAGTGAGGAAATAAGAAAAACGAACCATGAAATAAAAGAAAATCTTGAGAAATTTCTCCAGAAAATTTTCCTTCCTAACGGCATCTCATAAAATTTCATAAAAATAAGATTGATGAGAGGAATGGAATATCTCATCATTCGTACAAAATATGGACAATAAGGGGGAAAATTTAGTGAAATATCCCAACAAATGACAAAGGGAATGGAAGAGAATAACATAAAATGAATGAAAAGAAAGAAAATAAAAGTGGATGTTTTCCTCTTGATCTCTTCTCCTTGAGATCCTCCTTAAGGGCTTTGATATTTTTCTTTTGGTGAGACCAGCAGCTCTAGGAAGTGGGGAAGAATATTGGGGAGGGAATTTGGCAGAAATTAGACAATTCTCAAGGATTGAGAGGTGTGGGAGGAATAGGGGAGTGAGGGAGGTATTTATAGTGGAGGAGGGGAGGTATTTTAGATTATTTTAATCATTATTATAATATTTTTGTCAAGACTATGAATAATATCAAATCAAGTGGTGATAAATATTGATAATATCATGTGATTTTGAATAAAGTTTCCTTGCATCACTTATGATGTCATAAATAGTGCATTTTTTTTTGATAAATTGATTATATGGTATTTTATCGTATTTCATTATTCACCGAAAATTCAAGAGTTTCAGAAAAATACCAAAAATTTACCCCATCAATTTTTCAACCTGTAGAATTCAAAAATGAACTCCATTTTTCAAAAATAATTTTCTAAATATTATTAATTTAATTTCTAAATAAGGTCACAGTTAATTCAAAAAATAACAATATTGAAGTGCAATTAGTTTAATGTGACATTGGAAAATTAATTAAGATCCCATTATATTATTGCTTTGCGAAAATAAAATAATAATATTATTTACTATTCATGAGGTCATATTACTATTCATATTACTATTCAGAAGGGTATGTTACTATTCACCAAAAAAACAAGTTTGTTTCATTATACTCTAAATAATATACTGAACACAATTGTAGATGAAAGTTTCTTGAAATTCAGAATATAGAAGTAGAAAAGTTATGTTTTAAAGGATATTTAAAAATGTCATTTTAAAAAAAATCCATGCATTTCTAATTATCTTAGAAAAATTTGTGGTGTTACATTATCCCCACCTTCTTGAAATTGCGTCCTCGCAATTTTATTTACTTTTTAAACAATTGAGGGTATTTTTCTCTCATAGTATTTTCAGACTCCCATGTTGTTTCTTCAACCATGTGGTTTCTCCACAAAACCTTTACATGGTGGAGTACCGTGTTCCGCAATTCTAGTTCCCTTCGATCAAGAATCTGAACTAGTTTCTCTTCATAAGAAAGGTTCTCTTCTAGCTGAACTGCTTCTGGGTTCAAGACATGTGATGAATCTGGCACATACTTTCTCAACATCGAAACATGAAAAACATTGTGTACCTGAAACAAGCTCAGAGGCAAAGCTACGCGGTATGAAACAGTTCCAACTTTTTCCAAGATTTTAAAAGGACCGATGAACAGTGGACTTAGATTTCGTTTTTTACAGAAACGCATCACACATTTCCAAGGAGATACTTTAAGGAAATCATGGTCACCTACCTCGAAAGAGAAGTCCTTCGTTCTGTTATCTTCATAACATTTCTTCCAGCTCTGATTTGTCCTCATGTGTTGGTGGATCATCCTCAGTTTCTCAGCCACTTCTTCAACTAATTTTGGCCCCATCAACTTTCTTTCACTGACTTCATCCCAAAACACATGAGTCTGACACCGCTTCCCCTACAAGTCCTTAAAAGGTGCCTTCTGAATACTGGAATGAAAACTATTATTATAAGAAATCTCAACTAAAGAAATATGATGATCCCAACTTCTTTGATAGTCCATTGAACAAGCTCGAAGAATATCCTCCAAAGTCTGAATCGTTCATTCTGACTGCCCATCTGATTGAGGGTGAAAATTTGTACTGAAATTCAACTCTATGCCCAATGACTTCTGAATTCCCTTCCAATAGTTAGAAGTGAACCTGGGATCTTGGTCAGACACAATGGAAGGAGGAAATCCATGTAACCTGACAATCTCCTTGAGGTACAATCTATAAAGTCGATCCAATGTCATTGTATCTAGAATTTAATGAAATTGTACATACATTGTTAGCTGATCCCCAATAACCCAAATCGCATTGTTACCTCGAGATGTCTTTGGTAGTCCCACAACAAAATCCATGGATATATTCTCTCATTTCCACTCTGGCACTGGAAAAGGATGAAGAATCCCCTTCGGTAACTGTCACTCTGCTTTAACCTAATGACATGTCAAACATTTCATTGTAAAATTAGCAATATCACTTTTCATCCCATTCCACCAATAATACTCTCAAAGGTCTCTATACAACTTAGTACATCTAGGATGAACAGAAAATGGAGAACTATGAGCTTCACACAACAATTATTTCTTCAGGTGGGAATCACAAGGCACACAGAACCTTTTTCCAAATCTTAAAACACAATCTTTAGCAAGATTAAATTCTGGAAACCTACCCATTTTAACCAATTCTACCTTTTTCTGTAGCTCATGGTCTTCCCTCTACGCTTTCATAATTCTGTCTGACAACGAAGACTGCACTAAATCCGGAAACAAAATAGATATATTCCCGGCACTAACAACTTCTAAGACAAAATTCATCAAAGCATTAATCAAGGGATCATGTTCCAAACGTAGCATGGTTACTGATGCATGATTTTTCCGGCTTAAGGCATCCGCTACTTTGTTTTCTTTTACAGGATGGTAATTGATCGTGCAGTCATAATCCTTTATCAGTTCTAGCCATCTTATCTACCTCATGTTTAATTCCTTTTGAGTGAATATGTACATAAGACTTTTATGGTCAGTATATATTTGGAATTTGGTTTCGTATAGATGATGCCTCTATATTTTCAAAGAGAAAACCACAGCTGCCAATTCCAAATCATATGTGGGATAATTTATCTCATGAGGCTTAAGTTTTCTTGAAGAATAAGCAATTACCTGATCATTATGCATCAAAACACAACCATGTCCCTTCAAAGAAGCATCATTGTAGATGAAAATCTCACCATTCTGTGAAGGTAAGGCCAAAACTGGAGCATTCACCAATATCTTCTTTAGTTCCTGGAAATAATCATCACATTCATCTGTCCAAACAAATTTAACCCCTTTCTGTGTTAACTTAGTTATTGGTCTAGATAACCGTGTAATGTTCATAACAAACCATTGGTAATAACTTGCTAAGCCCAGAAAACTACGAATCTCTGTAACATTTTTGGGTCTTGGCCATTCATCAACTACTTTTGTTTTGGAAGAATCAACTGTTATTCCATACTTTTTTACAATATTCCCAAGAAAAGAAATCTGTTGCAACCAAAAATCACATTTTCTGAATTTCCAATATAGTTTATTTTCATTTAAAGTTTGTAAAATAACCGTTATATGTTTTTCATGCTCCTCTTTATTTTTAGAAAAAACCAGAATGTCATAAATAAATACAACCACAAACATATCCAAGAACTCATGAAATACTCTATTCATAAGATTCATGAATACAGCAGGTGCATTAGTTAAGCCAAACGACATAACAACAAATTCATAATGCCCATATCTAGTACGAAAGGCTGTTTTTGGGATGTCATCCTCATTCACCTTCAGCTGATGGTATCCAGATCTCAAGTCAATTTTGGAAAAGTACTGAGCTCCCTGAAGCTGATCAAATAAGTCATCTATATGAGGCAAAGGATACTTTTTATTAACAGTGATGTTATTCAATGCACTATAATCAATTCAAAGTCTCATGGAACCATCTTTCTTTTTAACAAACCAAACAGGGTCTCCCCATGGTGAAGTGCTTGGAATAATGAAGCCTTTGACAAGAAAATCCGGCAACTGATTTTTCAATTCAAGAAGTTCTATTGGATCCATACGATATGGGGGTTTTGAAATTGGATTAGCATCAAGAACTAAGTCAATTGTGAATTCAACTTCTCGTTCTGGAATGATACTGGGTAACTCCTCAGGAAAAACATCATGGTATTCATTTACCATATGCGCATCATTAATTTGAATAGTTCCCTTGTTTTCAACAATATGAGCAAGATAACATTCATTTCCATATTTCAATAATTTCTCAGCTTCCTGATATGTTATCAATTGTATGGGTTCATTCTTGTATACAAACTGAAACTCTTTCTGAAAAACAACATTTTCTCTACAGTCAATCTTAGCATGATAATTAAAAAGCCAGTCCATCCCAAGAATAACATCAAACTCGACTAGGGGTAAAACATCAAGGATTGTAGGTAAAGCCTTTCCACATACCACAATAGAAATATTTTTGGAATTCCTAATTTCTATAAAATTTCCCCCTGGTGTTTTAACAACATGTTCAGGTCTCATTTGTTGAGGTGATATTTCCAATTTACCAGAAAATTTCTCAGAGATGAAGCAATGTGTAGACCCCGTATCAAACAAAACATTAGCGAAAACTGAGTGAACAAACAAAGTACCTGATACAACTTCATTGGATGTCCCGACGTCTGCAAATGTAGTTCCAAAGGATCTCACTACCCCTTTCTTCTTGTAGTAGGGATTCTTTGCATCATTAGGATCTCTATTTGGGTGGACATTTGCATAGTGACCCATCTCACCACATTTAAAACACTATACAGTTTTCTTATTAGGATTAGTCTTTGGATCATTTTCATTTCAATATCGGGCCATATGTCCAAACATGCCACATTTAAATCACTTCCAAGTTTTTCTAAGACATTCCCCAGGGTGCTTCTTGCCACACTTTTCACAAACTAGAAATTGTATTTTCTTACCCTTAGATTTCTTTGGTTGATTCTTGCTCATTGCTTGTCAACTAGACCTCTTCTTCTCTTTGTTTCCAAAATTCACATGATCATTAGAAAACTCCATCTCTACCCTCTCAGCACAATGTACAAGTTTCTCATAAATTTTGAATTGACGGGAGGCCAACTCCCTTCGACACCTTGGATTCAATCTTGAGTAAAAGCTGTTGATTTTTCTATCGAGATACAGAATAATATTTGGAGCATACCTCGCCAGTCGAGTAAAGTTCGCTTCACACACATCCACTTAATCTTCCTCCTTCTATTTCAATTCAAGGAATTGCTTCTCCATTCTAGGTCGCACCACCTTAGGAAAATATTTTTCAAGAAAAAGACTTTTAAATTTATCCCACTCCAAGGCATAAAAATCCTCTCTACCCTTGATATTCGTTACCATTGACCACCATTGATCAGCTTCCCCTTCAAAACAATAAATTGAAAGACTTACCTTTTGATTGTCTGAACATCCCATGACATCAAATATCTTTTCAAGAGCTTTGATCCATCCTTCAGCTTCCACTGCGTCAGAATATCCATTGAATGCAGGAGGATGTTTTCTCATTAAATGTTCCACCACGGTCATGTTCTGTTCTGGAACCTATATTGGTTCTCTTGCATGGATGCCGCCACCATTTATTGCATGTGTTTTCTGAGCCTTTACTGTCACAAACTGCTCGGTTCCAATCCCTACCATTCCTGGATGTAGATCAGGAAGGATGTCATTCTGTCGGTGCCTCTCCACTTCAGCATCCCTGTTCCTTCTGCTGACAACCATTCTGAAAAAAATTTCTTAGATGAAGAAACATGGTAATCATTAAATTCTCTAAAAAATTAATCATAGAGTGAAAATCATTTATGGTATTCTATTAGCATCACCCAAACCCCTAAAGTTATCTAAACCATCCTCTAATACCAACTATATTGACCTGACCTTATTACATACATAATCTTGAATTTAGTCAAGAAAATGATTCATTTTTCATTGAGGAACTTTTCAAGTTTAGAGATTTATAGAATTAAGACAAAACATTCATAACATTACACATTGTGACATAGTGGATACCGTAAAATTAGTTTCCATTTTTCTCATAATATACAACATTAAAACTTAAAACAAGACTCCTTGACAATTATTCAACATTTAACATGTCATCATTACTTGTATTACTCATCCATTAATCTGTGAGAAATCATTTAAAAACATGGGATGATCACAAAAGCTCAGTAAGGTATGAAAAAGAAGGAAAAACCACATTAGTCCATGAATACTCATAATGTATGAAAACATTTTCAAAAGACATTATTTCCACCCTTAAATACTTAATTCATGTAGCATCAGATTTACACAAGATCCACACAAACACAAATATAATCATAGAGGTATCTTGGGGAATTACTTACATAATCTTGTAACTATCTTGGCTAACTTAAAATTTGTAACCCTCACGGCTACCTTAGTTTGTGTAACCATCGCAGTTAAACTTCGAGAAACCATATGGCCGACCTCCAACATACTCATACCCAATGAATTAGAGAGAAATATAGGTCCCACCCTTCATTATAAACCATTCCCAATAACCAAAACATAATCATACAACACAAATAATAGCATAAAAACATTCCTTTTGAATATTGTAAAACAGAATTTTAAAAAAGGATTTTAGAAGAAAAGTCCCTTATAAACGTCATATACATGAAGAGAGACTTAATAGAGTGGATGGAATATGTATATACTCATTAAATAATCATAATAAAACATAATATATACAGAATCTATCACAAAAACAATTTAAATAGGACATAAATAATAAACTAGAAGTTTAACCCAAAGAATGGAAATCGGGTTAAGAATTCCCTTACCTTAAGATTGTCTTACTTCAAACTTGTTAAAACCTCCTGTATAATGGTTAAAACTGTGTTATTATTATTTTACAGAAACATTTTCATGTTTATAACATCTTATATGGTCATTTCATAACATCATTTCACCCTTTAATTGTTAGTATTTTGTTCCTTGCTTTATTTTGGATGAGTTCTTTTGTGATTTTCACGATCGGTTCATGATGAATCGTTCTTGTTGATTGGAAGAGAAACTCCATAATTGTAATGGAGTAGTATTTACATATTTATATTACCATAATTTATACCATTTATCACTTTTATTATTTATATGATAATGACTTATAAGTTAAAACATTAATGATGTTCGTTTAGATCATTTTAGTGGTTCTTTGATAATAACAATGTCATTTTGTCTTTTAAATTAGAACCATGAGTAAAAAAGAATACAAGAACAATATATGAGCCATAAAACATATATTATAACCTGGTTCAACCATATAAATGGTTTCATGACCATACTTGAAAGAATTAATGGAAATTGAAAATACATCGTCCACGATGACTGTAATTCGGCACAAATAGACAATGTTTTTTATTCTATAAATAAGTGGAAGAGGAGAAAAATAATGATGAGGAATTTTCCATAAACATGAGAACATAATGAATATACATGATTCTGGATATTTCATGCCTCTTGGATAAGAGGGAGTGAGGAAATAAGAAAAACAAACCATGAAATAAAAGAAAATCTTGAGAAATTTCTCACGAAAATTCGGCAGCCTAACGACGTCTCTTAAAATTTCATAAAAACAATATTGATGAGAGGAATGTAATATAAAATCATTCATACAAAATATGTATAGTAAGGGGGAATATTTAGTGAAATATCCCAACAAAATACAAAGGTAATGGAAGAGAATAACATAAAATGATTGAAAAGAAAGAAAATAAAAGGGGGTGTTTACCTCCTGATCTCTTCTCCTTGAGATCCTCTTTAAGGGCTTTGATTTTGGTATTTTGGTGAGACCAGAAGCTCTAGGACGTGGGGAAGAAAATTTGGGAGGAAATTTGGCAGAAATTATACAATTCTCAAGGCTTGAGAGGTGTGGGAGGAATAGGGGAGTGAGGGTGGTATTTATAGTGGATGGGGAGGTATTTTATATTATTTTAATCATTATTATAATATTTTTATCAAGATTATGAAGAATCTCAAATAAAGTGGCCCTAAATAGTGATAATATCACGTGACATAAAAGAAAGTGGTCTTTCATCACTTATGATGTCATAAATAGTGCATTTTTACTGATAAATTGATCATATGGTATTTTATCGTATTTCACTACTCACATAAAATTCAAGAGTTTTAGAAAAATACCAAAAATTTAACCAAACCATTTTTTGACGTGTAGAATTAAAAAATGAACTCCATTTATCAAAAATAATTTTCTAAATATTATTAATTTAATTTCTAAATAAGGTCACACTTAATTCAAAAAATAACAATATTAAAGTGCAATTAGTTTTATGTGACATTGGAAAATTAATTAAGATCCCATTATCTTATTGCCTTGGGAAAATAAAATAATTTAATTATTTACAATTCATGAGGTCATATTACTATTCATATTACTATTCATAAGGGTATGTTACTATTCACCAAAATAAAGTTTGTTTCATCAGACTCTATATAACATACTGAACACAATTGTAGATGACAGTTTCTTGAAATTCATAATATATAAGTAGAAAAGTTATGTTTTAAAGGCTATTTAAAAATATCTTTTTAAAACAAAGATCCATGAATTTCTATTTATCTTAGAAAAACTTGGGGTGTTACATTATCTTATTCATATCTAGAATTATTTCAAGTCTTTAAAAATTATTTTTTGTCATCTAATGAAAATTATTCTTTAATGGATACGATGTCGAATGAATCTCATCGCGTTTGTATAGACGGAAATCCATTTGTACGCATGAGCAACAATATCATTATTTAGACATTAAAATAATATATAATCAGATGTTATATCATATATACAGAATCATTATCTTGTTATATTTATTATTTACATCAATTACACATCGTTATTATACCCATCCAAATAATAATGTATTGAATAACACTTACACCACGACGTGGAGACGGTAAGTCATACGTATGCACGTATGGTGACATGTCATTCAATGGATGTATAGAATAATGAATTTGTTTGTACCATATTTATATCATCACGGTATATGGAATATATTGGATTTATTATTTTATAATGGAAACAACAAAGAAAATAGAAGTTGAAGAACAAAGGATCTTGAAAGAGGTGATGAAATTTTTACCTCTTCGACGGGTTATTCCTTTTGATTTGATCAGAAAGGATCTATATGATGGATTTCTGACTAAATGAAGGCCTCTAGGATGAGGGTAGGATAGTTGAGATGGTATTTGGGTAGGTTTTGGCCATGAAAAATGGCTTTTAACGTGTTAACTATATAGAAGGGGGGAGTTCCCTTTTATTAGAGGGGTGAGGGGAACCTTAGGAAATGCTAGAAATATTATTTTATAATAAAATCATTTTCTGTTTATAATGGCTTAAAAATTTATTATTTAAAGGATAAGGTGGGGATGGGTCTAAAAACACTCATCTAATAGGTTTTAGATAGTTTTGGGTCACTATATTAACTTTATCTTTTATATTTGACTCTTAGTTAAATAGTTTTACATTTACCATGTCTCTTTATGTTTTTATATTATATGGTTAATAAACATACTATATTCTTCCAAAAGAACCCCAAATGGTTCATTAATGATACACCTATTATTAGATAAGTCTTTTGGCCGAACCTCTGATTTTAAGGAATATAATATCAATTAATAATATAATATTTGTTTTAAAAATTCTTTTATGTCAATTTTGACACTATTTGGTATTTTAATTTTTTAAAATTCATAACAGCATTATAACTTTGGAAAAAATTTATCTAACCAACCCTAATATGTCATATTAACCTATAAAATTAATTTAATTCATAAATATTCTCAAATTTGATTTATTTGGATATTTATAATATAAATTATTTTAATATTTCGTTAATTAGGTAATTACTACATCATCATTGTGTCATAAATAAATTAAATTATTTAATGCCTAAAAAATATAAATAAATAAAATTATATTGGAAATCGTTTTACATTTATAATGAAAATTAATATTAAAATTTATATTATGTATAATTCTATATTAAAAAAAATTTAGTTATTAAACTTTCATTTTTACTCTTTTAACTCTTCTTAAAAAAAATAAGTGTTCTAATCTAATCCTTGTGGACAAAAGAGGTTCATATTTTATTCCTAAGGTTGTTTTTGGTTTAATTATACTTATCCAATAGAATTAGGACCTGTGTTAGGGTATTAATAATATCATTTTTACCCTTAAATTCCGAATTTACTTTTAACCGTGGTAAATAAAAGTAAAAAAGTTACTATTCACCAAAAATTATTATCATCTTATTGAACCACATTTTTCTTACTGATATCAACCAATTCTCTCATATTTTTGAATTTCCACTCACAGAAGTGGTAAAATTATGTTTTATGTGAATATGAAAATTCTCCTTGGAGGTGGGTAAAAGACGATGAAAAGTTCAATAAATTTTATATATATATAAAATTATTATAAACTTACTCCAATGAATTACATTGAACTTATATAGGTATTATGTATCAATTTTTAAGTAATATAAATATAAATATAATAAATAATTATTTAAATAAAAATTTGGTTTTAAACTATAATACAGTGTTTTTCACTATTCATCAAAAATTGAAAGTTTTCAGAAAAATACCAAATATTCACCCTAAGCTAATTTCGATATTCTGAATCCAAAAATGAAGTCCATTTTGAAATATAAAATTTATAAAATTTCAAAAAGTTGGTATTACTATTCATAATGGCTAGTTTGATTGGTTGTGGTGTGTTGGAAATCGAAGTTGCGTACAACACATGCTACTGTATTATTCAAAGAGAAGCGTATGTGGAAGCTTGGGGTGTTACATTCTCCACTCCTTCAAATAATTTCTTCCTTGAAATTTTTAGAATATTACTACATAAAAAGACTCTGGTGGTTGATCATCATATGTTCCTTGGGATCCCACATTGCCTCTTCCATCTTATGGTTTCTCCATAGAACTTTTACCAGACAAGTCGTCTGATTTCTCAGCACCAGTTCTCTTATATCAAGAACTTAATGGGCTCTTCACAATAAGATAGATCAGGTATCAGTTCTAATTCCTCATAGGTGAGTACATGCGTTGGGACATGCATGTATTTTCTCAACAGTGATACGTGGAACACATCGTGGACTTTGAAGAGACTTGGCGGCATTGCCAAACGGTAAGCTACAACCCCAATTCGTTCTAGAATTTCGAAAGGTCTGATGTACCTGGGACTCAATTTTCCCTTCTTAAAGAAATGTATAACACCCTTCCATGGAGATACCTTCATGAAAACATGATCTCCTACGTGAAATTCCAAATCATTCCTTCAGTTATCGGTATAGATCATTTGCCTACTTTGAGATGCTTTGATGTGTCTTTGGATTACCTTCTCCTTTTCCATCATTTCCTCCAAAAGTTCTGGGCCAACAAGTTTTCTTTCACTAACATCATCCCAAAAGGTTGGTGTGTGATATCTCTTTCCATATAATACTTCATATGGTGCTATCTGAATATTTGAATGGAAGCTATTGTTATAGGAAAATTCTACCAGAGGTAAATATTGATCGCACATACCTTGAATGTCAAGTGAGAATGATCTCAACATGTCTTCTAAGGTTTGAATAGTCCATTCTGATTGTCCATCAGTTTGAGGGTGGTAGGCAGTGCTGAAACAAAGTTCAGTATCCAGGTCTTTCTGAAGACTTTTCCAGAATCTTGATGTAAAATGTGGATCACGATCAGAAAAAATTGATAGTGGTACTCCATGAAGTCTCACAACTTCATTAATGTATATAGCCTCTCTAGGCGTTCAAATGGTAAATCTTCTTTTATATAAAGAAAATGTGCTGACTTGGTAAGACGATCAACAATAACTCATATTGCATCGTTCTTTCTATGAGTCTTTGGTAGTCTCAGGACAATGTCCATCGTCATATTATCCCATTTCCACTCAGGTTTGGCAGGTGGTCGCATGACTCCTCCAAGATGTTGCCTTTCAGCTTTCACTTGTTGATAACCCATACATATTGACACAAAATCAGCAATATCCCTCTTCATGTTGTCCCACCAAAAAATTTTCCTTCAACTATCTATACATTTTGGTGCTCCCATGGTGTATAGAGAAATTGGAGCTATGAGCATCATCCAACAATTCTATTTTTAGATCAGGTATATCGGGAACACAAAGTCTCTTCCCAAATTTCAAAATTCTATCTTCATTCACAAAGTCACTCAATCTCCCATCATTCACTGCTTTAATCTTCTTTTGAAACTCTTCATCACCAGTCTGAGAACTCTTTATCCTTTTTAGTAATGATTTTCTGGAAACCATTTGAAAATGTATTGATGTTTCATCTTCCATGGTGATTCCCATATCCATTTATACTAGATCCATATATATAGGATACTTTTCAACTCTTATATTGTTCAAAACTACGTGATCCTTTCTACTGAAGGCATCTTCAACCTTATTTGCCTTCCCCGGGTGGTAGTGTATAGTGCAATAATAATCCTTGAGTAGTTCAAGCCATCGCCTTTTCCTCATGTTGAGTTATTTTTGTGAGAAAATATACTTCAAACTCTTTTGATTGTTATATATGTCACATTTTTCACCATAGAGATAGTGTCTCCAAATCATCAAAGAAAATATTACATCTTCTAACTCAATATCATGATTTGGATAGTTTTCTCATTAATTTTTAGCTGTCGTGATGCATAGGAAATAACCCTATTATTCTACATTAGGACATAACTAAGTCTTTTCTTTGAGGCATCACTATAAATAAAAAACCCATCATTCCCCGATTGTAGAGTCAATATTGGGGCATTGACTAATATTTTCTTCAGTTCTGCAAAACATTCTTCACAATATTTTTTTCAAACAAATTTAACCCCTTTACGTGTGAGCTTGGTTAATGGGTTATCCAATCAGGAAAAATTCTAGACGAAACACTGATAATAACAAGCTAAACCTATAAAACTACATTCCTCAATTATACTTGTTGGTGCTGGCCATTATTGGATTGACTTGGTCTTTCAAGGATCAATAAGGAATCCATCTTTACAGTTAATATGGCCAAGAAAAAAAATCTCCTGAAGTCAGAATTCAAACTTTCTAAACATCCCATATAATTCATGCCATCTAAGAGTCTTCAAGATAATGCACAAGGTATTTTCATGATCTTCATAGATTGTGGATTATACCAAGATATCATCAATAAATACCAGTACAAATTCATCAATATATTCCTTGAAAACTATGTTCATTAGATCCATGAAAACATAGGGTGCATTGGTCAATCCAAAATGCATTACTGTAAACTTGTAAGGCCTGTACCCAGTTCAAAATGTTGTTTTCGAAATGTCTTACTTCTTTACACACTTCTGATGATATCCATATCGAAGGTCAATCTTTGAAAAGTATTGAGCTCCATGAATTTGTTCGAATAAATCATCAATGTGAGGTAGGGGATACTTGATCTTTATTATTATAGCATTGATCTCCATGTAGTCAATGTACAACCACATAGATCCATCTTTCTCCTTAAAAAAACGACAAGGGATACCCATGGAGAAAAACTAGGGAAAATAAATCCTTTATAACTCAATTCCTCTAGTTGTTTCTTTAGTTACACTAATTCCATAGTGTCCATTCTATAAGGGGTCTTCGATATGGGCCTTGAACTTGGAATTAAATCAATGGAAAACTCAATTTATCGTTCTAGAGGATGTCCAGGTAAATCCTCTGGAAATACATCAACATATTCTTTTAAAATAGGTACATCCTCTATTTGAACATTCCATTCCTCACCAACAGTTTTTTCATTCTCTTCCTCCACAATAATTTAATTTAGTTGAGCTATTGGGGGTGGATCTAGATAAGAATTAGGTGGTGACGATTCTTCTCTAAAGATAAGTTGTTCTTTATCATCATCATAAAAAACTGTAACCTCCTTCTTCTTAAAATAAATATTTTCATAATGGTCAAAAATCCAATCCATACCATGGGTTTTATCAAATTCAATCATGGGTACGATGATGGGATAAACAGATAAAGAAAATTTATATGCCCTAAGGGGAATTGATTCACAAAACATTGTTGCGATGATACTTCCCTTAGAAGTTTTGACTGAAAACTCCTTTGTTAAATAAAATTAGAAATATCTAATTTTCTTTGAAAACTGGGAAGATATGAAACAATGTGATCATCTATAATCAAATAAAGAATTTTCTAAACTTGATGAAACCATTAAATTACCCGCCAGTACATCTTTCGGAGCATCATCATCAGGAGTAGTGATAGCATAAGCTTGTCCTTAGTCCCTTTCCCTTATCTGAGGTATGTTCCCCTGACACATAGGACATTCATTCGCATAATGCCCCCATTCTCTACAATTTTATCATTTAACATCGACAACCTCTTTCTTCCCCTTGCAATCACAAGATTGGTGACCTTTTTCACCACACTTGTAACATACATTCATTCCCTTTAAGAAAGTACCAGGGTGTTTCTTACAACATTTACTAAAGGATGGATATTCAACTTTTCCCTTATTCTCCTTATTTTTATTTACAGAGTGCTCAGAAGATCTCTTCTTTTCTTGCTTTGATTTTATGTCGTAAGACTTAGAAAATTCATTTTCTGTCTTGATAGAAAATCAGACAATATCTTCATATGACAAGAAGGATTGTGAGACTAATGCCTGATGGAGAAATTTTTTTAAACCCATCAATGAAACGATCAATCATACTTGTAGGGTTATGTATATAATCTATTGCATGCCTCGCTAACCTTGTAATGTTAGCTTCATACTTTGCAACATTCTTATCCTTCTTTTGCCTCAAACTCAAAAGTCACCTTTCCATATATGCTCGATGGTCATGAGGAAAGTGTTTTTCTAAGAAAAGATCTCTAAACTCCCACTATTCCATATTTGATACTTCATCATCTTTCTTTGTGTTTTGAATCAATGACCCCCATTGATCAGCATCCCTAGTGAGGAGGTAAATTGCCATGACAACTTTTTTCCTTTCGCTACTCCCCAAGGCAGGGAATATTTTTTCTAAAGAATTTATCCATTGCGCGGCTACTAGTGGATTTGTACTCCCATTGAATGTTGGTGGTTGTTTCCTCATGAAGAAATCTAACATTGATCCTCAATGATGTGGATCAGGGTGCTCCATACAGGTAAGGTTAATATTCATAACTTGAGTCAGTTGTCCCAATATAGTTATAAGATGATCAGCACCAGTTGTATCAACAGCTCCACTATAATTATCTTTAGTAGGAGGGAAATACCTACATGGAGTGTGTGCATTGATATAGTTTCCATTCCTTCCACTAGGTGCCATTTCTAAACAATGGTATAAACTATATTTGTTTATGAATCGAAATACATAATTCCAAACTTGTAAAACAATTAACATAAATTAAAAATTTTAAGTATATAATCCATAATCATAAAACAAAATTTCATTAAGGATGTATATACTCATAATACCTTCATAATGGTTTGTAAATAAAATGAGAATTATCTTAAGCATATCCCTAGGGAGTGTCGTAACCAAGAGTTTCGTAAGGCCCATTGTCGTGCGCCAGTTTTTCTTCAAGCATAGCTGAAAGTGGTGTTTTTGGGTTTTACCCCTAGGTACTTCTGTGCCAGATCCACCTCTACCTGCTCATATCCAGACAGGGATGTATTTCATGGAAAACTCATAAAATCTCTACAATACCAAAATTCTAGGAATTTATTCTATACTAATCCTCAAAGTCTATCTTTGGGTAATGTTCTCTAATCAGAGTTTATATAAATATAGATTCTAAGGTTTGTACTAAACATCCTCTGATACCAACTTTAATGCCCCAACCCCAGTTACCGAGAGTCGATGCATTATTACATAACATTGGCATGATCACAAAAGATCAAGTCTCAAAATAACAATTAGTTTAGTATCATTGGAAGTACTAGATACATTCATAAGGTTTAAATTACATCATAAAATGAAAAACTACAACATTTTTTCCATATACCATACTCATATCACCTCAGAATATCCTGACAGGTCAGTCATAAAATACTTCTACGCATCTTGGGAAAAATAAAACAAAGAAATGGGTGAGCTTAGATGCTCAATAAGGATAGCAATATAGCTGAAACTTTCATAAATAAGCATAACAATTTAAGGCAGTGTATAAGACTAAAACAAAAGCCCTTTAAACTTGAACTTCAGCATAGTATGGCAAAGTTAAAATCAAATAATTCCATTTACTTACTCACATGAATATTTTACTAGTCGAATAATCTCATGTAATATCAATATCCACTTTCTTAATGATGGAATGTATAATGCCAGACATCATAACCACATAGTCAAGGCTTTGTGCCAAGACTACAAATAAGATTTTGTCCAGGACTTGTGCCAAGACACTAGTTTTTCTCTTGAGACATACTGATGCATCGAGGATCTATAGAGGGCTCCACTCGTCACTTACTAAGTCCAATGAATTCCTCATAGGAAAAGGATTAAACATAACATAAACATTCGTATTAAAACTAGCATACGAAATGTCAGTACTTTATCCATAAACCATGAATGGTATAAAAATAACACATCCATAGTCAAACATATCACAAAACCATCAATACAATATGGACATTTTTCATCATAATAAATCAACATCAAATAAGCATAAAATCCATCAAAGGATGTTAACATATATAAAATCAAAACCTTTTTTTAGTGGAATTTATCTATCTATTTTGAAATCTTTTAAGGAAAAAAATATTTTCACAATATTATTATAAGATTATATGGAAAGTTTCGACGATGTTATAACGGTGTAAAATAGCTACACCTGCCGTATAAGTAAAAAAAGATTCTTACCTTATATTTTTCGAAAAGGTCAAAAGTACCTAGTTTGAAAAACAATGGAATGATTCCTTTCAAAACATATAAGGTCAAATAAGGGTATAAATGACTTTACCCATTGTCTTGTAAATAGTAAAAAAATTGAAATACATTTTTAAGAAGCATGGATGTGGATGATAAAGAGATCCCATTAGACAATTACGTATAAACGACCTTGGATAATGAAGAGATTGTGAAATTAACACTTACCTTGTACTTTTCCTTGGTAGATGGTAGTATAAACTCCTTTATAATGGTGAAATAAATGTTATTAAATTATACAAGAATCATATACATTAAATTTATATCGTATATGATCTTTTATCATTTCTTTGTTAATAATATCTTAGTATTATCGTTGTTTAGGGTGTTAACAGATTCGTTTTCCATTATATTCTTTGTTATGTGAGTCATATTAGTTATGGATGGGATGTATCTTATTCATATCCTAAATTATATCAAGTATTTAAACATTATATTTAATCATCTAATGAAAATTAGTCTTGAATGGATACGATGCGGAATGAATCTCATCGCGCTCGTGGAGACGGAAATCCGTACATATGCACGAGCGGAAATATCATTATTTTTATAATAAAATAATATATAATTGGATGTTATATCATATATACAGAATCATTATCATGTCATATTTATTATTTCCATCAGTTACACATCATTAATATACCCATCCAAATAATAATGTATTGAATAAAAATTACACCACGACGTGGAGAAGGTAAGTCGTACGTACGCACGTATGGTGACATCTCATTAAAAGGATGGATAGAATAATGAATTTGGTTGTACCATATTTATAACATCATAGTATATAGAAGATACTGGAGTTATTATTTTATAATGGAAAAAAAGGAAAAGGGAAGTGGATGAAGATAGGAACTTGAAAGAGGTGATGAAATATTTACCTCTTCTTCGGGTTATTCCTTTTGATATGATCAAAAGAGCCCCTTAGGTAATATTTATGACTAAATTAAGGCCTCTAAGATGAAGGGAGGACAGTTGAGAGGGTATTTCTCCAGGGTTTGTCCAAGAAAAATGGCTTTGAATGTGTGAATTAGAGAGAATGGGGAGTTCCCATTTTATAAGAGGGGTGAGGGGAACCTTATGGATAGCTAGAAATATTATTTTGTAATAAAATAATTTTCGGTTTCTAATGGCTTCAAAATGGATTATTTAAAGGATAAGGTGGGGAGGGTTTGAAAACCACTCAACCAATAGGTTTTATATAGGTTTGGTCACTATATTAACTTTATCTTTTAGATTTAACTCTTAGTTAAATAGTTTGACATTTACCATGTCTCTTTGTATTGCTATATTATATGGTTAATAAACTTACTATATACATCCAAGATGACCCCAGGTATTTAATTAATGATACACCTATCATTACATAAGTCTTTTGGAAGAACCTAAGATTTTTAGAAATATAATATCAATTAATAATATAATATTTGTTTTAAAAGCTCTTTTATATCAGTTTTGACACTATTTGGTATTTTGTTTTTTCTAAATTAATAAAAGCGTTATTACTTCAGAAAAAATCATCTATCCAACCCTAATATGTCATATTAACCTATAAAATTAGTTTAATTTATAAAAAGTCTCAAATTACATTTATTTGGATATTTATAATATCAATAATTTTAATACTTCATTAACTACGTAATTATTGCATCATCATTGTGTCATTAATAAATTAACTTATCTAATGTCTAAAAAATATAAATAAAATAAAATTATATAGAAAATATTTTTATCTTTATAATATATATTTATAGTCGAAATTATCTTATGTATTACCATATATTAAAAATGTTTTGGTTATTAAACATTGATTTAAACACTTTTAAGTCTTCTTTAAATAAAATAATAATAAGTGTCCTAATCTAATCCATGTGGACAAAATAGGTTCATATTTTATTCTTAAGGTTCTTTTTCATCAAATTATACTTATCCAATAAAATTAGCACATGGGTTAGGGTAATAATAATATCATTTTAACCCTTAAATACCCTATTTACTTTTAATTGTGGTAAATAAAAGTAAAAAGTTACTATTCACCAAAAAATATTTTCACCTTATTGAACCACATTTTTCTTACTAATATCAAATGTGTCCCTTGTATTTTTAAAATTCCACTCACAGAAGCGGTAATATTATGTTTTTATTGAATTTGAAAATTCTCCTAGGAGGTGGGTAAAAGGTGGTGAAAAGTTCAATAAAAATTATATATATATATAATTATTATAAAATGACTCCAATGAATTACATTGAACTTATATAGGTATTATGATTCTATTTTGACCAAATATAAATTTAAGTAAAATAAATGATTATTTAAATTAAAATTTAGTTTTAAACTATAACTCAGTGTTTTTCACTATTCATCAGAAATTAAAAGTTTTTAGAGAAATACCAAAAATTCACCCTAAGATAATTTCGATATTACAAATCCAAGAATAAAGTCCATTTTGAAAGTTAAAATTTATAAATTTTCAAAAATGGGTATTACTATTCATAATGGCTAGTTTGATAGGTTGTGGTGTGTTAGAACTCGAAGTTTCATATAACACATGCTACTGTATTATTCAAAGGGGTGTTACATCATAGTTTTACAATAAGAATTATGTAAAGTTATTGAAAAATAAACTCTATTTGGTCCAAAAAATCATGAAACAATAGAGATTGTATCATAATTTGAACTAGCTAAATGTTTTCTAGAATTAGGAGAAAAGCTGTATGTCCTATATTTAGAAACAAAATTGGTTTTTCTAAAATTTCTTTTACCAGCTTGATAACCAATAATAGTAGTATATTTAGGAGAAATCTATTTACTTCTAATTTGTACCAAAGTATATTTACCATTAGTAAACCATTCAAGGTCCTTTTTTTAATTTCTCATTAGATAACTTTAGTTCAATGTTATCTTTGAGTAACTGAATATTTTTATTCCTTTATATAGTAAGTTCGTATTTAAGAGTTGAGGTAAGAGCAAAATTTTTCTTTAAAGACTTGTATTTATCTTTTAGTTCATTCCATGTGTCTTAAGGCATATTAGAGTCCTTAAAAATTTATTCTTTAGACATATTCTTAGAATCACTTTCATCTCCAGAATAATATGAATTGTGTACATGAGATTCTAGTGTTACCTCAGATGTGTTTGTCATAAAACACACGTTGGCTTTGTTATCCTGTTAATCATGTAATGTTTTTGAGTCACTTGAACTGTCCTCAAAACCAGTTCACATTGCTTTCATTTCCTTTTTATACTTTCTATCTTTGTCCTCATATTTCTTATTTTACTTGACCTTGGGGTAGTCAAACTTTACATGACCCTTTAACTTGCATTCAAAGAATACTATCTCATCAGACATGTCACTTATTTTTCAATCTTTCTTCTAGATTCCCTTTTGATCATATCTTCCATTGAAGTTAGGATTTCTGAAAAATGTCTTCTTCTTGTAAAATCTCTTAAACCATCTTTCTAATTGATCCATCTTCTCATCACTGTCTAGTGATGATTGTTCACTACTAGAAAATTCTATAGATACTTCCAATTTCCCTTTATCTTTGGATTTATAGGTGGTGGTATTAAATGCAACAGATTGTATTTTGGGTTCATCCTGGTCTATCTTATTAACTTTCAGCTCCTCTTCAGACATCATTAGTTTTCCAATGAGTTCATTTATAGGTAACTTGATTATGTCGCATGACTCTATAATATAGATAGAGGTTCCTATAAATCTATGAGGTAGGCATTTGAGAATCCTCATGATTTGTTCATTGGCATTAACTTCCCTTCCAAGAGAAATCATTGTGCGGAAAATTTCATTGATCCTGAGATACATGTTAGAAATAAGCTCATCAGGTTTCATTTTAAATTTATCATATTTAATAGTAAATGTATTAAAGATCATTTATTTCACACTAGAAGTTCCTTCATGTGAAACATAAAATGTATCCCAAATTTCCTGGGCAATTTTACATGCAGAAATTCTGTTAAATTCTTTATCTCCTAAAGAGAAATATGGAGCATTCTGGGCTTTGAAATTGTTATTGTAGGAAGTCTTGGTTGGGTCATCCCAAGTAATTCTATCAGTAGCAGGAATATTGTTTGCATATATAATTGAAGACCAAATTTCAAAACCCATACCTTCTAAATGCATTTTCATTTTAATTTTCCATTGGAAATAATAGGTTCTATTAAAGAATGGGGTTCTGTTTGTTGTAGCACCTTCCGGTCTATTATCCATAATAACGAAATACTTTTAAAGAGATAGAAATTTAGAATTAACAAAAATTTACATATCTTTAATGAAAAACTAAAATCACAGTAGAATGGATTCAAAAATAGAGTCTTGAAAGGAATAATAACCACCTCTGATACCAAATGTTGGTCGGAGTACAGTACTCAAGAGGGGGTGAATTGAGTATCTATAAAAATTTCTGTATGGATGTTTTCTTAAAAGGTTCCCTAATAAAAATAAATATAGCCCATTTAATGAAGTTAATATGGTTATGAAAGATTGACTATTCAAATAACATCTCAGAAGATTGATTAATTCTAAGTCATCTCAATATCAGTTATTGATATTACTTCTGAAGCTATTATAATAAAGAAAAACAGTTATAACTTTTGTCAAAGATTATCTATCAATATAAGTATAGTTATTTCATAATGATACAGTAAAATAGATAAAACTAAATTAAACAAAACAACAGATATAAAACAAGTTGTTTAGTCTGAAGATGAAACCTAATTCACTCCACTTGGTGATCACCTACCACCAAGTAGTTTATATTAATAAACTTAATCCACACTTTGGTTCGGGGTAAATAATAGTGCATAGGACTATCCATATCACATGACAACTTCCATAGTTCTTTGTGGGTATAAACTACCAGGTCCCACATAGAGCTCTTCCATACTTATTCGTGGGAGTAAACAAATGTAAAAAGATATAAGAGGAAGGATATATTGTATCCTCCAGTTTAGTACATAAGATAGTGTGTGTTTTTAATATACACACACACACACACACACACTACTAGAAAGCTGAAAACAATAAACAACATATCAAAGATAATGAGATATGGTTAAAAGTGCTCTGAGTGTTTTTCAATACAACTTTGGACTTCTAGGATGAAGCAGATGCAAGTATCGAGTCCTCTTGCGAGAAACAAAGTATCACAAGTCTGGTGCTCTGGTTTCTACTTTGATCTGGTTCGTATTCTTTGTGGAGTTTTCATTGAGAAGATGTTCTTGAATATGATCTATGGTATCCCAACTTTTGTATTCATGAATTCGTTGTGTGTTCTTCACATGTATCTTGTTACATGCGTCTGTTCTTTTCTCAATAATGCTTGCACTTCTACTTCTCTACCACACTTTGCGTTAGGGGCACACTTTTCTTTTTATTCATGGAGTGCTTGTGTTGGAGATGACAGGATGCACATATTTTTCACCTCATACCTCATATTTTCAGGTGACATGTCTAAAAAGAAATATTAATTATGTCAGTGCATTTAGAAAGACTCAAATATGACCGCTAGAAATTAAATTAAAAATGACAAAATAGATTAAAGAATGGATTCACAGTTTGTATAGAAATAGTGTCACTTGGAAATGGTTTCCTTATATTTGACTTTGATCAATTAGATAGTTATGATGGGATAGTTGAATAGAGATCAGGAATGGTAGCACAAATGTGGTGTTAGGATCATAGTGTCTGGTCCTTTACTAAAGTTAAAACATTGTCTTAGCAAGGAACCAGTGTCACAGACTTAAACATATATGAAACTAGTGACGGTGTCTTGTCCCAGTGTCTGGGTCACAATGTTTGGTCACTGTGCATGGTCGTGGTGTCTAGTCACGGTGTATGGGTCATTGTGTCTAGGTTACGGTGTCTGGTCACGGTGTCTCAGACTTAGCCAAATATCTATATATTAACGTAAGCAGTAATATTCAGTGAATGAATTAGACTTAATCATTCATAAAATAAATCCTTATAGAACAAAGTTAAATATAGTTTATAATTATCAGTCATGATTTATAAGAATCAAGATCATGAGAAAACTTATTTAAAGCATAAAGAAACTAACCATCTATACACATGACTAGAAACAGATTAAACATGATTTTCCGGATGTATAATATTTTTGATCATCATAACATGATTAAAACAGAGGTATTTTAACAAATATATTTATTAATTCTTAGGAAATAAGTAATAAATTTTTTAATAAATCCATTATATTCTTCAAAGATAAGTTTTCTTCAAAAACAATTATTGGGAAAATAATATTATTAAATTTTGAAAATTCTATAAATTTTATTTTATGAAATAAATATATTATTTAAAATAATAATATCAAAATTTTCTTTTGGAGATTATTTTTTATGTTTCTGAAAAGATTGATTTTTTAAGGCAATAGTGGAAAATACTGATTTATATTAAAAAATGTATTTTCTTTTAAAATATTTATAATGAAAAAATATATTTTGTGTTCGTTTTAAAATTTAATTAGTTACTTTTAGTTTAAAATATTCCAATTATTGTTTTTCAATTTAATTTCATGCTTGAATTTAATATAAAATCTTTTTCTATTTAAAAAGGGCATTTTTCTAAAAAAACGTTTTTCATCATGATTTGTTTAGATTGATTTTAAATTAAATTAAAACACTTAAATTATTTTTAATTCTCAAAAAATTATTATGTATTTTGAATCATGAGGATCAATTTTTTTTAAATTGGCCTCTTTTATTTTTGGTCAATATGAATAGTAATTGTAGTAAATTTTATAATTAATGTAAATGGTAAATCGGGTAATTAAGGGTTAAAAATAGTATGATAAGGACTAAAATTACACTAAAACATAACTTAATTTTATTATATGTGGTCATATCATCTATAATAATCCAATATTTGGTAATATGTCATGCTTTTTACACATGGGTGTGACTATAACCTTTATAATATTTTATGTTAAGAAGAGTAAAAAATGACACTATTATTTTTAGCAAATATAATATTCCTAACATGGGGATAAACAAGAGATATTTTTAGTTATAAGTATTAATTTAAATTATAAATTATTTATATTCATCATGATAATTTATATTTAGTTTCTAGTGAATAAATAATTTCCTTAAATTCTTTCACAAAGCTGATGTTGTAATTATACGATTAATGAAAAAATAAAATAAATGATACTAAAATTATTAAAAGTAATATATTTTGAGATAATTATTTTGATACATGAATTTTATATATATGATTATAATAGGTTATTTATTTTATAAGATATATATTTTTTGATTTTCATTTCTTTTCTTTTCGTTATTAAAGTCAAAGTAATGAATAGTTCTAAAAATTGACATTAATGATATTTTATAATAACTAATTTTTATTGAATTATATAACATTAATAACAACATTAGAGTCATACAAATTATTATTATATTTTTTATTATATAAATCATGGTCCATTTATGGGGTTTTTCCATTTATAGAAACTATTATGATCCTCAAAGAGTAAAAAAACATTGTTGTTACGATAAGTTTAGAAATGGTTAATAGAGGGTTAAACCAAAGGATATGGATAAAAAAATAGAAAAAAATATCCAAATTTAAATGGATCATATTATTTAGAATATTTATAATCTTAACTTTTATTATTATCAATTTTTATCCATTTTGGATTCAAAATTAATTTTTATTAATTTAATATTGTTTGAAATTCCATGAGTACCCATCCCCTCTCTTATAAAAGGGAATCTATTCTCCTCTTAAACGAGTGTTTATGTTTTATTTCCACTTATATATCATTATAATATCACTTAAACATGACTATATAATAAAATAAGTATCATAATTATATTCATATGTTATTATGTTAATTTCATAAACTATATCCATCTCTAACCTGCATCAATTAGGAAAGGAATTCATTGTTTGTGTGTACAACGGACTACCGCCTCACTCGTTTTCCATCACCACCTCTCACATATAGTTATAATTATGGAATAAATGTTTATAAGTTATTTTCATGATATATTAATAATTATAAAATGATAAAATATAATTTAATTTCTTACCTTTCCATTCACTGAAAAATGATAACTTATTTATCGTGTACATGTAGACTAGAACCCCGATGAAGCGATGTAATTAATTCTTCATCACCATATAAAAATAATGACATATATTTAAATAATTAATATTATATTCATGATATAATTATATTTTTTAAAGATAAAATTATACTTACATTATTTCCATAATGATTGTTGAAAAATGGAAAAAATACTCATGCGTACGTACAACCTACAATCTCTCTGCTTGTAACATAGTTCATTTTTCATAAACATATATCAAGAATGGTTATAAAATTATAATTTATTTATATGAAATATATTTTTTCCAGATTATTATTCTTATATGATTGAATAACGAAATATTTAAGCTCATTCAGCCTACATAAGTCATTTTGAACTTGTGAACTAAATGTCCTCAAAACATCACACGTGGACTTCACTAACTAAGTAATTAACTATGTCATTGAGATAAATGAAAAAAAATTATGGATATGGTATTAAAAATATAAATTGTTCTGAAATGATAAAATGATTTATATGATTTTATTATACAAGATTTAAATTAACTACATGGAATGTATGGACTCGAGTAAAGGGGTTTCACCTCAATAACTTTTCATTAAGGTATATTTTATTATTATACTCCTAATTTATTTTGTATGGTGTATATAATAACCTTTTACATGTTATATCATGAATCCATATAATTCATTTTTTTTATGTTGTAATTTGAATTATTTTATCCTAGGTTATTTGACATGAAAGATACAAAGCGGTATAGGGTTTCTTAACTCAATTTCCTTACGTATGATTATAACTCTTTTTCATTGACATTATTATGACATGATTATATGTGAATTAATCTATAATTTAATTTATTATATATTTAAACTATTTTTTTAGATTTAAATTTTTTATATATTATCTCTCTAATTATTAATTCTCAATTCGAATATATGATCTCTGTAATGATTATTCATCTCAAATTTCCTTCCTTAGGAAATATGGTTGTAATGTGAATCTATATTATTTTATGAGGTGTATATACTTCCATTTTGACATAATATATTATTATTAACCTTATATTCATGATATTTAAATTTTCATTTAATTTTATTATTTCTTGGTCTTATGATTGAAGATTTACCAAAGTGGCAAAGGCTTTATGTTGCAATATCTTTAATTTTCAGGATTGTTTATGTTCAAGGATACTTGGGGGTAATTCATAATACATTATTATCATAAAAAATTCTTATTTTACTCCCCAACATTTATGAATGTGTTTGATATGATTAATTTCCATGTCATCCCGCATTGATTAAATATATAAAAATAAATTCATATGTAATTCACATTTACACGTACCTTCTTTTAGATAATAAATCATATTATTCCATAACCATGTTTTCGATAATGTTATAAAAAGTTAATTTATAAAAAATAAATTATTTCCTAAATATATCTTATATAAAATTTTTACTTATCATAAATAGGTTTTAAAAATTAAATTTCTCAATGTTTTTCCAAATGGATCACTTTTGAATCTGTTTTCAAAATGTTTGAAAAGAACATTTATTTTTAACATCTAAAATGTGAACAAATTTTCTTGTTTCCATGTCCATTATTTTATTTGTGGACTCCTTTATAAAATTGTAGTATTATTTTCAAATATATATATTTTTCAAAATATTTTTTATTTTTTAGTTTTTCATAATTATTTTAAAGTGAAAAAGATATTTTCCTCAAGAATATTTTTAATGATATTTTAATTGTATATCCATTCATCTGCACCAACAAATCAAAATATTATTTATTCTCCAAAGGAGAAATTTTGTAACAATACTACATTATTATTCCATTGTATGAATTATTATTGTTTAAAAGAGTTTTTCAGGGAACCCATTTCTTTTCCACATGTTATTTATATTATGAAAGGAATTCTCTATTTTAATGTATACTGTGACAATGAATTTTCTCTCTACCATAACCATTATTTAATGTTTGTATTCCCTTATAATATTTCATGTTTTCCTTAAAGAAAAAATAATCCCTCTCAAATTTTTGATGATATATGTTTTGAAAATGGGTTTTTAAAATAAAAGGGTATTTTGAAATCAGGAAGTGTTTTGCACATAGATTTATAAGATTTTTTCAATGGTTTTATTCATGATATGTTCCTTATATGTTGTTTGTGAAGGTTTGGGCCCCATTATTGCTCATGAGTGAGCCTGATACAACTTATAATAAGGTTTGATCCTCATTATATCTCATGGGTGAGCCTAATATATCTGATATGATGGGTGTGCCCAGATAATGATACAATGCATTGGGTAATGACTATGTTTCTGGAGAATTATATTGGAAGTATTTTTTAAGTTTATTGAAGTTGAAATGGTTCTTTAATTGTTCTATTTTGGTGATGTCTTAAGGTACCAACATGTTTGATTTATACTTTCTATGGGTTATAAAATTTTTCTTTTATCAATGTTTATATCACATTGCTCATGTCTATTGATTCCAATGAATATTTCCTTTATAAAATGTTTATTCTATGATTTATAATCCAGGTATTGATGGGTATAAATTCTATTATGATAATAACATACACTATGATTATGGTGTCATACTCTTATGTTCATCTTACTTTCATTAATGACATTCAATTGTTAATTCTTATGATTATCTTCATTAAGAATTTTTGATCATCATAATCTTGTTTACTTTTCCTGAGGAAATATAGAATAATGCTAAATTATTTCTATCAATAAATATTTCTTTTGTGGAGAATTTTATGGGAGATGTCGAAGACTTAATATGTGATATAAAAAGTTTGGTATCATGGGAAACATACTCTATTGAAGTCATCAATGTTATTTATGTATGATTTTTTCCTAATTCTCTAAATATCTAAACCTAAGAGTTCCTTGGTTATGTAATTGATCCAATATTTAATTTTTTTATTTTAAGGTTTAGATTGAAAAAATTGGACCACATTTGTTTGTATCAAATGTAGGAATGAAAAGAATACATTTTTATCACTGCACCTACGAGTTCGGGTTCATGGATATTACGAATAATGACTTTGATGTTAGAGGATCACATGCCCCATGTATTTGAGTAATTTATAAACCAATTTGATCTGTAGGTATATGTTTTTTCATCCTTACATGTTTATTTAAATTTAGTGATACTGTCAAACCTAACTATGGATGGTGGGGGTAACCTAAACTCTAACACACCCATATCACCATGGAAGGTTTTAATCCTAGAGAGCACCCTAATTTCTATACTCGAACCTCAATGTTATCCCTATACTGATAAATTTTTAATTCTACATATTCCACCATGAAAGAGGTATCATATATTCAAATAGATCGTGCCATTGTGACCTACATAGAATAATAATCAGCTTATGCTATTTAATTTTTGAAAATGGGAATCAGAAGAATCTTATGTAATTTAGAACATAAAACATGAGAGATGATACATAAAGAGTGTATCAAGTCACAATTCTGATTCAAGTATCAATTATTGGTCTCGAATTGTTTGTCTTGATGTATGGGTTATGATGCCAGGAATGGATCATCAGTCCAATGTGATACAAAGAAGTTTCATGTGAAGAATGATTTAATAGAAACAATTATAATAATATTAATAATAATAATATCAATATTATTTATATAATATACATATATATCATTGGGTAAATGTTTATGTGGAATCCCAAAAAATATTCCCCCTTCTCCCTTCTCTACAATTCTTGATAGAATATATTTCTCTTTTTGTTTCTATATTTTTTCATTATGAATTTTTTTTAGCATGTGATGATTAAAAAATATCATTAATTTATTTTTGGTTTTAATTCCCACAAATACCCACAGTTGTGTTGCTAATTAATTTGATTTTAAGTGAATTTCAGAAAATTATTATTTGTATAGAACTATACATTTGAAAAATAGAAAGTATGGATATTGAACCCCAGTGTTCGGAAGCATCCCAAAATTTTAGGAAACAAATGTATTGTACATTAACTCTAATTTTGTGATCAAACCGAAATTTTCAACCCTTTATTTGATATTTTTCGTTATGTAATGGAACATTGCGTTTAACTATCCAACGACGCTGTTATAAATCCATTATATTATATGTGATTTTTGGAACAGTCTTGGAGGACATAAAAATATATTCAAGGATCAAATATTATTGTTTTAAAGGCTTATTATGGGTGATTTAAAGTATTTTATTCAACATAGAAATTTGTTCATATTATTATGGGATGTTACAACCTCTCTTGAATGTTTTTGAATTCAAATATTCAGGATTTACTCTATGATATTTCTAGAGTTGTTTTTACCAAGATTTTTTCAAACTACTGTATAAATATCAAGACTCTCTTCATAAAAAAATACATAAATTTTCAGAAAAATTGATATACTTACAAAGTCGTGTGTCATTTCCCTGTACGCTACAGTTTGGCGATATACATGTTTTGATCTGTTAAATCACTGTTGTTAAATTCATTTCCACTAGACTTTATCATTACATATATTTTTTTCAATAATGATGAAGTCTTTCACATAGATACACTTTCGAGACATACTTGTTTAAACATTAGTTTGAGGGTTTCTCTATCGCTATTTGATGAAAACCATTGTGATTTTGAATATCTATTTGATATTTTGCATTATTAAAGATCTGATTTCTTATGTTAGTTACTATTGAAAACTATGAAGATCATTCTATATTCTTAAAATAAACAATCTATATTGATTTGGTGGAGTTTCAACTGCTTGTACTCAGTCATTCTTATGTTTGATCTTCTTTCACTAAACATTGGATTTGCAGTTCATTGTAAAAAACCATAAGTATCTAAAAAACCTTATTATAAAGTTGTCAAATACATGCACTCGATTATTGATTAAAGACCTTACGATAAAAGGACCTATTGAAAACCACCATTCTCATGGAGTTGAGTGTTTTTGGAGTGGACCAAGGGATCTCTGAGCCCTAAACCAATATACATTGTTGCGTTCATTTCCATTATTTATTTCCATTTATCTCTCATATTTGAGAGAAAATTAAATGAATTATTATTACCTATAGAGGTGTTTTGAATCTGTAAAAGTTTTGAAAACCACAATTCACCACCCCCTTGTGTCTAAGTCTTAATCATTATCATCCCAACCTAAAAATTTGTATCAGAGGTAGAGAAATAATGGAATATTTTATTCTTGAAAATTTGTTACCTCATATCAACTATTTACTTCTGAGGAAGTTCTCTATTGATATATTTCTATTTTTGGAAATCCATGAATACTATTTTCTCTATTTGATACTATCAATTGATATCAATGGATAGAATTATTATATAATATATTTTTTGATATAAACATGTGTTATCAGAAGGCTCTACTAAATATTTACTAGAACTAAAAATCCTATGTTGAAGATTTAGAAAAAGACATCGTGAAATGGATGATTTTATATAAGGTATGTTGATGATTTTTTCTCCCTATTTTAATGGTAATAATTATGGATACTGGAAATCCCATATTATTATTTATTGGAAAAATATTAGAATAATGTTTTATATGAATTCAGTTAAATCGTATTAGATTATTAAGGAAAGTTTGGAATATTTTAACAATGATCAATAAAGGGAATATGATCTCAATTCTAAATCCATGAATGTTATTGTGTTTGTTTTAGAATCTAATGAATGTAATTGAGTATCTCAATATCCTAATGAATATGATATGTGGTAGACTATTTTTATTTCCTATGAATGAACTGAAAATATCAGACAATTAAGATACACTACTAAGAAATTAATGTTTGACACTTTCTGGATTTGCAAGGATGAAATAATCATTAAAATGAATGGAAGATTGATAGAGATTGTAAACAATTTTGTTTCATTGGGAAATCCAATTTCACAATCAGAATAAGAATTCAATGTACTCTGAGTACTACCCTGTAAGTGGAATGTAATATCTATAGTTATATGCTTGTCTACTCCTATAAAAAGACATGACTATGGAGGGGTTGATTGGATCTCAAATTATTTATGAAGCTGAGAAGTAGGATAAAGTTGAAAATAATATAAAACATGAATAATAGGCTCTCAAAACTAATATATATGAATCAGATGATTCAAATAATCTATATTTGGAAAAATATTTATAAAATCCTGCTAATAAATTTGGAAATATATATAGAAAGAAAAATAAACTGATTGATGAAAGGTAATATTATGAATGTAGGGGAAAATGTCAAACAAACGACAATGGTTCATTACTCAATGATAACATGAAATACAATTACAAAATAAAATGAAATAATGTTTTAAATTATACTTTTATTAATACTTCTTCTTCAGATGATGAATCTTCTATAGATTTTTGAGACTCAGTATAAAAAAATGGTATGTGTTATGGCCCAAATTGATCATGATGTACAATATTCTTACTCTCAAAAATCTAGTTGTGAGAAACTGTATTAAGATAAATTAAATAATTATATGTTTATTATATAATATAAATATGTATTATTAAGGAAATATCATAGATAAATTATAAGATCATGTGATACTATTTTATTAGATAAAGAAAAGTTTATCAAACCAGATTATAGATTTAAAATCAAATGCTTCTAAAATTTCTTGTGATTTAAATTACACTAAGACTAAATAATTATTATTTGAAATAGATAATTTAAAATAATCTTCTAGTATTCTAATAAAAGGAGAAAAATATTTAAATAAAATACTTTTAAAAAATAAAATACCTAAATAAAAAATTAGAATATGAAGAAAATGTGAAAGACAGAAACTATATAATAATTACATTGTTCCGGGTTTAAATAGAAAAATAATGTCTACTACTAAGTGTTTTTATTGTGGTATTGATTTTCACTATGAAAATCTTTATTATTTTATAAAAAATCAAATTTATAGTGATAAAAAATTTTATTGCTCAAAAGATATATCTAACATAAATAGTAGAATTACAACTCAAAATTAACATGTCTGGTTGTTGGAAAATATAGTTGCTAACATTGATGGACCCCAAAAGCATATGGTGTAAGAACCTAGATCTTCTTTTCAGGTATGTTTTTCCTTTTCTGGTGTTTTTGAGGAAAAAGGTGAGTTTCTAGAATTTTTTTAAGTACACGTCGTGTACTCAGTTACCGTGGGTAGCTGGGTGCTGGACGTGTAGCGGCCATGCACACAGCCGTGTGTGGTGACCTGGAGACCGCCTAATGTGGGGTCTGATGAAGTCAAGTACATGTACTGTACTTTCTTTTTTTCTTTAAACAAACCAGGGTCATGTCTTATCGATATAAACACCTTCTTCTCCACTGAACTCAACTGAGAGCATCTGTATGGTGCGTATATTCACTGAGCCCTCGATTGAGTGTCTGTTCTCCGAATCGAACTCTGTCAGTTGTGTTAAAATCGCAACGATGAGTTCTCTCTTATTCTTGAACACATTCTTCTGATTATTCCTATTTCATGAGTTATCTTCGGTTTAACGTTTTAGATGTTTTTGTACATCTATGGTGTTCTTGGGCGATCAAGGCTTAAGGTGCACTTATATAAATATCTCAAATCCAAGGTAGGTGGTTTGTGCCTTTCCGTTAAAAGTATTTGAGATATATGTGCAAAAGTGCCCAATACCCATGAATGGGGTATTGCGTGGTTACCGTTTTAGCTCTGAAAATTTCATTCTAGGATTTTATGCTTTAATAGAGGTTAATTGAATGTGAATAGGGTTATTTTCTATGCTTTGGAGGTGTGTTCCCATGCATGTTTTAGTTATGACCTTTTTGGTAATGCTTAGCCTGTTAGGATGCCTTGTTTTTCCTATGCCATGTATTGTAGGATGGTGTGACTGTTGTTCTAACATGATGTTAAGTTGTAGACTGTTA
Organism: Viscum album; assembly: GCA_963277665.1. Classification (NCBI taxonomy): domain Eukaryota; kingdom Viridiplantae; phylum Streptophyta; class Magnoliopsida; order Santalales; family Viscaceae; genus Viscum; species Viscum album. Next base: position 650,662,132 of record OY728151.1, on the reverse strand, counting down.
GCCAAGTAGTTCTTGAGGTTTATGTTGGCTGATGCACGTTGCTATACTTTCTTGACTTACACAGGGCTGTGGGAACCTGGTGTAGTAGACCATAGGGAGAATGAACGGAAGGGCTTCTCTAGACTGTCTGTTTTACATACAATTCAATATCATCAATGTAATTGACGTAATGGATTCCTTAGATTGTCTGTAGTTACTCGACGTGGGCCACCAAAGTAATTTGATATAAGTTCTTCCCTAGAGCACCTTTAGTTACCGATACGAGACTATAGGAGGAATTGACGGTGAGTGTTTCCTTGGAGATTTTTTTCTTAAGATGAACCAGAGGGTTTAGACTGTGTGTACTGCCCAAAGGGTTGCTTGTGTTACTAGGTAGGACCAGAGGGGATAGGTTGTAAGTACTTCCCAGAGGGTTACCTTTTGTGTTTATCTACCTGATTTTTTTTAGGTAGGACCAGAGGGGATAGCCTGTGAGTAATTCCCAGAGAGTTACCTATTTGTAATTACCTTCTTTGATTAAATATTTCTTGATATATGAAATTGAATGTATTGAAACATGGGATTGTTTACTATTGTCTACTTACTTGTTTACTAATTTCTTTTACGTATTACCTGTCATATATTTACTGAATGTTAGGCACAGATCTTGTGGTGGTTACCTACTGAGATTTAGTCTCACACCCCGTTTGGGCCATGATTTAGGCCAAAACACATAATATTGCTCCCTGTATAGATAAGAGAATTTTCCCTTCTACTTCAAGTACTTGATTACTGTGGAGCTGGAGAGCATGGGACAAATATGAGGCTTTCAATACTGAGGAGCTATTATCTGTTTTCTTTTGTACTTTGGTTTAGTACTATTTTTATTCCATCATTGTGATTTATTTGGATTCTTTCCTAGACATATGTATCATGAATCATTTATATATATGTGTGTGCTCCAGTTTATTATATTTTTGTCTTCTCTTGATTACTTTAGTATGGATTGTTACTGCTTCTTCTTTTGCATATTTGATTACTTTTGTTGTGTTACTCTGCCAATGAGGGAATAATTTCCCCACTATCACACCCAAGGACCTCACTTATAGTCATTAGCCTCTAGCTTTCAGGGAAATACACTTGAGGCCATGTGACCAACCAGGTACGGGGAACCTCTGGGCGGCTTCTGGAACCAGGATGTTACAAAGTGGTATCAGAGGGATTTTTTCTCTTAACTTACTATTTGGAGCCTATAGACAGGGATAGGAAAGAATTCGTACTTGGTAATAAGTTGTGCCCGAGATTAGATAACACATGTATAGGGAAAATCCAATCTACCTCGTTTATTTCACTTTTTCTCGTTTTTAAATTTTACAGTTGATTTGATTTTCACTGTTGGGTGATTCACATGTTTTGTGCTATTATTGTTGATGTTATTGAGGTTCTATTTCTATTGAAACCCGATGAGATGAAGGTATTCCATCTCATGCATCATATAGGTACTTGTTAGAAATAACATGTCATTCATTCTTACAATACCATTTAGGGTCCATTTGAAATTGTATTTTGTTGTGATAGATGTTGTGCTAGATATTCATGTTGTTGTGATAGATGACTTGATAAAAAATGTCTATTGTTTGATACGGTATTGGATGGTGTAAGGTTTTGTTTGAATGGATGCCAAACTTTGGTTCTTGAGGTGTTATGGGCCCTCATTGATCAGAATTTGTTGGATCACTGATCCATTATGCTTGTCATGACATGTGTAAGATGCCATGCTTTGATTCGTGGGGCTTATGTGCCCTAACGGATCGTAATTTGGAACATAAATGATTGTTTCAGTGTTTTTATGGGCTTCAGAGTAGTTTCTAAGGCTTACTGTCTAAAAGAACATAGAATACACACCTTGTATTTTTGATTATTCACCATGTGTTCTTCTGTTCGAAAAGAAACTATTTTTCATAAGTACACGCCATGTACTGAATGTACACGCCGTGTAGTCTCTAACAGTGTCATAGGTTGTGTGGGAAAATACATGGGATACAAAAATAATTAGGGGAACATGCCATGTACCAGCTGTACACGATGTATCGAGTAGACCATGTGTCCACCCGTGTGACTAACGACACAGATGGATGGAAACATAATCAACACACCCCATGTTAGTCTTGAACATGCCATGTAGTGTAATGCCTGGACTGCAGCCTTGTCACTAACAATACAGGTAGGTGAAGATCATCTAGTAAACAACATGTTTGGCACTAACACACCGTGTATTCTTGTTCTATGAGAACCATGTGGCATATCCGTGTAAGGGAACTCAGGAAGGATAAGATGATTCAAGTACATGTCATGTGTAAGTACAACACGTCGTGCATGGGGTGTTGCATGACCTGGGTTGGAAGAATTACACACCCATGTGAATGGATTATAGGAACATGTCGTGTAGTTACGTATACATGCCATTTATCATTGTTTTGAAAAACATGAATGCTTTCATTCTCCTATTCCATCATTTTTTATAGTTTTTAGTCCTTGGAAATATTGATCTAAGGTGTGAGGTTGACCATGAAAAGTCATGCCACCGAGATGTCCTCTGGATGTATTCCAGTTACAAGGAAACAATCATACACTAGACATGGATGATCAAGGACTTCTAGTAGATCCACCTATAGTGCCAGTCTTGGCACCGACCATCATTCCGTACATAGGTACTAATGCACAGTTCTGAGAGGGCTTCATGAGGTTTATGCAGACCTTCTTTGGAGTACCATATCCTGCCCCGTCTAAGGCAGAACTGATGCGAGCTTTTCCATAAGCAGCATCCTCCAACCTTCTCAGGGTATGGGGGACCTCAGGATAAAGATTCATGGATAGAAGCCATGTTGACCATCTTTTAGAATCTGGAGATTCCTCTGGAGAGGCGGTCTAAGCTCGCTACCTATATCCTTTGGGATTCCTCCAAGAGATGGTGGGATGTGATCTCACAAGTGGGATGCCAATAGGTTATAGCATGGGATGAGTTTCACATGAATTCTATGATTACTTCTATCCATAGACTTTGAGGCTCGATCTAGCCTGAGAGTTCAATAGTCTATAGTAGTGTACTCTTTTTCATGGAGCATTCTTCTCACTTCACCGAGCTGCAACACTTCACGCCTATTTTAGGAGGTGATGATTTATTCCTGGAAAATAATTTTGAGGATGGTCTGAGGCACAACATCTGATATCAGGTGAACATATTTAGGATGACCTCTATCACTTCTATCATCAACTAGGCACAGATCAAGAAGCACAATCTGAGGGATTCTAGAGTTGCGGGCCAGGGTGGTTTTACATCCAGAGTAAGTATTCCTCCTACTGATAGAAGGAATCACCATAAGGGGTATTCATGCAGTGATCCAAGGAGGAGAGACACTTCTTCTAGTAGATAGGTGGTGTTCTACCAGTGCGGGAAGAGTGGGTATACGAAGCCACATTGCTCGAGAGACCGAGTGGAGTGTCGATCTTGTGAAAAGATGGGGGATCTTCAACATTTCTGTCAGATCTTCTTACCAGCAGCTAGTGACATGGGTTCTTCTATGAATCATCATTTATAAGTAGTGCCACCAGTTTCTCATCAGTATGATAAGTGTTGTTATTTGGTCGTTCAGTCCAAGGTGGAGGTCTCTACCGTGGTAGTCATTCCTTAGGATTTCAGAAATAGTAGGGTGGACTAACTCAGAGTGGTCAGGTAGGGTCATAGGGCCACGGTACAGGCCAAATGTTTTTAGTGGAGTAGTCCCAGTAGGAGCAGGATGCCAGAACTTCTATATTTTGAGGTATGATCTTAGTTGCCTTAGTTTTAGCTTCTTCTCTTTTCGATACAAGGGCTTCCCATAGCTTTATATTTGTTACTGTTGTGGAGAGCCTTGGACTATGCATCTTTTCTTCTGCTGATATCTTGATGCTAGACACACTGTTGGGGACTAGAATGGCTAGTGTGCGATAGTGTAAGGAGTTCCCTCTAGAGGTTGGTGGGTGTCACTTCTTATGGTAATCTATTTCTTAGAGATGATAGGCTATGATTTCATTCTCATAATTGATTGGGTAGTTCCCTTCCAAGAATATGTTGATTTCAATTGTCGTAGGGTGAGTTTCACATCACCAGAGGGAAGATATTTTCTTCATAAGGGTGAATGGGATGTCCAGGCGAGCAGAGCAGGACCCAAGAATCATGGATTAGGAGGAGTTACAGTCCAGATTGCGAGTCTATATTTGGATGACTAGGGGTCTTCCTAGAAGTACTTTCCTCCAGTGGTGGATCATTTCAGGGATTTCTTTATAGAGGTATTTTCAGGTTTGCCTCTGGAGTGAGAGGTGGAAGTTCCTATTGAGCTTGTGTTAGGAGTGGCACCGGTGTCCATTCCTCCATATAGGATGGCTACACTAGAGTTGCAGGAGCTCAAGAAACAGTTGGAGGAGTTGCAGGAAAAGGGTTTCATCTGACCCGGTACATCTCCTAGGGGCTCACCTATCCAATTTGCAAAGAATTCGGACGGTACCCTTAGACATTGTGTGGATTATCAAAAGATGAACAAGTTGACGGTCACGAACCGATATCCCTTACTGGGGATTGATGATCTCTTAGATCAGCTTCGAGGATCCCAGGTGTTTTCAAAGATTGAATTGTGATCTGGTTGCCATTAGTTGTGCGTTATACCATCTGATATACCTCTTACATCTTTCAAGAGCATGAATGATCTATACGAGTATGCGGTTATACTTTTCGGTCTCATGAACGCACCTGCAGTTTTCATGGAACTGATGATCTGAGTGTTCCATCCATACATGGATTCTTTCATGGTGGTATTCATGGAAGATATCATGGTGTACTCTCACACTCGACACAACCATGATACCCATCTTGAGATCATTTTGAGTACACTAAGAGAGAATCAGTTATATGCTAATCTCTCAAAATGCCACTTTTGGATGGACCTGATTCACTTCTTGGGTCATGTTATCTGAGAGACAGAAGTATCAGTAGACCTAGAGAAAGTGAGAGAAGTAGTTTCTTGGGAGTAGATGAAGAACGTCAATGAGGTGAAATGTTTTCAAGGTTTGGATGGATACTATAGCTGTTTCATACAAGACATGTCATGCTTAGCAGCACCACTGACTGGTCTGACTTAGAAGGGTGCGAATTTCTGGTGGTTAGATTTTTGTGAGTCAGCCTTTTAGGAGTTGAAAGGGAGGTTGACTTCAGCACTGATACTAGTATTGTTAGAGCTGTGAATGTTCTATAATATGTACTGTGATCAATCAGGTATCGGTCATGGAGAATTTATTATTCAAGGGGAATGAGTCGTTGTGTATGGGTCTCGGTAGTTGAGGCCACATGAGATGAATTACCTGTCGCATGATCTTGAGTTGGCTGAAGTTGTTCATGCCTTACGTTTTTGGAGACATTAACTTTTGGGAGATCATTTTTTGGTTTTCACCAACCAAAAAAGTCTAAAGTATATCTTCACTTAGCATGACTTGAATTTGAGACAGGGAAGGTGGGTTGAGTACATTCAGTATTTTGACTTTGAGCTTTCCTATATGCCTGGAAAAGAAAATGTAGTGGCTGATGTGAGGAGCAGGAGGACTCAGATACAGGCAATTAAGGAGTCAAAAAATGAGTGTCAGCATATGGATATGTTCTCTTAGATACATTTGGAGGTTCACAACAGACAGGGGAAAACATTTCTTTCTTCTGTAGTTGTTACCTCTACTCTTCTTCATCAAGTGCGAATGAGGCAGCTATCAAATTTTGAAGGCCTATTCCTATGGAAAATCATGTAAGGACATGATCCTATTCTTGTATGGACTATAGGCAGGGATGAGATCTTGCATTTTCATGGGCGTGTACGGGTTTCAGCAGACATATACGAGGAGCTGATGCAGGACTTTCACTCCTCAGTATGGGCAGTTCATCCTGGTGTCACGAAAATGTATCATGATCTAAACCATTTGTATTGGTGTCCAGGTATGAAGAGAGAGGTTGATGGTTTCATGATGAGGAGTTCCACTTGTCTGCAGGTGAAGGAGGAGCATCAGCGACCCGTGGGAATTTTGCAGTAGTTACCCATTATTGAGTGGAAGTGGAATGATGTCACAATGGATTTCATGAATGGATTTCTGAGGTCTCCTCGAGGAAATGATGATGTATGGGTTTTTATTGATAGACTCACGAAATTTGCTCACTTTTTTCTGATCAAGGAGACTTTCAGTGTTGATGAGCTAGGATGGTTGTACATCCGGGAGATTGTAAGTTTTCATGGAGTTATATACTCCATTATTTCAAATAGGGATGCCTTTTTTACTTCTCGGGTCTGGCAGGGGCTTCAAAAGGATTTGGGTACATAGGTGTTTCTGAGTACAACCTACCACCCCTAGATATATGGTCAGTCCGAGTGTACGATTCAGGTGCTTGAGGACATGATTTGAGCATGAATCCTAGATTTTGGAGGTTCTTGGGAGAAGCACCTACCTATTGTGAAGTTTTCCTAAAATAATAGTTTTCAAGAAACTATTCAGATGGAAACATATGATGATTTGTACGGTAGGCCATGCCGATCACCTTTATGTTGGCTGGAGGTAGGAGTTGCAGCTTTTCTGGGACCTCGTCTTGTACAAGAGACCACAAAGAAAATAGAGTTGATTCAGAAAAGGATGGATACTACACAGTCGCGACTGAAGTCTTATGTTGATTAGTTGAGATGAACTGTAGATTTCGAGGTCGAGGATTAGGTTTTCCTACGTGTCCTACTTAGGTTGGGACACATAAGGTTTAATAGACAGGGTAATATTTCGCCAAGGTGCGTCGGGACATTTGAGGTGTTGGAGAGAGTTGGGTTGGTTGCCTATCGGTTGTAGTTACCTTAGAGGTACCGGGCTATGCAGGACATATTCCATGTTTCTCAGCTTCGACATTACTTCTCAAACCCATCTCATTTCTTCCAACCCGAGGAGGTTGAGTTGGATGTGGATGAATCGTTTGAGGAGAAACATATCCGGATTTTTGATCGCAGTACAAACATTATCTGTGGTCAGTCTGTTCCTATGGTATGGGTGTTACGGCAACACCGGAGGGTATAGGACAAGACCTGGGTGAGGGAGGCTAATTTACAATCACAGTGGCCGGAGATGTTTGAGTATTCTTCTTCTACGCCACCTTGACAGGGAAATTCGGGTGCCCGTTTCTTTAAAGGGGGGAAGTTTTTAAGAACCTGGATCTTCTTTTCAGGTATGTTTTTTCTTTTTCTGGTGTTTTTGAGGAATAAAAGTAGTTTCTAGAAATTTTATAAGTACACGTCATGTACTTTATAAGTACACACTATGTACTTGGTTAGCGCGGGTAGCCAGGTGCTGGCCGTGTAGTGGCCATACACATGATCATGTGTGGTGACCTGAAGACTTCCGAATGCAGGGGCTGGTGAAGGAATGTACATGCCATGAACATATAAAGTAAACATCGTGTACATTCTTTTTTTCTTTAAAAGGATCGGGTTCGTGTCTTATCGACATAAGCACCTTCTTCTCCGCTGAACTCAACTGAGAGCATCTATACGGCATGGATCTTCACTAAGCCCCCGATCGAGCATCTGTTCTATGAATCAATCTCAGTCGGTTGCATTGTAATTGCATCAATGAGTTATCTATTCTTCTTGAACACCTTCTTCTGATTATTCCTCTTTCAAGAGTTATTTTCGGTTGAACGTTTTAGACATTTTTATAGATCTATTGTTTTCTTGGGAAATTCAAGGATTAGGTCCACTTATATCGATCTCCCAACGCCGAGGTAGGTTGTTTGTGCCTTTCCATTAAATTATTTTGAGATATATGCGCAAAATTTCCCAATACCCATGAATGGGGTATTGTGTGGTTACCGTTTTAGCCCTGATAATTTCCTTCTATGCTTGTATGCATGAATAGAGGTTAATTGAATGTGAATAGGGTTATTTTCTATGCTTTGGAGGTGTTTTACCAAGCATGTTTTAGTTATGACCTTTTTGGTACTGCTTAGCCTGTTATGCTTCCTTGCTTTTCCCATTCCTAGTATTGTAGGATGGTGTGACTACTGTTCTGACATGCTGTTATGTTGTTGACTATTATCCAAGTAGTTCTTGTGGTTTACGTTGGCCGATGCATGTTTCTCTACTTTCTTGACATACACAGGGTCGTCATAACCTGGTGTAGAAGACCATTGGGAGAATGGATGGAACGGCTTATCCAGAGTGTCTTATTTTACTTACGATGTGAGACTATATGGGAAATTGACGTAAGTGATTCTTCAGAGTGTCTGTAGTTCCTCAAAACAGGCCATAGAGAGAATTTAATGTCTGTTCTTACCTATAGTGCCTTTGGTTTCCGATACGAGACTATAGAAGGAATTGACAGAGAGTGGTTTCTCAGAGAGTATATTCTTAAGCTGAACCAGAGGGGTTAGACTGAGTGTACTGCCTAGAGGGTTGTATGTGTTACTAGGTAGGACTAGATGGGATAGGTTGTGAGTACTTACCAGAGGGTTACCTTTTGTGTTTAGTTGTTTTCTTGTGTTTCTTGGTGGGACCAAAGGGGATAGCCTGTGATTTCTTCCCAGAGGGTTACCTATTTGTAATTACCTTTTTGATTAACTGTTTCTTGATATATGAAACTGAATGCATTGAAACTGGGGATTGTTTACTATTTTTTAATTCCTTGTTTACTAATTTTATTTACTTATTACCTGCCATATATTCACTGAATGTTAGGAACAGATCCTATGGTGGTTGTCTTCTAAGATTTAGTCTCACACCCTGTTTGGGATATGCTTTGGTCCCAAACAGATTATATTGTTGAAGGTATAGATAAGGGAAATCGCCCTTCTACTTCAAGTACTTTATTACTATGGAGCTGGAGAGCATGGGACCAAGATGAGGCTTGCTATGCTGAGGAGCTGATATCTGTTTTCTTTTGTACTTTGGTTTATTACTAGTTTTATTCTAACATTGTGATTTGTTTGGTCGCTTTCCTAGACATATGTATCATGCATCATTTATATATGTGTGTTATCTAGTTTATTATATTTCAGTCTTCTGTTATTTACTTTTTTATGGATAATTACTACTTCCACTATTGTATATTTTATTATTTATATTGTGTTACTCTGCCAATGAGGGCATAGTTTCCCCACTATCACACCCAAGGCCCTTGCTGCTAGTAGGCAGCCTCTGTCCTTCGGGGAAATGCGCTTGGGGCCATGTAACCAACCTAGTACGGGGCGCCTTTGGCAGCTTCTGGAACCAGGATGTTACATATCGGTACCAAAAAAACATTTAATTGATGTTTTTTAGGATTATACCACTAATATTAATTATTAAAAAATTAAGTGGATATCGATAGATATATTTAAATGTGTCTAGAAAATGGGTGAAAAACTCTGAAGTAGTTCATTATAAAAAAAAATCCGCAGTATTGACATCATTGATCTATGAAGTATTTATTTAAATAGTTATATACTTCTGGTAAATTAATTGTTTTATACCGGAAAAGAAAGTTATTTCTCAAAGTTTAATAAAAACTATTATTTCCTATTTAAATCATGTTTTGTTCTAACTGATTTGTTAAATTTCTCAAATATTTATTTTGATATTAAAATATTTCTTATGAAATGTTTATATTTTCATTTTTGAAATATTTCAGATTTTGTTCTTGAAATTTTATTTTATGAAAATTGTAATACTCTTATATGCAATGATTGTTCAGTATTTTGCAGTTAATGAAAATGAAACATCATCTGCACTGTGTCAGAACCTAATGTTTCATCTACTTAATAAAAATTACAAGTTATGAATCCATTATCTTTGAATAACTGGTTTAAAAGTATCTGGGAAACTAGACACACCAATATGAACCGATAAAGTACATCACATTTAGAAGAAAACCATTCTTACAAAAGGATTAAAGATAATCCTTTTGGTTTACCTATTTTTTATGTTGACGATTCACTTGAAAAATATTCTAAAAGAGATATGGAGGTTCAAAGTTAGGAATAATAGGAAATATCTTCTTCTCAAATATCTTATGAAAATATTTTTTTCTGTTAATAGTCTGAATGAAGAGAAGGTGAATCTATAATCTTCTTTGGATGCATCTAAAAAGACATATAATGATCTCTAGAAAGCATCTGTATCAAAAATGGGTTGTGATTAATTAAAAAAGGAGTACAAAAATATGATTGATAGTCTGATCTTGGATATATATTATTAATATTTCAAAGTAGGAATGTCAATTCAAATGGAGATTCTCTGAAAATAATCTGTTTCCATGCTAGATCATGATAAGATAAAGCAATTTTTTCTTGAACAATGTACATCTTCTTCGTATCAAAGAAAAATATGTGTTCAAAAAATATTAGAAGAAATTTCAATAGTTTTAGATGCTCTATTTGATTAAATTCAAATGTTCGAAAGAACAGATGAATACTTTATTCCTTTATAACCCTTCTTTTTATTTTTATCTTTCCATTTAATATTAATTGTATAGTTTTCAAAATACATTGTTTACTAAAAAATAATTATTTGTTATTAGTTAGTTCATAATTACTTTTTGTTAATCACCTTAAAAAATAATGTATTTAATATTAATTATTTTATTGCGGAAAATAGTAATATTAGCCTTATTACATGTGAAGAATTTTGATTCCTTGAATATATGATATTCGATGATTAGGGTGAGTTTTAAGAAAATAATCAATTTATTTTTATTATGCACCTTGATTTCTTATCTACTTTTTTAGCATGAATTTAGGGAGATTTTATTTTTTCATACTCTCTACACTTATAATTTTTTTTTCAAAAAAAGGGTTAGATGTTTATAGAAGTTTATAGTTTCTAATTCTATGAGGGGATGTTTTATGGAACTATGTTTATGGTTGTATTTTATGTCATTTTTTTTCTTTTCTTAAAAATATTGACATAGAGAAAAAAATTTGTGATCCTTATAATGAGGGAGATGTATTCCATTATAAATAAAATAAATTTTATATCAAATAAATTGAAAAAACGTATTATTTTTAAATTCTATTTCAACATGGGTTTTGTGACCACCAAAATCGTGGAGAATTTTGAGCATATATTGATTCAACAATTTCTTTAATTTTGTTTTTGGTTTTTCTTCTCACAAAAACCCACATTTTTGTTACAAATTGATTTTATTTTAAGTGAATTTTAGGAAATTATTATTCATAAGAATATTTATTTTTTCATCATATTCAAGTAATTTTTTAGCTGAGAATATTATTTATGTATTTGGGATGAGTTTGAATATATTCTGGAAATAATTTTCCTACCCTATGTTTGTAATCATAGTTTAAGGAAAGAACCCTACATTTGGAACAACACGTACAAATCTTATACCCTATGTTTGGATGGACCATTACATTTGAGAAATGGGAATGTGTGTATAATGAACACTATGTCTGGAAGAAACCCTATACTTTTTTTTATCAACCCTGTATTTTCAACCCTATGTCTGATGTTTTTTCATCGCATGAAGGAACCCTATATTTGACAATTTAATTATGGATTAATAAATATATGATATTATCCATGAGTTATACAACAGTATTGGTGGACATAAAGAGCTATTCAAATCTCATTTATGTCTAATTCGATGGTTTGTTATGATTTATTTAATGGATTTTATTTAGTAGAGTAATTTGTTTCTATTCTTATGAGCAGTCGCAATCTCTTTTGAATGTTTTTGAGTTCAAATATTCACGATTTATTCAGTGATATTTATAAAGTTGTTTTGACCTAGTACATTTTGAACTACATCATAAATACCTTGATGATCTTCATCAAATCATGCAATGAATCTATGGAAATGGGGATATACTTACAAATTCATGTGTCGTTGCCTTCATAGATAAACTTTGGAGACCTACATGTTTTGATTTATCGACTCAATATTGTTGATTTTGTTTCTACTACAATTTTTCATTACATATTCATTGACAAGAATGATGAAGTACTTCTCAAAGACAAACTTTGGATACAGACATGTTTAAAGATATGTCTGGTGTTTTCTCTATCATTGTTTGAAGAAAACATGTACGACTTTTAAGGTATATTTGTTATTGTGAATTATTGAAGAACTAATTTCATATGTTAGTTTTTTTTTCAAACTGTGATGCTCAATTTGTATTCTCAAAAAAATCAATCTCTATTGATCCAGTAGAGTTTGACTGCTTGTAATTAGTTGTGGTTATGTGTAAACTTATTTCATTAAGTTATGGATTTATGGTTACTTGTAAAAGAAACCAAAGGATTTATAAATACTTATTGTGAACGTTTCAAATGCCTATAATCAGTTATTGAGTAATAATCTTATGATAAGGGGACCTTGTGAAAATAATGAATCTTATGGATTTGGGTATTCCTTGAGTGGACTAAGGGATCTTTCTGACCAGAACCAATTTAGAACATTGTTTTCATTTCCATTATTTTTTTATATTTCTCACTCATATTTGAGATAATAATAAAGGAACACAAGACAGAAAGAGAGGTGTTTTGAATCTATGAACGTTTTGAAAACCACAATTCACCCCCTCTCGTGTCTATGTATTCATCATTTTTATCCCGAACTAACACGTTTGAGTACCCATTTCCTCTCCATCCTACATCTCACATTCCCCCTTCATGTGAGATCATTTCAGAAAATGTGGAAATTATCCATAATTTAAAACTATGTATTTGATCAAGTCAAATGTAGGGTTTTTCTATGTAGTGATAAACTCCAAAATTAGGTTTGATAACATATAGTTGAATACAATATTAGGGAAGATGAACCATGTTTTTTTCATCAAATGTAGGGTTTCTTCCAAAATTAGGGTTTATGATCCATACTTTTATTCCAAACATAGGGTATATAATCCTAAAATTTTTCTTAAAACTGTTGAGTTAATAAGGTTTTCCTTATGACTTTTCCATTCCTTCTTGTTTTGAAAATCACAAACACCTTATCTTTAGGAAAATAGCTTTTATAAGAAAAATTTCTTTTATAAGGAAAATTGCTTTTATATGGAAAATTGCTTTTATAAGGAAAATTTCTTTTATAAGGAAAATTGCTTTTATAAGAAAAATTGCTTTTATAAGGAAAAACGCTTTTGTAAGAAAAATTATTCTTATCATATTTTCATCCAGATTTTTCTTAAGTATGAGATTCATATTAACTTTTATTTTTTCAGAGTCTGAATTAATTCAGAGTATATAAAACAATGATAATCAGATTCTGTTTAATAGGTGAATTCGGAATGAGAATTCGGAATGGGAATTCGTCATCAGAATCTGTAATGAGAATTCATCATCAGGATTCGGAATGATAATTCGTTATCAGAATTCGTAATGAGAATTCTTCATCAGGATTCGTAATGAGAATTTTTCTTCAGAATTCGTAATGAAAATTAATCATTAGAATTCGTATTGAGAATTCGTTATCGGACTTCATAAGAATTCGTTATCTTGAATCTGGAGTATAACTTAATCAGAGTTTGTATCCGGAATTCGGAATGAAACTTTATTACAGTTCTAGTCCAGAATTCGAATCCTAAAACAGAATACTTCATATCAATGTTTCAAGTAATTCTGAGAAAATAAACGTGAATCTGAATCTCATACTTAAGAAAAATTTGGATGAAAATATGATAAGAATAATTTTTCTTGCAAAAGCATTTTTCCTTATAAAAGCAATTTTTCATATAAAAGCAATTTTCCTTATAAAAGCAATTTTCCTTATAAAAGCAATTTTCCTTATAAAAGCAATTTTCCTTATAAAATCAATTTTTCTTATAAAAGCAATTTTCCTAAAGATAAGGTGTTTGTGATTTTCAAAACAAGAAGGAATGGAAAAGTCATAAGGAAAACCTTATTGACTCAAAAATCTCCCCCTTTTTGGAAAGCACAAACATCCTTACGAAAAAGAAATTCTATGAAAAAAAATTAAGGCTTATCTCCCTTTTCTTTAAGGATATTAATGAATACGACTAACTCCCCCTTAGGCTTTGAAACTCTAAGGATTGTATTCTAGATTTCCGGAGTGACATTCTATTTCGAAAAAGAAAGTCTTCTTTAATGAAAAACTCCCCCATAGATAGACTCTTATTAGAGTTCTTTTTCCTTTAAGGATCTTTTCCTTCTCCCCTTTAGATAAACTCTCATTGGAGTTCTTCTTTTTCTTAAGGATCTTTTCCTTCTCCCCCTTTGTGATTTTCAAAATGAAATCGAGGAAATGAAAAAAAAAATACCTGAAAAAAATTAGTAATAACAACAAAGGAACCAAGAAGTAAAATTTTCATTAGGTTTAAAATCTCGGCAACAAAGAAAATAAGATACAACAAAAAGATCGGTTTTAGTTATTTCGGATCTTTTTCCTTCGACATGAGCCCCTTAAGAATAGTCTTGATCTTCTTCAGGTCTTTATGATCTTCTTCGGCTTGCTTCTCTAAGACCACTATTCATGCACTTTGAGCTTCAATTCTTTCTTCCTGGGCTTGATGTTTTTCTTCCTGAGCTTTGATCTTTTCTTCCTGAGCCTTCATCTTCTCTTCAAACTCAATCTGATGATCTCTTTCAAATTTCCAGTTCTGAGAAACAGAATATAACTTCCCATTCAGATCTCTGAATTGTTGAATCCGGAAGTTCTTTTCATCTGTCAACTTCTCTTCAAAGGATGAAGTCAGGTCATTTATCTTCTTGTCCTCAGTCTCAATGGCATCCTTGACATTGTCTTGAAACTCATCAAATAACCTCATATCTTCAAAAGTCTTCTTGGACCAGTTTGTCATCTTCTTGCATGATTTTCTATGAGCTTCGTAGCCAACAAAAAAGGTTTTGAACTGAGCCTCAATCTCAACGCACTTGTCCATGACCATAGACACAGAGTCTGTTTTCTGATTCAAAGCATGTTGGAGCATTTGACATCTTGAATCAATACTAGAGAAGATCGGGATGGATCCCACCAACTTCTTTAAAGACTGGACAACAAAGTCATGCCCCACAGAGGATGACTCCGAATCTGAAACTTTGCTTGGAGAATTTTCTTCTTCAATAAGGTCAAGCTTTCTTTTCAAAGAACTACCAACTTCCTTCCTCTTTCTCACTTCTGAGCTCAGAGTATCAGCAAGAATTTTCTTTCCCTTGTCTTTTTCCGGAATTGAATCCTGTTCCAGAGTTCTCTTCTCACTATCAGAAACTTGAACAACATTATCTTCCTCATCAGCAACTTCATGAACACGAACCCCTACGTTTTCCTTCTGAGCAACATCAAGTAAAATATGTTCTTCTTATCTATGATAATTAACTTCTTCTTCTCCTTTCTCTTCTTCCATTACTGGAGTAACTAGCTTCGAAGATTCAGCTTCTGAAGTTCGGAGTGATAAGTGTTCCGAAGGTGTCCCCTTGTAATCATCTACTGGTTTCAGCACATCTCCAGTTTCACCACTTCCTTCAGCACCATCATCTTCTTGTTCCACTTTCTCAACTTTCTCTACTTCATCAGTATTCTTAGCAACAGCTTCTTCTAGAGCAATGAAATTTCTTCCTGGAGTCTCAGGTAGAGATTCCAAGGAGAAAGATCTCGGAACAGGAATAGTTGCTGAAACCATCTCATTGAATTTCAACAAAGTTTGAGCTACCTCAGCCTCAGACATCTTCTTCTTGAGCTTCTTTTCCTTTACTTGTTTTTCAAGCTCATCAATAGTTCTTTCCTTCAAGGCCTTAGCCTCCGCAGGGTCCAAACCGAACTGCGGATCCCCTTCTTTGCTTTTCTCATTATCTCCTCTCCACTTCGCAAAAACTTCAACAGGATAGGATTTCTTCTTCTATGGTTTTGGAGGTGCGGAATGGACTTCCTTAGTCTTAGGATTCTCTTATTCAACTTCCACTTCTTTCATCTTTCTCTTCCTTACTGTCTTAGAGGATTCCGGATCAGCATCTTTCGGAACTGCTTCTCCTTGAGCAGGTAAATCAATAAACTGTCCAGACTCCTTGTCAAAAGCTACAAGCATTCTCTTAAGAGTACCATCGCTCACCAGCAGAATCTTGCAAAATCTGGGCTTAGATTTTCAAGCCTCCTTGAAATACTCTAGGCACCGAACTATCAACTTCGAGAGGATTGCTGGATACATGATAATATGAGCTCTCAGTTTTCCTTTCTTCAAATTTTCAAGAGTGATAAGATGTGCTTCATCAAGTTAAACTTCCTCAGATTTATCAGAAACTCTAGGATATAGATCTCACTTTTCGTAAAGATTTCTTTGTCACCTTTCCTTGGTATGACAAGACCTTGTACCCATAGCTCTATAATCCGAAAATTTGTAGATAAACTAGCAATCTTCGGAGCCCTGTCATCAGCCAGTCCGAGAGTTTCTGAATCATTTTATTTGTCGAAGCTACCTTCACAATCCGACAATACATGAGAAACAAACTCAGCTTCACCTTCATTCTTTAGGCCTATCAAGCTGGATTACTTGTCATATGAAAGTTTATAAGTCTTCATATAAGACATTAAAGACAATTTATCCTTTCAATCTTCCTGAAGAAAAGAAACTGTCTCATAGAATTCAACAAGTAAGTCTGAATATACTTCCTCTTGGTTCCCGGGTTTTGACACAGCAACATCTTCCCAACCATTAAGCTTGATATTCTTAGAAATAAGAGAATCATAGTTGTTGAAGAAATATGGATGAACCAGCCTCTCTCTATAAACTAAACACTTAAAGATCGGTTTAGATGAAGACATATCTTGAGAAGCTACTTCCACAGACATTCGGATTTGAAAACCTTTGAGA
Organism: Viscum album; assembly: GCA_963277665.1. NCBI lineage: Eukaryota > Viridiplantae > Streptophyta > Magnoliopsida > Santalales > Viscaceae > Viscum > Viscum album. The sequence continues at coordinate 650,645,295 of OY728151.1, read as the reverse complement.
AGATCGGAACGGAGACAACTGAAGTTCGGAACGACATTAAAAAAGAGAGGCAGTGATTCGAGACGCGAGAGCTTGTGAACCGATGTGGGACGAGTATTCGGGTCCCCTTTATATAGGCAACGAGATGACGGTTCACCTTCTACAGTTGATCTAACAGTTGGGAGAAACTGAGATCAGATCTGACGGTTGAAAACATGAATCCGGTCTTTTTGAGGTTTTTATTAAAACAAGGAATTAAGAAAACTATAATCCGAAATCATAATACAAGAAAATTCCAACAAGAAAAATTTGACTACGAAAACTTGGGTAAGGTAATCATACCTTTCGGATTAGCTTAGGAGGTTTATTCATAATGGGTAATATAAAGATGAATACGGAAAAAGATCTTTATTACAGGAAGACATATTTGGAAAAAACTTTACTATGGAAAATAAGCTTGGTACGAAAAACTCATTACGGAACACTTATTACGGAAAACTCAGTACGAAAAACAAACATAGTATAGAAAAACTTAATACAAAAAAAAATTACAAAATTTTGAAAACAAAAAAAAACTTTTTATGAAGATTTGGTACGAAAATCTCGTTATGAAAATATCAGTATGAAATTTTCCATTCCGGAAATTTTCAACATGAATACTTCCATTCCAGAAGTGTTCTGTATGAAAATGTCCATTCTGGAAAATTGTATTTCCGGAGATTCCATTCCGGAAATCTTCTTTCCAAAAAGTTTGAAAACAAACTTTGAAAAACGTTGTTAAACTAACAATCAAATGTACTCCCCCTATGAAAAGGAGTTTATTGCTGTAAGGAGACTTTTTCAACAGAAATTTAATTAAGAATTATTACCTTACGGTTATCATTCCTAACTTCTGTTTAATGTATTCAAATCTATTAGAAGTCAAAGATTTCATAAAAATATCAGCAAGTTGATCTTGCGTTCTGATAAACTGAACAATAATATCTCCTTTAAGTGTGTGATCCCTAAGAAAGTGATGCCTAATGTCTATGTGTTTTTCACGGGAGTGATGTGAAGGGTGTTTACTAAGGGGAATGGCAGTTGTGTTATCACACAAAATTTGTGTTTTGGTAAAACTCAATCCATAGTCTGTGAGTGTGTGTTGCATCCACAACACTTGAGCACAACAACTTCCAGCTGCTACATATTCAGCTTCAGCCGTGGAAAGTGCTACAGAATGTTGCTTCTTGCATGACCAAGAAACTAGTGAATCTCCTAAGAAATGACATGTTCTACATGTACTTTTTCTATCCATTCTACATCCACCAAAGTCAGCATCAGAAAAGCTTTTAAGAACAAAATCATTTCCAGAAGTATAAAATAATACTAGATCCATGGTTCCCTTTAGGTAGCAAAAAATTCTTTTTACTTCCTTTAAGTGAGATTCCTTAGGATTGGATTGATATCTTGCACATAAGCATACTGAAAACATTAAGTCTAGTCGACTAATTGTTAAGTATAGTAGGCTTCCTATCATACCTCCTAAAGATGTTTGATCTACTGGTTTCCCAGCTTCATCAAGATCTAAAGAATTTGAGGTACCAATGGGAGTACTTATACTCTTTGTATTTTCATAACCATACTTTTTAAGAATATATTTAATATAATTATGTTGAGATATGTAGGTTCCTTCTGGTTTTTGAGAAATTTGAAAACCAAGGAAAAAAGTTAACTCACCCATCATACTCATTTCAAACTCAGATTTCATTAGACTTGCGAAAGAGTCGGTCAAATATTGCTGAGTTGAACCAAATATGATGTCATCAACATAAATTTGAACAATAAAAACATTTCTCTTATCTTTCTTTATAAAAAGGGTTGGATCTGCATTTCCCTTAACATAGTTATTTTGAAGCACAAATCCAGTAAGTCTATCATACCATGCTCGTGGGGCTTGTTTAAGACCATACAAAGCTTTGGTAAGTCTAAAAACATGATCAGGATGTTTTGTATCTTCAAAGCAAGGAGGTTGTTCAACAAAGACTTCCTCTTGAACATAACCATTAAGAAAAGAACATTTCACATCCATTTGGAAAAGTTTGAAATTAAAGAATGCTGCAAAGGCAAGTAGAATACGGATAGATTCAAGTCTAGCTACTGGAGCATAGGTTTCTTCATAGTCTATTCCCTCTTTTTGAGTATAGCCTTTAACAAAAAGTCTAGCATTATTTCATACTATGACTCCATTTTCATCACATTTATTTATGAAAACCCATTTTACTCCAATAACAGAAGTTTCCTTAGGTCTTTCAGCCAAGGTCCAGACTTTATTTCTTTCGAATTCATTTATCTCATCTTGCATGGATTTGATCCAATCATCATCACCTAAAGCTTCATCAGTGCTTTTAGGTTCTAATTGGGAAAGAAATTCTAGATGTTGTACATCATTTATTAAGGAACTTCTAGTCCTTACAGGTTGATTTACATCACCAATGATACTATCAATGGGATGATTCTTAAAAAACACCTGATTTGGGTTTTGTAAAACCTGTTCATCAACATAGGGTAGAAAGTCTTCTGGGGTAAATGTTTCAGAAGTATGTTCTTGAACAATTTCCTTATCAGATGGTTCTTCTATCAAAGGTTGTCAATCAGTTTTTGAAAACACATCCGAAGATGTAGGCTGGGATGGTTTGAAAACAAAAGAATCTGACTCATCAAAATTTTTATGTACTGTTTCTTCAACAGTACAAGTATTTTTGTTAAAAACTCTATAAGCCTTAGATGTTGTGGAATATTCTAAGATAATTCCTTCATCAGATTTTGGTGTGAATTTATGTAAGTTATCTTTAGTATTCAAAATGAATACTTTTCAACAAAAAACTTTGAAGTAGGAAAGTCTTGGTTTTCTACCATTCCATAACGCATAAGGAGTTTTATTAAGAAAAGGTCTAATCAAAACTCGATTTATAGTATAGCAAGCAGTACTTACAGCTTCAGCCCAGAAATGTCTAGAAATAGAATATTCACTCAACATGGTTCTAGTTATCTCTTGAAGAATTCTATTTCTTCTTTCAACTACACCATTCTTTTGAGGAGTTCTAGGTGCTGAAAAATTGTGAGTAATTCCTTTCTTACTACAAAAAGTTTCAAAATCAGAATTTTGAAATTCTCCTCCATGATCACTATGAATAGTTTTCAATGGAAGGTTTTTCTCATTTTTAACTTGAGCTCTGAAACTTTTTAAATATGAAAAAGCTTCATACTTCTTTGCTAGAAAATAGACCCAAGTAAATCTAGTGTAATCATCAACTAGAACAAACACATAGTACTTGCCTCCAATACTTCCAGTTTGTGTTGGACCAAAAAGATCCATGTGCACTAACTGTAATGCATTGGTTGTTGAGACTTCACCAATTGATTTAAAACTAGATTTATGTTGCTTTCCATATTGACAAGGATCACAAATGTTAGAAGAATCAAATCTAAGCTCCGGTAGATCCTTAAATAGTTTCTTCTTAGAGAGTTTACATAGGTTCCTAAGATTGCAGTGACCTAGTCTTCTATGCCATAACAAGGAGTGATATTCCATTGCACTTAGGCAAGGTAAATCTTGGCTTCTGAGGTCTTCTAGGTTCAAAGTGTAGACATTCTCTTGCCTATTAGCTGAGAGAATAAATTCTTCCTTGGAATTGTAAACTAAGAACTTATCATTCCTAAAATTTACAGGGTAAACTTCATCACATATCTGACTTATGCTAATGAGGTTGTGCTTAATAACTTTAACAAAAAGAACATTTGAAATCACGGTTTTACCAAGAAGAACAATATTACCAATACCAACAATCTCTCCCTTAGCATTATCTCCAAAAGTTACTTTTCCTCCTTTCATTTTAATAATCTTTTCGAAAAATCTTTTTTTACCAGTCATGTGCCGGGAAATCCATTATCCATGTACCATGAATTATTGCTGGTACTCTCTTTGTTTTCCTGAAATCAAAAAGAAAATTATATTTTCGGAATCCAAACTTGTTTGGATCTGAGATTTCCAGACAATAAAATTTTAGGTACCAACATCTTCGTAGAAAAGTAAGCTTTGTGAAATCCTAGAGATTGAGTTTTGTTTATGGAACAATTCTTTGCCCAGTGACCACCACATTGACACTTGGTACATTATGGGGCACTTTGAGGAACAAAATAATTGTTACTGAAAATAGGTTTTGCATGGGTATAACCAAATCCGGATTTATTTCTTAAAGGTCGTATTTGGGAATACATCTTATCAAAATTTTCCTTACCATGGGTAAAGTTTGATAAACACTTCTTTAAGGAAAAAATTTCGGACTTGAGTTTTACAACCAAGTTTTTATCATCAAAATCTTTAGTTTTTGAAGTAGAGTTAGGCTCGAAAATATTTTTATTAGAAATTACTTTTTATAATTCTTTAGAAATTTTGTTCTTCTCAGAACTTACTTCCTCAAGATTTTTTGAAATACTTTGAAAATCAACATTTTTCTTATCAAGATATTTAGAAAGATCTGATATCTCTTTTGTAAGAATAGAATTCCTAGAGTTTGCCTTATCAAGTTTCTTATTGAGTTTGGAATTCTCATTCTCAAGAAGTTCAGCAAACCTAGATACTTATTCAAAAGTAGGTAAAATATTTTCTTCATCAGAAGAATTATAATACTTATTATCATTATAATTTAAAGAATCATTGGTCAATGATTCAGCATTTCGCACCTTAGCCATAAAAAATGATTATCAATATGTAATATGGCTATAAGACCAAGATTCTTCTGTCCCGAAGATTCATAATCAGAAGATTCATCTGAAGAGTCACCACCACTGGCACTCCAGGTGTCATTTGCTTTCAAAACTTTCTTAGCTTTAGAATTATAATATTTATTTCTGTTCCTGTCTTAATGCCTTTCTTTCCTTTCTTTCTTTTTGAGCATAGGGCAATCTGGTCTTATATGTCCAGTTCTCTTGCATTCATAACAAGTAACTTCTCCATCTTTCTTATCTTTCCTATCCTTTTTCTTATACTTTGATTGGAAATTTCTCTGGCCAGCTATCTTGTTCATCCTTCGAGCAAGATTTGCAAGTTCATTTTGTAGAATAGTTCCGAAAATCTCATCAAGAGAGATCTGGGTGACCTTCCTGTTCTCATCTATAGCTGTTCTCTTGGATTACAACTCATTGGGAATAATATCAATTATCTTGTCCACAAGAGCTTCATCATCTAAACCTTTTTCTCCCATAGATTGTAGACTGTTGACTATAGTCATGAATCTCTGTTGAACATTACAGATTGGTTCTCCATAAGGAAAATTGAAGCCATGATATTCAGCTCTAAGCATAGCTCTTCTAGTCTCAATACGAATTCTAATGATTAATTCTCATTAAAAATTCTGAAGAAAAATTATCATTATGAATTCTGATGAAGAATTCTCATTACGAATTCTGATAATGAATTATCATTCCGAATCCTGATGATGAATTCTAATTACAAATTCTGATAACGAATTATCATTCTGAATCCTGATGATGAATTCTCATTATGAATTCTGATGACGAATTCCCATTTTGAATTCTCATTTCGAATTCACCTATTAAACAGAATCTGGTTATCTTTGTTTTATATACTCTGAATTAATTCAGACTCCGAAAAATATTTTGGTTAGACTACGAACATTTATTCTGCTTACATTTCTATAATCTGTCTACTCTTTATTATTTCCATTACACTCCGAATCTTCACTCCGAAGCTTTCATTCCGAACTTTTGAGTTAGAATTAAAATGATGTCGTACATTCTGTTTCACTTGTTTTGTTATAAAATGATGTCATCTATCTTTTTATAAACTAACTGTTGTCTAAGTGACACGTGTACAGGTCCCTCCGATCTTTAAGGAAAATATGACCATTGGAGAAGGAGCTGACCTTACCTATAAATAATAGCTCATTTGAAAGAGCTCGAAACGGATGACAGATGAACAACTTGGTTTTGTGCATGCATGATGTTGAAGTGATTTCTAGAGAGAGAGGCTCTTATTAACTCTCAAAGCTTCGTGCGACTCCGAATGTTGGTGATTACATTCGAGGGCTTCCAGGGATAGGAAGACAGAGGTGCCGACTACCTTGAAGTTTAAGGGCTTCTTTTCTGAGGAAGACAGAGGTTGCCAACTACCTTGAAGTTGAGAGCTTGTGGGGATAGCAAGACAGAGACTCCGATCTTCATATCGAGGGCTTACCCTGGTGTGGGTAAGACAGACTTGCTTGAAAGTATAAATTAAGGGACCTTTATCCAAGGTTGTTGGATACCCTTCTCTTTGGGTTAAAAGACTATTATCCTGTTACTTGTAGTTTAACTACTTGTTTAATTTCCGCTGCATTCTGTATTATAAGGAAGGTATAACTTTCTTATACTTCCTTATTTGTACTCTGTTTCATTTAGATTCTATACGCTTTAAGGTAGAATCTCATATTGTAATCTTTTGTTAAGATTCAATTTCCGGAACCATATTTCCGGAACCCACGTTCGGAATCCCTTTCCAAGTTTTCATTTAGAGTTAGAGGTGTTGTGAATTTTCTTAGTTTAACTTTGTTAAACTTAGCCCTTTCCTTCTTTGAAGGAAAACATAGTTATTCTTAACTAACTTTAAGGGTTCCAAAGGAATTTTTAAAGTTTACAATTCACCCCCCCCCCCTCTTGTATATTGAGCATCTACATCACTATTTTGATCCTACAAAAACATGAGGTGTAAACATTGATTCTAGATTACTTCTAAAACAAATCCATAATACATACTATTTGAGAAATAAAAAAATCACCCATTAGTTGAAGACTGAATATGCTTCCAGAATAAAAAAAATTATTCTAGTAATTATTATCCTAAAATTCACTTAAATTCACTTCATTGGAAACATAAATATGTGTGTTTGTGAGCATCAAAATCAAAAGGAAATTAATAATATAATTGAGTAGACAAATTCTCAACATCGATTTAATTTAAAATAATTATTTAACTACATATATGCCCTTAAATAAAATAATAATCCTTAATAAACCTCATGTCACGTAATAATTATAATAATATTATTATTATTTTGTGCATGCCAACTTTTGTAATAAAAAATATTATTTAACCGCCATTTTAAATTAATTTTTTCCCTCATACTCAGCCTTAGTCCATTCGAACTCTTATAGAAACTGTTTAACTCCTAAATACATATTTAATTTAAATATTTCATTCATTAATAAACATTTTCCATCATTAAAATGCGAATAAAATTTTCCCCCAGTCATGAAAATAATATTTATTCAATTAATTAAATTCAAATATAATTTCACCAGTATTATCAGAAATACTTAGGGTGTGAACCTCTTGGTCTTTTTATTTTTGGTATCATGTGGGCTTGACTAATGTCCAAAATTATAGTCTTGCAATGGGTCAAGGAACTCCGGAGAAAGAACATAATATCGTAATGACGATTACCTTATACAAATCCTCACTATGTAATATAATCCCTTGGTTTCAATATCTCATCATATAGGTTTCACATATTTGTCACCAACCTATATTCCTAATAAGTCTTTGTTTTACTATATGAAATAAACATATCATTTTACCATGGTTATAAAATTTAATGCGACGATTCTATTACAATCAATGGACCGAGTTATTTCGCATTATTTTTAAAAAGTAAAATTATATTTTGGGTTAGTTTTTAAATATCATTAGATCCTATTGATTTAAAACATTCCAATTATAGTTTTTTAAATTAATTTCATTCTTGAATTTAGTATAAAAATAATTTATATTTAAAAACATCATTTTTTCTGAAAAAAGAATTATTGTGTTTTCCAGGATTGATTTTAAATTGAATTATAACACTTCAATTATTGGAATTTTGAGAAAGGGGTTCCATATTTGTAATCATGAGGTTCAATTTTTTTTAAATAGATCCCTTTTATTTTTAGTCAATATGAATAGTATTCATATTAATTTTTGTTACCAATGTAAATGGTAAATCGGGTAATTAAGGGTTAAAAATCATATGATAATGATTATAAAATGATACAAAAAATTGAAATACTTTTATTATATGAGTTAATTGCATCAATAATCATCTGATATTTAATTATATAGCTTGTTTTTCCACTTGGGAGTGATAATAACCTTTATCATATTTTATGTAAAGAAAAGAAAAAAATGCCACACTCTTGTTTTTAACTAATATAATATTCATATCGTGGGGTTAGTATGAGATATTTTTTTTATAAATATTAAATTTTAAATATTAATGAATTATCTTAATCATGATAATTTATTTTTAGTTTTTAGTGAATAAATAATTACCTTAAATGATTTCACAAATCTGATGCAATAATTAATCTATTAGTGAAAATATAAAATAAATAATATTAAAATTATTAAAAGTATTATAATTTGAGATGATTAATGTGATAATTTAGTTTTATATATTAATATAATAGGTTAGGTACGTAATAAAATATATATTAATTTAATTTTATTTGATTTATTGATGTTATTAAAGTCAATCTAAAAAATAGTTCTGAAAATTTACATTAATGATCTTTTATAATAAATAATATTTTATTAAATGATATAAAATTAATAAAAATATAATATTCATTAAAATTATTATTATATGGTTTTTAATATCAACAATGGTCTATTTATGTGCCTTTTTCCATTTATAGTAACTATGATGACCCTTCATGATTAAAAACTTTACTACCGCCATAAGTGTAGAAATGGTTAACGGAGGTTTAAACCAAAAGATAAGGATAAAAATATATTCAAAACTAATAATAATTTAATTTTATTATACTATTTAAAATAATATTATTATTATTATACAATTTTATCAACTTTTATCCATTTTGGAATCGAAATTAATTTAAATTAATTTAATATTCTATGAAATTTCATGAGTGGCCCTCCCCTCTCTTATAAAAGGGATTATCTTCTTCTTATTATATCACAATTAAAAAACAATTTTTCCATCCAATATATTCAAAAATTCTTTCCTGAAATCCCTACCCACATTATAGAGTCATTATTTATGTAATAATACAACCTTAGGGGTCTTAAGGTGTAAATTGAAGGAGGTTGTTTGAAGAAGATGTATCATTCTTAAATGAGTGTTTCTATTTCATTTCCTCTTATATCTCCGTAAAATATTCCTTAAAAATGATTATATCATAAAATAAGTATCTTATATATTTTTATATGTTATTATGATATGTTCATAACATATATCCATCTCCGTCCTCTATCATATGGGAAATAAATTAATTTTTCATGTGTAGGGTGAACTATCGCTTCACTGACCGATTTATTTAATTTTCCATTGCCAACTCTCATGGATAGTTATAATTATTTAATTAATGTTTATAAATTTTATTAATGAAAAATTTATAATTATTAAAAAATAATATATCATTTACTTTCTTATCTTTCCATTAACTAAAAAGTTATAATGTTGTTCATGTGTATGTGTGGACTACAACCTCTACAAATTGATGTGATTCATTTTTCATCACCACATCATGGGGATGGTATATATAAGTATATTTAAATAACTAATATTTTATTTTTGAAATAATTATATTTCTTAAATATAAAATATTAATTATCTTATTTTCATAATAATCGTGAAAAATGGAAATATTACTGATGCATACGCACGACCTACCGTCTCCATGTTTGTAATGTAGTTCATTTTTCATAACCATATTTCATGAATGGTTTTAAAATTATAATTTATTTATAAATCATATTACCATTTAATGATTATTAATCTTGATATGATTTAATAATGATCCCTTTGACCCCATTCAACCAATATTGTTCATTTTAAACTTATGAACTGGATATCCTCAAAACCCCTGATGTGGACTTAACTGATTAAGTAATTAGCTATGTCACTAATAAAAATGAAATAAATGGTTTATGGATAAGGTATTAAATATATAAAATGTTATTAATAATTAAAATAATTTATATTATTGAATTATACAATATTTAAAGGACCTACATGGAATGTATGGGCTTGAGGAAAGGGATTTCTTCTTCATTTCTTTTCATTAAGGAATATTTTATTATTATAAACCAAATTTATTTTATATGGAGTATATAATACCATTTTACATGTTATTTCATGAATAATTCATAATTAATGATATTTTATGTCATAATTTAAATTATTCTATCCATGGAGATTTGACTTGAAAGATATAAAGGGGTAAATGGGTTCTTAACTCAATTTATTTACATAGAGTTATAAATAATTTTAATTGACATTTTTATACCATGATTATAAGTGAATTGATATCTATCTTGTTTTAATATGTATTTAAATTATTTAAATTTGTTACATATATTATCTTCAATTATTAATTCTCAATTCAAATATATGACCTCTGTCAGGGTTATTTGTCTCAAATTCACATTCCTTGGGATATATGGTTGTAATGTACATCTATATTCTTTTATAAGGTGTATATACTATCCTTTTGAAATAATATATCATTAATATCATTATATTCAAGATATTTAAACTTTCATTTGATGTTATTATTTCATGGTCTTACCATTGAAGAGTTACAAACATGGAAAAGGCTTTCTGTTGAAATCTCTTCTCTTCAGGATTTTTTATGTTCAATATTTCTTGGGGGGAGTCATAAGATATTATTTTATTGAAACACATATCTTTTAATCTTCTCCAATTATGAAAGTGTTTTAAATTTTTAAATTCCATTTCATCTTTTATTGATTAAATAAATATCAAAAAAATCATTTGCAAGTCCTGATGATCTTGTACATTTTTTATATTGGGAATATTTCTCTTCCATAACCATTATTTATAAATTTTTTTAAAAAATGATCAATTATAAAAATAAATTATACCCAAAATATATTTTACATGGAATTTTTACTTATTTTAAAAATGTTTTAAAAAATAAATTCCTTAAATTTTTTTACAAATGGGTCACTTTTGACTCTTTTTTCAAAATGATTGAAAATAATATTTATTTTTGAAATCAACAACATGAATAGATTTTACAACTGTCATGAAAATTATTTTCTTTGAGGATAAATTATAGGGTTATTTTCAATGATTTTTTTTCAAAATATTTTTTAATTACTTAATTTATAATAGTAATTTGAAAATGAAAATGATATTCATCAAGAATACTATTAATGATATTTTAAGTATATTTCTATTCATTATCACAAAAAATCCATGATATTACTTATGCTACACTAAAGATATTTTGTAATGATACCATTTTTATTCTTTCTTTGGATGGATTGTTATTTTTTAAAAGATATTATCTGGGAACCCATTTATTTTCTATAGGTTAATCATATTATAAAATGAATGATCTATTTTATGGTATACGATGAAAATGACTTTTTGCATCACCATAAAATTAATTTAATGTTTGTATTACCTTATAATATTTAATTTTTTCTTTAAATAAAAATTATTCTTCCATCATTTAGGGTGATTTATGTTTTCAAAATGGGTTTTTAAAAGAAATTGTAATTTTGATATCTGAAAGTGTTTTTCACACAGGTTTATAAGAGTTTTTCACAGTTTTTATCCATGATGTGGCTGTTGGACATTATTTACGTAGGTTTGATCAACATTATAGCTCATGGGTGAGCCAGATATAGCTTATAAATGGTTGAGCACCATTATAGCTCACGGGTGAGACTGATATTGCTTAAACAATAAATGTGCCTAGATAGCGCTTTAATGTATTGGATAATGATTATTTTATCTATAGAGTTATATTAGAGGTAGGTTTTATGGTTATTTCAATTTTAAGGGTTATGTAAAGGCTATATAATGATGATGTCTCAAAGTACAAGCATGTTTTATTTATGATTTCTCTGGGTAATAAATGTTTCATTTGATTATGGTTTATATCACATTACTCATGATTATTTATTCTAATAACACTACACTTTTTTAAAGATTTATTCCATAATTTTTTATCTAGGAAATGATGGATATGTATTTCATTATTTTAGACTCATTCACTATGATTATGTCGTCATACCCTTATTCTAATCTTACTCTCACTTGAGATATTAAATTTTTAATTCTTATGTTTACTTCAACTGATCATTTCAGCTCACCCTAATTATGTTTCATTTAATCCCAGGATATTTAGAATAATGCTAAATTATTTCTATCTATAGAGGAATCATGGGTGGATAATTTTATGGGAGATGTTGTATACTTAATATAGAATATGAAAATCAGGGTACAGTTAGAGAAATACTCAATTGAATTCATCACTGTTTTTTATGTAATATTTTTTTAAGTATACAAATATCTAAACCTGAGAGTCCCATGGGTATGTAACTGATACAATATTTCATTTTTATGTTGTATGGTTTGGATACAAAAAATTGGTTCCCATTTGTTGGAATCAAGTCTGTAAATGTAAAGCTTGCGATTTTAGTACCAGATCCAAGAGTGCATGTTCATGGATATTGTAAATGCTGACCTTGATGTTAGAAGATATCATGACTCAAGTGTGTGGGTAAATAGAGACCCAATCTGATCCAAATAGAGAGGATCGTGTATCCTTACAAGTGTAATTCATTCGGGGGAAATTTCTAAACCAAACTAAGGATGGTGGGGGTAACTTAAAATCTTAAAAACCCACATCACTATGAAGGATTCCAGCTTAGAGAACACCATAATCGCCAGGCTCAAACCTCGATGTCATCCCCATGGTGATAAATTTTTAATTTTATATACTCCACCATGAAATAGGTATCATATGTTCAAACCTATCATGCAATTGTGATCAATATAGAATAATACTCTGGTTATGAAATTTAATTATTGAATATGGGAATCCAAATAATTTTATGTAATTAATCACATAAAACATGAGGGATAAAACATAAAGAGTGGATCACATCAAAAGATTGATTTAGGTAACAAATATTGTTCTCATATCGCCTGTCTTGATATATGGGTTATGATGCCGTAAACAGGTCATCAGTCCAGTGTGATGCAAAGAAGCTTCAAATGAAGAATTATTTAATTAAAATAATAAAAATAATTTTATTAATAATATTATCAATATTATTTATATAATATACATATATCTCATTGGATAAATGCGTACTTGGAATACCAAAGAATCTTTCCCCTTATCCATTCTCTCCAATTCTTGATAAAATGGATTATTTTTCTCGTTTCTATCATTTTTTTATTATGTGTTTGAACACCTAGTTATTCACCCTCATTGATCTAACATTCCCCCTCAATTTGATACCATTGAAGAGAGCACCAAAATTATCAATAATTCATAAATTTGTAGTTGAGGAATTCTTATGAAGGGTTTGTGTGTGTACCGATAAACATCAAAATTATGGTTAAAATGTACGTTTGAATAAAAAAGAAGGGATGATGAACCCTATGTTTTTTCCTCAAGCATAGGGTTGCTTCAAAAATTAGGGTTTCTGATCCATACTTTTATTTTAACATAGGTTATATAAACCATACATCCTGCTTAAAACATATTATGTGAACAGTGTTTCCAGATTACTTATAAAACACATCCCGAATATATATTCTTTGAGTAATAAAATAATCACCCACTGGTTAAAGATTGAATATTCTTCACAAATAGAAAAATTATTCCATTCATTATTATACTAAAATTAATTTAAAGTGACTTCATTAGAAACATAAATATGTGTGTTTGTGATATTGAAAATCAAAATGAAATTAATGAAATTGTTGAATCAACAAATTATCAACATTGGGTTAGGTTAAAATATTTATTTAATTTTATGTATTCCCTTAAATAATATAATAATACTTAACAAACCTCATATCACATATTATTATTATTATTATTATTATTATTATTATTTATTAGTGTGTGCAAACTTGCGTAATAACAAATATTATTTAACTGGCATGTTAATCAATATTTTTCCCCAGACTCAATCTTGGTCCATTCGAACTCCTCCAAAAAATATTGAACTCCTAAATAAATATTTAATTTAAATATTTAATTCATCAATAAAAATTTAGGATTGATAAAATGTGAATAAAATTATCCCTTAGTCTTTAATATTTATTCAACTAATTATATTCAAATAGAATTTATTCGAGATCAGACGAAATACTTAGTGGGAGATCCTATAGAATTCTTTCTCATTGGAATTAGGCAGGCTTGACTAAAGTCTAAAATTATTATCTAGAAATGGGTCAAGGCACCCAATAGAAATAACATAATTTCACAATGATGATATCCACATACGAACAAATTCTTCCTTAACTTATCGATTAATGAAATGTCAATCGTGACGCGTCCAATGTGCCTTACGAAGCATTGAACATATGGCATCATACTTTTTGTAAGCAGATCAAAGCTTTCAATTCATGAAATACATTAATGATAATATTAATTTTTATGTACCATTACACATTCTCTCATATAGGAATATCTGATGAGACCACAACATTTATAGGAAATGGAAGATTGTAGAGATATCATGTAGGATTCTTCAGTAGAATTACTTGATAAAAACAATTAAAATAACACTAAAACTACCAATATAGATTATATTCATGGAATGGTAGGTTTATAGGCATAACTTAAATGCTCTATTGGAGGATATGGATAACTGTCGTGAAACTTTTAGAATATAAAATGATGAAATAAGGGAATAAAAAAATGGGATTCTTGATAATGAAGAGGAGATAATGTCTTTTGGGAAACTCCCAACCATTACTCTATTTTGAAGTAAGGTCACTTTAAAATGATGTATGAAAAATTAAATAAACTATAGACCAATTATTTAATCTTTTTTACTCTAAAATATATATTTCTTTGTTATACCATATTTTTATATATCAAGAATAAATATCAACCATTTATTATATAGGTAAACTGAATTGAATTAATAAAACTTGAATGAAATGCCAAATATGATGATGCGCTATATCATATCTGCATTATAGTACTACAATTGATGATGGGTTTGAGCTCCCATCCATGCAAAAACAGCGTTTTCAATGCTTATTTGGAGATAGTCTTAGAAAAGGAGTTAAACAAGTAAAATGGTGATAGAGGCAATGAATATGTAGTGGTGGTGAAGTTGAAATTTGAAGATCAATCAAAGTCTATCAGAGGATTAAATAAGATCATGACATATAGATGTTGAAGAATCAAAATAGTGGAGGAATAAATTGAAGAGATAGAGAAAATGGATGGTTATATGAAATAAAACATCACAAAACATTTAAATAAAGGATAGAGGAATGGTTCCCATGAGGATTTAAAACTGATTTTTTGTACTGATATTATTTTATTCAAAATGACACTCCTTCCAAGATCCCAAAATAGTGCTTAAGATAAACAATATTAGCTTCCTCGTGATTCTTTCATTTGTGAAGGAATTTTTGTAGTGCTTTTTTCATGGAACGTCCAATAGGTGTGTGAAGCTGAGATTAGAGAGAGTTAGAAACCATTGATATTGATGGATATTTTTTCCAGCTACCATGGTTGGTGGTAGGTGTACCAACATTATCCACCATGGAGGACTTCCATCTTAGGTGGTTTTCATATTTTATGTCCATATTTTTGTGGGTATTGGTGTTGCGTCAAACTAGAAACCTCCCACCGTGGCTATTTAAGGAGGTCAAATGGGATCTTTCTTTATCATTAGATCTGATCCAAAGAGCTCTCTATTGTTATAGAGAGCCTTGAGAGCACCATGTAAGGAATAAATAGAGGCATTAGAGGGGTCCATTGTATGCATTGTTCTTTGTGAAATAAAAGGCATGTTTTCTCCCTCCATTTATCTATCTTAGTGGTCATTAAACCATAATAAGTGGTATCAAAGGGAGTTCTAGTCTAAGGACGGTAAGAATTTGAGTTTTTCAGAAGACTAGAAAATTGTATTTGCTTAGAATCCTATTTTAAAGGAAGATTCTAAAATTTCTTGGTGATCATAATCCAACGGTGCAAACGACGTCAAAAATTAAGCTAAAATGATCTTTCTATGTTATGTAAAATTTTGGTCAATCCTCAAGTGCTACAATACCCCCTTGCTAGAGAAGAAGGTAATTTCCTGGCACTGATGACATTTCAATTGAGTTTTTGGTAGCTGCTCTAGTGTTACAAGTCATCTCCATGTCATCGCCATTTCATTGGATGATCTTAGATATTGACACTATTTTAGTCTATCTTGCTCAATAGGTGTCCAATTTTATCAATACAAGAGTTGATTCAACCATTTTCAACTGTTCTAGATGCAACATTATGCTCTATTTTTCTAGATTCTACACAAATATTTTTGAAAAATTAAAATTCAATAGAGGGATCATCCCCAGGATGGATAATCATGTTGACTTCTTCTAACTACTCTATTTGAAAGTCTCAAATGGAATAACTCCTCAATGATAATGATCTTTTTAACCCCATTAAGAATGAGGGAGTCAGCCTTGATTCCACCAAGGAAGAATAGTGTAAAAACTGAATAAGAAGATGATTATTCAATTCCACCAATGGATTGATCACAACGTTTACCACCATGTTTCTCAAGAGACTAATGCATATGAAATTTGGTTGAAGGTGGAAAATAAATATAAATCAAAGAACACCTGAAAAAAGATGTTTTTGTTAAAATGGTTGATGAATATTCAACTACATTGTGGAAGCTTTATTGATGAAGACACCAATGAGTTCCAAATCCTGCTGAACTAATTAGTGGCTACCGATAACACTCTAAATGATGAAGATTAGGTGAACCTATTACTATTCACACTTCCAAATAGAAAGTATATTATTTTCATCTCACTCAGAAACTCAGTTCCTGGAGGAAGACTTACCATGGTAATGGTATGATGCACTATTCAACAAGGAGGCCCAAAGTAATGATGCAAGTTATAACGAAATTCAAGCACTCGTTCTGGAAAAGTAATGGAGAAAACATGTAAGAGGTCCTAGGTAAGGAAACAAAGTATGAAGCAAAAAAATATGAATATCCACTTATGTAAGGATGCCAACATAAAAATGATACGATTGTGGAATGGAGGGACACATGAAGAAGAACTGCTGAAATTTTCTACAATAAAAGGGTCAAAGTGAAAACCAACAAAGAATAAATAGATAATTTCATGTGATCATCATCGGAGAGGTTGTTATTTTATATAAAGATAAATAATATACATGATTTAATACATTGGGGAAAGACATAGAATGGGTGTTCGATAATATACCATCGTACCATGTCACATCACATCGTGAGTTTTTCTTAACGTATCAAGCTGGTGCCTTTGGTGAAGTCAATATGGGAAATACCAGTTCAGTGGAGATTTTTAGCATGGGTGGTATCCAAGTCAAGATGAAATTTTGATGCATAATCACCCTAAATAATGTTTGTAATATTATAAGTCTTTGATTCAACCTATTTTTAGGTATAAACTTTGATCAAAAAGGCTATGACAACATCATCATAAATGGAGCATGGAAGATGAAAAAAGGATCCACCATCATTTCCCAAGGACACATATGTGGTACACTGTACAAAACTCATGTGAAGATATGTGGATGTAGCCTAATCATGGTGGAAGTATAGAAATATTCTAATATGTGGAATATGAGACTTGACCACATGAGTTAAAGAGGGTTATCTACCATAATGAAGAATAAGTACATCAATATTAACAAGGATTCATCCCTTGATACTTATAAATACTACTTTTATGGTAAGTATCATAGAGTCTCATTCAATAATTTTTCATCAAGGGAATCTGAGTTATTGGATCTCATGCACTCTGATGTATGCGGACCCATGGAGGTAGATTCACTAGGAGGTAACAAATATTTTCTACCCTTTATTGATGATTCATATCTAAGGGTGTGGGTATTTTTCTTGAATATGAAGGACCAAGTTATATAATACTTCAATATATTCTACACCATGATGGAGCATGAAACTGGAAGGAAGCTAAAGTGTCTTCATTCAAACAAGGGTGGAGAGTACACATCTAGGGAATTTGATTCATATTGTAGGATTTAGGGAATCCAATATGAGAGGAAATTCTAATTTACCCCACAACAAAATAGGTTTGTATAAAGGATACATAGAACCATCATGGAGAAGGTTAGAAGCATGATGAGTTTAGATAAGCTCCCTAAGATAATCTGGGGAGATGTTGTTCAGGTTGCATGATACCTCATCAACATATCACGATTGGTCAAGCTGAATTTTTAGATTCCATAAAATTAATGATTTAATAAACATCCATAATACTATCATTTATGAGTATTCGGATGTTTTTTTTGTGAACATGTATCCAAGGATCTCAAAAAGAAGTTAGAAGGGAGATCTACTACATGCATCATCATAGGATATGGAGATGAGGAGTTCAAATACAAGATTTGGGACCCAAAAGAGAATAAGGTGATCATAAGCAGAGATTTTGTATTCCAAGAGAAAAAAATGATCAAGGACATTCAAAATCCAAGAATTTATTTAAGGGGAAGTGTTGAGGAATCAATTCATCATCCAACACATAAACCAGCAACACCTATAAATGAATAAAAGGGGGTATAAGAAGACTCGTCGATATAAAACTAGGAAGTGGTGGAAGAGGATATTGAGTGTGGGGAGACTCTATCCTCTCTACAAGAAGTTGTAGAACCATTACAAGATCTAGGTGATGTTTTTCCTCTTGAAACTATCATTTCACATGTTTTAAGATCTTAATAAGGAAGGATTCCGTCAACAAAATATTCAGATTCGGGGTTCCTATTGTTGATTGATGAGGGGGAGCCATAAGGATACTAAAAAGTAGTGTTTCATCGTGATAAAATCAAGTAGCTTCATGCAATGGAGGATGAGATGGAGTCTTTGATGAATAACCAAATGTATGTTTTAGTGAAATAACCAAAAAGTAATAAGAAACTAATGAATAAATGGGTTTTCGGGTTGAAGAAAAATGGAAGCAAAAAAGGAGTTCAAACACAAAGCTCAGTTAGTTGTAAAGGGATTCGTTAAGAAGAAAAGAGTTGACTTTCATGAGATCTTTTAACCTGTAGTGAAGATGGATTCATTCTAAGTCATTTTTGGATTGGTGGCTAGATTGGACTTTGAGCTTGAGTAGGTGGATGTGAAGAAAAATTTCTTCATGGTGACCTCATCGAGGATATCTATATGATGTAACATAATGGTTTTGAGGTTGTTTGGACAATAAAGATTCATCTTCAAATTGAAGAAGAGAATATATGGACTGAAACAAGATTCCATATAGTGGTTTAGAAAGTTTAACTCATTTATGGTGATCCATGGCTGCAAGTGGACTTAGGAGGTCTAGTTTCATTACTTCTAGATATTTTAGGATTGTAAATTAGTTTCTATTCTACATTATGTTGTTGACAAATTGATAATTAGGAAGGATACATCAATTATTATCCAATTGAAGAAGGATTTATCCAATTATTTTTATATGAAGGACTTGGGAGAAGCTCAGCAGATTTTGGGGATGAAAATAATTCATGAAAGAAAGAGGAAGTTGTTATGGTCATATCAGGAGAAGTATGTTGAATCTATTTTGATACATTTCAACATGGACAAAGCCAATCCTTTGAGAATTCCTCTCCCTGAAAATTTGAATTTGAGCAAGAGTTCATTCCTGTCATCCAATTAATAAATCAAGGTGATAGAGATGATACCTTACTCCTCATTAGTTTAAAGCTTGATGTATGCTATGGTGAGTACAAGACCTGACATTTCCCATGCAGTGTTAATCGTGATCTTGTTTCTCTCCAATCCTGGGAAGCATCACTAGGATGCATTCAAGTGGATTAAGAGGTATATTAAAGGTACATCAAAGTTAGGTTTGTGCTATGTGGGATCAGAAACTATATTGTAGGTATATACATGTAAAGACCCAACCCCAGTTTCCCAGTGCGAGTGCCTTATTTCATTACATTGGCATGATTTCAAGATATATGTATCATAAAGGAACAAATTATTTTAGTAGTTTTGGAAAACTAGATACATAAATAGGTTCATCATTACAACTTGAAATGAAATACAATATGTAAAATATTTTAAAAACATCCATAACTCCAAGGTTACCCCTACAGGTCATTTATAATTTACTTCTTCACATCCTAGGAAAATAAAACATGAGAAAGGGGTGAGCTTAGAAGATCGGTAAGGGTAATAAATACAATAGAAGATATCATAAACATTAACATTAGGCATGTTGAACACCTTAAAACATGTTCGTTTAAAAACAAACGTGAACATAATAAGGTAGGAATAAGGGATGAATAAATTCTACCATAATAATGAATAAACATGGGTATTCTACTAGTCGAATAACTTCGTGGAATATAAATATTCATAAATATGGAAATGAATAATGTTAGACATTCTGAAATATACCATCAAGGGCCCAGCTAAGACATC
Source organism: Viscum album (assembly GCA_963277665.1). Classification (NCBI taxonomy): domain Eukaryota; kingdom Viridiplantae; phylum Streptophyta; class Magnoliopsida; order Santalales; family Viscaceae; genus Viscum; species Viscum album. The sequence continues at coordinate 650,624,831 of OY728151.1, read as the reverse complement.
TGAAAATGATTAAGGCATCAGCCAATACCATATTTGAAAATGGGTAAGGCCTCAGCCAAGTCCAAATCTATTTCGTCTCACGAGACCTACCAATGAATCTAGGGGATATAGTGGTCCTGACCCATAAATTACTAATTCCAATTAATTGCACATATTAATGGGTATAAACATAAATAATATATACATTCATATTGGAACTAACATATGAAATATAAATAACTTTCACCAAACACTAACCATTCAGAGTAATATGGTGAATGGTTTCAAGATAGAACATCCATAGTCAAAATAATCATAAAACATTAAATAAAATATGTTATATGATATAATAGAATATTAGTACAAATTATACGTAATAATCAACAAGATTTTTGATACAAATGAAAATACCCTCTTAAAATCATTGAGTAATTCTTGAAATAAATACTTTTTAATTATAATGAATAGTTATTTTGGAAAAATCATTTTATAAAAACAAAAGTTAAATAATATAATTTTTGTATAATAAAATAATTGATTTTATAGATATAATTTTGAATAAAAATAGATTATATAGTGTACTTGAACGTAGGAAAGAACTGGAGAAGTATCCTTGAACCAGGCTTGTATTTCGAGATGGATTTTTGGAAGATCCCTTTAAAACGTGTAAATACCCATAATTGAAAGAAGGATTATGGTTGTTACACATATATAAAACATTAATACATAATTTATGAAAATTATACAAGAATAAATAGTAATTTAATTGATGTAAGTAGATAATAAGATTAACCCGGAAGAAAATGGAGGTTTGAGTAGAAAATCCTTCACACTATGCAATCTATCGAATCATATGCCCCAAAATTAAAAATAATAAAATGATAAATTGAATAAAATGAAAATAAATAAATTCATGATATTATAAATCAATTGGTATTATAAATACAGCATACTCAACTAATAGTAGTGAATAAATAATATATCCCAAAAATGGAAGTGAGATGAGGAAACCCTTACCTTATGTCCGAATGTATTATGAACATGATCATAATTTCCTAAATAATACAATCAAATTAATTAATTAATAAGTCCATAAATTTATATACATGTAATTTATTTATTATATCTTTATTAAGTTCATTTATGTCCTTTTATATGGGTTAAGAGATTCAATTTAATCATTTGGGAGGGTATGTTCTCCTAGTTTTCATGATCGGTTCACTTGTATAAGAGTATGGAAGATCATGAAAAATGAAAATTGAATTCCAAAATTGATGTTATGAGTTATTAATCGTCATACATAAGGTTAAATGATCGTATAAATAATTTTGGTTATTTTAGGAAAAGGATGAATCAATAGATAAATTTTAACGGTAAATGCATGGATTAATTTTGAGGTTTTTTGATCACCACAAACTCATTTTGTTTTATAATTTAGTACCATGAGTAAAAAATTATTAAAAAACATTAAGTTGGATATATTGAATATATAATTATATATTTTAAAATTAAAAATGGTTTCATTACCAGAATTTCATATGGTAAAAGAAATTGGAAACTCGACGTCCTTGAATGTGCTAAATTAACACTTCTTGGACAGTGTTTCCATTTTTAATATAAGAGGAGGGGGAAAGAAATATGATGATGAAATATTCCATTAGCATAAAAAAATACATTACATGTAAGGTACTAGAATTATAATAGAATTTGGATGATGGGATGTTAGGATAAATAATAAAAATAATGGAACTTTTGAAAGAAATTGAAAGAAAACGGAAGAGAGGTTTACCTCTTGAGTACTCCTACTTGAGAACCTCCTTAAGGCCTTTGGTTTTGGCATTTTTGTGACCCCAGAAGGTCTTGGATGTGGGTAAGGGGCTTGGGAAGAGTTTTTGGTATAAATTGTTAGATGATCAAATATTTAGTGGTGTGAGAGGAAGAGGGGGTGTGGGGTGGTTTCTATATTGGAGGAGATGAGTGGGTTTTGAATATCTTATTAATTATTTTATTATTTTGCACAAGATAAGAAATAATGTTGATTCTTGTGACTAAAAATAGTAATAAGTTTATGTGAGTTTTCAACAAGTGTTATAACATCATCCATACATCACTTATGACTCAATAAATCATCTATTTAGCATTTATCATTAATTATCATATTTTACTATTCACTAAAAATTCAAGTATTTTAGAAAAATCCCAAAAATTAACCATATCCATTTTTCAATATGTATAATTATAAAATGGACTTCATTTTATCAAAATAAATTTATAAATATGTGTAATTTAATTTTTAAATAAATTCATTATTTACATGAAAATACAGATTAAATTTAAAACTGATTTTATAATACTTTCAAAAATTAAATAAGGTCTCATAGAATTATCCTAAGATAATAGAAAAAAAGATATTTATTTAGTAATAAATTTTATAAAAATGAATTTTATTTTAAATCAATTTATTAATTGTAATTAAATATATATTACTCACAAAAATACCAACACATAATTATTAATTTTTAAAACATTCACTCTCATTTATAGGGTGCCTAGAATTTATTTATACTTTCATGGGTAATGTTACTATTCATAAGGGTAAGTTAATATTCATGAAAATTTTAATTTGATCCAATTAGACTCTAAATATCTTACTGATCGCAACCGTGTGTGTCAGGTTTCCCAAATTCAAATCATTGAAGCGGCAAAATTATGTTCATTGGCTAGGTTATAACAACGTTTTGTTTCATATAGATTTATTTTTAAATTAATGGGTTGTTACAATACAAATACAGATATGGCTAGAGATCATGAGAGAAGGAATTCAACATCAGGATATATCTATAATTTTGCAGGAGGAGTTGTATCCTAGCAGTCAAGGTTGAATAAGTGCATAGTTTTATCCACGGCAGAAGAAAAGTACATTACTGCTTCAGAATTTGGGGAGGAGATGTTGTGGATAAATATCTTTTTCTAGGACCCTAGATTCAGCTAGAAGGAGTACCAGATTCATTGAGATAGTCAAAGTACCTTGGACATGAGAAAGAACTTCATTTACCATTCCCGGAAAAATCACATCGCATTCACTATCATTGGATGTGCGAAGTGATGGATCGACTACTATTGTGACTTGTGAAGATCCAACCAAGTGAGAACCTAGTGGATATGCTGAAAATTTTGGTTTCTCAATAAAAGCTATACTTTTGTAGATTCTTTAATAGATTACAGTTGGATGGGGGAATTGATGGATATTTTTTCCAGCTGCCTTTGTTGGTGGTCGATGCACCAACCATAGCCACCATGGAGGACTTCCATCTAAGGTGGCTTCCATATTTTAAGTACATAGTTTTCTAGGGATTGGTTGGTAGGAGTTGTTTCAATCTTTACACCTCCAACCATGGATATTAATGTAAGGCCAAGTGGATGTTTTTTCATCAGTAGATCTAAGCTAGAGATATCTCCATTATTCATGAGAGACATGAGATCTCTATGTGAGGAAAAAAGGGAGGTGTGGGAGGATTCCGTTATAAGTACTATTATTTGTGAAATGAAAGGCTATTTTTATCCCTCCATTCATATATCTTAGTGGTCATTGAACCACAAAAACCATATCCACACTGGCTAATGCACCTTCCCCTCTCATCTACCTACTTGCCACCACTATTATGGCCCTCCCCTGAAGATTTGTGATGTCACAAAAAGAATATCCTGCCATTTCAAAATATGGTGAGAAGCTTCTTATCCTTTAAATATTGGGTGTCGTAGCTAGAATGGGTAGTGGTGGAGGGAGGATGAAGATGAATATCTAGAATGCACTTCCTCCTCTCCTCTATCCATATCATCAGACACTATAACGGTGAAAGATCTGAAATTTCATAGTGCGAATGGTGAGAGAGGTGCCCTATGGGATTGAGGTTTTAAAGGGGATGGTGGAAGGTATGAGTCCACCACATTTAAGAATTTATCAACACATAACCCATATGGAAGGCACATTCGTTTAATAAAAAGTAAATAAAAGAAAAAAACTAATGTGAAAATTTAATTATTCCCACAATTCCTCCTAGTCGTAAGAGAATATCGAAAAAATAATCAATAAATTATTGCGGCCTTTTTAAATTTTATTATTGACTTCGTGAAACCTAAAATATTGTGTATAACAGCAAGTACTGCACATAATTATATATAAAAATTTTAGTAAACATGTAGGCCTATGGACTTGACCCCACGACCTACATCGTTGCCCCCCAAGCCCTTACCACCCCACCACCAAAAGTTGGTCTCATGAAACATAGTATTATTATGAAATATTAAATTTTAATGTCATAATTATGGTAACTCCCATTCATAATATACCCTTTTATGTGACCAAATTTTTATATAAGAACTTTTTGTTTTTTTGTACACTATAAATACATGAAAATATTAATTAAAGGATGATGTTTTTTTCAGGCTATATATTGTGGTCTTTATCTACTTCTTGTATTTATTTTAAATTTTTATTTTTATTTTTCGTCATCATTTTCATACACTAATTTAATATATTCTTTTTCAACAACGTGTTTCACTTAAAATCAGTATTACATTTTCAGATTCCAAATTAATCATAGTTTCATCCGACATTATATTGATTTCACAACATGTCATCACCATGATGTATTCATTGAATTGAGAATCATGAAGGAATTTTGGTCATCAAAATAAGATAAATCTCACGGGAAAAAGTTATGTCACATGTTTTATAAACATTATTCTTTTGACATACTCTTTCATGTGAGCATTGACCTCCAGTCATTCAATGAGAGGTGAGTCTTATTTTCTATGTAGGATATTATTAAATTTATTGTTTTCCTCTTGATAAATCTAAAAATAATATAAGATTTTATTAATCTTTTGGTGAATAAAAAATAATGAACTCCTAAAGGGTTGTAATGACTCAGGAATAAGAAATTTGACTGTATTCCTTAATGAGGATGTGTTCAATTAATAACATAAGTGGTCGATGTCAAGAAAAAAATCATTCATCAAATGAAAATAATTACACCACCAGAAATGGTTGAATGATGAACATCGCGTACATGTCGTTATTTGAGATAGAGTTTTGTAATCACTTATGAACATCACATACCTATTGTACATTAAGCCAAAGTTTGTTGATCATGTCATGAACCATGAAATTTCATATCTCTTATTCTTTTATTCATCTTGAAGGTGTCATGTTTGATTATGATGTATAAAGGTTTTTAATGGAGATGATACACTACAACAGATCCAAGCAAGGAATGCATTGAGTTTTATTAGTGCTAAATAGAAAGAACTGATAAATGGGGGGCCTTTATCAGTGCTAGCTAAAAGAACTGATAAAAGTTTTTAATAAAAAATATAATTAATTTATATATAATTATTATCTTTATATTCAAAAATAGTGTTTATTTCTATATATTAAATAAAATAAACATGTTCATAATTAATATTTGTTTAATAATTTAAATATATATATATATATAATGTTTAAAAAATTATTTCTAAGATTATAATTAAATAAATATATATTTAAATAATTATTAAGTTATAATAGATTTTATTAAATAATAAATATTTTTATTAGATTTATTAGTTTTGTAATATTTATTACATTTTTTTATATTTATTAGATTTATTAGATTTATTAGATTCACTAGATTTAATATATTTAAAATATTTATTATATTTATTATATTTTTAATTATATATAAATATTCTTTCAATATATATTTATAATTATAATTATAAATAAATAAATATATGATTCTAATTAATGTAGTTAATTAATATATTGATGTGTGAGTATAAGTGATGTGTATATATGTTATGTATTAATAATGAATGTTAATTTATATATTACACCCTTCTTTTAATTCATGTTGTCCAAATGTGATGACTGGTTTTCTATTATCTATACTTTATCAAGTATATGATTCATCATGTTATACCCATGAATCTATTATGTTCAAAAAATTTATTATAAAATAAAAATTAATATATTTAGAACGTAAATGTATTTAATATTTTTATTATTATAAAATTATAATTATATATAAATAATTTTTAAAAATATTTATTTGTAATTATAATTATAACTATATATATAAATAATTAAAAAATTATAATAAATATATATATATATATATATATAATTATATAAGAATATTTATAAATATATTTATTTATGGTTTATAATTATAACTATAAGTATATTTATTTGTATGTAAATAATTATAGAATTATAAAAAATATATTTATTATACTTATAAAGTTATAAATATATATAAATAAATACAAATAGTTATATTATAATTCTATATAAATAGAGATATATTTAAATAATTATAAAATTATAATAAATATGTAAATTATATATATTTATATACAAAGATATGATGGTGTCTAGGGTTCGTTCACCCGTGGTTCCTCCCCCATAGCAATTCCATTCCCAATCCATCTAGTGTTTGATGACTCCTCTTTCAACTGCAGTTTTTGTCCTTCCTACAAGAATATTTCACTCTCACATAAGCACCTTTGATGCATCTCAAGTGTCCTTCTCAAGGATTTTAGTTTCGGGAGTCGTTACAACGATAGGTGTGACACTGGTTTCCTTTGGATCAGGGACCATCATTCAACCTTATGTGATTTCTAGTGGTGTTTCACCCTATGTGAATAGATTTGATGAAAATTCGGCTGAATGATTTCTTCCTTCAAGAAGATTTGAGGTATATATGGGACATTATTGCTTGAAATCATTGGTTGTGGGGTCTACCGCTGCAACCCCTGGATTGGTGGGTGTGAATTTGGATTCGTTTCCAAGTAAGGATGGATGTACAGATCTGGTGCTGATGGTGGCCAATCTTGATCCAAGGCGATTTTTCACACAGATTGTCTATTGTTCATGTCATTTCCCCTTTCTTTATGGTTTTCATGGGGCCGGTATTGGCTGGTGGTAATGTTCCCTCCATTGGCATTAGGGTGTAAGATCATGATGATATTTCTGGGTTAGAACTGTTGGAGAAGGTTGCACCATATACTGCATCGAAGGCGGTGAAAGATGATTCATATTATTCTTTATCGATCTTCAAGGGTTCTACTACTGGTGGATTATGATGAAAGGGTAGCACTACCTGTGTCAAAGAGAATCAAGATGTTGTTTCAGAGTGATTGTAAATTAGTATGTTTTCCTTAATTGCATGATTGATTCTTCCCAATGGTTCCAAACCATTGAAAATTAAAGAACTGGTCAACCGTATGTCATGAATTTAGGATTTAATGATTGGAAGTGTGTCCCTTTAGGATGTTGGGTTTTTTCATATGTTGTTCCCTTCAGATGATTTGAGGATAAGATAATGGGGTATTCGTTTTATTTCACTCATGTCGAGTGTTATTCACTTCCGAGAACGGGATCAGAATTTCAACCCGTTTGAAGTCAGTAGGTCTGGTGTCCAATTATGGTTCATTTTCCATGGCCTAAACTAGATTTTCTGGCATCCCATAATTCTATTAGACATTGCCTCTATTATGGGAATTCCTATTAGGATGTACAAAGAAACTAAATTCGAAAAGTATCGTCATTTTTTCACTTTATGGTTGAATTCGATCTATGCTCTACCACTGTCGATATATTTTACCTTTTAACAGAATATGATTAATTCAGTTTGTGCATTGAGTATGAAAATATGCCACATATCTATTCTATTTGTAATAGGGTTGGTCATGATAATTTAAAATTCTAAATACATTTTTCATGTTCATATTTATCTGGTTGAGGTGATGTGGAAAACTCATGTATTAAAAAGAATATGATGGGTAAATCAGTTTGTCTGGTTAGAAAAAGTGTGGATTCACCCCAACTAATGGAGCAGGAAACCATGGAGACTGGTTATGATTCTCCCACATCTCTTTATGCTTATGGACAGACTTCTCATTATCCTAGTGGGAAATATGGAGATGAACCTTTCATGGCAGTTTTAGATTCCCATATCGGGACTCAGGGTAAGTGTATTAATTAGAAATATTGGGATGATATCATTAAAGATGTGGAAAATGTTGATCAAGATGGTTATTTATTAAAAGGATAGGACCAAGAAATTAAGCAAGTCAATGAAGAAAAAATTTGAAGGGTAGTTAATTGACAGTTCATGGCTAAGAAAGAGATTGTCTCAAGTCACTATAAAGGCAAGAATATGACAAATGTTTCTTCTCATGTGAAGCCTCAAAAAAAGATCTCATGGATGCTAAGGGATTCCAGATGGTCTCTACACACAAAAATCTCATGGTAAAACTACACCTTATGACGTCCTGTCAGAGGAGCAGACATATGTTTCCAAAATTCTTACTCTTGTAGAGGGCGGTAGTGCTCCACTAGATCCCATATCATTGGAGGAAACCTAGATGGTAAGAAAGAAGATTTTCTTCCATAAACATGGATATGAGGGAGGCATCTGAAATTTCATGGTCTGGGATGTGGTCATGATGGTGGTGCTTCATAGGGGAGGTTCACCAGACATTTTACTGAGGATCAACATACACCGGAGCAGCTAAGGCTCAAGGATATGTATACTGGACCCTTTAATAAAAAAAATTCACAATCTGAGTGGGATTCAACTAACGATAGTGCTATAGGATCTAGACACAATAGAAGCATAGTGGTTGGGAGGGCCCAACATTGTTTTTTCTATAATAGATGACCAATACGGGATCAAAATGATGATGAAAATCCTGTATCCATGGTTTAAAATAAAATATTTAGACGAAGAGAAGACAAATTCCAGATCTGAGAAAGAGGATCTTGCATATCTTGTTTATAAATAATTTAATAATTTTTTAATAAATTAAATACTTTGTTATTTGGTACTTTCTTCATTGATGATTGTTGATCATCCAGAATGACCCTTCCAGATTTTCTTCGTTTCGCTTCGGAGGATCCAAAGTAGAATCCCTCTAGTGGTGATCCACACATGTTCTAATGGTCTCTGAACAATTTCACTCATTCTCCAGGTGCTAGCACAGTGAGGAAAATGTCTTGTGTCGATCGTTCTTGATCAGTCGTTCTTCAGTCTAGAAAAACTTCTCTCATTCTTAAGAGGGAGAGATGAGAGGAGTCGAGAGAGAAAATTTTTATCTCAAATATTCGCAATTCACCAGGGTTTGACACAATAGATATAACTTCCTATAAATGTACATAGGGTTTTAGTTATAATACTTAATTTCAAAACATTAATTACATGTAATTATAACTATTATAAAAAACCATGCCACATAATAACAATAACAGCACCATAATTTGTGGTGTGACAAGTTACTCAAAACGGAACCATAAAAGAAATCTTGTGCCACATAATTATAAAAATATTATTATTATTTATTTTTCCAACTAGATAAACATTATTTACCAAATTGTAAATAATTAATTTATCAATGGACATGGTCTTGGTCCATTTTAACTCCTCTTCCATTTATTTAACAAATAAATTAAATATTTTATTCACATAAATAAATATTTTATTTTACAAACTAGTAAATAAATATTTATTAAATATTCAATAAAATTAATTAATAAATTTTCTTCACAATCTGGTGAATAAATATTTATTTAATTTATGCAATCATTTTAACTTGAATAAAAGTTTTCCTTGGTCATGAGAATAATATTTTTTCCATTAATTAAATTCTTATAAAATTTAATCGAGACCACCATAAACACTTTGTGTGTAACCCTTTAGGATACTTTCTCATTGGAATTGGGTGGGCATGCCTAAAGTCAAAGATTACTATATTAAAATGGGTCAAGGTACCCAAGATAATGAACTTAAAGTCAAATTATGACATCCACATAAAAATACTCACTATGTAATATAATCTCATTGTCACAATATCTCATCAAGTAGGTTTTTTGATAGTGTTATCAACTTACATACATAATACATAATTATTTTAATACCTAAAATAAACTCATCATTACACCATGGACAAGGAATTTAGGGTGGTGGTTCTATTTCAATCAACGGACTGAGATATAAACTTCCATAAATGGAAGAGACAAATCCTTCCTCAACTTATCTGTTAATAACATGTCATTCATGATGCACCAAAAGTACCCCTCTTCCCACAACATATGGAAAGAGAGTTTTTATTATTAAATAGAAGTGTATGAGTCGAGACATGTATTAATAACAATATTAATGTCTAAGGACCACTACACATGCTTGCAGATTGGAATATCTGATGGCACAAAAACATGTGGAATTCCTACAGGCGGGTCTATTCTCATAATCTCACATCTTAGAGATTACCAAGTGTAAACTTAATGAGAATAAGTCTCATCCTATTATGATTACTCACACCTAATGATCTGTATATTATGTGTCCCATCATAGTATGTTATCCAACCACAAAACTATATTTATGAATATTGTCATAGCACTTCAAGGTTCTCATCATAGCAGGGAAAATCTATGACCTTATTAATGTGAAAAATACTCTAGGACATTGTTACATTATATTCTCAAAGAATAATGAAAAATATAAAATAAGATGATTAATATTTAAATACATTAAATATTCATGTAATTAAAATAAAAATCGATGGATCTAGGACACAAAATCCAAAAAAAAACCAACTTAGACTAGAGCCAACTTCCTTCCACTTTCGGTCTGCTAGACCTCATATGATGATCATGTTTCTGCTGATTCAAGGCTTTAGTCAAGGGGTCTGACACGTTGTCTTTCATGGAAATACTACTCTCTTTATCTTTACCTATCTGAGAAAAGTCCCTCAAGATATGATAGTTTCGTAGTATGTTCTTTATCTGCTGATGTGACCTTGGCTCTTTTTGTGAGAGCCACCGCTATAGTAATATCATAATAGAGTGTGATGGAATATTTACTACTAGGAACCACATCTAGATCGTGGATGAAGCTCCACATCCAAACTTCTTCTTTGGCTACCTCAGAAACTACAATATACTCAGAATTTAATGTAGAATATGCGAACACACCTTACTTTGAGCTTTTCCATCTCACAACTCCTCCATTCATAGTAAATATGTATCCCACATCCGATTTAATGTTATCTTGATATGTCTAGAAAATGGAATCTACATAATCTCTGATGAATAGTTCCTCACCTCCTCTATAAACCAGGAATATATCCTTATTACAACATAGATACTTAAGTATAGTCTTGACTACTATCCAATGGTAGAAACCTAGATCATCTTGATATCGTCCCACCACACCCAATTCATAGAAAACATCTATCATAGTACATAGTATACCATACATGACATACCCAATTATTGATGCATATGGAATCCTTTCCATTTTCTTACTTTCCTCATGTGTTTGTTGACATATTTTCTTGGAAATATGAATTCCATGTGATTCTAAAAACAATTCCATCTTGGATTATTCCATAATGAATCTCTTTAGTTTCTTGTCAATGTTTGTAATTTGACATTGGTCCAAAAATCTCTTGGATCCATCACGATGGAACATGATACCAATAATATATGTTACCTTACCCAAGTCCTTTATGGAGAAGAATTTATTCAACCATACCTTAATATATTGTAATATTGGTATTTTGTTTCCAATATGTGATATGTCATCAACATATACTATTAGAAAAATGGATTTACTCCCACTAAACCATTTGTAGACACAATGATCACATTCATTATTTGGAAAACCAAATTCTATTATGGCTACATCAAAATAAATGTTCCATGACCTATATGCTTTCATTAATCCCTAAATGAATTTTTTTTCAACTTTCATATCTTATTAGCGTCATTTGGAGCGACAAACCCTTCATGTTCTATCATGTAGACATCTTCTTGAAGGTTCCCGTTAAGGAAGGATATTTTGAATTCTATTTTACAAATCTCATCTTCATGGTAAGTGGAAATGTCTAGTAAAAGTATGATGCATTTCATCATTGCAACTGGTAAAAATGTGTCATCATATTCAGTGCCTTAAAATTGTTTAAACCCATTTGTATCTAGTAATACCTTATAGGTAATGACTTATCCTTCCATGTCTAGTTTCTTCTTGAATACCCATTTTCTACCAAAATGTTTTACATACAATGGAGGATCTTCCATAATTCATACTTAGTTTTGGTACATGGAATAAATTTCGGAATTCATGTCTTCTTGCTACTTGGAAATGTATGTACCATTTACTTCTTTTTTGTAGGTTAGAGTATTATTATTATAAACTAATAATGAGTCACCATCCTCGGTAACTAGTAAACCATATTGATCTAATTCTCTAACCTCTCTATTACTCCTACGCAGTACTTGTGTATCTAGAATATAACATTATTCTATGTGGCATTGTGGAATATGCTCCTATACAAACTTTTGTGTACCTTGGGCCTCTTGACCCTCAGCATTATCAAAGTCTATCTCTCCCCCACTTTCCCTTTTAGATATGTGTTCCATCTTAAGGAATAAGAAGTGTCTTTCAACTATGACCTTTTTGTTTGAGGGGTCGTATAGGTAATATCCCATTTTTTCCTTGGGGTATCCTATAAAGGTACACATTGTGCCTCGGGGTGAGAGTTTGTTACCTAAAGAGTCCTCAACAAATGCTTTGCTTCCACACACATGTTAATTAGATAAAATTGATTTTCTTCCACTCCAAAGCTCATATGGAAAACCATTTATTGATTTAGTTTGATCTTGGTTTTAGTATATATGTCGTTATTTTTAATGAATATCCCCAAAAGGATAATGGAAGACATGAATGACCCATCATTGATATCCCGATGTCCAATAAGTTGTGGTTCCTCCTTTCACATACACCATTCCACTAGGGCATGTAAGGAGGATTGAGTTGGGATAGGATCCCAAAATCCCGTAAGTAATCAATGATGTTTTGATTAAGATATTATCCATCTTGGTCTGAGTGGAGTTTCTTAATCTTCATACAAATTGGGTTCTCGAATTTGTTCTTGAAGTCCTCGAACATATCAAAATAATCTGACTTATATCTCAATAAGTAGATATATCCATATCTACTAAAATCATCAAAAAGTATTACGAAGTTTGAGTACCCACCCCTTGCTTCAACTAGAAATAGTACACACACATCAGTATGAACCAATTCATGAATCTCTTTGTCCCTTTCTCCTTTACCACTAAATGGGGATTTGGTCATTTTTCCTTGTAAACATGTTTTTCATACACCAAGTGGTTTTAGTTCGAAAGAATCTAAATATCCATCTTGATATAACTTTGCCAAGAATTTCTCATTTACATGACCTTGTTGATGATACCAAATTTGGTTGTGGTGTGAGTCATGTGGAGTAACTTCATTATTGATTTCCATTATTTAGATTGTGTAATCCAACACGTAAATACCGTTTTATAAATGTGCCTTACCAAGAAAATTATATATTTATAAAGGAAGAAAAATTAATATCAAAACATGAAAATAAATCCATTTGTATATATTATTGATATAGAAATAATGCTTTTGGTTATTAAAGGAACATAATAACAACCATTTAAAACCAAGATAATCCAAGTTGGTAATGTGAGGTGGTAGTCCCTAACAGCTACAATAGAAAGTATAGATCTATTGGCTGGTTGTAGATCTACCTCCCCTCGGTAAATTTTCTTGAATCTACTTGGTTCTTGTATTTGGATATATATGTGAGAACCATAGGTTGTATCTAATACCCAATTTATAGAAATAGATAAATTTAACTTGATATCAAATGAACCTGATCCTTCCCCTTGCTTCTTTAGATGGGTTCAATTTTTCTTCCAGTAGTCCTTCTTACCACATGCGAAACAAATAGTTTCATATTCCCTTCTATCCCCCTTGATCTTCGTTTTATTATAATGTCATGAAGAAGCTTTGGGCTTAAATATCTTCTCATTCCCTTTTCTCTTATTCACCATAAGGATAAAAGTATTTTCACACATCATGTATTTCTCCACTTAGAAAAGGAGGATAAGATTATCTGGTAGATACTTCTCAATGTTGTTCATATTAAAATTCACAACAAAACTGGATAATATATAAGGGGGTGAGGCAAGAATGAGATTGGTCCCTATTCTTCAGGGAGTTTAATCCCTAGAACCTTTTGGTGCTAAATATAGCCAATGATCTTGACTACGTGATGCCCAACTGGGGAACCCTCTTCAAGATTACTATGAAAGAGTGACTTGGAGATATCAAATTGTTCATTTATTTCTCTCTCATGGTAAATACCATTGAGGTGCTCAAGAATTATATAGGCTTCGATTTTTTCACGAGACTTCATGAGGTCAATAGAAATTTATGATAACATAAAAGATTGAATATAGACCTCATCATTAATGTGTTTCTCATAGACTAGGAACTCTTCATAAATCACCTCTTGGGTAGGTGGATTAAGTAATTAGGACTCCAAAATGTAAAAATTTTGTTCATGGTGTATACTGATCCAAAAGTCTCTAAACCATTCATGGATGTTAATGGCTGTGAGGATTTTGTCTTCATCCGGTATTGATCACATGGATAGTGTGGTTGAGGAAATTTTTATTTTTATTCTACAATTAAAAGATAAAATAATTAGAACATTCTTGATTACATTTTATGATAAATTATAAATTAATTTTATTGTGTCTCCAACTATTTTTTCAATTACCAATGGCCCACACCAATGAACTCGGAATATCATGTTTCTTAGGAAATTTTAGTGGCATGGATCGATATTACCCTTTGCATAACCCCAACAAGGTTTGGCCATGATATTTGAAGGTATTTAGGTAGAAATGTCTTTTCCAACTGTGGGAGTGTAACTCCTTGATCCGTTGAGTGGACCCCCCCCCCCAATCCTGAAATATTAACTTGGATTTTCTCAACACTTGCCTCCAAATTTACACCAATCCTAAAAGGGAAACTCTTCTTGATGTAAAAATGTGTAAGTCAACCAAAAACATTCATAATAGATTACAATATAAAAGTATGTGTCCTAAGAAGGGTTGATCCAACAATTAGTATTATTGAGTCTTTCCCTTAATCAATTAACATAAGCTTAGTATGACTTAGTATTTTATTGAGGTATTTTTATCTCTTACGCATAAATTGTCTTATTATCTCTATCACATGTTTGTTAATATTACGTGGAACTTATTTAAGTTAATAATCATTCCTTGATAATATTTAAACATAAGCCTCATTTATTTTAGTTCCATCTATCATTATTTTTAATTCATTAATTATGTAGGCGCGTCAATACATCGATAATGAAAAACCATGCATCTAAAAGAAATAAAATAATGGGCATGATCACGAACTCATATAATTATTATTTTATCTAGAAGATGATAAACTAACCACTAAACTTGGGGAGAAACACCTTGAAGAATTTATTAGTTGTGTCTATAGCTTTCCACTTTTCCAACTTTGTATCTCCTTGGAATGGTTTCACCTCGGCACCTTACATGAATAGCTTCCCCAATCATGGGAGATCCATGCATTACATATGCTTTTTAACTCAAATGTAGGTATGGGGTAAAAAGGGTGTATATATAAAAGAATACCTGGGAACACATGCCCCACATATTAATGAGGACAGAGGGAATGCATACCAATGATTTAATTAAAAATAAATTAAAAGTAATCCAATCACATACCAAGGTCTGGTCTAACTCATGACCATCCACATACATGTAGTGAATTAAACATTCAATAAAACTAGCATTAAATTATTTAATCATTCTTATTAAGATATATTGTTCTCGAATAGATTTATTTTTATCTTTAATTAATCAATTATTTTATCTTAATACTTTTCTGAATTTCCCTGAGATTCTTATTTATAACCTTGGAGGTAACACGGTGAACACCTATTTGAATCTACATGATATGTAATTCTAAAAATTACACGAACATTAAAGTTTTAATTTTGTGTAATTTAGAAGTACACATCATGTAGTTCTAACTACATAGCATGTACTTCCTTCACCGCCTTATCTGAATTACATGCCTACGGACTCAGATTGTGATGCGTACTTCAGAAATCTCAAAGTACATGGCATGTACAATGGGCCACAAGTCATGTTATCTCTAGGTTACACGTTTTATGGTCAGCTTAGTTGTGTATGGGATACACAATTTGTCTCTTGACTTGAAGGGAGGATATTCCATGTCCAGTGGGCCACATGGTGTTTAATCCATCTGATTGTGCGCCAATATACCATGGTAAACTCGTGATGTAAGAATTATCTACACCATGTTTCATTAATGCACACGTCTTGAGTAAGTGTCAAATTCCTTTTGATGCACTAAACATAACTATGTGGTTGTAATCCGGATTACACATCATGTATGGCATATTACATGGAATGTAACTCAGAATACATGGCATGAAATATCATGTTAACTGGACAGAATCAACAACACCTTATGATTAGATCCATGATTTAATTTTAATAAAAAAATTATTTGTTTCTATTAGATCTACAATAAAAAAAGAAGAAGAACATGTCTCAATATTATGATTACAAGAACGATTAAACATGAATTGAAAAATGAAATTATTAAATCATAACTTATCAATGAATTATTTAAATAATTATAAATGATGATGAGCCCAATATAATTCCATTTTTTGGATCCAAACATGGAGAAAGCATGGAATTTGGTAGGGACCAACTCTTCTTTTTTTGTAATTGATGACCAAGCCAGGATCAATATGATGATGAACACCAATATCCACATATTAAAATAAATGATTTAGACAAAGAGAAGTAAAATTCTGGATTAGAGATAGATGATCGTGTACATCATGTTTATAATTAATTTATTAATTTCTAAAGAAATTAAATACCTGGTTCATTGGTACTTTTTTCATTTATGATTGTTGATCATCTGGAATGACCCTTCCAGATTGTCTTCGTTGCGCTTTTGAGGATCCAAAGTGGAATCCATCTAGTGGTGATCCACATGTGCTCTAATAGTCTCCAAACAATTCCACTCGTTCTCTGGGTGATAGAATTATAAAGAGAATTTCTTGTGTCGATTGTTCTTGATCACTCATTCTTCGATATTGAAGAACATATCTCGTTCTGAAGAGGGAGAGATAAGAGGTGTCGAGAGAGAAAATGTTTGACTCAACTATTCTCAATTAACTAGGGGTTGGCACAATAGATTTACCTACCTATTAATCAACATGGGGTTTCAACTATAATAATTAATTGAAAAATAGAAATTAAATGAAATTATAACTATTAGGAAAACCCATGCCACATAACAACAATAACCGCACCATTTTTTTGGTGCACCAACTTGTGCAAAACAGAACCATAAATGAAATCCCTTACCACATAATGATTACAGTATTATTATTATTTATTATAAAAACTATATAAACATTACTTAATAACTTTTAAAATAAATAATTTATCAACGGACATGGTCTTAGTCTGTTCAAACTCCTCTTCCATTTATTGAACACACAACTAAAATATTCTATTCTCATAAAAATATAATTATTTAGAAACTAGTAAAGAAATATTTATTTAATGTTAAATATAATAAATAAACATATTTTACTCAAAATTGGTTTAATAAATATTTATTTAATTTATGTGATCATTTTAACATGAATTAAATTATTCCTCGGTCCTGATAATAATATTTATTCCATTAATTAAATTCAAAGAGAATTTAATCAGGACCACCGGAAACACTTAGTGTGTGGACCTCTAGGATCTTTTCTCATTGGAATTAGGTGGTCATGTGTAAAGTCCAATATTACTATCTAGAAATGGGCCAATGCACCCATGAGAAATAACTTAAAGTTGAAATTATGACATCTACATACAAACACTCACTTTGTAATATAATCCCTTTATCACTATATCTCTTCAAACATGTTTTATGATAGTTTCATCAACCTGTATGCTTGATACATTGATGTTATTAATATTTTCATGACTTATTATATACTCCCTTTACTTATTTTATATGAAATTTTCATAATTTGTGTGAAATATTAATGTTTTAATACTGAGTATAATTTTTGAGCATTTTTAGAAGTAGTCCAATTGAGTCAGTTTACTATTTTATTTATAACTCTCAACCTGATGATCCAAATTGTTTGGTTCTTGTTTTTTAATATTCCTAGTACAATATAAAACATTTCATTAGAATGGATCATGAGACAATTATCCATTTAAATGGTAATATGTACCCCACAAGTAGGCCTAATGAATCTGTGAACAAACTGGACCATCCATGAAAATTGATTTACTGGGCTCAATCCAGAAGTCCAAAAACATCAATTATCCACCATAATTCTGGGGAAACTACATTTCATCTTTAATAAAAATTCCAAGGCCCAAATCTAAGTACAAGGGTCCCAACTGATCCCCTTAAACTCAGCCCACCATTATGGCAGGGAATTGAAATCAGCACACAAATGTTGTCTTTTTTCCTAATTTATACATCCATGAAATATATGATTTTTCAGTGTGAAATCCAAGATATAGGCGGCCAACATTTTTGAAGAAATTATTTTTATTTTGGGGAATCTTAATATGAAAAAACCCATTCACATTTTGGTCATTGAAAAGTATGTATTGAAATAGACAGAATGACATTATTTATTAAAACCACCATAAATTTGGATACTAAAGTCTATAAGAGACTAAATATTGAGGGTGGACATTTGAAATCCATATATACTTCTTTGATGAAGACACCAGCTCGTGATTCATATTTCTATATTGGTAAATCTACTGTTAAAGTGGAGGGACAGTTTTGGGATGCAAACAGCCCACAACCTTGGGCTATAAATACACCCCCTCCTCTCATTCCAAGAGGTTGGAACATCAGCATTTAAGGAAGAGGTTTGGCATTAATAGAGCCTTGACAAGGTTCTGGGGGGATATTCTTTGATCTTGATTCAACAAGAGAGACCTCTCCTCCACTTCTCTTTCATGTTTGTTTATGTTTCTTTTCAATTGTAATTGTGTAACTTTGTTTTCATTTCAATAAAATTTTAGTGCTTGTTTCTTATTCAATAACTCTTATTCTTTTCCACATTCTGTAGTATAATATTAATGGTCTTAAAATAGTTTGAATCATTTTAAATTACAGTCCATTATTTTGATTCCTCATTCAATCGAAATTCAATTTTTGATTCTCAAAATCTTTCATGTGTGTGTTCGGCACACTACTCTTTTCTTGTCCCTTTATTTTTCTAATCTTTTTAAATTGTCACCATAAACATTAAACCCAAATTATCAACAATACTAATGGCTGAGTAAATCTACCATTAGGGTGAGTTATAATCCGCGTATGTTAAGTGATTGAGAGTTTTTTCTCGCTGAGTATTCTTTAAATTAATATTGTGTATGTTAAACTTAATTTGTCATGGATTAATGATATGTTTTGTTTAACAAGTTTTTTCCATGGATTATTGGAACCATAAATACACTACCATAAATAAGTTTTGATTGATATTAGAACCCTAAGTTAAGTTAATCCTTGGATTAAAGTCATAACACATAGGAATTCAAATCAACGTCAACTTATGACATGGGTGTTAATTTAATGTAATACAAAGAAAGGCTCAAGGATATCACAAGCTTAAATCCCCAAAAATGAACTCACCCCAATCTTCATATATTTGTAAAATCAAGAATCAAACATCAATCATTTTAATTTATATCTGAAAAAACCCCACCAATCAAAATACAATCAACTAAAAACAAACGACTATTACAAAGTATCATCATCGAGGATTCGACCCGAGTGCTGCTATACACATTAGCAGAGCACCAGAACCTTGACCAGTCGATAGGAGACAATAGGCCATGCATTTCAAATGGTACCGTTTCCAGGGATGGTGCTTTAAGTAGTCATTGTTTTCTGGTTATTGTAATAAAAAACCAAAAAAACAATATTTAAAAAAAATTGAAAAAAAAACCCAAAGAAAACTTCGTCTTCTCATAAAAATCATAAACAAAAAACAAACAAAGAAAAACTCATCTTCCTCTTTCTTTAAAAATCTCTATAAATTCCCCATAGCCTCCCAAACAATCACTCAGATTTGTTTGACCCTGAAATTGAGCGAACACTTTTCCAACATAGGAGGAACATAAGAGATAATCATATAATTCATGAACCAGTCCTTGTCCAACCAATTGAATTAGATATGGCCAATACTAGGGAACAAACACTAAAAGAACTTGTTACCCCTAATATGAATTACCACCCTCTTGGTATTAAATATCCAAATATAGATGCTGAATCTGAACTCAAATTGGGTTTCATTCATCTTCTCCATCATTTCAACGAGCTAGCCAGTGAGGATCCACATCTCCACCTTAAAGAGTTCCAAGTGGTTTGCTCTACCATGAAGCCTCAAGGGGTTTCTGAAGAACAAATAAAACTTCGAGCAATCCCATTCTCTCTAGCTGACACTGTTAAGTCATGACTCTACTACCTTCCTCTGGGTTCCATAACCACATGGAATTACATTAAGTGACTCTTCTTAGATAAATTCTTTCCTGCTTCTTGTACTGCTTTTATACGAAAGAAATTAATTGGTATCCATCAATTCCTAAGTGAATCACTCCATGAGTACTGGGAGATGTTCAAAAAATCATGTTGGAACTTGCCCACATCACCAAATTCATGAACAACTATTGATCCAATACTTCTATGAGGGGTTATTGGATATGGAAAGAACTCTCATTGATACTGAAAGTAGTGGTGCTCTTGTTGATAAAACTCCTACAGTTGCAAGAGATCTCATAAGTAACATGGCTGCAAAAACACAATAATTTCATACTAAAGCTCACGCTCAAGTCAAAAAATCCCAAGATAATCAATCAATTGATCCGAATAAGATGACCGAGTGGATGAGTGAACTTACAGGTCTTGTGAGTCAACTAGTTGTGGCTACCAAATCTCCAACCTCATTTTATCCACAATCAATGTTTCCTAGACATGTCAAAAACTGTGGAATCTGCAACTCTCCATCTCATCCAACTGACACATGTCCACAACTTCAAGAGGATCAATCCAATTCATCCGAACCAATGTATCTCAATGCAGCATATTCTCAGTGGAACACCAACCCTCAACTATCAAGTCAGATTGTTAGAAACTTCAACCAACCTCACTCTGAGCCCTTCTCTTCTTCCTATAACCAAGGCCTTAGGTATGGTAATCCCATATCTCATCCCATCAATTCCCTCCTCAAAACCCAAACCAATTCCAATATGGTCAAGGTGTGGGTAACTTCCAACAACCTTATCCTTTTATACCTCAACCTCAAAGGAACAATCCTCCTCCTAGATTCCATTATCCTAGAGAGCCTTCCCAATTCCAAAACCAATACAATCGCTTTCCCAAGAACCAAAATCTAGGTAATCCCAATCTGGTACAAGCCTCTTCTTACAAGAAACCATGGGAAAGAGTAGTTGAATATCATGACTCCTTCACCCGTTCAAACCTCAAGAACCTTGAAAACTAAATTGGTCAAATAGCATACCACCTTAGTCAGCAGCAGCCATCCAATTCTTCCTAACTCCCAGCTCAACCATTACCCAACCCCAAGGGTAATTTAAGTGAAATTTCACTAAGATCATAAATGAAAATTTCTATTCCTCAAGATAAGTCCTCAAAACCTCCTTTGAATTTTGACCTAGAAAATGAAAAGAAAAAGAAAATTGAAAAGGAATATGAATCCATTCCATCACCTCCTTCCATTCCACTTAGGAAACTAATTCATTTTCCACAAGCTGTTTCTAAGCCAGAGAAGTCCTTTGAACCCGATCCTGAAATGCTAGACATGTTTATACGTGTTGAATTCAACATTCCTCTCTTAGATGCCATGAAAAAAATTCTTATGTATGGAAAGTTTCTTAAGTAATTGTTTACCCACAAGAGGAAACTTAGGAACTTCGAAAATGTTTCCATCCAGTAGTATATTCCCTTAAAGTGAAAATATCCATGGACCATTATGGTTCCATGCCAAATCGGAAGTTACAACTTTGATGATACACTGATAGACCAAGGAGCCTCAATTAATGACATTCCTAAATCCATATTCTCTAACTTTGGTCTAGGTCCCTTGCACCCAATGAGTGTTGTCATTCAGTTAGCCAATCGAAGAATAGTCAGCCCTAAGGGAATAATTGACGATGCCCTTGTCCATGTCAATGATCTTATCTTCCCTGCTGATTTCTATGTCCTTAACATGGAAGGTGAGATGAACTCTTCTCGATCTCCCCTAATTCTAGGAAGACCATTCCTCATGACTGCGAGGACCAAGAATGATGTCCATTTAGGCATCGTATCCATGGAATTTGATGACCAACTGGTTGAGTTCAACATTTTCCAAGTCATGCGAAACCCATCTGAGGATCACTCTGCATTCCCAATCCATGCTTCTGAGGACACTTCTAAGTGTCAATAGAACCCCAATCCACCATGTTCTTCATGTTCTAATGATAAATGATCTTTTGAAATCTACACCATGATTAACAAAGTCATAAATGGTGAAGTTGATGTGGACCTCTCATTCATAGACTCCATCAATCTAGAAGAACATGAAAACTATCTTGAATCCCACATCAACTCCGATCTCTACTGCTTCACCTTAGAAACTATTAAGGAGAATGAATTAGAAGAAACTGAGGTCCCTTCCTCCATTCCTAAGTTTTCTAACCCACAAATAAAAGATGAGACTGATCTGAAACCTCTTCTTGCACACCTAAAATATGCATTCCTCTTACATGATCACTCATATCTTGTCATTATCTATGCCACACTTACTGAAACCGATGAGTCCAAACTTGTTCAAGTGTTAGAGGAAAACAAAAAGGCCTTAGGTTGGACCCTAGATGACATACTAGGAAACAAACCTTCCCTTTGCATGCATCACATCCATCTTGAGGAGTCATCCAAACCAATTAGACAACCACAAAGAAGACTCTATCCACTCATACATGAGGTAGTTAGGGAAGATATCACCAAGTTTCTTCAAGAAGGTATTATCTAACCAATTTCTGACAGTGAATGGGTTAGTCCAATTCATGTTGTACCTAATAAGGGTGGGATAACTATTTTCACAATTGAATATGGGGAGGTATTCACAACTTGAGTGAAGAACAAATGGAGTGAGTGCATCGACTATAGAAAATTGAATGTTGAAACCCGAAAAGATCACTACCCTCTTCCATTCCTTTATCAAATGATAGAACGATTATCTAGAAAGTCACACTATTAATTTCTTGATGGATACACCGGCTACTTCCAAATACCAATCACACCTCTAGACCAAGAAAAGACTACTTTCACATGCCCCTTTGGAACATATGCATATAGAAGACTTCTTTTTGGACTTTGCAATGATCCTGCAACATTCCAAAAGTGTATGATGAGTATCTTATTTGAATTCATTGAACACTGCATGGAAGTCATCATGGATGACTTCACCATTTATGGTGAGTCATTTGAATCTTGTTCGAGTTCATTCTCTCTAGTCCTCCAAAAGTGTTTCAAGTGTAACCTTGTGTTAAATTTTAAAAAATTTCTATTCATGGTTAGAAATGGGATTGTTCTAGGGCACATAGTTTCAAAAGATGGTATTGAAGTTGATCCTGCCCAAATTGAAGTGATCCAATAACTTCCTCAACACACTTATGTTCGAGACATCCGTTCATTCCTCGGTCATGCCATTTTATATCTTAGATTCATCCATAACATTAGTAGGAATACCCTCCCACTCACTTGGTTACTACAAAATGATGTCTCTTTCCATTTCGATTAGGTTTGCAAGAGATCCTTCATTGAACTCAAAACCGCTCTTACATATTCCCCGATAATCCAACCCCCAGATTGGTCTGTACCCTTTGAGTTGATGTGTGATGCTTCTGATAGAGCTGTTGGGGGTGTTCTTGGTCAAAGAAGAGAAAATCTTCCTCATGTCATATATTATTCCTAAAAAACATTGGATGAAACTCAATCTCACTACACTGTCACTAGAAAAGAACTTTTAGCAGGTTTCTTGCCTTAGATAAATGCTGGCCCTATCTCTTGGGTGCCAAAATCATAATATTCATAGATCATTCTTCTATAAAGTTATTACTCAAGAAAATTTATTCCAAACCAAGGCTAATAAGATGGATCCTAATGCTCCAAAAGATTGACCTTAAAATCAAAGATAGACAAGGAAAAGAAATCCATGTGGATGATCACTTGAGTAAAATATCTAATTCTTCTCATTCTGAAATCATCGATCCTAAATTCCCCACTAAGAACCTTTCATATCTCACTCCAAAAACACCATGGTATGCCCCAATTCTAAATTACTTTGTTTCTAGTGTTTTTCATGAAAAGTTTTCCAAATAACAGAAAATAAAGTTGAAAAGCGAGTCAAAACACTATTTTTGGGAAGAAAATAAACTTTAGAAAACTAGGGAAGATTTGGTAATTAGGAGATGTGTTGATAAAGATGAACATTCCTCTATTTTAGAATTTTTTCACTCAATGCCTAGGGGTGGCCACTTTGGATCACAAAGGACCTCCCTAAAGGTCCTAGACTCTGGATTCTTCTGGCCTTCACTCTTCAAGGACTAACATGAGTTCTGTCAATCATGTCCCACTTGCCAAAAGTTTGGCACAATTTCAAAGAGAAATGAAATTCACCAAAAACCATTAATTTTCTGTGATATCTTCGATGTTTTGGGCATCGATTTCATGGGACCATTTCCCCCTTCCAATGGATTCTCATACATCATTATTTTGGTTTATTATGTTTCAAGGTGGGTCGAGGCCAAACCCACTAGAAAGGATGACTCACATATTGTTAGTGAATTCCTAAAGACACACATATTCCACAGATTTGGCATGCCTCGTGCCTTGATCAGTGACTTAGGAAACCATTTTTGTAATAGAACCATGGAATCACTTTTGAAAAACACTGGGGTTATACATAAAACATCAACTGCATATCACCCCAAACAAATGGCATGGATAAACATTCTAATATAGAAGTGAAAACAGTTCCTAAGAGAATTGTAAAACCCACCAGAAAAGACTGGCCTGAAAGATTTGGTGAAGCACTTTGGGCTTATCAAACTGCCTATAAAACACCCATTGGGATGTCTCCTTTTAGGATAGTTTTTGGTAAAGAAAGTTATCTACCAGTTGAAATCCAACATAAGTCTTTTTGGGCTGTGAAAACCTATAATTTTGATTGTGAAATATCTGGTGAAAAAAGATTGTTTCAATTGGGTGAATTGGAGAAGCTACAACTTGAATCCTATGAGAATTACAATCTGTACAAAGAGAAGGCTAAGGAACTCCATGAAAAACACAACTTAAGAAAGTTATTTCATGAAGGATAGAAGGTAATTCTCTTAAATTCATGATTTCAGCTTCACCTAGGTAAGCTTAATTCTCATTGGGAAGGTCCTTTTTTTAGTACTAATGTTTACCCATTTGGTGCAGTGCAAGTCCAAGACCCCTCTTCCAAAATAAAATTCACGGTTAATGGACATCAATTAAAGAATCACTATGGAAGGACACACATCACAAGAACCACCTCAACTTCTATCGGATCCCCAAATTCTCTAGCCAACCTACCACTAGATGGAGATAGCGACCCGCCATATCCAAACCAGGGGGCACCTCTTTCCCTTTAACTCTCTCTTTATCTCTTCTTCTCTCTACCTCTTTGTTCTTCATCCTCTATCTTTCATTTTTTACCACATTCTTTATCAAAACCTGTCTTTTTAAATTTCTCTTTCGTGTGGGTGTATCTTTATAAAAATAAAAAATAAAAACCTAAAAAACAAAAAAATAAAAATAATAAAAATCACATAGAAAATATAAAAAAATTAAGAGTCATGCTTACTCACCATTGAGTTTAGAAATTTTTTCCAACCATTTTGGGGATTTAACAGAAATGTTTTAATCTCAAAATTTTTTTATTTTCATCATGACATTGGATAATTAATTTTGTGTCAAAATTAACAAATTTTGAGTGCTCAATTTTTGATTTGGAAAATTATTTTCCCAAATTGTGAGAAACAACATTTTCTTTCATGCCAAGGCCACCTATTTCCATCTTTTCAAAATGTGTGTTTTCACCCCCATTTGTGAGTCTTGAGTTTTTGGACCATAGAGGTGAATTTACTACCTTAGTGTGCATTAATATGATAGAGGAATTTTATGATCCACATGAGAATCACAATAGCCAAATAGCCTCCCATTTCCCTTACATTAATCCTCCTTTTGAAATCCACTTCAAGCCTATGAAATCCTTTTCCATGATAGTTACATTATAAGCCCAATACGTTTTCCCACCCAATATCAACATGGAATTTCATTGCATATTTTTTTTATATTTAAGTGTGGAGGGAATGGATTTCATTGTTTGGGTACCCTATTATTGATTTTCAATGAGTTATCATATGCTTGAGGGCAAGAATCCATTTCAGTGTCAGGAGAGGTTTTCATTCAGTGTGTTTTGGGGAATGTAATGTACTTCCATTTATGTAATTTTGTAAATGTTATTGACAAGTGTTCAAAAAAATTAAAAATTGATGAAAAAAAAACAAAAAAAAAATGAAAATATGGGTTGTGTCTTGGGTAGGTCAAAAATCACTCTTAATCAACCTTTGATATTGTTATAACTATTACAATTAATGTCGTGAGTAGATCAATAATGGGTTGGGATATGAGTGTGAGATCTATTTCAAGGTCAACTTTCGAAAAAACAAAGCAAAAAAAGGAAAAGAAAAAAATAACACTTGCATTATATTCTTATTGGGAGAAGTTTTGTGTTTTATAAATATTCAATATCCTCATTAACTTCATATTTTATTCCTATATTATGTTTTTATTCACACAATCATTCCCTTATAAATATTTGTTTACATTTCCTTCCATGTTTTATTTCAAAAAAATGTGCATTGCTTTTTCTATGTTGGTGTATTAACGCTCTTCTTCTCTCTATTGGACATTATATTCCTACCGTCCCATAGCCACAGAAAAACCCCTTAAAAGACCTCTTGATTCTTGTTCACTTTGGATAGGTATTAGAAGCTAAGTGCTATTTCATACTCTATGTTTTTCACTTTTGGTAGGTGAAGGACTAAACCTCCACACATGAATTTTATCATCTTGAGAGGTGTGAGTTTTGAGTGTCTACATTTTCCAATTTTAAATTTGATCATGAAAAATTAATTATTTTTGGAACCTTTTTTCTGTAACAACTTGTGGTGGATTTCAAAATCGATTAGTGAAATTGTCTAAACCTCCCTTGATTGAAGAAAACAAAATTTTAATATTTGTTGGTGAGTGAAAATTATTTTGTAATGTTTTTTTATATTGGTTGCACATGAGGACATGCACAAGAATAAGTGTGGGTGATTTGATGTTATTAATATTTTCATGACTTATTATATACTCCCTTTACTTATTTTATATAAAATGTGCATAATTTTTATGAAATATTACTGTTTTAAAACTACGTATAATTTTTTAGCATTTTTAGAAGTAGTCCAATTGAGTCAGTTTACTATTTTATTTATAAATCTCACCCTTATGATCCAAATTGTTTGGATCTTCTTTTTTAGTATTCCTAGTACAATATACAACATTTCATCAGATGGGATCATGAGACAATTCTTCCATTTTAAGGGTCATATGTACCACACAAGAAGGCCCAATGAATCTGTGAACAAACTGGACCAGCCTTGAAGATTGATCTACTGAGCTCAATCCAGAAGTCCAAAAACATTAATTCTACACCATCATTCGTGGGACACTACATGTAATCTTGGATAAAAATTACAAGTCCTAAATCCAAGTAAAAGGGGCCCAATGGATTCATTTAAACTTAGCCCACCATTCTGGCCGGGAATTGAAATCAGCACACAAATGTTGACTTTTCTCCTGATTTACACATCCATGAAAGCTGAGATTATTCATTGTGAAATCCAAGATATAGGAGGCCAATATTTTTGAAGAAATTATTTTCATTTGAGGTAATATTACTATGAAAAAACCCATTAACATGTCGGCCAATGAAAAGTCTAGATTGAAATAGACCGAATGACATTATTTATTAAAACTAACATAACATTGGCTACAAAAGTATATAGGGGGAAAAATTTGGAGGGTGGATAGAAGAAATCCATTTCTACATCTTGGAAGAAGACACCAGCTCGTGATTCATCTGTATACATTGGTAAATATGCAGTTCAAGTGGAGGAATAGTTTTGGAATTCAAACAGCCCACAACCGTGGGCTATAAATACACCCCCTCCTCTCATTCCAAGAGGTCGGCACTTATGCACTTAAAGAGGAGGTTTAGCATTACTAGAGCCTTGACAAGGTTCTGGGAGGATATTCTTTGATCTTGTTTCAAAAAGAGAGACTTCTCCTACACTTCTCTTTCATGTTTGTTTATGTTTTCTTTCTATTGTAATTGTGTAACTTTGTTTTCATTTCAATCAAATTTTAGGGCTTGTTTGTTCTTCAAAACCTCTTATTCTTCTCCAAATTCTGTAGTATAATATTAATGGTCTTAAAATAGTTTGAATCATTTTAAATTACAGTCCCTTATTTTTCTTCAACATTCAATCGAAATTCCATTTTTGATTCTCAAAATCTTTCGTGTGTGTGTTCGGCACACTACTCTTTTCTTGTCCCTTTCTTTAACTAATCTTTTTAAATCATCACCGTAAACATTAAACCCAGATTATCAACAATCCTAGTGGATGAGTAAATCTACTGTTGGGGTGAGTAATAATTCGAGGATGTTATGTGGTTGAGAGTTTTTTCTCGATGAGTATTCATTAAATTAATGTTTTTTAAGTTAAACTTAATATGTCATGGATCAATGATACGTTTTGTTTAACAAGTGGTTTCCATGGATTATTGGAACCATAAATACACTACCATAAATAAGTTTTGATTGATATTAGAACCCTAAGTTATGTTAATCCTTGGATTAAATTCTTAACACTTAGGAATTCCAATCAACGTCAACTTATGACATGGGTGTTAATTTAATTCAATACAAAGTAAGGCTCAAGGATATCACAAGCTTAAATCCCCAATAATGAACTCACCCCAATGTTCATATATTTGTTAAATCAAGAATCAACCATCAATCATTTCAATTTAGATCTGCAAAAAAACCCCACCAATCAAAATACAGTAAACTAAAAACAAACGACTATTACAAAGTATCATCGCCGAGGATTCGACCCTAGTGCTGCTATACACCTTAGCAGAGCAGTGGAACCTTGACCGGTCGATAGGTGAAAATCATTCGTGCATTTCATACATCATTCTCTGACTACCTAAAATAAACTCGTCATTACACCATAGCTATGGAATTTAGGTTAAGGGTTTTATTTCAATCAAAGGATCATGATATCAACTTTCATAAATGGAAGGGAAAATCCTTCCTTGAATTATCCATTAATAACATGTCATTAGTGATGCACCCAACATACCCTACTTCCCACCAATATATGGCATGAAAATTTTCAAAACTAAATCAATGTTCGTGAGACATGACACATGTTAATGACAATCCTAAAGTCTGAGGACCATTATACACGCTCGCAGATATAAATAATTGATGACACCAAAACATGCAGAATTTCTAATGGCAGGTCTGTTCTCATAATCTCTCATCATGGATATTACCAAGTGTGAACTTCGTTGCAATAAGTCTCATCCACTTATGAGTACTCACACATGACGGTCTGTATAATATGTGTCCCATCATAGTATGTAATCCAACCATAGAACTATATTTATGAATATTATCATTGCACTTCAAGGTTCTCATCATAGCAGGGAACTATTATAACCTTATTAATGCGACAAATACTCGAGGATATTATCACATTATATCTGTGTAGAACAATGAACATTATGTAATAAAATGATTAATATTTAAATAAATTAAATATTCATTTAATCAAAGTACAAAGAGTTGGTTCTAGGATATCAACTCTAGTAAGTGAATCCTCTATCTATGGTCATTATGATGACATTGATCCTTATGATATGTAATTTTTTCATTTGGGTGAGGGTTTATCTTGTTTGTTAACCCCATCTCTCTCATGTGTGTTTGTTACTTTTCTTTATATTTTTAATAAATAGTTCGGTGCCTTGGCTCCTAGCTGGACCAAGTTTATATATTTATATACAAATTATTATAAATAAATGAAAATAGTTAAAATTATAATTCCAAATAAATATAGATATATTTAAATAATTATAAAATTATAATTAATATATTAATTATATATAGTTATAAAATTATAAATATATTAGTTATAATTTTTTAATTATTTAAATATATAAATATATAATTACAACTATAAATAAATATATTTTTATTATAATTTTTAATTTCCAATAAATATATATTTATTTATAACTATAATTATAAATAAATATTTATTTTTTTAATAATTATAAATTAAAAAAAAAATTAATATATACAAATGTTTATAATTATAATTCTAAATAAATATAGATATATTTAAATAATTATAAAATTATAATAAATATATTAATTATATATATTTATAAATTTATAAGTATAATAATTATATTTCTTATAATTTTAAAACTATTTAAATAAATAAATATTCATTTATTTATATAATTATAATTGTAAATAAATATATATTTATTATAATTTTTTGAATTATATATATATATATACACTATATTTATAATCTTATAAATATATATAATAAATATATTATTTATATATAAAATCATAAATATATGAAATACAGTTATTATAATTTTATAATTATTTAAATAAATATATATAAATGTGTAGTTATTAAATAATTATAAAATTATAATAAAAATATAGTAATATTTATAATTATAATTGTAAAAAATATATATGTATTTAAATAATTATAAAATTATAATAAATATATAAATTATATATAATTATTAATATAATATATATATATTTATTATATATATAAATATAAATATATTTATTTATTATATATATAAATATAAATATATTTATTTATTATATATATAATTATAAATATTTATTTATTTATTATATATATAAATAAAAATAAAAATATATTTATTATATATATAAATATATATATTTATTTATTTATTTATTTATAGCTATTATTATAAATAAATAATTTTATTTATTTATTTATTTATTTATTATACATATAATATTATAAATATATATGAAAATATAAATAATTTATTATCATTATAGTTTTATCAGTGCTTTTTATTTCAGTGGTGATAAAACATACCTCTATCAACGTTTTCTAGCTAGCGCTAATAAATGGTTTACCTGCTTTTATAAATGAACCCTAATAGTCTTATCCTTCTCTTACATGCCTCAAGCACTCATGGAAGCCGAACATTGCTGTCGAATCCTCCTCCTCATCCACTACTATCGACTCCTCCTCTTCCACTACTACCGTGAATCCATCCTCCACCACTATAAAACCCTCCTACACTACCACGAAGCCCTCCGCCACTATTAACATCACCTCCTCCGCCAAACCCCATCTCCTACGAACCTCACCTCAGTTGCAGGCCAATCCCCACCACTACCCTGAACCCTTCCTTGGTCGTGAACTAACATCCTCCACATACCCCACCTCAACGACTGAACCCCACCTCTACTGTGAAGCCCTTCTCCTATATGAACCCATATCATCCATAAGCTCATCTCGTCTGGTTCTACCACTATGATTATTCTTCTAATTCTCTTAGTATTTCCTTTGTATTTTCTCATTGTACAATTTTATATGATCAATTCCATGTCTATTACTTTTCTAATTCCAATCAAGGATATTGAGGAGCTTCTAGGGAAAGAATATGTATTTTCCAAATCATCGTGTTTGATGAATTTTTGGTGTAGATTTTTCACTGATCATAATATTGTAGTGGTTCGTGGTGCATTATATACCAATTTCCACCAATTATATAATAATAAATTAATATTTAGGATTATAACTTGATACCATGCAATAGGTATATAGTCAAGGAAGTTTTGGGTGTGGATCTTGGATACCTAGGATCAACTCTATTGATCCCCAAAATATATTGGGTAAAATAAACATGTTCATTTGATTGAAATTAAATTGGTAATAAATGTCATTTTATAATTTTGAGGATTCTCATTGTTTTACATCTTATTTATTTTACATTTCATATTTAATTACATAATGTTATTATTTCTATTGGACCATGCATCTAATTTGATTGATTTTTCTTTCCATTCAAAATGAAATACATAAGTATATTTTAGATTGATATACATTTATTAATAAAAAATTATTATATCTAATAAATAATACATTTTGGTGACATGAAAATGATGCGTCTAGTTTGTGACTACATTGAAACCTCCCATGTAGTGATGTATCTACTATATCAATTTTTTTCATCTATGGGTGGAATTATATTTTTTGAGGGTGATGATTATGTTTATATTGGGCAGTTGGATATGAAAACTAGTTATACAGGACCTATATTTTTGTAGCTGGGTAGAATCATAGCCCATATTTCTTGAGTAATTTTGGATGATTGAGAGAAACATCAGTAAATATATCCTACTATCATTGAATAGTTCCTAGATGTATTTCCCAAGGAATTCTCTAGGTTACCACCTAATGGATAGGTTGATTTTATGATTGTGTTCCTACCAGGTGTGGAGCATATATCTATTCCACCATATAAGATGGATCATGTAGATCTATGAGAGAAGAAGGCTCAATTGAACAACTTCAAGGTGAAGGGGTTCATATGAATGATTATATACCCTTGGGGTTCCTTAGTTGTTCCATAAAAATTCTAATGGATCATTGAGAATATTGGTAGACTATTTGAAGTTATTCTACGTGGAATAAATGAACATATATCCACTTATATGTATTGATGGACTATTTCATCTCTAAGATCAATTTGATATCAAGTTATCATCAGTTTATGGTGAGGTATTATGATATTCCACATACTATATTTTTGACTATGTATATATTGTATGGGTCTCTAGTGATGTCATTCAGTTTGAAAAATATTATGGTAGTGTTCATAGATGAGATGAATTGGGTCTTCCTTCCTTATGTAGAAAATTTTTTAGCAATATTTTTTCATCATATCATAATGTATTCCCATGGAGGAACAAGTTTGATATCTAGAGATTATTTTGAGAAAGCTTAGGGAGAATCAACCATATTCCATGATCTCAAAGTGTATGTTTTGGATTGATAATGTACACCTCATGGTAAAAATGATATTATTGGATATCATGTTTTTAGAACCTGAGAATTTCGATGTTATAGTTTATTTAGAGATGCCAAAGAATGTGTTTGAGATCCAAATATTTTTGGGAATTTACAGTTATTACTAGAGTGTCATCCAGGATTCATCCTAAATAGAAGCTCTAAGATGGACTTATCCAATAATGTGGTATGGTTCCATTTATTTGATGTTCATGAGAGATAATTCAAATATCTTAATGGTAGATTGATGAAAACACCACTCTAAACTATAAATGAGCTGGGTAATGAGAATGGATTATATTGTGATGTATAAGGAGTGAGGATCTGAATAGTTCCAGTCCATGATGGTCATGTTGTTGCTTATGGGTCTAAACAGTTAAGTACACATATGATAATATTTTCAAATACTTTCTAATATTTGGAAATAGTGGTGGTTTCCAAGAGGAGTTATTGGAATTATCTTTATGGTGAGATATTTTTGGAACACACTAAAAAATGTGTTTGAAATATAATTAATCACAAATTTAAATGAACCATTTATAGAGGAGAAGGTTTAAGTAACTATATTCCTTGAACATTGACCTAATTTATACCCTCAATAAGTGGAAAAATTTCTCTAATGTACCGTATTATAATGATCAAGATTAGTTAGTACATTATTCAAACATCAAGTGGAAGATGGTTTCCCACGTTGAAGAGATGTGAGTTTATTCCCAAAAGTATCATGGCCAAGTGACACTTATGTATTTATCTACCCCTTATTAACTCCTCAGCATTATTGAAGGAGTAAACAATATTATTCATACTATGTATTCATGAGAGACATTATAAACCTTTTATAGATTTATATTTTATAAAATTTTGGTTATTATTTTTTCATGTATTCCTCATATGGTGCCTCTATTGGGATTTATGGCTTTGTGAAAATTCCTAAATGGATCTTTTAAAATGATTCAAGTGTGTTGAAAGGCTTATTAAAAAATTATATGTGTTCAACAGAAACGTTTTTGGTTTTAAATAGCTTTAAAATGATTTAAACACTTGGAATGGAATTAGGCTATATGTCAAGTATTTGTCAACTCACCTGATTGACAGTACCATACAGAATAGTGGAGTTACACTTATGGATGAAGTGATGCATGTTTCTGGTAATAGGGACCAGAACCCAATTTATGTGAATATGTCATACATAAGAAATTTCAAACAAATATTGGAGTTGGACTATACAACATTCAATGTGCTGATTTTTCAATTCAAGTGGGTCAATAACCGGGCTGCTATTAAAATATATGAATTGGGATTCATTAAAGTTGATTTTTTGTAAGGAAGGATACAATGAATTTTTTTTTATAATGTAATAATTGGTAGTACAAGTATTTTTTGTTCCATATCCCACAAATTGAAAATGCTCAATTGTTTTGTTATTGACCAAAACCACTAAAGGGTCAGATGAAAATTCAACTAATGATAACCATTTCATTGGGATGTTGAAATCATTTTGCAGTGGTCCTAATGTAGATGGTGTTTTATATTTCAAGGGATACCACAATGAAGGAAATTTAATAGTCGGTAGAGGGGTCAAATCCCTCCTTCCTTTATGAAAAGAAAAAGAGAGTTCAATAATCATGTAATATTTTCTTTATAATATACATCATGTTATCTCATGTTATTATTCATTTGATGATGTATTTATGTACTCTAAATTAAATTATAAACCATTTATGTAGATAATGAATTCCACACATGATGGTGCTCCCAATTATATGGAACACAAGTATCACAACCTGATGTTGCTCACAGTGCAGAGGAATGACATTCTACACATGCTGGTGCTCCCATTCCTAAAGAACAATTGGTTTCTTAACCTGCTAATACTCCCAGTGTATAGGTACAATGACCGTGTACACATGTCAATGATACCTCTCCAGAGGAACATATTGATGAATTTGATTCTATGAAAATGGTAGGAGAAGAAATATCAGTGATGCGGAAAATATATGAGCATTGTAGTCTGATGGTGTTAGAAAAAATCATTAAGGAAAATGTCAAAGGCATCAAATACGAGGCCAGATGGAATTCATGAGGCCATCATGTTAAACCCAACAAGGATATGTTCAGTAGTTATATTGAAACCATCACTCAACAACACATTCTGATTGATGTAGATTCATGGCACCATGTTGTGACTAAGCTTCAGACACTGATGTAAGGAGAGATTACAGTAACATTATGGAATCATTTTTTTATTTCACTAAAAAATAAAATAAGAAAACATTGATTTTCTCTTCATCATCCATTGCAAAGTTCATTTATAGTGGATTACACCCATAACAAATATGTATTATTGTTTTCTAGAAGGATTCACATATGATTTATTACAATTATAACAAGAGATCATCTTATAGATGATGAAGGGAAAATAAACCCACACCCACTGCTTATCTATGCACAATTGATAACCTCAGAATAATGGGATGCATTTATTGTTCACCGTGTATATGATTCTTTTCTGGTAAATTGTGTCTATTAATACATTGTTTGAAGATATATGTATTCATCACATTGATTGAGAATTTTTTATTTATGTAATAGAAATTGAGTTCTAGAAATAAGAAACTAGCAGCAAAACTAACAGACCCCTATCGTAAATATGTATATAGATAAAGATAAAGAGTTCTTTGGTGTTGATAGTGCAAGAGAAATCCTCGACTGTGATTGGATAGGTGTATTAGTTGTAAACGTATACGTGAGGTATGTTTTCATGATTTGTTTTTCCAAAAGGCGATATACTGTGTTAATTATAGCTAAATACATTTCATGTTTTTGGTCAGAGTATATATGAAAATCAAATGAAGTGATTTTACAATGAAAAAAATAGGATTGTTAGTCCTCACATCACCTCTATAGAACAAATAAAAATAGATACCAAAAAAAATGATGAAATAGTGTGAGGTCTGATCAAAACATTTAAAAGTAAACTTTTGGTTGAAAGACTCTATTTAATACAAACTACGTAGGGGTAAAAATCTACAATTTAGTCATATAAAATATTTTTTCATTTTTTTCATTACGTATTCCTTTGTTTGTTTTTAGGCATCATTGGATGCTCATTGTGGTAAATTTGGATACTCCAATGATTTATTTAATGGATTAAATGCAAGGGTATTCAACAAACCATACACACATAATGGAATTTTAAAATATGTTATACACTAAATCCAACATTTTCGAACTAAACATCAAGTTATATAATTTTAATTATCTTTTAATGAGGATTTTTTTACGATAGGGAAGTACATCATTATATTTAAAAACATGGAATGAGGCCAGGGGATATGGATGAGTAAGAAGACAAGTAATACAACTGGATAAATATCAGGGTATATATAATAATATTTCAATATCTAAACACATATAAAAACAAATTACTTTTTCTACTCAAGGTTTTTTGCAGTGTCTGAAACAAACTAATGGAAAAGACTGTGGTAGTTATGTTTTTAGATTTTTGAGAGAGATCATATTCTATAAAAAAACTAGTATCCCCGAAGGGATATTTTCAAATATAATTACTATTTTATTTATAATATTTATTAATACTTTGTGTATTTATATTTTTCTAATACTATTATGATTGTCGAAAAGTCTCATATTCACAAGACAATATAGAAGTTCTCAGAAATGAATGGGCAACATACTAGATGGAAGAATGTACAAAAATAGCATGAATATGTGACTTTTATATAAGTGGTGTATTATTTTATATTAATGTTTAATTTAATTATATTTATTATTACTCACATAATAATTTTTTTTATTATACATGTGGATTCCTTTTTCATGCTGGGGAAGTTTGTTCGAAACTGATCATGCTCGTGAGAGATTGGACATTGAGGTTGCAACTCAAAAGTTCAATGAGAATGCAATGTTTTTTTATAATACTATGTTTTCCATTATTATATTATTTTTTCTCTACTACATTATCATAATATAATTTTTTTTCACTACTCATGCAAACAATGTTTTCCACGGACTTATTATCCCTCAAAACATTGTCACCCCAGCACTGTCTTCATTTATCACTCTACTTCAAAATCAATAGAGGTAACATGAAGGAATGTGATAAATGTCGATAATGCAGTGTTTCCACTTCGACAAATAACGAAAATGGAAATCATGGTAATATATTTTTTCTCATGTTATCCTTGTATGATCATTTATATCCCCCTTGTTTACACTTATTGAGCATCTATGATCACCCTTTCTTATGTTTCATATCTTAGGTTATTAAGAATGGGTTTTTAAATGATGTGTCTAAGAAGGTTTATAGTATAGAATAACGTAATGAGATAATCTTATGAGCCAATTATTTATGTTTTCATGATTCCAAAAGTACTAAACCTAAACTATTATAGCATGACTCATTATGTTATCTAATGAGTATTAATATACTAAGACATGATATCTATGTATGAAATGTCTGGGTCAATATAGATGGTATCATAGAAATTGATCTACTCAAAACTGGG
Source organism: Viscum album (assembly GCA_963277665.1). Taxonomy (NCBI): domain Eukaryota; kingdom Viridiplantae; phylum Streptophyta; class Magnoliopsida; order Santalales; family Viscaceae; genus Viscum; species Viscum album. The sequence continues at coordinate 650,587,012 of OY728151.1, read as the reverse complement.
AAAACATAACAAGTGACTGGTATCACTCGAAGTGTGTCTTTTTTATTTAAAATTGACAATATATTAGTAATAATAAAAACGGACATATTGAAAACTGATAAAATACATTCGAAATATTTTGATACTTTAGGAAAATGATACATGAGTAATTTTTGACATGTATGAATCAACCACACCTCAATCTGATGCATAGTATGACTAGTATGACTATAAGTGTTCATTATCAATTTAAAATTGACATTTTAGTTCAAAACATATCACTCGCTGAAGAAAAAGAAAACACGCTCTAGTTATCTTGATAATTTAAGACAGAAATTCATAAGACATTTTTGATATGTATAAAGTAGTCTCCTATAAAAATGTTGCACGATGTGACCAGTATGACCCATAATGTGTGTTTCCAGTTTGTAATGACATTTTAGTAAAAAAAACATAACTAATATAATGAAAACTGAGCAAACACATTCAGATTATTTTGATATTTTTTGAAAACAATATATAAGTCATTTTATGATGTGTAGTAATCATCTACACCTCAATACGATGCACGGTGTGACCGGGATCACTAAAATTGTGACTTTTTATTTAAAATTGGCATCAATTGAAGTAAAAAAGAACGAGTGATATACTGAAAACCAAGAAAACACATTTAGATTGTTTTGATATTTTAGAAGAATAATTTATTGGTAATTTTTGAAATGTTGGAATCTACTTAACCTCAATATGACACATATTGTGATCAGTATGAATACATGTGTGTCTTTTTATTTCAAAATGACATTAATTTATGTAAAAACAACATGTGACATACTGAAAACTTCAAAAACACATTCATATTGTTTTGATATTTTAGGAAGATGATTCATGAGTCATTTTTGACATGTTATAATCAACCACACCTAATTAAAATTCATTGTGTGACTAGTATGACTCAATGTGTCATTTTGATTTATAATTGACATTAATTTAAGTAACAACAATAAGTGATATACTGAAAACTGAGAAAATCAATTTTGATCATTTAATACTTTATAAAAACTATCCATGATTCATTTTTGATGTGTTGGAATCAACCAAACCTCAATCTGAAAAATGATGTGACAGGTATGACTAAAAGTACATGTTATCTATTTAAAACTGAAATTTTAGTTCAAAACATGTTACTCACTAAAAACTGAGAAAAAATACTCTAATTGTATTGATAATTTAAAATAGTGATTCATATGTCATTTTTGATTTATATGAAGTAGTCTCATGTTAAACCGACCCATTATGTGATTGGTATGACTCATAATGTAGGTTTCTAGATTGAAATGACATTTTAGTAAAAAAAAACCGAACTAACATACAGAAAAATGAGCAAATGCATTCAGATTGTAATGATATTTTAGGACAATAATGTATATTCCATTTTTGACATGTAGGAATCATCCACATATCAATATGATGCATGATGTGATCGGTATCACTCAACGTGTATTTTTTTATATTTAAAATTGACATCTATTTAACAAAAAAGAACAAGTGACATACTAAAAAAATGATAAAACGCAGTCGGATTGTTTTGATATTTTAGGAAAAAGATCCATGAGACATTTTTGAAAAGTAAGAGTCAAACAAAACTCAATATGATTTACAATGTGACTGGTATGACTAAATGTGTGTCTTTTTTATTTAAAATTTTCATTAATTTATATTAAAACAACAAGTGACATACTGAAAACCAAGAAAACGCATTCAAATTACTTTGATATTTTATGAAAATGATCTATTAGTAATTTTTGACATGTAGAAATCTGTCTCACCTCAATATGGTGCATGATATGGCCATTATAACTGAAAGTGTCCCTTTTTTAAAAAAAATTGACTTAATTTAAGTAAAAACAAAAGTTGACATACTAAAAACCAATAAAAAACATTTGGATTGTTTTGATTCTTTATGAAAGAAATCCATCGGTAATTTTTGATGCGTAGGAATCAACCACACATCAATCTGATGCATATTCTAGCCGGTTTGATTAAAAGTTTTTATATTCATTTTAAAAATTAAATTTAAATTCAAAATGAGTCACTCACTAAAAATTGGTATGACTCATATTGGGTATTTGTAGTTTGAAATAACATTTTAGAAAAAAAGAACATAACTGGCATACTGAAAACCGAGAAACAATATTCAGCTTGTTTTGATACTTTAGAAAAATGATCCATCAGAAAATTTTGATAGGTAGGAATTAGCCGAACCTCAATTTGATAAATGGTGTGACTAGTATTACTCATCAGGTTCATTCTTATTTAATATTTACATCAATTTAAGTAAAAATAAAAAGTGAATTACTAAAAATTGAGCAAACACATTTAAATTGATTTGATATTTTAGGAAAACGATCCATTATTCATTTGTGACATATAGGAGTCAACCTAACCTCAATATAATTCACAGTGTGACTGGTATAACTCTAAGTGTGCCTTTTTATTTAAAATTGACATTAATTTAAGTAAAAACTATATGTGACATAATTAAAATAGAGAAAACACATTCAAATTGTTTTGATATTTTAAGAAAATGATTTATAAGTAATTTTTTATTTTTATGAATCATCTACAACACAATACATTGCATGAAATGGATAGTATAACTCAAAGTGTCTCTTTGTTTATAAAATTTACATTAATTTGAGTAAAAAAACAAGTTACATACTAAAAATCAAGAAAACAAATTCATATTATTTTGATACTTTAGGAAAACAATCCATGAGTCATTTGTGAAATTTAGGAATCAATCACACCTTAATATGAAGCATGTTACAACCAGTATGACTAAAAGAGTCTATTATCTGTTAATAATTTACATTTTAGTTAAAGATGTGTCACTCACTGAAAACTAGGATGATGTTCTCTGATTATCTTGTTAATTTAAGACAGTGATTCATAAGTCATTTTTGATGTGTATGTAGCAGCCTCACGTCAAACTAACAAACGATGCGACCAGTATGACTCATGATGTGTGATTCAAGTTTGAAATGATATTCTAGTAAAAAACACAACTTATATACTGAAAACTAAGAAAAATTATTCATATTTTTTTATACTTTAAGACAAGGATCCATCAGTAATTTGTGATGGGTAGAAATTAGATTCACCTCAATCTAATGCACAGTGTGACTGATATAACTCTAAATGTTTCATTATTTAAAATTGACATTAATTTTAGTAAAAGAATAATTAACATACTCAAAATATAGAAATAACATTCTGATTGTTTTTATATTTTAAGACAATGGACCATAGCACATTTTTGATATGTAGGAATCAACCCCACATTAATAGGATGTAAAATGTGACTAACATAACTCCAAATATGTATTTTTTATTATATATTGGCATTTTATTAACGTATCCTTTCATATTAATATTTACTTTATTTCATTATAGTATTATTAAAATAATATTTTTTTCCAATATTGGCAGAATCTTTTTATCAGGTTGAGATGATTTGTTCAACAATGGATACCAGGGGTAAACATTTTTTAGAGGGGATCACGAGTGTCAAAAGTTGAAACATTATTTTTTTTAAATGTTTGTTCGTTAATTGTCTATGTAATTATATTAAAAATTGTTTGAAATATATATAACAATGTTTTTTTGTATATACCATGGGTGAAAATTTTTTTATTCCCAAATTTATATAGTATTTTTTTAAATTAATGGTTTTTGGAAGTTTTTTGCTGGGTGTGATATTATATTAATAGCACATTTGATTAAGTTAGTCCTTTATCATCGATTTAAAAGCACTGATAAAATCCCCCCTTATCATTGTTGTGATTAAAAGAACTATTTTAGAACTGTTAAAATCTATTTTTCACATTGTTAATGGGTATTAATTAAGTAGTGATATTTATTTTTAATATTTGTAAATATCATATTATTTTATTTATTTTCTATTTCATTTTATTTATTATAAAATTCATGAGATAAATTTTATTTTCATGATGAACAACCGTAAATATATTTTATATATATCCATCCCCTGATGATGATGAAATTGATGAAATTATTGAAATTAATATTCTTGTTATTGTCTTGAAGACACTATAAAACTCGAACAAATAATTTTATTTCGTTCCATGGAGTGAATGAGAATATTTATTTAAAATGATTTATTTCATTCCACTAAGTGAATGAAAATATAAATGATTTTATTTTAAATTAAATTAGTTGTAAATATGATGTTTTATGAATGATCATTGTGATGTATTTGTTTATAATAAATAGTAATAATATAACCACCAGAATTGGTTTGATGATAGTAAATATTTATAGAGCACAATGAATTTTATTAATATTTATAAAATGATGCATCCCTAAAGGATGATATTAGAAGAGTGTCCTTTTACATTATATTGAAGGATATCTTCATGATTCAATTATTGTTCATGTAACATCAAAATTAATGGTAAACATTATTAATTATCATGTTATTATGGATTATCAATAACATCTCATGTAATTCATTTATACCCTAAAGTTGATACTGTCATTTATATAGTTCATAAATGAAATGATTGAATTACATAATTTTTATAATAAGATATATATTATGAAAATTATTTTACCCCCTAAATTCGTTAAACCAATCATCATCACAATCCATAAAATTAGTATTTTATACAATATGATAAATATTGATAAATAATAAATAATCATTCATGAATCATGATATTCAATTAATGAATGAATTCCATGATGTGAATTTAGTTTTAATTACTCTAGTTTATTCCTTCAATAGAATGAAATGAGTTATTCATGAAAAAAATTTATATGATTTGAGCTACTCATACTTAAAATTTTAGAATTAATATTTGAGAGTTTATGAAGTTTGATCAAATGATTTCTACTTTATTTGATAAAGTGAATATTGATTATGAATTATAATTTTGTATGGAGATGAGGTGTGTGTTGTGAACCTAGAAGATTATTCCACATTGGTTTTTTCTATAACTTTCACCAGCTTTAAAATATGTGAGGTCCCTACTCCCAGCTATATATATTGTAAAATAATATTTGGGTCCAAAGTTACCAAATATTTTAGCAAAGTTATAAAAAAATATATAATCCACTTGGTGATGGGACTAACCCATTATGATTATTTTATTAATTCATCAACCATGATAAGTGGAAATTATAATGGCAAATATGAGTATGCATAATGAAAATTAATTAACAGAGATAGAAGAGTAAAAATATTCTTATCTGGTACTAACAATTCTTAATGATTTTTTATATCTGAATTCTAAATGATATTTATCAATGATATTATTGAAAATAAATATCATATGGAGCCATTTGATAAAAGAGGTACCTCGATATATAATAAGATTTCATAAAAAGTGATTACAAGGAATTTTTTATGTACAATTGAATTAATAATGATAAACTAGAAGTTTACTGATCCTGAGATTTTAAATATATGAAATTTTGGTTTAGTCCATCCAAGATAAATTATAATGAAATATTTTGATTCAAGTATATACGATCATCGATTTATTTATAATATATTAGACATCAATCAGGGGGAGAATAATGAACTTGTTTAATGGATACATGTCTAAAAATTATCAATTAATTAATTCTCTTAAGTTATTATGATTTCCTCATGTATAATAATTTACCATGAGGTACTCATTTTCGAGGTGAATAATTTATATCATTAGCATCTATTTTGGAAATAAATTTCCTATACACTTATAAAGAAGTATATATAGGTGTACCCACCTACCACATGATCTATTTAAAAAATATCTGAAATATGCATCTACTAAATGACCACATGTGTTATTTTCCATTGGTGAGAATATATTACATGATATAAATTTTGATTAAAACAACTATTAATTATCACATTCCAAATATAAAATGGTTCAGAAAAACCGTTGATAATATTCTCACAACACTTACATGAATGTAAAGTGATAGAAATAAATAGTTTGATTATTGACACCTATAGTGTGGTTGAACTGATAATATAAAATTATTTTTCATAATGAGTTGAAAGTAATAAATATATTTTCCTTTGAAGATGAAAATGAATATATTGACAACATTATATATTTTTAGATATTTTCCCTTAAGTGAAACCGGTACTATAAAAATTATGAGATCCCTATCAAATGTTATTAATGATATATTTTCCTTGAATGGTTTTAAAAATCATTGATCAAAATGAATTTTGAAAGATGTCGACATCATAATAATTGGCCAAAATTATAATAGGAACTTATAAAATGTTCAACATATAATTTTTTGGATTGATTATCCAAACTAACACGACTACTGAATATTGAGGATATTATTATAAGAAATACTATTCCCTATATATTTGCATATTTATATATGAATTCTAGAAGGATCAGAAATACCTGAAGCATATTCAAAATTATAAAATTTTCACCCAATATTATAAATTATGTGGTGAAATAAATATATGTACTTCATGTATCCATATTATGTTAAGGAAGAATATAAATTGAATTTTTCATCCCATGGTTTTTATGAATAATTCTATTCATTATATTATTATGATGTTTTAAAAAACATCTAATCTCTTGAAGATTTTTCTAAAATCAATGAATTATTTTATCAGGTAATTACATGGAATGTCCTTGTATTTTTAAATAATCATCCTAAATATTAAAAATTAAAAAATTTCAATGATTTTACCCCTCTCCATTAAATCTCTTGGTTCTGGGTGATATATTTTAAACATCATGGGTTGATGAAGAGAAAACTTATCTCATAAGGATTAAATATAAATAAAAATATTATTTATCCCTGAATGATATACATGTACATGTGCATATGAACCTTACAAATAACAAGGGACCATATTATGATGCAATGTAATGTTATTCCCTATTCATTGAAATTGAAAGGGTGTAAATTATTATTATTAAAAAAATAAAAATTTCATTTTTTGGTTAAGAATTGATTATGGAAATTGTAACATCCTTTTACAATTTACAGGTACTCTTAAATCCATTTTTTACTGAGCTTTGGTTGGGTCTTGTTTGGGGTTATTTTGGATTAAATTTGTAAGAGTTTTGAAACTTTTGGGCTACTGAACAGTTTTCCCAGACCGTTCAACCTAAGGTATTGTAATTTTTCATGGTTGGTGAATAGTTAGTCAATCCATGTTCCCTATTAGGAAAAAATATGCCTACTATTTAAATTAGGTTCACAACATGTGACAATTTTTCTAAATGGTGCGCCTCTACCCAGGAAACTATACGTAAGGATTTTAATTAATCCTAAAATTGTAAAAAAATTCTTAAACCCTCCTTTTGACCCCCAATTGGGATCATTATATGCCTACATAATTTCTATAGGTTTTGGGTCTCCCAAGGACTATTTTTGGCTCCACCAAACTCATTTCAAGGTGGATCAAAGCTAGGCGATCCTTGTTCGGTCTCTTACCAGTAATGTTTCTTCCCCTGTTCTCTATCTCCCATGATTTTTCTTCTCCTCCATAGTGTTATGTGGATCCCCATATTGATTTTTGGATCTAATACCCAGTTTTTGTATATAAACCTTAGTTTAATTCATAAATCATTGTTTTTATCGTTCATCATTGAGAGTTTTCCATTTATGGCTTCGTGATTCGAGATCCATTAATCCCGATCAAGGTGGTTCCATCATGATACGAAATTTATGTTAACTCTAAAGTGAATTGTTTAATTTCAATTATTTTAATTAAATGAAATTTGTTGTTTTTTATTAAATATCTTTCAATTGATTTTCCTAAAATAAATTCCATGGAATTGGGGTTTTTAAGAATAATGGGTTTTTTGCATGAAATATGAAAACCTCCAATTCCATTTAATTTATGTGTGTTTATAGAAATTGTTCAGATTTGAATTATTTATATTTAAATTGTGAAATTTTTTCAAATAATGTATTTAATTTAAATATTGAATTTAATTATGGAAAAAGGATTTGATGGAAAATTTTGAAAACCCAAATTCCATTGAATTGAGGGTTTATTATGAAATTGATGGAATTTGTTTGAAAATTAAATTTTTGGATTTAATAGTGAAATTGGATTGTGAAATGGAATGGTGAATTGATTTAAAATCCTTATTTATGAAAATGGATTTACATGGTTTTGATAGAAACCTTAGGGTTTTATCTTGGTGAAAAGGCATATTTTTTAGGAAAAATACATAATGGTTTTAAATGAAAAATTAGAATTTTCGAAATAGAGAATGGGGTAAATTTTATTTTTAGAATTCCTGAAATAAATTTCCCATAATTTTTTTACTAGACCACATGTAAACCATGGGTAGTTAATGAGTTATTTGGATGAAACTTAACAATTTACAACATTCTAAAACCTAATATCATCACATCACATCGCTTAGGTGATGGTGATGAGTCTTATTTGACCTTGGTTCAAAGTGAATTATGTAAATAATGTAGTTAACCTTGTGTATGGGGCCCTTATAGCTAGAAACTATCATACCTTATTATGAATATGATCATTTTTCATGCTTGTTTTCATTTCAAATGAATATGTGTCATTTTTTTAAACTATTTTACATGCCTTGTGAATTTATATAAACTATTTTATATAAAAGTGTTTATGAAATAAATTTTTGAAAGTTCCATTTCTGTAAAGAACCTTTTGTGAAAGTATTTTCATCAATTGAAATGTGATTATATTGTTTAAAATTATTTCAATCATTTTAAATGTAACGAATCATTTGTTTAAATGTGCTCTTTATATGAAAAAATAGTTTATTTGAAAAATTGGAAGAACTTATTTGGTTAATTTGATATTGGAATCTGTTATGGAATCCTTTTAGACACCATACTAGGATTTTATATCACACCCTACTTGTGCCTTCGGGTGTTTTTAGATTACTTCCTTCAAGTTCTGAGTAGTGGTAAAGTATCACTTAGAGGTGGTTCTAACTATTGACCCATCGACTTGGTGAGTTGAGTCTGAGATGGGACTTGGGCAGTTTATCTTCATGTGTTCCTAGTTTTTTCTTACGGTACTTGGTATTGTTTATTCCTATTGTATTTCTGGTACACTACTCCCAATGGATCTTATTTTTTATTCATACTATCTTTTATCTTTTTCTTCTGAAATTTTTGTGAAAAAATTATTCCCAGTTTCATTTTGAATGATGTCAGGTGCTAGTTTCCAACCCATGGGGATTGGGAACGCCCTTCAGGAAATGTCAAAGATGGATCAATTATCAGGTTAATAGGGTAACTGTACTGGTTTGTGTCAAATTTGTATTAGAGGATGGTTTAACTTCTTATCTTGAAGTCAGTATGGTTTTTGAAATCCTTTTAGGACTTAGGAGGTTGTTATGATTTAGTTTCTAGATAGCACATACCATAATGAATCTTAAGTCACCAGGGCTGGATAGGAAAGGTTATATTGAGGATTAGTTCAATTAATTTTCATATTTTTATTTGGATAGAGTGATATCCAAATATTTTTTATTCTATCTATTGTGATAAATTTCCCTAATCACTCTATTTGAGTGTAAATATGTTGTCTTATTTTGTGTTTCCTAATGTTGTTTAGCATCATTCCTCCAAGAAGATGTTTGAATAGTATCTAATAGGAAGCTTTTTCTGAACCACAATAATTGAATCCTCTTATGGACTCGAGTCTCGTAGAGGTGAGAGTGCACACTTTCTGAGCTCTAGGACAGGAACCACCTCTAGTTCTTATTCAGGCTCCAGAAATGGAACCTATGAGAAATGTTATTAAGATTTTTTCTTCAAGTGTTTATTTCCTAGAATAGAAAAACATTCTATGACTCAAATGATCCACATATTTCTGAGTAATGGTCGAGCATGATGGAGCATTTGTTTGGGTTCTTAGAAACACCCGACGAAATCAAAGTGTAGTGTGCCACCTTCATGCGGGAAAGACCATGAAAGAGATGGTGGTACACTATGGAAATATAGAAGAATAATGAGGGATTATAGTGGAAGTACTTTATGTTCCTTTTCACTGACTTGTTATATACATAGTCATTGATGTTGGTTGAGAAAATAGTGTTTTTCAGACTTGAGAAAGCTGATAGGACCACGATAGTGTATGTAATCCATTTTGTTGTGCATTTTACACCTGAGATATTTTGAAATGAGATGATGAAGACTTGAAGATTAAAGTTGGGGATTCATCAGGATATTCATTCATAGGTTTTCTTATTGAAGCTACCTTTTATTCTGATGTTATGGATAGAATGCTAATATTTGAAATGGACCTGGCTAGCAAGTCAGGGTTATTGGGGGTTTCTTTATCTCCCAGTGGTAGTGTGGGTTCCTTCAATGGAAAGTAGAATCATGATGATTAATATGGAAATCATCAACAGTAGGGTCATTCTAGACATCATAATGTACCCGACAGATGTCCTTTTATTTTCTAATAGTGTGGTAATACAGGACATTCAAAGAGGTTCTACACTGAGGTACCCAAGAACTGTGGCTCTTTTGGACGTTTAGGGCTCTTACAGAGATTCTTCCATTTTTATTATACCCCTCATTATGGAACAGTACCATCAAATCCTCTTAAAAATGTGGGTTAATCATACAATTCACCTAAAAAGGGTTCCAACCACATGAATTCAGAATGAAGCTTATTCATGCAGTGGGAGAATCTCTATATGAAGTGGATATGGGTCCAGCAGCCATGAGAGGTACCATTACTATAGCATCGTCATTATTAACTGCTACATTTGATACTAGTGCATTTTGTTCTGTTATTTCTACATGTATTTTTAATATGATTAATCTTCCTATGGAGATTCTACCTTGTTCATTAAATATAACTACACCCCTTGGTATGAATAGAGATAAGGGTTTCCATAGTCCATCTTATGTTTTCTCTCTAACCGATGTTGATCTTACTTGGAGTTTTCTGGTTCTGAACATGAATCCTCTTGAATTCATTTTGGGTATGGATTATCTTATTTCCAATAAAGCCCCAATTTATTTTTATCGTTGAAGTGTTTCATTTACTACACCTAGTGGTGTGTATAATGTATTTGAAGGGGAATGGGACCCAAGGTCCAGCAGAGCTGCACCTTCTTATCTAGAGTAGGGAAAAGTGATACCGGTGTTTTCCATTGATCTAGTGAGAGAATCTTTGAGTAGTAATATCCCTACAATTTACATTGATTTTAGGACATGTTTCCTTAGGACTTCTCTAGTTTTCCCTCGGTGAGGAGGGTTGAGTTTTATATTTACATAATTCCTGGTATTCAACCAGTTTCTATTCCCTCTAACCGCATGGCACCAGCTGCATTGAATGAGTTGAAGTCCCAGTTGTATGATCTTATTGAGAAATTATTTAAACACCCAATCATGTCACAGTGGGAAGAGCCAGTTTTATTTTCTAAGAAATATGATGGCTTACTTCACCAATGTGTTGATTACCAAAATCTCAATCGAGTGATGGTAAAGAACAAGTACATGTTACCATGAATTGATGATATATTTGATCATTTGAAAGGGTATAAGTGGTTATTGAATATTGATCATCACTATAGTTACCATCAATTGAGGATGAAATAATATGATATTTATAAAACCTCCTTTCAGAGTAGGTACGACCATTATGAGTACCTTTTTATGCCCTTAGGTCGGACCAGTGCATCTGTAGTCTCTATGAAATTAATTAATTGGATTGTCTATGAGTATCTCGATACCTTCATGGTAGTATTTATGGATGAAATTCTTATTTACTCTAATCCCAAGGAGGATCATGTGGATCATCTAATAATATTTATGAGTTTGCTAAGAAATGATTGACTTTATGCCAGGCATTCAATGTGTGACTTTTGGATTTGGGAAGTAAAATTCTTGGGACATTTGGTGTCAAAACATGGTATTTTAGTTGTATTGAGATAGTAAAAGCTATTATGACATGGGAAAAACCACAGAATGTTTTTGAGATTTAGAGCTTCTTGGTTCTAGCTGGGTATTACAGCCGATTCATTAAGGACTTCTCAAAGTTGGCTTCTGATGACTGCACTAACTCAGAAGAGAGTAAAGTTTTCATTGAATGATAAGTGTGAGAGTTATTTTGTTGAGGTAAAATGTCTTTTGACTATTGTGCTAGTGTTAACTCTTCTAGAGGCCAGGTAGGGCTATGTGGCATTCTATGATGCATTGGGTTCAGGATTGGGTTGCATTCTTATGAATGGTGATCATGCCATTGTCTATGTCTCTCATTAGCTTAGTACACACAAGAAGAATTATCTGAACCATGACATTGAATATAAAACCATTATGCACATGCTTAAGATTTGGAGGCATTGCCTTTATAGAGAAATGTTTACCATGTATTCAAACCACAAGAGATTGAGTTATATATTCTCTACAAAATATTTGAATCTCCACCAGTGGAATTGGGTGTAGAACATATGCCATTAAATTTTTAAATCTCTTATACCTTAGGTAAAGGGAATTTAATTGGAGATGCATTTAGCAGAAAACATCCAAACCAAGCAGTGAAAGAATCATTATAAGAGTGGAATTTGATGGCTCTCTTTGCACAATTGAATATTAGAGTCCAAGAATTAGGGACTGAGGTTTCCTTGGATAGTGTTCATTTGGAATATGCTTATATAGAATTGATTATTCAATAAAAAAATATTAACTATGAGTTTCATAGAAACAGATACCCTCTTAATGAAGGGGATACCATGCTTGATTGGTCCTTCTCCACAAAAATAATTATATGATTTCAGATATGTTTTGTGGTACCATCTTCAATAAGGAAATATGTAATGGGGTATTTTAATACTTCCCAATGGGAAGTGAACCCAAGAACCATGAAGATGTTCTATGATATGTGATATTAGTTTTGGTGGCCAGTTATGAGATAGGGAATTGCTGAGTTTGTCTCTAATTACTATATGTTCTAGTAGGTGAAGGCTGACAACTAGAAACCTTCGGGTTTTCTTCAACCACATCGTATCACTACTTGGAAGTGGGATGATAACTATATGGAATTTTTGGTTGGGTTTTCATGTAATCAAATAATGAAGAATTTGATATGGGTTGTGATTGAGAGGCTGACCAAGTCAGCTCACTTTGTACCCATTCATGATACAACCAAAGTTATGGAGTTAGAAAATATATATATGAAATAGATTTTTAATTTTCATGGAATTCTATATGTTATAGTCTCTGATTGGGATCCTCTTTTTTCTTCTCATTTTTGAAGAGACATTTAAGAGGCATTGGGATCTCACTTCCATTTGAGTATGGAATACCATCCACATTGGATGGACAGATAGAAAGGGATATACTGATTCTTGGGGATATATATCGTTGTGGTGTTCTCAGATTTGGTGGGTCTTGGGATGATCATTTGGGGCTGGTTTATTTTTCTTAAAATAATAGTTACTATCCCGCGATCATAATGGATCTTTTTAATGTATTGTATGGTCAACCTTGAAGATGTCCATTATGTTGGTCATAGGTTGGTGAATGTTTCATGGTTGGACCATGTTTGGTGTAAGAGACAACAAAAAATAATCAGTTGATTCACCAGATAATTTTTACAGTACAGATCCAATATAAGCCCTATGTTGATCTTCATCATAGGCTGTTGGAAATCTCTATTGGAAACCATGTATTCTTGAATGTTTCACCCTGGATGGTTCATCAGAATTTTGGGAAGCATGTGAAATTATCTCCTCATTTTTTGGGACCTTTCAAGGTTATTGAGTATGTGGGGAATGTTTCTAATCATTTAGAACATCCACCATATCTGACGTTGATACATAACATGTTCAATGTATCTCATCTATGAAAGTATCTATCTGATTAATCTCATGTTCTGAGTTGGACTGATCTTGTAGTTGAACCTGATTTATTCATTGTTGAATGACCGGTCAAGATAGCTGATTCTAAAACCAAAGTAGTTCATAAGAAGATGATATATTTGGTTCTAGTTCTATGGTATCACGATTATGATAATGGTGAGATGTGGGAGAGGGTGGTACTAATGAGAGAGTGGTGGCCTTATTTGTTGGCATGGAAGCTTCTGACTAGGCTTTCTGGGGAAATAATGTTTCTATAGTGGGGAATTTTTAATAACTTGTCACTTTTTATAGGTATTACTAAAAACATATTTTTACTGATCATTGGTTGGGTCCCATTTGGGGTTATTTTCGGTAAAATTTTTAAGAGTTTTGAAAATTCTGGGCTAGTGCATGGTTGACGCACAGTTTTCCCATATCATTTGGCCTATCAGAGAAAAATTTGAAACCTAATATAGTGTGGTTTTTCATGGTTGGTTTACAGTTAGTCAATACATGCACCCCCTTAAAATAACCCTTTTGTACTATTTAATATATGTGCATGGATTTCACACGATTTGTCTAAACAGTGTGCCTCTTTCTAGGAAACTGTGCGTACGACTTTTAATTAATTCAAAAAAATTTAAAAAATTTCTAAACCCTCTTGTTTGACCCCTTCCTTGGATCATTCAACCCCTACAAAATTTTTATAGGTTTTAGGTCTCCCAAGAACCATTTTTGGCACCTCCATACTCCTTCCAATGCAGATCGCAGGTAGGTGATCCTTGTTTAGTCTCTTCCCTGTAAGGTTTTTTCCAGTGTTCTTTATCTCATGTGATCTCTCTTCTCCTACCTATAGTTTTGGGGATCCCCATATTGATTTTTTGGATCTAATACCCACTTTTTCGGATCTAAAACAAGGTTTTATTCATAGATCCTTATTTTTTTCATTCTCCATTGGAGTTTTTCGTTTACGGCTTCATTATTCGAGATCCATTGATCATGAGGTAGGTGGTTCTATAATGATGTCCAATTTATGTTAACCCTAAAATTCCTTGTTTAATTTAAATTGATTTAATTAAATTAAATTTCTTGGTTTTTATTAAATTTATTTCAATTCTTTTTTTGGAACAACTTAATTCAATTAAATTTGGATTTTTATGAAAAATAGTTTTTTTAATGAAATTGAAAAACCTCAAATTTCATTGAATTTGGGCTTGTTTATGGAAATTTGTGAGATTAAAATTTTATAAATTTAAATTGTGAATTTTTTTAAATTAAATTTTTGAATTTAATCATGGATAAGGGATTTGATAGAAAATTGTGAAACCCCCGGATTCTATTGAATTGGGGGTTTGTTATGAAATTGACGGAATTTATTTTAGAATTAAATTGTTGAATTTAATTGTAAAATTGGATTTTAAAATTTAATGGATAATTGATTTCTAATCCATATTTTTGAAATGTATTAAAACTAGTTTTATAGAAACCATAGGGTTTTATCTTGGTGAAAAGACATGTTTTTTTATTAAAACACTGTTATGGGTTTTAAATGGAAAATTGGAATATTTGAAATGGAGAATGGGATGAATTTTATTTTAAGAATTCTTGAAATAAATTTCACATCATTGTTTTGTACTAGAAAATATGAAATCATTAGGTAGTTAGTGAGTTATTTGGATGGCACAGAGGATAACAATGCTTTTTTAGAACTATTAAAAACCCATTTGTGTGCTATTAAAGGGCATGTCTGTAGTAGTGGATAACGATTATATTGATGGAATGATAGTTTTAGAGGCATGAATTATGTTCCCTATTGAGAAGATTGTAAAGTGTAGTGAAAAGGTGTGAATAGAAAATGATAAAACAGGGGAATACAAAAACTGATTCTTGAGAATGAAGAGTATATAATGTCTTAAGAAAAGGAGTTAAAGAAGTAAAAATGTGGAAGAGGAAATAAATATGTGGTGGTGCTGACACTACCATAGATCTGGGAAATGGATGTGCCGGTTATTATAAATTCTAATTAGAAAGTGCTGATAAAAGGGGGGCCTTTATCTGTGCTAGCTAAAAGTGCTGAGAAATCGACCATTTATCAGTGCTAGAAAGAGCATTAATAAAGGTGTACCCTTTATCAGTGTTTTTAGAACTAATAAATGTTATATTTATCTATGCTATTATTAGCACTAATAAATGTTTTTAATAAAAAACATTATCAATTTTTAAACATTCATTTTTTTATATAATATATACAAATAATTGAATTATATATATATATATATATTTAATAATTCAAATATATATATATATATTTCGTCTAATTTTATTATTATTTAAGTGAAAATATATATTTAATTATAATTATAACTCTAAATGAATATATATATATATATAATTATTGAATTATAAAAAATATATTTTTTATATTTATAATTTAATTAATATATATATTTTTATAAATATAAATAAATATTTATTTATTTATTGTAAAAATTATAATTATATATATATATCATATATATATTTTTATAAATATATTTTTTAATATAATGTAGTTGGTGGCTTGCCCGAGTGGTAAAGGCTCTTTGTAATCATGCATCAGACCATGGTTCAAATATAGGTGGGAGCAAATTTCCACTAGCAGGCCATGACACAGACATGACGCATGAAGGTAGTGACACAAACATGAAGAATGCGTGACACAAACAGATGATGATGCAGAAATGATGTAGGCATGAAGTTGCATTGGGCTTTTAGGCTAGTTTTTGGGCCTTTTGGGCCAGTTTGTGGGCCTTTGGGCAATGCAATGGGCATTATGCCTACAGGGCCTTCGGGCCATGTATTGAATAAAACAAGGATTGATGGGTGGGTTATCTCTTCGAGGTGTTATGGCCAACCTTTCCAATTGGTGTTTGTGTTTAATGTAATTGTACCCCCAAAAACCTAATATATAAAATAATATAAATAAATTATTAACATTATATCATTATCAATGCTAAAAAAGTGCTAATAAAGGCATGTTTTATTAGCACCTTCTATTTTAACCCTAATAAAACATACCATTTTCAGAACTTTTTAAAAAATGATGATAAAATCTTCACCCAATTCTATAAATGAACTCTAACATTCTCCTTCTCTCGTACACCTCAAGATCTCACAGAAGTTGACCTTTGCACCACTAACCCCTCCTCTGGCCCGACCTCTCCTCTTCCATCAGAGACCCCTCCTCTACCACGAACCCTCCTCCACTGTGAATGATCCTCCACTGTGTACCCTCCTACACTGCAAACCCACCTCTGTTGTGATCCCTCCTTCACCGTGAACCTTCATCCACCACAAACCCACCTCTGGTGTGAACCCACCTCCACCATGTGCAGAACCCACCCTCCACTATAAACCGTCCTATGCAATGAACCCACCTCCTTCGTGCTCTAAACCCCACCTATGATGTGAACCCTCCCCTGCCACAAACCCACCTCTATCGTGAACCCCTCTGTGGCCTCCACTACTTCTTCCTCCACCACTTACACTGAATCCTCTAGTCCCAAACCCTACTATTGTCACAAATATTCCATTTTTTCACATTATTATGCATTACTAATAAATGTGTCCTCTTAGTAGTGGAATAATACCATTGATAGTGTAATTTAATAAATGTGGCTTGTATATTCGTGTGTGGGGAATGAATCGATAAATTGAGTAATTATTAAAAATGGCTATTATGTTGATAATCTATAAATGTGTGTAAACATATTTTTAATGGAAAAAATGCAGGATATGCATGGTTGTTTTTTTGGTGGGTTTCATCAAGTTTATGGTAGCATATGGAAAATTTGTTATGGTGATTATGTTAAGGTAGAGGTGATAAGATATTTATGTAAACCCTTGAGGCTTGGTCTCTATGATGTGTACCTATATATATGCTTGTAATTTCATGTTGTTTTTATGTGTACCCCATCCACATTGAGTAGTATATACTAACACCTTGATATTCTATGGGTGTTTTCACTTACATACATATGGTGAGGAATATATGGTTGATTACAACATATTTATCTATCTTCCTTCACTATTAGTGATGATGTTGGGTGATTTTTGAGATTCCCTATGATGATGAGTGTATGTTATGTAGCGTGGGTCATGTGGGGTAGGAGGGTTTGAGGTTTATTTATTTCATATTCATGATACCATACTATATTGGGGTGTGATGTGGTTGTAATGAGGATGATGAATAATTCCAAAATGAGACATTGGGCCTTGTGGTAGGATGAGGTAGGTAGGGATGCATCTTGAACCACGACATAAGTAGATGCAATAGTGGCATGAGAGGTGTGGATGAGTAAATTTTTGTCATCAAGTAAATATAGGACATGCGAGAGGATAGGGTAGATACGGATATGTCTCGACCCAAATTAGAGATGGCTTGATATATGGTGATGATATATCATGGAATGGATGGGAGAATAGGACATTTAACATTTGGGCATGAGAGTGGAAACTCAGTTGGAGAAGTTGATACATGGAATCTTTATTAATGTTCTCTAATTATTATTTTACTATAAGGATGCACTATTTGATTAGTGATCCCCATCCCTATATATTATGGAGGGTTAAAATTTATAGTCTTCTCACATTCAGTGTTCTCCTCTAATTTTGATGTTTGGTTATGATCATAATTCATTAAAGATATTCTCTATTTTAATCAACTCATTTTTACCTCTATGGTATGGATACAACTTCAATCATGAAAAATAAATCATTTTTCAAACATCTTTCCTCAGAGATAGATTTCATATGGACCTTTATTTGGATGGTCATAATTGCTGTTGTAACAACTTTATACTTCTTTTAGGGACATTATATTCTTAAGAAAGTAAATTTTCATCTCTAGAAGAATTAAGAATTCGTATTCCTAACATCCCTCGCATGTATTACGATTTTTCTAATTTCTAATCAATTTGGAATGTATTTGGGATTTTTTATATGCCAAAAAATCCACTCTCCATATGTAGCACAATATAGTGGACATAATCTATGTGGTTCATGATTTGGACTCATCTTTAATGCTTCACATCATTGAGGCATGTCCTTTTTTCCCTCTTGGATCCATATTATGTTGTTAAACTATAATTCCCCTATTCTTAGGATCTTTTTACCTTTATTTAGCCAAATTTCATTTGATACTTATTTTTTATTGTAGTTATCTAATTCCTATATTCACATATAGAATTATAATAATCATGTTCATTAGGTCCCACCCTCTTGCGTGTATCATCCATTGGATTTGAATTGTCCTCATGATTAGATTGAGAAGTCAGTCGAATCACCCAACCCATTAGTCTTCATGAATATATTATAGAAATCACCCATAAATTCTCAATAAATGAATTTAAAAGAAGAAAACTAAATGTTTTTTCCATAACCCATGATGTAAAATCACTCGATCAATGCATAATTACAAAATAAATGTTGATACCCAACATAATTGGGTTTCAATAATCCATGAATCCACTATGTAATAATGATTGAAGAGACCCAAATCATGACGTACATCGACATTTCATTACTTTTTCAAAATACTTAATACATTAAAAAACAAACTCCCAAAGACAGTATTAGTTTAGTGTCTTTAGAAACTCGAAACATAATCTTACAATCATGGTGAAAGATATTCACCATCTCCCATAAAGAACACCCCCTTTTGTTTTACTACCTAAAACCTTTCTTTATATCCTGGGGAAAAGAAAACATAAAAAGGGTGATATGAAATGCTCAGAAAGGGTAAACATAAGGAACATAAAACAATTCATAAACATTTTAATAAAAAAACATGAACATAAAATCTAAACATCCAAATCTTGAGCAATGACATAAATCTTGGAAGTACATAAGGCATATCTCATTAATGAACATCAATCATGATAAAATATCATGGGAATAAAACAAGTAATTGTGGAAAACCATTATTCACTTGATATGATTTCCATAGTAGCCAAGGCATTGCTTCCAAAACCATCCTAGTGGAAAAATTTCATTACTGAATCGAGTTCACTCCTCGTTCCAGTCCTGTATCGCTGAACCAAATTAACTTTCCATTCTAGCCATGTCTATCTCATGAGATAAAAATCTTTACCCAATGAATTGGAGGGATATATAGGTACCACCCCTCTCATATTGAAATCATTCTTACGTGTGCCACAACATAAACATAAATCATTCATCATAACCCAAAGAATAAAATGGGTTTCATAAACATCATCACATCATAACATAATCCATATAAAAAATGGATATCATTTCATCATAAAACAAGTGAAACCATGTAAATCATAGAGATATTATAAATGAAGCATACTCATATGAAATAATTTCATCTTAGATGGAAAATGGTTTTGATAAAACACTTGAAATGATTTCTTGAGGGAAATATCCTTTCTTCTTCAAAATTATTTTATTTTCACAAAATGAAATGAAATTTTAAAAGAAAAGGATTTTGTTGAAAATAATCATGAAATCTTGTAGAGTAAGCTTCAATAAAATACGGCATTATGAAACCGTAAAAATCTGTTCATGTCGTATAAGTTAAAAAAACAGTCTCCTCGTACTTTTAACGGAAAAGTCAAAAGGTACCACGTGTGATAAATAAAAGAAAAATTCCTTCCATAACACAAATTAAAAGTCAAATAGGGGTAAAATGACTTTAAAAATACATGGATGAATATTAAACACTTTATGAAAAACATTTTTATGGACATGGATGAAAAATACATCCCCAGTAAATACTTACGTATAAGCAATCTCGAATAAAAATGAGATTGAAAAATTATCAGTTACCTTATGTCCAATTTCTTCCATATGAGTATGAGACTCTTGTGTAGTGGGTTTAGAAATATTATTAACTTGAAATAGAACCATAATAATATTTATTATATCATATATGATTCACTTATGACTTTATATTACCCATTCATTTGTCAATTCCATGTTAATGCATCGTTTTGGGTAAAATCATTTCATTTGTCGTACGTGTTTTGACTTGTAATTATTCATATGATTACTTAGATAATGATTACTTAATTCAATAATTTAAAGCATGATTTTTATATAATATATATTAATAATATAAATATATATAATAGATCGATAAATGGAACGAAATACACCATTCATGGTGACGATAGACCGTATGTACGCATGAACGCTGTTTTCATTTCCTTATTAAATTGAATGGAAGTAAATGACATATATATATATAAATAAATCCAGTAGAATTATTATTTCATATGTTTCATGATTACTTATTATATATACATTATAATAATTCTCAGATGGTTAACATGGAGAATGAATCTCATCGCATCATGGAGACGGTAGTCCGTATGTACACAAGATCGACAATATCATTCCTTTGATATTAAAATAATATATAATTGGATGGTATATCCCATATAAAAAATCATCATAATGTTGTATTTATTATTTATATCATTTTTACTCATTATTATACCCATCAAAATGATGAAATGTTTGAATAACAAACTACACCACGACGTGGAGACGGTAAGCAGTACGTACGCACGTGGGGAGACTTTTTCATTCATATGATTGATAAAATAACTAATATGGTTGTAAAATTTCTGTAATAACATCACAATATATATAATATACGGGGGTTATTATTTTAGAAAAGAAACAACAAAGAAGGAGGAAGTGGAAGAATAAAAAAACTTGAAATAGGTGGTGAGATATTTACCACTTCTTCAAGTTATTCCTTTTGATTTGATCAAAAGGGATCCTTAGGTTGGCTTTCTAACTAAAGGAACGCCTCTAGAATGAAGGACGAATATTTGAGAGGGTATTTGGTCAGGTTTTTGCTGATCCAAATGGCTTTTTAGGAGTGAATCTGAGAGAAGAGCGAGTTCCCATTTATAAGAGGGGTGAGGGGAACCTTAGGAAAATCTTAAAATATTACTTTATAATAAATACATATTCGGTTTATAATGGCTCCAAAGTGACTTATTTCGAGAATAGGGTGGGTATGGGTCTAAATAATCTCAACTAATAGGTTTTAGACATGTTTAGGTTACCATTTTAATGTTATCATTTAGATTTAACACTAAGTTAAATAATTTAACTTCTACCTTGTCTTCTTGTATTCTTACACTATATTGTTAATAAACATACTCTATACTGCCAATCGAACCCCAATTGGTTCATTAATGTCATATATATTATTATATAAGTCTTTTTGCTGAAACATAGATTTTTAGGACCATTATATAAACTAAAAATATAAAATTAGTTTTGAAAACCCTTTTATGTCAATTTTGACACTATTCTGTATTTTGTTTTCTCTAAATTCAAAATAGAATTATTACTTAGAACCTAAATCTTCTAACCAACCATAATATGTTATATTTACCTGTAAAATAAGTTTAATTCATAAAAAGTGTCAAATTACATTTACTTGTGTATTTATAATATCAATTATGTTAATATTTCATTAATAAGGTAATTACTGCATAATCATTGTGTCATAAATAAATTAACTTATTTAATGTCTAAAAATTATAAATAAAATACGATTATATAGGAAATATTTTTATATTTATAATGAATCTTTATAGTAGAATTTATCTTTTTTATATCCCTATATTAAAAGTGTTTTAGTTATTAAACTTTGATTTTAACTATTTTAACTCTTCTTTAAATAAAATACTAATAAATGTCCTAATCTAATCCAATTGGACAAAAAGGATCATATTAAATTCTTAAGGTTGTTTTTGGTCGAATTACACTTATCTAATAGAATTAGGACATTTGTTAGGGTAATAATAATATCATTTTTACCCTTAATTACCCTATTTACTTTTAACCATGGTAAATAAACTTAAAAAGTTACTATTTACCAAAAAAATTATCTTTTTGAACCACATTTTACTCCTTGATATTAACTGTGTCTCCCAGATTTTCGAAATTCCACTCATGGAAGCGGTAAAATTATGTTTTTTGTAAATTTTCAAATGCTCATCGAATGTGGATAAAAGACGGTAAAAAGTTCAATAAAATTTTTATATATCTAAAATTATTATATAATGACTCTAATGAATTACATTGAACTTATATAGGTATTATGTTTCTATTTTGACCTAAAATAAATTTAAATAAAATAAATGATTAAAAAGTCGGTTTTAACCAATAACTTAGTGTTTTCACTATTCATCAAAAATTGAATGTTTTCAGAAAAATACCAAAATTTCACCCTATACTAATTTCGATATTCCAAATCAAAAAATGAAGTCCATTTTGACTGATGAAATTTATAAAATTTCAAAAAGTGGGTATTACTATTCATAATAGTAAGTTTATATAATATTTTAATAACATATCGTTGTTCAGTGAAACCTGGTATTACGCACTACACACGCTATCAAGGAAGGTCGTGATTGCGTGTAATGCATGCCATGTTAGGGATTAGTGTAGTGAAAGCTCCCTTTGGTGTTGCATATAATATAATCAAAACTTATTTCATTTATACATTAAAAAAATCTATGCTTAATGTTGCGTAGAATAATTTCCACAAAACGAACATGAAATTGTGTGTAACACAAGCCAAGAATAGTGTTGCGTATACTACAAGCTAATACGGTGTCGTGTATAGTACAAGATAATCTTGGTGTAGTGTACAACAGAAGACATCAATGAAATTAAAATGAATATATCTCATAAAATCTCAAGGTGTTACATTCTACCCCCCTTAAAATGAATTTCACCCTCGAAATTCTTCGGGGTTATAAATGGTTTTCTACTTGAAAGTTTCTCTCATAGAAACCCACATCATAAAAAGGAATACTACAACATCATTTTAAAAAAGGAATGTTAGAAACATAATGGATACCCAAAGTAACTCATCATTAGGTTTCCACATAGGAGAATATAGGTGAAAATATGGATATGGAAGAGAAATCTAACCATAAAGTTCTAATAGAGAGTGGTAGAGAACATGGCTATAAAAAATCCAACAATCAAAAAGCCAAAAAAAATTGATGATCTAAGGTACCATCTGATTCATTTGATATGAGGATACTAGGACAACATTTTTTGTTTTCAAGATCATTTCCCTAATGTTGAAGATTTTGAATTAGAAGAAATGCTTACTTTATTTTGGTACAATCTCACTACTTTCCATGCCTTGAACAATTTCTACTTCATATCTTAAATAAATGAAGTTCAATTTGTCATTCTCGAAGTGTTAGTAGATCATACGATAGAATGATGGGTCCTTCCATCTGTCTCTAAAAAAAGGTTAGCAAATGTTATTAAATATACATAAGTCTATATATGTTGAGGTTAATCGTATATGATTCCAAAAATGGACTTATAGTTCGTCTATCATACCACTTAATAAAATAAAACTAATTTCTACTAGCTAGGGAATTCATGTAGGCTAGTGGTAGGCGATAAAGGCCAGTTTCACTTCGGTTGTGGGTTCGATTCCCACAACCATGTCCGATGCGACGGGTTGTCGCCCGTCCTACAGGTTGTCCCTTTTTCTAAAACTACATTATTATAACATTCCTGCAATAATATCGAAAAAGTTATAGCCTTAAACATTAGTATCTTATGTCTAACTTAATTCATTCCAATATTTAGTCTTATCCAAAATACTTCGGTCCAAGCTCATAGTATAATGAAACTTATTACTTGAATGTTCACAAAACCAGCATGTGAATACCATCATTTATCCCCCATTAATCATAAGATATATCTTGTTGGTCCCATTCCAAACATGTGAATACCTTAATCATGTATTCTATTGAAATATGAGTTACCATAGTACCTTAGTGAATACATGAATGCTGTCAAAATTTAACTCCTTCCACGTACCAAAATCGCAAAATTTCAATATACTCAATCCATGATATCACTTTGTCCATATATCAGTCATGAACTCATTAATACTATCAAACATTTCATTATCTCTTTATCCTTTCATTATATGTATATCATCTTCTTTCCAAAAAATATCTGAATAACCATTCATGGTTACCGGTACCATTCAATATATACTTTCAAATACTTTAAGAAAAAAAATAGTGTAACAATACTTAGATGTTTCTTTATTCCATAGTACCATTAAATTACCTATACGACATTACTCTTGATAAACATAAAATAATTCCACTACCTTCTTAAACCATTGACCGAGCATCAACAATTCTTTTATCTCACATATCATTTGTAGTCTCTCATCATCATCATCAACATAAATACTACCCATACAACGATGCTGATTCTCTCCATGAAATTTTCCCTTAGGTCATTAGTTTGCATAATGCCCATACATTCCACATTTAAAACATTTAACCACTGTTGATCTCTTAGTAATAACATTATCCTTGTCGATGGTGTTAACTAAACATTTTCCTTTGTAATTACTAGATTTGTGTCCTTATTTTCCACACCCAAAGAATCTTCTAGTTCCTTTGAAACATTCTCCTTGATTCCTCTTCCCACATGATTTACATGAGGAAAATTGAACTTTCTTTCCTCTATGATCATCATGAAACTCCATCTTTATCTTATTAGCTGAGTCATGAAACTTGCCAAAGTTGATATTATTGATCATATTATGAGATTTCTGATTGGGCATAATAACGATGTTTGGACCTCCAAATCCTATTTCATTTGGTTTCTCATGAAGAATATCATTCCATTGTCCATCATATTCTCCATTAACATGAATCCTCCAATTTCATGCCATTTCATAAAACCCAAAAATAATAGTATGAGAGGAAAAACTCATACTAGAAAAAAAATATAATCAAGGGGGTTAATTTCAATCTATAACATCTTAGGTTTAATTCTATGATCGTTACAGTAATTCTATGACTATAACCTATACTTATACTGAACCTTAGGGACATCCGAAGACATACCATAGAAATATCTCTAGGGATATCACTAAAGTTTTCACATCCTAGTTTCCAAAGGTTGACTAAACCTTCACTCCGATACCAACTGTAGCGGTTTGGAATTGTTTCTAGTGGACTAGAATTGATAATTATTAGAGATCTCCATGGGCGGGTACACCCCCTAGGCGGGACACACCATCATCCCCAGTGGCAGCCATTTCCTCATGAAGCCCTTGGGTGGAGAGCCATGTTTGGTCCAACGCTCACACGTGAGAGTTCCCAAGGATCAGATTCATTCCTACCTCATTTGCTCTTATACCAACTTTAGAGACCCAAATCTTGACGTACATGGACATTTCATTACTTTTTCATAATACTTAATACATTACAAAACAAACGCCCAATGACCGTCTTAGTTGAGTGCCTTTGGAAACTCAGAACATAATCTTCTAATCGTGGTGAAACATCTTCAACATCTCCCATAAAGATCATAACCTTTTGTTTTCTTACCTAAAAAAATTCTTTATATCCTAGGTAAAAGAAAAAATAAAAAGGGTGAGCTCAAATGCTCAGTAAGGGTAAACATAGGGAACATAAAACAATCCATAAACATTTGAATGCAAAAACTTGAACATAAAATCTAAATATAAAAATCTTGAGAAATGACCTAAATCTTGGAAATACATAAGGAATATATCATAAAGGAACATCAATCATGATAAAATATCATGGGAATAATACATGTAATTGTGTAAAACCATTATGAACTTGAAATGATTTCTATAGTAGCCAAGGCAGTGCTGCCAAGACCATCCTAGTGGACAAAGTCCCTTACTGAATCGAGTTCACTCCTCGTTCCAGTCCTATATCACTGAACCATATTAACTTTCCATTCTAGCCATGTTTATCTCATGAGATATAAATTTTTACCCAATTCATTGGAGGGAGATATATGTCCCACACATCTCATAATGAAATCATTCTTATGTGTGCCACAACATAAACATAAATCATTCATCATAACCCAAAGAATAAAATGGGTTTCATAAACATCAACCCATCATAACACAATCCATATAAAACAAATGGATATCATTTCATCATAAGAAAAGTGAAGCCATGTAAATCATAGAGATATTATACTTGAAACATACTCATATGAAATAATGTCATCTTATATGGAAAATGGTTTTGATAAAACACTTCAAATTATTTCTTGAGGAAAATATCATTTCTTCTTCAAAATCATTTTATTTTCACAAAATGCAATGTACTTTTAAATGAAAAGTATTTTTTTGAAAATAATCCTGAAATATTGTGAGTAATCATCATGAAAATAAGGCTTTATGAAACTGTAAAAATTCATTAATGCTGTATAATTTAAAAAGACATTCTCCTTCTACTTGAAACAGAAAAGTCAAAAAGTACCACGTATGGTAAACAAAAGAAAGATTCATTCCATAACACAAAGTAAAAGTCAAAGAGGGTTAAACATGACTTCAAACAGACATGTAATAATATTAAACACTTTATGAAAAACATTTTTATGTATATGGATGAAAAATACAACCCTAGTAAATACTTATGTATATGAAATCTCGAATAAAAATGAGATTGAAAAATTATCCCTTACCTTATGTCCAATTTATTATATATGTGTATGAGACTCCTGTATAGTGGGTTTAGACATATTATTAATTTTTAACAGAACCATAATAATATTTATGATATCATATATTATTCACTTTCGACTTTATATAACCCATTCATTTTTCCATTCCATATTAACACATCGTTTTGGGTAAAATCATTTCATTTGTCGTACGTGTTTTGACTTGTAATTATTCATATGATTACTTATATCTTGATTACATACTTAAATAATGTAAAAAATAATTTATATATAATATATATTCATAATATAAATATATATAATAGATCGATAAATGGAACGAAATATACCGTTCATGGAGACGGTAGACCGTATGAATGCATGAACGCTGTTTTTGTTTCCTTATTAAATTGAATGGAAGTAAATGACATATATATACACATAAATCTCATAGCATTATTATTTCATGTGTTTCATGATTACTTATTATATATACATTATAATCATTCTTGGATGGTTAACATGGATAATGAATCTCATCGCATCGTGGAGACTGTAGTCCGTACGTACGCATGAGCAACAAAATAATTCTTTTGATATTAAAATCATATATAATTGGATGGTATATCATATATACAGAATCATAATAATGTTATATTTATTATTTATATCATTTATACTCATTATTATACCCATCCAAATGACGTAATGTTTGAATAACAAACTACACCACGACGTGGAGACGGTAAGCCGTACATACGCACGTGTGGTGACTTTTTCATTCATAGGATGGATAAAATAAATAATATGGTTGTAACATTTATATAATAACATCACATTATATAAAATATACTGGAGTTGTTATTTTATAATGGAAAGAACAAAGAAGGAGGAAGTGGAAGAAGAAAGAAACTTGATATAGGTGGTGAGATATTTACCTCTTCTTCAGGTTCTTCCTTTTGATTTGATCAAAAGGGCTCCTTAGGTTGGAATCATGGCTAATGTAAGGCCACTATAATGAAGGTAATATATTTAAGACGGAATTTGGGCAGGGTTTGGTCGAGAAAAATGGTTTGGGAGGAGTGAATGTGAGAGAAGAGGGAGTTCCATTTTATAAGAGGGCTGAGGGGCACCTTACGAAAAACTTAAAATATTATTTTATAAAAAATTCATATTCGGTTTATAATGGCTCCGAAGTGACTTATTCCGAGGAGAGGGTGGGGATGGGTAGAAATCCTAACAACCAATGGGATTTAGACATGTTTAGGTTACCATTTTAACCTTATCATTTAGATTTAACTCTAAGTAAAATAATTTAACTTTTACCATGTCTTCTTGTATTCTTACACTATATGGTTAATAACCATACTATAAACTTCCAATAGAACCCCAATTGGTTAATTAATGTCATATATATTATTATATTAGTCTTTATTCCGAACCATATATTTTTACGAACAATATATCAATTAATAATATAATATTTGTTTTAAAACGCTTTTATGTCAATTTTGATACTATTTGGTACTTCATTTTCTCTAAATTTATAACAGCATTATAACTTCGAAAAAAATTCTTCTAACCAACCAGAATATGTTATATTCACCTATAAAATTATTGTAATTCATAAAAATTCTTAAATTACATTTATTTGGGTTTTTATAATATCAATAATGTTAATATTTTATTAATAAGGTAATTACTGCACCATCATTGTGTCATAAATAAATTAAATTATTTAATGTCTAAAAAATATAAATAAAATAAAATTATGTAGTAAATTATTTTATATTTCTAATGAATACTTATAATAGAATTTATCTTATGTATAATCTTATATTAAAAATGTTTTAGTTATTAAACATTGATTTTAACTATTTTAACTCTTCTTTAAATAAAATAATAATAGACATCCTAATCTAATCCATGTGGACCAAAAGGATCATATTTTATTCCTAAGGTTGTTTTTGGTCGAATTAAACTTATCAAATAGAATTAGGACATGTGTTAGGGTAATAATAAAATAATTTTTACCCTTAATTACTCTTTTTACTTTTATCCGTGGTAAATAAAAGTAAAAAAGTTACTATTCACCAAAAATTATATTTATCTTATTGAACCACATTTTACTCCTTGATATTAACCATGTCTCTCGGATTTTTGAAATTCAAATCACAGAAGTGGTAAAATTAAGTTTTATGTAAATTTGAAAATGCTTCTAGGAGGTCGGTAAAATACGGTAAAAAGTCCAATAAAATTTTTATATATCTAAAATTATTATAAAATGAATAAAATGAATTAATTTGAACTTATATAGGTATTATATATCTATTTTTACCTAAAAAAAATTTAAATAAAATAAATGATCACAAATTCGGTTTTAACCAATAACTCAATGTTTTCACTATTCATCAAAATTGAAAGTTTTCAGAAAAATACCAAAATTTCACCCTAGGGTAATTTCTATATTCTGAATCCAAAAATGAAGTCCATTTTGAATGATAAAATTTATAAAATTTGAAAAATGGGTATTACTATTCATAACAGCTAGTTTATATAATATTTTAATAATGTATCGTTGTTTAGTGAAACCTGGTATTTCGTACTACACATTCTATCGAGGATGGTCATGATTGCGTGTAATGCAAGCCAAGTAAGGGCTGTGTGTAGTGCAATCTCCCTTTGGTGTTGTGTATAATAAAATAAAAACATATTTCATTTATACATTAAACAAAATCTATACTTAATGTTGCATCGAATAATTTCCACAAAACGAACTTGAAATTGTGTGTAACACGTGCCAAGAATAGTGTTGCGTACACTACAATCTAATACAGTGTTGATTATAGTACATTCTAATCATGGTGTAGTGTACAATAGAAGACATCAAGGAAATTAAAACGAATATATCTCATAAAATCTAGGGGTGTTACATTGATGACCACTACATTGATATAAAATTCTAAGGGAATTTGATCCCCATTATGTATTAAATACCAGTTCAATGTAATTAGGAGTAATGTCATTTCGTGACATAAATTTCAGTATCTCGTCATTTAATATTTATTTTTTAGTGTTTTTCTCAAAATAATCATATAGCTAATTTCTTACATGATTATCTATTTATCTAACAGATATTGTAATTTATATTTTAAACATATTTATATATATTTATATCGCATTGTTTTTATTATTATGTTTAAAAATAATTTTTTAATGTTCTTTTAAATTAATTCACTTTAATAGTTTATAATAGTTTCCCAATATAATGAGAACATGGATATTCCATAAAGATATTTTTAAATCAATATATCATATAGTCTACATAAATCTATCTTACATGACATAGATGAGGGTTGACTATCAAGTGATAGAGTCTCATTTGAAATTGATACATCTTCTCATGAAGTTCATAGTTGGTGATCTCTAAAAAGAATGGTCCCAAGGAAAGACCCACTAATAGGACATACATATGTTTTATGTTCCATTTGATATTATTATATGAAATAATGTTTATTTTCCCTAAAGCATAAATATTTTTGTTTTGGATTATAGCTTTATATTTTATAAAATCATGGTTATTTTTTATTCATGTATCCTTTATAAAGTGACTCTCTTGGGATTTATGTCATTATGAAAATGCATAAGTACCTCTTTTAAACAGATTAATGTGTTTTTAAATGTTTCTTAAAGAATTATATGTGTTAAAAATATGCCTTTTCTATTTAAATGGATTTA
The DNA here is from genome assembly GCA_963277665.1 of Viscum album. NCBI lineage: Eukaryota > Viridiplantae > Streptophyta > Magnoliopsida > Santalales > Viscaceae > Viscum > Viscum album. The sequence goes on along the minus strand of OY728151.1, from coordinate 650,555,915 downwards.
AAATGAATTAAACACTGGGAATGGACTTAGGTTGCATTCCAACTATTTAACAACTCACCTGATTGAATTTCATAAAGGGATGTGAATGTTTTAAAAGAGTATTTAATGGTAGTTTCATTTTAACAAGTGTTGTGTTAAGTTTTGTAGAATTCTTAAAAAAGGAATTTTGGTTTTGTGAAAGATTTCTTGGAATTGATTTGTTTATTTTAAAAAATGTATGTTATTTTAAAGAGGAATTTGTGTAAATGATGGGTTTTTAATGGGATTTCAAATGTGATTTTATAAATAGTTTTCAAAGGAAACATGAAATGTAGTTTTTTCATAATATTATAAGTTTATATATTTATAGAATTAGGAAAACCAATACATTATATAGGTAAGACAAGTAGATTGATAATAACCCCATGGAAAGGGTATGTTGCTAACTCTCTCCAACCCATAGGATATCCATCATGACCTCACTCTTACAAAAGGTGAATTAATTTTTAACCCCATTGCAATTCCTGAACAAAAATTTAATACAACATCACTTTCATGGTTTAAATTATGGGGGCTTGTTTAATATGTTCTTTTAGGCATTTTCCCACAGAGGGATGCGACAATTTATTATTAATATTAAAGGCTTAATGCATATTCATGTATGTGAAAATGGTATCTTTCATGTGAGGGTGTTAGAGTAAACATCTGATTTACTACTTATATTATATTTATTCATGGGATGATCCTTAAATTTCTGTTTCTCACATACACTTGATTGGCTGTATGGGAACCCTATGAATTAGGAAATAGGTTTAGATGTATACTACATTAGTTATCTAACACACTAGCTAGTTTCCCTAGTTATATGGTTTTTTAGTATATAAGAGTGTCCATAATGAAGAATGTGTGGGTAAGTCAGGTGGATTTTCTATTTTTCTAGGATTCATCATTGGATAACTATTGGCCTCATTGTAGTGTGAGTTAAAAATTACAGAATAATTGAATTCCCTCTATGATTTTGATAAATTTTAGATAATAGAATTGGAACCAAGAAAGATGGATCTATAGAATGGTTAGATTTATCATCTAAAGGGGAAAGTGGATGATAAAAAATAGTGAAAGGTGTCTCTTATTGTAAATTTATTTCAATAATTAGAAGGTTTAGATTTTAGTTATATTTTCACTCATACTGTATTTAATATAATAATTTAGATGGTTCTCAGCATGGTTTCCATTCAAGTTTTATTCGTAGAAAAATGAATGTTATGATTATATTCCTTTTTGGAGATTTGGAGGAATATATATATATATAGATAAATTGGAAGGTTTTAGGTTAAATGGAATAGAAGGATTGATTCTAGATACAAATGGAGTTTTTTGTGCTTAAGTAGGCACCAAGGTAGTACAACTGGAATTTTAATGCATTCATGGTAGAATTAATGTTCATGCAATGTAATGTAAATAATTTATACTATAGGAAGGTTTATTATGATGGGAGTTTTGTGATTTTACTTCTTTATGTGGATGAATTTCTCTGAGTTGAACAAATGAGGGAAAGGTTGGAAGAGCTGAAGATTGATTTATCTAGAAGATCCCAAATGAAGGACCGTGGTTCTTGAATATGGATATTGGGAATAAATAATGAAAGAGACTTAAAGTCTATAACTTTTTTGTCCTTGGTTTATTATGACCCCCTCTAGATAAGGTGTATCCCTCATAGGCCAATAATGTGAAAAGAGAGATAGTGACCCCCCGAGTCCTGCCTCCAGTAGGCCCCGAGTTGGTGAATAGCACGGAGGTTATAGTAAACACACAAATGGGAGGCATTAACCTCTAATATTTCACCTGTGAAAGAGAAATATAATAAAAGGACCAACCAACTCCAACTCATAAATCAATATAAAAAGAAACTCATGTACTCATATGCAATTTCATAAAAAAGCCACTACAACTAAAGGGGAAAATTGCAGCTACAAAGAGAAAGTAAAATGATAGTGACCACGAAGCCCGAATAGCTCCTAGAAACCCCACATGCTAGTAGTAATCTGAATGGTCTCCAACCTAAACCAATTGACCCCAAAAATAGTTTATATAACATATTTTGAGTATAACATTATACTCAGTAGGATCATAATTGGAGCCTCTCATGAAAATGTGAAGAAATAGAGCCAAAGAATAGTGAACAACAAGTGAAACTTACTCATCACATAAATAGGTATACTATGTTCCTATCCTCACAATGGATACTCTCACCAAGTATTGCATACAAGAGTTTATAATATAATAAATAATATCAAGGGTACATCGCAACTACTTCCCCACTAGTTTTCCTCTTTTCCCCAACATCGTAGGTTCTAATCCTTCCCTCTCTAAAAAGGCTGGCCTGAAGACACTTGGGTGATCATTTCCACATGCACCTCATGCAACAAAAATCTTATCCAAACAAACATGCGTGAAGAACCACACCATCCACACAACCAAAAGTAACCAAGTAATTTCTGGGAGCCACCACAACCAAAATAATGGGTATCATATGTTAGGTACTATGCCTCAAGCCATTACAACCCATACGCCAAGTATGGATCCTCAAGACACCACAACCTATACACATTATACCTATAGTAGCACAAATAAAACTATATCTAGAATATATGTGTCTGAAATAAAAACTGACCATTACAGCACTCTGCACACATATATAGGGAAAATTAACCATCGTGTATAGAAACACAAGTAACTACGAAGTGAAGATGATGGGGAAAAAGGGTGAAGTCAGTCATCCATCCTCCCACCGAGATGTTGGGGAAAAACACCCCCCATGGCTCAAAATCCTAGGGGTGTTAGTCACCTTAACCGATATGGTGGGGTAGCGTATAGAAACAATAAAGTACATGGTATAATATAGATCACAACCACGCAATGGGAAAAACCTAGTCTCATAATCAACTCAAGCTAATGTCTCTCGGAATCCCGGTTACCACTGCTAAGACTAGGTATTATATAAGCACAAAACCTTTTAAAGAGTGTTATTAAATCATCTTATGCCTTTTAAGTAGTTTTAATTTACATTAATTAATTCTTTATACATTAATTATCTAATTTCATCTTCAAATTACATTTATTAGCATCTCAAAAAAGTTCCATTCCCTCCAGGCATACCCAAAACCGAGTCCACAGTTCCTCTAAGCACAACCTCAACATTTCACCCCAAAAATCTGCAACCCCATGGGTTCAACATCATTTAGTCAAACATTTATTAACAACATTATTACTTTCTACAATTCTGGGAATTCTAGAAAAGAAAAACTAATCTTCCAAACATAAGGGCATCAATACAATGAGTAGATGGACTACCCATTGAGTATTTTCCACCAATAGAAGTAGTATATACCCATCCATCCTTGAAAAGATAAATGCAGAAAGCACATGGAATAAACCATAAATATTCGCCTCTTTTTGAAGGAGGGTCAGTAAGACCAACTACCTCAAGCAGTGGGGAAAGTAAAGAAAATAAAAAAACAAGATATTGAATACGAAATAACATTCATATCTGCATGTATCCCCATATTCAAACCGTTTCATCACCTACTATGTCCTCCCTAATGCCCACATGCATAAATTGACGCATCTCACCCCTTTATACATCAAATACTACCACAACCACTTGGTTTCCCTATCCACACGTCTCAAAAAAGCCATTCATACTCACAACAAATCACAAGAAGCAGGAAACGATAAGTCAACTGGGCTCTTGGACCTAAACAAGTCATTCTTACTTCACAAGCAATGAGCTCTCATGGCTCCAAGCATAAGGCTCTTGGCCTTTACAAGAAAGAGGGTAACTCAGAACCCTACCAGGCATTATCTTTTATCGGAAAACTTGTTCTTTAATCCATCTTGAATTAACTTATTCATTATTTGTGGGTTATAACTATGGGAAACCTAAACTGAAATCTATCATAGCTACCAAAAATTAATTAAAGAATCGATTTTACAAGACATTAAACAACAAGAACCAACATGATTCATGTTTAAAATCCAGCTGAATTAAAAATTTGAATCTGTATCATTTTGATTAACATCAAATTATAACAAAAACAACCAAATTCATTTACATGCATCTTTATCTTTAGCCAATTATTTATCAATTAATTCTGGATTTATTTAACTTTCCAATTTCATTATGAACAATATCCTAGCAATAAAATCATCGATATCACACTATCTAGAAAATAAAGAGGCAGACCATTATCATAGTGCAAAGAAAAAACATGCGATCAAACCAATTCATTTAATTAGGGTCAAGTATTTAATTAGGTCAATTACATTGTGATCCAAATGGATAAATCATTATAACACTATGATTTCATGTAAATAATTAGAGAAGTAATGAATCCTCTAACTTAAAATGTTTCCAACATTCTTTACTCGATAACAGATCAATGAAACAGATCACGATCTCCTTCCCTGCAATAATTGCATCCACCTGAGGATGTCGTAGCACAACTGCTTCATCAATAACCAAAAGAAATTCCATTAGATAAATGGAGATAAAACTCCATAGCATGGAAAAGAAAAATGGGAGAAGAAAAATTTAATAAATCCAAATAATAGATGTATATTTTACCTCGGATTGAATATGGAATGAACAAGGAAGAGGGGAACCGATCTAGGATGAAGGAATCCTAAAACGTCAAAGAGGGAGGCATCCAGATCATTTGGGGTTGAGAGGGGGTGCTCTCAAGTCGTAGGGTTTGAGAAACCCAAGTGGATGGGTGCCTTTAAAAAACCCAACATTGGGGAAGTACATGACGTGTACCACCCCGCCACATCGTGTACCGCCTTATGGTCGACTTATGTCAAAAAATGCATCACCTCAACAATCTGTTTTATATTTATGAAACAAGAATGGTACACATCATATACCCCTTGGTCACGTTGTAAATCCCCCCACTTTATAGTTTCTCATGAAAAAACTCCTCCAAACTTCCTCCGAGCCTTCTCTGAGAACCGTGGTCTTTGAAAACATGAAAATGGTCAATCCACATAGATCCAAGCCCTTACATTTGATACCTCTCAAAACATTCTCGTCCTCGAGAATCGAAAACCAACCCAGAGAGAAAACCAAAAAGGAAAGAAAGGGTTCATATAAATAGCCACCTCATGAGATACCTCTCAAGGCTCTCACAACCAAAAAGTCTATATCATTTTAGAAAAGGAAAACATGAAACCATGTGACCACCACAACTAGCTTCCAAACACTCTCTTAGGGAAGATAACTCCCAAAAGAGAGAAATCCCCAACAAACAACAAGGGGAATCCATATCATAGACAAGAAAGGTATACAACCACAAAACTAACATCATTTAAAGGAAAGAGGTAAACATCAAACATATTTGGATACTGAGCATGTATCTATGACTCATGTTCCTAGGTACTCTCTTCCACGTCATTATGATGGAAGAAGACACAAACCAACGGGATAGAATGCATGTGAAACACCTTCTCCTTATGATACTGAATCTCTACAGGATGCTCCTCAAAGCTTTCATCATCCTCAACATTGATATCACCCCAATCAATGATGTGAGAGTTGACCAGAAGATAATGATGGAGCTGTAACATGGGAAAACATCATTTATCTGGATCATCTGTGGGGGAAGTGCTACTTGATATGCCACAACTTTGACATTATCCAACATCTCTAAAGGCCCAACAAACTACGGATAAATCTTACTCATAGGACCAAAACTTCTCTACCCACGATGAGGAGTCACCTTTAGAAACATGTGATCCCCAACTTCTAACCCTAGATGTCACCTCCTATGGTCAACATAGGACTTCTGATGATTTTTCTCTCCCTTCATCCTCTCGTGAATCAACTAAACCATTTCTATTTTATTCTGTATTAGTTCCAGCTATAGAATTGATGACTCTATGAACCCAGTCCATCACAATGGAGAATGGAAAGGTCATTCATACAAGGATTTAAATGGAACTATACTAATGGTGGAATGAAAACTATTGTTGTAAGAAAACTCTACCATGGGTAAGTTCTTCATCCATGAACCTCTCAAATCCATGACATAAGAGAACAACATGTCTTTAAGAGTGTGGATGGTCCACTCTATCAAACCATCCATCTATGGATGAAAATCAGTGCTAAGGCATAGCTGAGAACCAAAAGCATGATAAAGACATCTATACACCCTAGAGGTAAAATGGGGGTCACAATAAGAAATGATCATCCATGGGACTAAATGGTGTATCACCTCCTCCAGTTACTACCTCGACAAAACCTCCACTAAACACGACCACTTAATTTCTATGAAGGGTGTTGATTTCATCAAATAATCCACTACCACCCATATAACATCAAATTCTCTTTGAGCTCGAGGTATGCCAGTAAAAAAGTCCATCGGGATGCCCTCCCACTTCCACAGATAAACATCTAATGGATGGAGAAAACCATCGGGAACATGGTGCACATCCTTCACCTTCTGGAAGACCAAATATCGAGTCACAAAATCTACAACTTCTTGCTTCAGCGTAGGCCACTAAAACTGACTCTTCAAGGCATGGTACATCTTCGTCACAGTAGAATGTACCACTAATGGTAAACTATGGAACTCTCTAAGAACCGTCTTCTACATCGTCAATGGAAAAAAATGCCATCCCTAAAGAATCACTCGATGTTATTCTTCCTTAGACCAACCATCAAAGGCCTCTCCACAAACAACTTTGTCTCTCTATATCTCCATCTCAAGATCCCCTAACAAAGAATCTTCTACCTACTGCATTAGAGATGAATACACCATTATCTGGAAAAGACAACCTCTACCCCCAAATTCTCCCATATCAAGAAGTAATGTTGAATGTTCTTCCATCACCCTCCAGGAATAACTTGATTCATGCACTTTGTCACTACATTAATTCTTTCTCAGTTCATCAACCACCACATTCCCATTTATAGGTGTATACAAGATTTTGAAGTTGTAATCCTGTAAAAACTCCATCCACTGATGTTGTCGCATGTTCAAGTCATGCTGATAGAAAACATACCTCAGGCACTTATGATTAGTGACAACCACAAGGCGCTCCCCGATGAGGTAATGTCTCCAAAACATTAGAGAAAACACCACTACCTTCAACTCAAGTCATGGGTGTCATAGTTTTTTTGGGACACAACTACAAAGATCCCTAAGAAATGACTAATCTCTGCTGTATCAGAACACAACCCAACCTCAAATGCGAAGAATCATAGAAAAAATCAAACTGAAATCCATCTATTGGTAGACAAAGAACCAAATCACTGAACAAATTCTCCTTCAGATACTCAAAAGCTTCTTGAAGTTGATCATTCCATACCAATGTCTGATCCTTCCTAGTCAATGCTATTAGAGGATTCAAAACCTGAGAGAAATCAGCTATGAACCTCCTTTAATATCCTGAAAGACCAAGGAAACTTCACACCTCTATCACTATCTCGGGGGATTCCCCAGACACAGCTGCTCCCATCATCAATGGATCCACAACTACTCCCTATTGGGATACAACATGCCCACGAAACGGACATTGCGGGCCCAAAACTCATAATTAGACATCTTTCCAAATAGCTAATGTTGATGACGATCTCCCAAAATGGCACGCAGATGCTCTGTAGGCTCCTCCTCAAACACTGAGTACAAAAGGATTCTGATAATAAAAATCACCACAAAATTATTCAGGAAATCATAGAACACAATGTTCATCAACCCCATTAACACAGTCATAGAATTTGTCACACCAAATGACACTAGCAAGAACTCGTAATGCAAATGGCAACTATAGAAAGCGGTCTATGATATATGCTAATCATTCACTCGCATCTGATGATACTCGAACCATAAATCGGTCTTCGAGAACCAAATTTTACCCTTCATTTGATTGAAAAAATCATCAATCCATGTACAATGATAACATTTCTTCACTGTCACTTTGTTTAAGTGATGATAATCAATACACAATCACAAACTACCATCGACCTTCTTCATTATCATAACTGGTGCACCCCACAGTAACACACTCATCCGAATAAAACCGCACTGTAATAGAACATCAAGAAGTATATGTGGCTCCCTTAACTCAAAAGGTTCTATCCTATATGGATACATAGTTATATGAGACACACTCTACTGTAGCTCGATCCCAAATTCAATCCCCCATCAAGGGGGTAATGCTACAACCTCTTCGGGAAATACATCAGGGTACTTTTCAATGACCGTGGGAAATATCGACTGCTGAACCTATGAAAAACTGAACATCAGCTCAGCCATCAAAGATGACAATAAAGGAACACACCATTGAATCATCTGAGGGTCTCGCTCAAAAATAAACGTTGTTGGCTCTCCATCAGCATGAATAACATAACATTCCTCTAGAATAAATCTACGATAGACTGCACTGAATACAAACAATCCATAACAAGGATGAAATCATATGGTTGTTTCCATATACATATGAAATCTCCCCAAGAGAGGTGTTACCCAATCACTAGCTCACAGTCTCTACATACTTCAGACAAGTCAGCTCGACCTCCAACTGGCATAGTCAATGCCAAGGGCACTTGAATACTCTCTATATCAAATCCCAAGGCATGGAAAATTTAAGGTGATATGAATGAGTGCATCACTATTGATTCAAACAAGGCATAAAACTAAGTAGAAAATAAGTCAAGTGTACCTCAAACGATGTCTGGATCACCTGGGGCTGGAAACACTAAAGCATGAAGCTGACCATGACTAAATTCATGGCCTCTATGACCCTGATGAAAACCACCACCATGGAATCTCTCTACTACATGAGGATGGGGAGTATCCCAGATCTATCATCTTCCTGCCCCATCTGCTCTTTGTTGATCCAATTTTGGTGCAACCTACTACTGCTGCCTCAGCTGGAACTATCTCAATGGAGGAACCTTGAGCGAAACACCTAACACACACTGACTGCTTTGGATGGTCGGGCATTCTCAATGATGATGACCTTATCCTCCATAAGAAAAAAAACACATGATCCCTTGGCTTAGGCCTAAGAGCTGTTGCCCTGGAGAAACAAGATAAGGAGGGTTGGTACTTACCCACAGCTGAATGAAAACTCTTCTACCCTGAAAACTAGGAACCCCGGACCATAGCTCTACTTCATGAGGAATCTTCAAGACTCCCCTATTATAATGATCTGGTTCTATAAAACTTTATCTTAATGACATATTCCCTCACAAGAACCTCAATATTTGTCTTCACATAAATGGGGTGACCTGGTGCTGGATCTATGGATGAAAATCCTCCTCAAAATGCCTCTCCCAAGCCTACTCATCTATAAATAGTTCCAAAGAATAGTATAAGAGGATTCTAAAATTGATTCAAAATTATTGCGCAATAGAGCTCCCATGTTGAAGGGTAAGAAACTCTTGGTGACTAGACACCTTCGCAGTTAGAGAATGGAACCTGACTCTGAACTTGTCTCGGAACTCCTTCCATAAAATTGTTAACTCTTAACAACCTCTAAGGAACAAGAACCACCACTACCTCACTACCCCACGCATCATTGTCACAACCAATGGTACCCAATGCTCATTTCGATGGCGGATTGAGAAGAAAGATATCACAACCTTCTCCAACCAGTCTTATATGAATGCATCTGAAATAGAACCCTCATACTTCTGAAAAATATATCATTGAAACTCTCCAAGGGTCCTCGTCCAAGTGTCTTCATCATCGAACTCTACTCTACGGTTATCTATTATCGTAGCCTGCTAGAAATATTCTATGCGGACTTGATGAGGATGTTGACGTAGATCCATACCTATAAAAGAAAAAATAGTTAGAGCTCCTAAACCTGTAATATATAAGAATTTATCATTAATTAATTATTATTTTCATTTATTCATTTTAGGTTAACCTTCCCAAGGTCTAACCATTCAAACACAAGGTAAAATATGAATGATGCATGATCCTTTCCTAGGTCTCAACCCTAAAATCAGTATCAAATCATTTAGTAGCCACTGTAAACATAATGTTCTATGCATCAGATCACATGGGGCCATAAATACCTATGTATTATCCAGTATTTAGTGTTTACAGAACATTCTAAACATAGCTACCACGGTTTCCATACCAACCTGTGCAACCTCACCGGTGCCTAACTCCAAACTTCATCCTATTCCTCAACCATACCTCTGATAAAAATCTTTCATGAACCCCTCCATACAAGGTGTACCCCTCCTAGGAATGCAATGTGAGAAGAGAGATTGTGACCCCCTGAGTCCCGCCTCCAGTAGGCCCTGGATTGGTGACTAGCACCAAGGGTATAGTAAACACACAAATAGGAGGAATTACCCTCTAAGAGTACACATGTGAAAGAGAGAGATAAGATAGACACCAAAAAACTCCAACTCAAACTACAATATAAAAATAAATCCATGCACACAAATGTATTGACATGAAAAAAACACTACAACTAAATGGGAAAACTACAAGTACTAAGAGAAAGTAAAACAGTGGTGACCATGAAGCCTGAATAGCTCCTGGAAAACCCTCATTTTAGTAGTAACTGGTCGAGAGTCCAACCTGCTCCATGTGACATGAAAAATAGTTTATATAATGTAGGGTTAGTATAAAAATATACTCAGTAGGATCCTCTATGTATCCTCTCATGAAAAATTAAGAAATCATTCCAAAGCATAGGGAATAACATGTGAAACTAACTCATCACCTAAACAGGTATACAATGTTCCCAGCCTCACCATGTCTACTCTCACCAATTGTTGAATATATGATTATATAATATATCAAACAATATCAAGGGTACCCCACTATTATTTCACTTTTCCCCAATGTTGCATGTCCTATTCCATCTCTCTCCAAAAAGGCTGGCCCAAAGACACCTAGGTGAACACTACCATATACACCTCATGCAACACAAAGTTTTCCCATAGACACCAATGTGATGCACCACACCATTCACACAACCAAAAGTAAACAGATCATTTCTAGGATCCACCACAGCCATCATAATGTGTATCATACGTCGGGTATTGTTCCTCAAGCCATTACAGCACATGCACCATGTAAGGATCCTCAAGAAGCCACAACCAATACATGTTATACCAATATTATAACAAAGGAAACTATATCTAGAATATGTGTGTGTGAAATAAAAACAAGACATTACATCCCTATAAAAACATATATCGGGAAAACTAACCATCGTGCATACCATCACAAGTAACTACCAAGAGAAGTGAGCGGGTCCAAAGGGGGTAGTCATCCCTTAATCCCTCCATGGGGATGTTGGGGAAAACACCCCCCCCCCCAGATCAGAATCTCTAGGGTGTCAATCGACCAAACCGATAGGGTGGGGTATCATATAGAAACACCAAAAGTATGTGATATAATATATCTCACAACCACACTATGGGAAAACCTACTCTTAGACTCAACTACAGCAAACGTCTCTTGGACTCCCAGTTCCCACTCCTAATACTGGGTATCCTATAAGCACACAACCATTTAAATAGAGTTATTAAATCATATTATCCATTTTAATATGTTTTACATTATGTTAATTAATTATTAAACCATTAATTAACCAATTTAATTTTCACATTACTTTCATTAGCATCTCAACAAAGTTCCATTCCCTCCAGACATACCCAAAACCGAGTATATGGTTCCTCCAAGCACAACCTCAGTATTGCATCCCAGTAAGATCTAACCCCATGGGTTTAAAATCATTTAGTCAAACATTAATTAACAGAATTATTACTTTCCAAAATTTGAGGCACTCTAAAATGGAAAAACTAATATACCAAACACAAGGGTATCAACACAGTGAGTAGATGGACTACTTGTTGAGTCTTTTCCACCTATAGTAGGAGCATAGACCCATCCATCCATGACAGGATAAACAAGGAAAGCACACGGCATAACCCATGAGTCTTCACCTCTTTTGGAAGGAGGGTAAGAAAGACTAGCTGCCTCAATCAGTGGGGAAAGTAAAGAAGATAAACATACAAGAGATTTAATAAGAAATCGCATTCACAGTAGGGGTAATCCTAGCTTCAACCCATTTCATCACCTCTAGTTTTCCCTTATGCACTCACATGCATATATCAATGCATCTCACCACTCTATGTGTCAACTGATACCATAACTACTAGGTCTCCCTACCCCCACATATCACAAAAGCCATCCAGGTGCACAACACATCACAAGTAGTATGAAACAACAAGACAACTGGTCTCCTGTCCCTAAAAAAGGAATTCTACCTTTACAAGAAATTATCCCTTATAGTTCCAAGCATAAGGATCTTAGACATTACAAGAAAGAGGGTAACTCAGAACCCTACCAAGCATCATCATTTATCAAACAACCAATTCATTAATCCGTATTGAATTAACTGATTCATTATTAGTAGGCTTCAACTATGGGTAACCTAAATTTCAAGGTATCATAACTACCACAAATTAATTAAAAAATTATTTTGAAATGGATTTAAACAACTAGATCCAACATGATTTAGGTTTAACAACCAACTGAATTAAGCATTCAGATTTGTATCAATTTGATTAACTTCAAATTACAACAACAATGACCATATTTATTTACATGCCTCTTTATCATTATCCATTTAATTATCAATTAATTTCATCTTTAATTTCCTTACCAATTTCATCAAGAAAAACATGCTAATAATAAAAACATAGATATCAAACTATCTATAAAATCAAGAAGCTAACCATTATCATTGTGCAGAGCAACATCATGTGATCAAAACAATTATTTTAATATGATTAAAATTTTTAATTATGTCAATTATATTGTGATCCAAATGGAAGAATCATGATAACTCAACTATTTAATGTAAATAATTAGAGAAGTAATGAATCCCCTAACTCAAAAGTTTTCTGACATTCTTCCCTCAGGAATGGATCAAATCAACAGATCACGATCACTTTCCCAACAACAACTACATCCACCTAAGGATTTCGAAGAACAAACACATCATCAATAATAAAAATAAACTCTATTAAAACCATGTACATAAAATTCCATAACATGAAAAAGAGAAATGGGAGAATATTGATCAATGAAAACCAAATAATAGGGAAATATCTTTCCTCGATTGAAGATGGATTGAAGAAGGAAGTAGGGAACTGGTCTAGGAAGAAGGAATCCCCAGACATTGAAGAGGGAGGTTTCTTGGTTATATAGGGTCAAGAGGGGGTGCGATCAATCCATAGGTTTTGAAAACCCTAAGCGGTTGGATGTCTTTAAAAAACCTAGTGGCGAGGTTTTACACGATGTGTACCTCCCCATCACAATATATACCACCTAGAGGCCAATTTATGTTGAAAAACATGTCATCTCATCACTCTGTTTTAATTTTTTGAAACCGAAACGGTATACATAACATATCCCTTGGTCACGTAGTGTTTCCCATCTATTTCCATCTTCTCAAGACTGAACTCCTACAGACTTCCTATGAGCCTTCTTTGAGAACCTCGGTCATCAAAAACACGCAAAGGGTTGATCCACCTGGATATGGGCCCTTACATTGTTAATTTTTATATCAATGACTTGTGTATTTATTTTGTTAAAAATTAATATTACTAATTAAAATAGGATGTATATGAATAAATAATGGATGGATAGCAATCATCTGACAAAAGAGTATGAAGATGGAGCGAAAGAGTTCATCAATTTTTTAAAAGAGAATTCATATGAACCTTGTCAAAACCTTTGTTTGTGATTACACTATTTCTATTCATGAAAAATTAGTCTAGAGAAGTTATTATAACTCTTGATCTATCACGTATTAGATCAAAGTTATAAATGTTTGAATAAACATGGGGAAAATAGAATGTAGCTAGTGGTTGGGATAACACTGTGTTTTATGGATCATATGATATGATTACAAGTGTTGACAATGAAGAAGACCGAATCGGGTATGTAATTAAAGATGCGAATGATGATGAAGATCATATTGAGGAAATGATAAAGACAATTATATATGAACATTTTGATTTCCCAAAATTGTTTGAGAAGTTAATGAGTTTTGAAAAGACATCATTGTATGTTGGTTGCAATAATATATATAACATTTTTAGCCGTACTAAATCTATATAATTGGAAATAAGGAAACATATAGAGTGACACAATTTTTATGGAACTAATTTCTCTCTTGAATGACATTCTCTCTAAAGATAATGATCTCCATATCCAAACATAAAATGTCAAACGACTGCTACTTTCAATGGGTATGATCTCTGAAAGAATACACACTTTCCTGAATGATTGTATAATGTTTCTAAAAGACCAAAAATAACTTATAGAATGCCCCAAGTGTGGTGTTTCTTGATACAAGAAAAGATGTATCTGGTCCTATGAATGTTTTATGGAACATTCCATTCATTCCAAGGTTTAGGAGCCTATATGAAAGTGAGGATACTACATGGAAATTGACATGGCACATAGATACAATAATTAAAGATGGGAAAATACATCACCCAATAGACTCTATTTAATGGAAAAGAATTCATCATAAGTATCCTGAATTTATAAATGAGCAGAGAAACCTTTATCTTACATTATCTACAAATGGAGTGAATCCATTTGGTTTTCAAAGAAACAGTCATAGTACATAGTCGGTTATGTTGGTAAATTATAAATTTCCATTTTGGTTATGCCTGAAACAAAATACATCATGTTATCTATACTTATATCAGGACCAAAAAAACCAGGTAATGATATTGATGTTTATTTGGATCCATTGATCGAGGATTTAAAAGTATTGTGGGATTCAATTGTTACGTTGTATGATGCTTATAGAAATGAATATTTTACATTGAGAGCCATGTTGTATGGGATGATAAATGAATTTCCTTTTTATGAAAATTTTTCAGGATATAGAATTAAAATAATTCAAGAGTGTCTCATTTGTGAATAAGGTACACAATCAATTAGTTTGAAATATTCATAAAAACTTGTGTTTTTAGGACATCACAAATTTCCACCCGGATAGCATAAGTACCAATCTTGGATGACATCATTTGATTGAAGTTAAAAAGAATGTAAAATACCATATCCAGTAATAGGTGATCAGCTATTTGATAAATTAAATGTTATGAACAATCCTTTTAATAAACCGTTTTCTAGAAACCTTCTGAAATCTGATTGGGAAAAGATGTCATATCCATAAATTACCATACTGGAATTGTTTGTACATTAGTAATTTTCTTGTTGTTATGCATGTTGAAAAAATGTATTTGATGCGTGAGGATGGAATGTTAACCCCAAAAAGGCCATGTTCAGTAGTTACATTGAAATAATCACTCAGCAATGTATGCTGATTGATGTAGATTTGTGGCACCATGTGGTGTCTGGGCTTATGAAACTGATGCAGGAAGAGATTACAGAAACTTTGTGATATCATTTATTTATTTTATTAAAAAATAATATAATGAAACATTAAATTACTATTAATCATCCATTTCATAGTGAATTTATAGTAGATTACTCCCACAATAAATATATAGTAATTCTTTCTGGAAAGATTCACAGATTATTTATCACAATTCTAACAAGACATCATCTTAATGATACTGAAGGGAAAATAAACCCGCACCCACCATTTATCTATGAACACCAGATAACTCAAGAAGTGTGGGATCCATTTACTAGGCATCGCATGGATGTGTCTTTTCAGGTATATTGTGGCTAGTAATACGTTGTTTAACAATATTTGAATTCGTCACTTTATTGAAAAAAAATTATTTATGAAACAAAAACTAACTACTAAAAATAAGGAATGAGTAGAAAAACCAGCGTACCTCTACCATAAACAAATTATGGTGTACGCTTCACTTAATAAAATTGGCATGTATTTGAAATCTATCGTAATACATTTATGTGACATGAAACAACACTATAATTATGTTTTTCTTTTTATATGAAGATTGATGGCTTGAAATCCAAATCCACTTCCATGCCACACCATGTGCTATAAAATGAGGAACATGTAAAAAAATACGAGATACTAATAGATGAAAACACACAAAAAGTGTGGGATAAATGTGTAAGAATTACATAATAAAAATTTAATTTTATTTAAATCACTATTACATAACAATGATAACTTATTTTTGTATATTTTCTATCCAACATAGTCATCAGAATCAGTAACACCTATACTGGATAAACACAAACTATCGGTGGCCTTGAAGTGGCTAGAATAGTATAGTCGAGTTAGATGTATGGGTTTTGAGGTGAAACCCAGAACATATTTTGAGAAAAACAAGAGTAGGATCAATATGAATTAATAAAATAAATGAGAGAAATAATAACTACCCTTGAATAATAATTCCAATGGTAGAGACAGATGATTGTAACATTTGTGCAGGGAATCAAAGAGAAGAAGAAACTCAAGAACAACCACCACATGGAGATACCACCCCACCCCCCACTAGCTATGAGGTGATCCATTCCCCTCAAATAGATGTATTAAACCAGGTAATAAATGTTCTAATAATTGTTTTTGTGAAATGTGAATTATACATACATTGATAATTTTCATGTACTGGTATTTTATAGGGTGATAATGACTGTGATTTATATCTTTCAACACTCACCCATTCCCTTGTATTGAGGTTTATAGTGTTCAATATCCAGAACGAAATGAAACATAGCATAGCACTTCCCCTAGGTTATGTGAGAGTATCGATTAGTGTATCCCATGAGTTGAGTGTTGAGCTACATATTCCAATTCATGAGGTAGATATTTATATGGTCGAAAAATATGTTGGAACATTAATCACATGGCCAACACTACTTGTAAAAAAACATTTTGATAAGGAGGTATTCATTTACAATTTATTTTTCAAGATAAACCTTTAACAATTACTGAAAAAAGGTTTGAAAGGATGAATGTTATTATATAATGGCAAAGGGAAGGTGATGAAATGATTGAATGGATCAAAACCATTTAAATCATCGACCAAACGATCAAAAATATCTACCGAAAGCACCATTACCCCACTAGTTCTATATCTAAATTTACTATAATTAATTGTTCATGTTGATAAAAAGTTATAAAATGGTTGTAATCATGTAATTGATTTTGAATAAATTATCTACGAAAAGAAAGATCAAGAATTCATTGGTGTTGAGAGTGTAAGTGAAATCCTTAATTATGATTGGATAGATGACTCTGTTGTAAATGTATACATGAGGTATGTTTTCATGATTCCGTTTTCCCAAAGATGATATATTGTGTTAATTATGAATAAATACATTTCATATTTTTGGAAGGTGTATATATAAAAAAAATTGAAGGGATTTTCCCATGAAAGAAAATTGAGACTCGTTAGTCCTCACATCAATTATATAGAACTACCAAAAAAAGATACAAAAAAAGGATGAAATAGTAGAAGGTCTGATCAAATTGTTTGAAAGAAAAATTTAGGATGACATGCTCTATTTAATACCAACGATGCATGTGTAAAACTCTATAATTTAATCATATCAAATATATTTTCATTTTTTTTTACTTATTCTTTTTTTAGGTAGCATTGGATGCTCATTGTGGTAAATTTGGATACTCTAATGATTTATTTCCAAGATTTAATGCATGGATATCTGAAAAAAAACATCCACACATGTTGGAGTTTTTCAATAAGTAATACACTACATCCAATTTTTTAGAACTAAACATCAAGTTATAAAATTTATATTATCTTCTTATGAGGATTTTTTTAAGATAGGGTCGTGCATCAATATCATGAAAAACAAGGAATGAGTCTAGGGGATAAGAATGATAAAGAAGAAAATTTCTACGACTGTAAAAGTATCCAGGTATATATAAAAATATTTTACTATCCAAACACGTAATAAAACAAATTACTTATTCTCCTTAATGTTTCTACAATGTTAGAAACAAACCAATGGAACACATTGTGGTTATTATGTCTATAAATTAATGAGAGAGATTATATTCCAAGAACAAACTAGAATATATAAAGAGGTATTTTTGAAGATAATTAATATTTCATTTAAAATATTTACTAATACTTTGTGTATTTATATTTTTCTAGTACTACTAGGATAGTAAAAAGACTCATATTCACTAGAAGGTATAGATGTGCTCAGAAACGAATGGGAAACAATCCAGGTGGAATAATGTACCAAAATAGCATGAAGATGTGACTTCCATAGAAGTAGTGGATTGCCTCATATTTATGTTTAATTTAATTCTTTTTAGTATTACTCGCATAAGAACTGTTTTCTTATTTAAGTGGATTCCTTTGATCGAATTGGGGCAGTTTGTTCGAAACTGATCATGCTTGTGAGAGATTGGACTTCGAGGTTGCAACTAAGATAATGAAAACAAGGAAATGATTCAAGAATTTATAAAGGTTAAATCCTACTAATTATATATTTAATTAATTTTTTCATCATTTCACCTACTCAAAACCGAGAAAAAAGAACAAGTGATCAGTATCACTCAATGTGTCTCTTTTTAATTAAAATTGACATTACTTTTATTAAAAATAACAAGTGACATACCGAAAACTAAAAAAAAATGAATTTGGATTTTTTTTATACAATATTAAAATGATCCATAATTCATTTTTGATGTGTAGGAATCAAACTCTCCTTAATCTGATGCACGGTGTTCCCGGTATGACATTAAGTGTGTAATTTTATATTAAATTGACATTAAATTCAGAAAAAAGTGACATACTGAAAGATAAGAAAATGAATTTTGATTATTTTGATACTTTAGGAAGTGATCCATGAGTCATTTGTGAAATGTATGAATCAACCACACCTCAATCCAATGCACGGTGTGACCTGTATGACTAAAAGTGTCTATTATCTATTAAAAATTGACATTTTAGTTCAAAATGTGTCCCTTAATAAAAACTAAGAAAACACACTTAGAATGTATAGATAATTTTGGATAGTGATTAATAAGTCATTTTTTATGTGTATTAAGTATTATCAAATCACATCGATGCACGATGTGGCTGTTATGACTCATAATGTATGTTTCTAGTCATTAATGACATTTTAGTAAAAAAACACAATAAACATACTAAAAATAGAGCAAACATATTTAGATTGTTTTGAAAATCCAGTACAATAATCTATAAGTCATTTTTGATGTGTGGGGATTAGCTACACCTCAATATGATGCACAATGTGGCTGGTATAACATAAAGGGACTCCTTTTACTTAAAATTGACATCAATTTAAGTAAAAACAAGAAGTGTCATATTGAAAACAAAGAAAATTCATTTGTATTGTTTTTATATTTTAGGAAAATGATCTATAAGTCATTTTTAATGTATAGGGATTAGCCACACCTCAATAAGATGCATGATGTGGCTATTATCACTCAAAGTGTCTCTTTTTATTTAAAATCAACATTAATTTAAGTAAAAACAACAAGTGATAGTGAAAACTAAGAAAACACATTTAGATTGTTTTGATACTTTAAGAAAATGTTCCATGGGTCATATTTTATGTGTAAGAATCAGCCGCACATCAATACGACATATGGTGTGGCCGATATTACTCAAAGTGTTACTTTTTATTTAAAATTGATATTAATTTAAGTAAAAACAACAAGTGACATATTCAAAACCAAGAAATTGTTGAGTCAATAAGGATTTCCTTATGAATTTTACATTCCTTCTTGTTTTGAAAATCACAAACACCTTATCTTTAAGAAAATATGTTTTTACCCCTGTTTTACTTTTATAAGGAAAATTTTTTTAAGGAAATTTACCTCTATCTTGTTTTCATTGTACATATCAATATTTTTTTTAATTATAAAAATCGGATTCATATCTATATTCTCATAATCGTATAATACTTAGATATGCAGAATTCTGTTTCAGGATCAAAATTCTCATTCCAAATTCTGTAATGGATTCTCATTATGAATTCTGTGATGAATTCTCATTACAAATTATGTGATGAATTCTCATTATGAATTCTGTGATGAATTATCTTTACGAATTATCTGATGAATTCTTATTAGAAATTATATAATGAATTATCATTCCGAATTCTGATGACGAATTCTCATTACGAATTCTGTGATGAATTCTTATTATGAATTTTGTGATGAATTCTCATTACGAATTCTTTGATGAATTCTCATTATGAATTCTTTGACGAATTCTCATTACGAATTCCAGTACAGAATTATCATTATGAATTCTGGTTTTGAATTTAGATTACGAATTATACATAAGAATTTTTATGAAGTTCGAATCCGAATTCTTCTAACAAACATAATCTGAATATCCTTGTAATATAGACTCTGAATATAATTTTTGGTTAGACTCCGAACTTTTTACATACAGTCAGATTTGTTATGTTTGTTATAAAACGATGTCGTGCTTTCAGTTTCACATGTTTTGTTATAAAACGATGTCGTCCATTCTATTTTTAACTAATCGTTGGTTTTGTGACACATGTAAAGGTCCCTCCAAAATTTAAGTAAAATATGACCGTTGGAGGTGGGAGCCGACCGTTGCTACCGAGCCTATAAATTGGAGCTCATTTGAAAGATCTCTACAATGAAAAAGAAGTTGATCACTCTAGAGACCACATGCTGTTAAGGTGATTTCTAGAGAGAGAAGCTTTTCATGCCTTATGCGTACTGAACTACTCGTTCAGATGGCTTTGTGAAACTCCGAATGTTGGTGATTACATTTGAGGGCTTCCAGGGATATGAAGACAGAGGTGCTGACTACCATGAAGTTCGAGGGCTTTCTTGCTGAGGAAAACAGAGGATCCAACTACCTTTAAGTTGAGGGCTTGCAGGGATAGCAAGACAGAGAATCTGATATTTGTATCGAGGGCTTACCCGGGTGGGGGTAAGACAGACTTTCTTGACAGTATAAATCAAGAGACCTATATCCAAGGTTGTTGGATACCCTTCTCTTTGTGTTAAAAGAATTATATCTTGTTACTTGTTGTTGTTACATGTTTATCTTTTCCACTGCATTTTGTATTGTAAGGAAAGTATAATCTTCTTAAATATTTACTTACACTTGTACTCTGATTCAGTTAGATTCTATATGATTTAAGGTAGAATCTCATATTGTAAACTTTGGTTAAGTTTCATTTTCCAGATCCATATTTCCGGAACCGGTTTTTCAAAATCACTTTCTAGATTTAAGCAAGCGTATAGAACTAGAAGTTTGTAACATCATACATTGTTTCAATCTTTAAATTGGTGTTATAGGTGTTGTGAATTTTCTTAGTTTAACTTTGTTAAACTTAGATCTTTCATTGTTTAAGTACATTTTTAATGTATACAATTCACCCCCCCCCCCTCTTGTATATTGAGCATCTACATCATTATTTTGATCTAACAATTGGTATCAGAGGAGGTATCTGAAATACTTATACTCGCTTATAAGTTTTTTTTGCTCATTTTTTCATTGTTTTATTTTTTTCTTGCTTAGTAATATTCTCCTTGAATTCGAAATTTTTTTATTAACAAGTTTTTTTGTAGAAATATTTTTAAGATGGCAAGAATCAATGTTGGTTCCATCGATAACCTAAATCCTACAAGACCACCAATTTATGATGGTAAGGATTATGAGTGTTAGAGAGATCAAATGAAGACATTCGTTATCAATACTGGAGTAGAAAAATTTTTTATGCTTACTGGAGGTTATCAAATTCTTGATAAAGAAGTTAGTAATTTCACCAATCAAGAGAAGCATGATTATCAATTAAACTATATGGTATACAATACTTTACTATGTTCAATGTCTATGAATATATATATCCAAATTTATTCTTGTAAAGCAGCTAACTGTATATGTAAGAAACTCGAAGTTACACATTTTGGTACATCCAACGTGATTGAGACTAGAAAATCCATGCTTAGAGCTGAGTATCATGGTTTTAACATTCCTTATGGATAAACCATTTGTAAGGTGCAACAAAGGTTTACGACTATTGTGAATATCTTACAATCTATGGGAGAGAAAGGTATGTATGATGAAGCTCTTTTTGACAAGATCATTGATATTATGCCCAATGAGTGGGAATCAAAGATAATAGAAATTGATGAGAATAGGAAGGTCACTAAAATTTCCTTAGATGAGTGTTTGGAACTCTTCTCCAACATGAACAAGGATGAAGAGAGATGCTGACAACATCAAAAAGAAAAATGGGAATGGTACGGTTTCTTTTACTACAACATCAAATCACATGAATGCTAAGACTCCTGAGAGAGTAACTAGATCCAAATATAAGAAGGTTTTTATCCAATCTGAATCTAGTGAGAGTGAAGTCTTAGAGAATGAGTTGTCAAATATTGCTCGAATGATGAACAAGATAGCAGGACAAAGAAATTTCCAATCCATGTATAAGAAGAAGGAAAGGAACAATAAGAAAGATTCAGAGGTCACATGCTATGAATGCAAGAGAGATGGACACATAAGACCTGATTTTCCTTTGCTCAAGAAGAAATTAAGAAAAGATAGGCATTCTGAAAGGAATAGGAAGAAGTATTATAAAGCTAAAGATAAGAATGTTTTGAAAGCTAATGATACTTGTAGTTCCAGTGGTGGTGACTCTTCAGATGAGTTTTCGGATTATGAATCTTTTGGACAGAAGAATGTTGGTCTTATAGATAGATTTCCTATTAAAAATCATTGCTTTATGGATAAGGTACACAATGCTGAATCATTGAAAAATGTTTCTTTAAATTCTAATGATTGTAAATATTATAACTCTTCAGATGAATAATCCTCTTATGATGAAGAAAATACTTTACCTACTTATGAATAAGTTTCTAGTTTTTCTGAACTTCTTGATATTGAGAATTCAAAACTTAATAAAAACGTGAGAAGGAAAATTCTAGGAATATTATTCTTACTATGGAAATATCAGATCTTTCTAATGATCTTGGTAAGAAATATTCTGATTTTATAAGTATTTCAAATATTCTTCAGGAAGTAAATTTTGAGAATAATAAACATTCTAAATATATAGAAAATGTAATTTCTAAGAAAAGTGTTTTCGAGCCTAGATATAGTTCCAAATCTAATGAATTTAAAGATAAAAACTTGGTTATAAAACTCAAGTCCAAAATATTTTCCCTAAATAAGTGTTTGTCGAACATTTACTTAGGTAATGAAAATTTTGATAAGATGTATTAAAAAATACTACCATTAAGAAACAAATCTGGATTTGGTTATACCCATGCTAAACCAACTTTTAGTAACAATTATTTTGTTCCTCAAAGTTCCCCATTTGTACTAAGTGTCAATGTGGTGGTCACTGGGCAAATAATTTTTCTTAAAACAAAAACCAATCTTTAGGTTATTATAAGGATTATTTTTTTAAAAATATGTGGGTACCCAAAATTTTTCTTCCTGACATTTCCAGATCCAAGCAAGTTTGGATTCCGAAAACCTAACTTTTATCTCATTTTCAGAAAAATAGTGGAAGTACCAACATCAATACATGGTACAAGAATAGTGGATTTTCCCGGCATATGACTGGTAAAAAAACTATTTTGAAAAGATTATCAATACGAAAGGAGGAAAAGTATGTTTCGGAGACAACACTCATAGAGAAATTGTTGGTATAAGTAATATTGTTCTTCATGGTAAAACATTGATTTCAAATGTTTTGTTTGTTAAGGGACTTAAGCACAACATCATTAGCATAAGTAAATTATGTGATGAAGGATACCTTGTGAATTTTAGGAATGAAAAGTGCTCAGTATAAAATTCCAAGGAAGAGTTTATTCTCTCTGCACATAGGCAAGAGAATGATTACACTTTAAACTTAGAAGACTTTAGGAGCCAAGACATACCTCGTCTAAGTTCAATGTAAGATCATTCTTGGTTATGTCATAGAATACTAGGTCACTGTAATCTTAGAAACGTATGTAAACTCTCTAAGAAGAAAAAATTTAAGGATCTACCGGAGCTTAGATTTGATTCTTCTAATGTTTGTGATCCTTGTCAATATGGAAAGAAATATAAATCTAGTTTTAAATCAATTGGTGAAGTCTCAACAACTGATGCGTTACAGTTGGTGCACATGGATCTTTTCGGTCCAACATAAACTGGAAGCATTGGTGGCAAATACTATGTATTTGTTCTAGTTGATGATTACACTAGATTTACATGGGTCTATTTTCTATCAAAGAAGTATAAAGCTTTTAATTATTTCAAAAGTTTTAGAGCCCAAGATAAAAATGAGAAAATCCTTCCATTGAAAACTATTCATAGTGATCATGGAGGAGAATTTCAAAATTCTGATTTTGAAAATTTTGTAGTAGAAAAGGTATTACTCACAACTTTTCAGCACCTAGAACTCCTCAACAAAATGGTGTAGTTAAAAGAAGAAATATAATTCATTAAGAGATAACTAGAACCATGTGGAGTGAATATTCTATAGCTAGAGATTTCTGTGCTGAAGCTGTAAGCACTTCCTGTTATACTATAAATCTTTTTTTAATTAGATCTTTTCTTAATAAAACTCCTTATTAGTTATGGAATGGTAGAAAACCTAGATATTCCTACTTCAAGGTTTATGGCTGCAAGGTATTCATCCTGAATACTAAAGATAATATACACAAATTCGCACCAAAATATGATGAAGTAATATTCTTAGGCTACTCCACAACTTCTAAGGGTTATAGAGTTTTCAATAAAAATACTTGTACTGTTAAGGAAACAGTACATGTAAAATTTGATGAGTCTGATCCTTTTGTTTTTAAACCATCCCAACAAACATCCTCAGATGTGTTTTCAAAAACTGATTATCAACCTTTGTTAGAAGATCCTTCTGATAAGGAAAATGTTCAAGAAAATATTTCTGAAACATTTACCCCAAAAAACTTTCTACCCTATGTTGATGAACAAGTTTTAAAAAACCCAAGTCATGTGTTTCTTAAGAATCATCCTAGTGATAGTATCATTGGTGATGTAAATCAACCAGTAAGGACTAGATGTTCCTTAAGGAATTAAGTAGAACATCGAGAATTTTGTTCCTAACTAGAACCAAAAAGCACTAATGAAGCTTTATGTGATGATGATTGGATCAAAGCCATGCAAGATGAGCTAAATGAATTCGAAAGGAATAAAGTCTGGACCTTGGTTAAAAGACCTATGGAAACTTCTGTTGTTGGATTAAAGTGGGTCTTCAGAAATAAGTGTGATGAAAATGGATTCATAGTTAGAAGTAAAGATATGCTAGTTGCCAAAGGCTATAATCAACAAGAGGGAATAGACTATGAAGAAACATATGATCCAGTATCTAGACTTGAATCTCTTCATATCTTACTTTGCTTTGCAACATTCTTCAATTTTAATCTTTTTCAAATGGATGTGAAATGTGCTTTTCTTAATGGTTATCTCCAAGAGGATGTTTTTGTTGAACAACTTCTTGGCATTGAATACACAAAACATCCTAATTATGTTTTTAGACTTACCAAAAATTTTTATGGACTTAAACAATTCCCTCGAGCTTGGTATGATAGACTAATAGGATTTTTTCTTCAAAATAACTATGTTATGTGAAATGAAGATCCAACCATTATTATTAATAAAGACAAGAAAAATGTTTTTATTGTTCAAATATATGTTGATGACATTATATTTGGTTCAACTCAGCAATCATTAACGGATTCCTTTTCAAATCTAATGAAATCTAAGTTTGAAATGAGTATGATGGGTGAGTTAAAATTTTTCCTTGGTTTTCAAATTTCTAAAAAACCAGAAGGAACCTATATATCTCAACATAAGTATATTAATGATCTTCTGAAAAAGTATGGATATGACAACACTAAAAGTATTAGTATTCCCATTGGTACCTCAAACACACTTGATATTGATGATGCCGAGAATCCAATGGATCAAACATCTTTTAGAGGTATGATAGGAATCCTACTATACTTGATAGCTAGTCGTCCAGATTTAATGTTTTCAGTGTTCTTATGTGGCAGATATCAATACAATCCTAAGGAATCTCATTTAAAGGAAGTATAAATAATTTTTTTCTATTTAAAGGGAACCATGGATCTAGGAATATTTTATTCTTATGAAAATGATTTTATCTTAAAGAGTTTTTATGATTCTGATTTTGTTGGGTGTAGAGTTGATAGAAAAAGTACATCCAGAACTTTCCATTTCATAGGAGATTCGTTAGTTTCTTGGTCATGCAAGAATCAACACTCAGTAGCACTTTCCACTACTGAAGCTGAATATGTAGCAGCTGGAGGTTGTTGTGCCCAAGTGTTGTGGATGCAACACACACTCACAGACTATGGCTTGAGTTTTACAAAGGCTCAAATTTTTTGTGATAACGCAAGTGCCATTTACCTTAGTTCAAACTATTCACATCACTCCCATGAAAAGTACATTGATATTAGGCATCACTTTCTTATGGATCACACCCAAAAAAGAGATATCATTCTTCATTTTATCGGAACGCAAGATCAACTTTCTGAAATTTCGACAAAATATTTACCTTCCGATAGATTTGAATGCATTAAACAAGAGTAAGGAATGATTGAAGGACCCCGGGACACCCTGAGAGGGGAGGGGTGAATCAGGGTGGCAACTTTTTCTTCTTAAAGTTGTGGATCTTGTTCCCACGTTGGCAGGAACTTCTTAAACCTGTATGAAGGATATTATCAGCAATTAAACATTCACATGCAGAAAGATGACACAACAAATTTTACTTGGTTCACCACTAAGGGCTACGTCCAAGGAGTATACGCTGACAGATTGTCGGTCGTACCTAAATCCACTATGCTTCACTAGTTGCGGATACAAAAGTTCGGGTACAGACACTCTGTCCCAGGCTCACTGCCTTAACATAAGGTTTAGGGATAGCTCACTGCTTCCCTCGGGTCACTCCCGTTGACTCCCCCTGGCTCACTGCCGTTGGTTAAGTCTCACTCAGTTTATAGACGTGAAGGTCTCTTCAATAAATTTGCATTGAAGTCTTTGCCTCTGCTCAGCACGAGACTCTGCTTGCATCGAAGTCCGGAAGAGATGCACTAGAACGCACAGAACCACTGAACTGGATAACCAAAATGTGCAGACAAACCTTACTGAAAAATATGCGAAACATCAACCATTTGCGTGCAAAATCATCCTATTGCGCGCAAAATTTTCTTTTGGAGCGGAAAAATATTTCGCGCAAAAATCCCCTTTTCGCGCAACTCCATATATTTCGCGCAAGCTCCTTTACGCGATCCTTTTTCGCGCATCAGACCTCAGATCTTCTCTAAGTCTTCCAACGAACTGAATGAAGGGGGTCACCTCATATTTATAGGCAACTGAGACCACTGCGTGCAAAATCCCCTTCGGCGCGGAAAACCGCTCATCTGGCGCGTAATCTTTCGCCCAAATTAAGTATTTCGTGCACAACCCTTATTTTCCGCGCAGCCCATGCCTTTGCCATTTTTCACCGAACTGATTTCGAAACACTATTTGGTGAAAAACCTTGATCACCTATTTCGCGCATCCCGCTGTTTTTTCGCGCCTAACATAAGTATTTCGCGCAAGCCTCTAAAATTTCGCGCACCACTTCCTTTTTCTGCGAACCTCCTTTTGCAGACAATCCATGTCTTCATTTTCCGATTTTGAGGCCCAAAAATTTGGAAAACACTGGGAAACAGCGCCACCTTCAAAACTGTTTTCTGCTTGAATTGTATGATCACTTTGCTGGAACACATTCGGAACTTCCACTGAGGATTGACAACAAACACAAACCATACACCAAATCAGGCTTTGAAGAACCTGGTTCCAACAATGATAACCGTAAGTTAATTAATCTTCATTAAATTCTTGTTTAAACTATCTCCTTACAGTAATAAACTCCTTTTCATAGGGGGAGTAGATTTGTTTTCTACCTTTTCAAAAAAATTCGTAATGATCTTTTGAAAAAATTTTGTAATGAGATTTTCAAATTTTTCGTACTAAGATTTTCAAAAACTTTTGTAATTATCTTTTCAAATTTTTTGTAATGGGCTTTCCAGAACGTTCAAAATGAAATTTTCATACTAGAAATTTCTTAATGAAATTTTCGTACTGAAACATTGGTAATGAAATTTTCGTACTGGAACTTTCGTAATGAAATTTTCGTACTAAAACTTTCGTAATGAAATTTTCATAATAGAAATTTCCTAATGAAATTTTCGTAATGAAGATTTCGTAATGAAATTTTTGTACTGGAACTTTGGTAATGAAATTTTCGTACTGGAAATTTCGTAATGAAATTTTCGTACTCAAACTTTTGTAATGAAATTTTTGTACTGAAACTTTCGTAATGAAATTTTTTTACTGAGAATTTTCTTAATGAAATTTTCATTCTTGAATTTTTGTAATGATATTTTTGTACTGATCTTTTTTTCTTAATAAATTTTTTCATACTCATGTTTTTTTTATACTGAGTTTTTCATAGTATGTTTTTTGTAGTCAAATTTTCTTCAAGAAGAATGTCACCTATTACAAACAATCTTCCTAGCTAATCCAAAAGGTATGATTTCCTTACTTAATTTTCATAGTCATATTTTACTTTCTGGTATTTTCTTATGTGTTTTAAATTTTTTGGATTTTAGTTTTCTTAAATCCGAATGTTTTTCATAAAACCTCAAAATATCAAAGTCATGTTTTCCGTGCGGCTTGTTTCTTAACCGTCAAGTAAAATCTCAATGAATCTCAATCATTCGATCAACCATTGAAGTTGAACTGTTGCCTCAATGCCTATATAAAGGGGAACCCTGAGGGTTGTCCCACATCGAATTTCAAGGTTTTGTGTCTCGAAGATCTATCCTCCTAACATAAGGCCACTCCAATATTTCCCAATTCTATTCCGATTTCATCACAATCGTTCAGTTCCGGATGTCAGTAGAATCCACTTCCCAAGATATGCCTATATAAAGGGGAACCATAAGGCTTGTTTCTACAAGTATGATTCTCTTATATCTAAGAATATCTGATTGAATGGCTGGGAGGATGTATGCTTATCAAATCCAGCGAATCAGGTTCTGGTTTATACATATTTTCTTGTAGTCATTTACGAGTCTGTTTCCTTCCTTGAGGAAGATGGTAGAGAGATTTTTTCTTTAATGTCCTATGGGAAGACTTATAAACATTCTTACACTAAGGCTACAAGCTTGGTGGGTCTATCATATGAAGGTGAAGTTGAATTTTTCTCACATAAGCTACCGGATGACAATGAATTTTCAATAAATTCAAGGCTAAGGAATGCCTTGGACTTAGATATGTTAAGACCACTAAGATTTCTCATCTCTCTTCAAATAATCAGATTCTACAGCTTTGGGTACAAGGTTATTTTTACAAAGAAGGGGTGATACGGATAATCTCAAGAAGAGTGATATATACATCCAAAATTTCTTGGTAAATCTAAGGAAGTTAAATTTGATGAGGCATGTTTTGATTACATTTAAGGATATTAAAGAAGGGAATCTGAAATCTCAGATTATAATGTATCTGGCCTTGCATTCTAAGATTATTATCAGTTGTCTTGATTCATTTAAAATTGCTTTCACATCTAAGACAAGAAATTTCAAGGTAATTCTGGTTAGTGACGATACGTTGAAGAGGATGAAAATGTGTTTTCTTTGGAATCTGAAGAATTCTACTCTTTACCAGAGGAAGAGGCTAAGGCGGTTCAGAAAGATCAAAAAAGTCTGAAACCATCAAAGAAATCTCGGAATAAAAGGTAATTGAAGGAAGTGGAAGTTCCTTAGAAAACCCCTAAGTCTAAGGAAACTCAATCTGCACCCCCTAAACCATAGAAACAATAAGATTATCCAGATGAAGTGGATGCCAAGTGGAGGAAAGAAAAATAAAATAGAAAAGAAGGGGAGCCACAATTCGGATTGGACCCTGCTGAGGTTAAGGCCTTGAAAGAGAAAGCAGCCGATTAATTAGAAAAGAAATCCAAAGAGAAGAATATGAAGAAAAAGATGTCAGAGGCAGATATTGTTCAACCCCTTCTAAAATACACTGAAGTAGCATCCAAAAATTTACCAATTCTGAAATCCTTTTTGGTTGAATGTTTTCCTGAAACTCCGGGTGAGAAGACATCAGAAAATTCTAAAAAGAATAAAGATGAGAAGGAATTGATGCTGAGAGTTCATCATGTTGTGGAAGATATCTAGCAAGCAGAGAGCAGTGGTGGCTCTGGTGATGTAATAAAACAAGTCTAAGACTTTCATGAGAAAGATAGTGCTTCTGATAAATTTTTACTCTAGACTTTCCAAGCCGGATCATAAAAAATTGCTACACCTAGAGTTTATGAGAAAGGTGAAGAGGAAGTGAACAAGCCGTATGAGGAAGAAAGTCACAATCATGACTTTATACAGCTTGAGGATGTTGAATCTGGAGCAGAGAAGGAGAAAGTTGATGAAGATGAGATTGTTCAACATTCAGAAAGTGGGCAAGAATCTCCCGATGAATAGGTTGTTCTGAAAGTTAATAAAGGTAAGCAAGTGGTTGTTGATACTCCAACAAAATATATTATAAGAAGGAATGAAGCTGGAGGATCATCCAAAAGGAAGCTGATACAGACAGAGTAAGAACCATCTCCAACTAGAATATCATATTCAGAGTCATCTTTATTTGGACACGACTTTGTTGAACAGTCCCTAAAAAAGTTGGTGGGCATCATTCCAATTTTTCGAGCAATAGAATCTAGATGTCAGATGATTCAGCATAGCATAAATCAAAAATCTGACTCTGTATCCATGGTGATGGATAAGTGTATTAAGCTTGAGGCTGATCATAAAATCTTTCTTATCAATTATGATGCTCATATATTTTCTTGCAAGAAGAAAACCAAGTGGTCTATGAAATTTGTTCAAGATATGGAATACCTTGATCAATTCCAAGTAGATGTTAAATATGATTTTGATGCCGAAGAATCTAAAATCAAGGATCTTTCAAATTCTTTTGAGAATAAGTTAACTCTTGAGTAGAATGTTCGGATGCAGGTGGTCAAAGATCTGAATGGGAAGCTAAGTTCTCATGTCCAGCACTACAAGGAATAAAACGATCTTCGGACTCAGTTGGAAGAAAAGTATGTAAAGAAAGATGAAGGTATTAAAGCTCAGGCATTGGAAATGGAGGCTTAAGAGGAAATAATCATTTCTTTTGAAAATCATGTGGAGGAGGACCATAGAGAAATGAAGAAGCTGCCGACAATTGTCAAAATGCTTATGCCCAAGGAAAAAGAAAAAAAATAGACCACCCCAATATTTTGTTGTACTATTTTCCTTGTACTAGTTCTTTCCAATAGTAATGAAATTTTGGTTACTTGCATTTTGGTTGGTTTCATGTACTGATATTTATGGTACTTTATTATCTTTTCCATTCCCTCAATTCTTTTTGAAAATCACAAAGGGGGAGAAGGAAAAAGAATTACTCAAAAGGGGGAGAAGGAAGAATCTAAATTGGAGAAGAAAAATTCCTAAGTAAATAAGAAGTATCCCTAAGTAAGGGGGAGCTTATCTAAGGGGAAGCTTCTCATTACGAAGTTTATCATTCTTATGATAATAAAATTTTCATTCTGGAAATCTATAATACGATCCTTAGAGTTCCAAAGCCTAAGGTGGAGTTAGTCGTATTCACTATCATTCATAAAAAAGGGAGATAAGCTTTAATTTCAAAGTATATAAATTTATTCTAAGCTCTTATATTATTTTTTGTAAGGATGTTTGTGCTTTCAAAAATGGGGGAGATTGTTGAGTCAATAAGGTTCTCCTTATGACTTTCCATTCCTTCTTGTTTTGAAAAATCACAAACACCTTGTCTTTAAGAATATATGTTTTTACCCCGGTTTTACTTTTATAAGGAAAATTTCATTAAAGAAATTTACCACTATCTTGTTTTCATTGTTAATATCAATATTTTTCTTAAGTATAAAAATTGGATTCATATCTATATTCTCGGAATCGTATAATACTTAGATATGAAGAATTACATTTTAGGATCTGAATTCCCATTCCAAATTCTGTAATGGATTCTAATTACGAATTCTGTGATGAATTCTCATTACAAATTCTGTAATGAATTGTCATTACCAATTCTGTATTGAATTCTCATTACAAATTTTGTGATTAATTATCTTTATGAATTCTATGATGAATTCTCATTATGAATTCAGTAATGAATTCTCATTTTGAATTTTGGTGATAGATTCACATTATGAATTCCGTGATGAATTCTCATTACAAATTACGTAATGAATTCTCATTATGAATTCTGTGATGAATTCTCATTACGAATTCTCTGACAAATTCTCATTATGAATTCCAGTTCAGAATTCTCATTACGAATTCTTGGTAGTGAATTATGATTACGAATTATAGATAAGAACTTTTATGAAGTCTGACTCCGAATTCTTCTGAAAAAACAGAATCTGAACATCCTTGTAATATAGAATCCGAATATAATTTTTGGTTAGACTCCGAACTTTTTACTTACACTCCGATTTGTTATGTTTTTTATAAAACGATATCGTGCTTTCAATTACACATGTTTTGTTATAAAACGATGTTATCCATTCTGTTTTTAACTAACCATTGGTTTAGTGACACGTGTACAGGTCCCCTTGATATTTTAGGAAAATATGATCGTTGGAGGAGGGAGAGGACCGTTGCAACCGAGCCTATAAACAGGAGCTCATTTGAAAGAGCTCTACAATGAAAAATAAGTTGATCACTCTACATACCACACGTTGTTAAGAAGATTTCTATAGAGATAATCTTTTCATTCCTTGTGCGTACTGAACTACTCGTTCAGATTGCTTTGTGCGACTCCGAATCTTGGTGATTACATTTGAGGGATTCTGGGGATAGGAAGACATAGGTGTATACTACCTTGAAGTTTGAGGGCTTCCTTGCCGAGGAAGACATAGGTTCCAACTACCTTGAAGTTGAGGGCTTGTGGGGATAGCAAGACAGAGACTCCAATATTCGTATCAAGGGCTTACCCAGGTGTGGGTAAGACAGAATTTCTTGAAAGTATAAATCAAGGGACCTTTATCTAAGGTGTTTGGATACCCTTCTCTTTGGGTTAATAGATTTATATCTTGTTACTTATTGCTGTTACAAGTTTATCTTTCCCGATGCATTTTTTATTATAAGGAAAGTTTAATCTTCTTATATATTTCCTTACACTTGTACTCAATTGAAGTTTGCAACCTTGACAGCCACATAAGAACAAATTCTTCCTTGACTTATCGATTAATGAAATGTCAATTGTGACACACTCAATGTGCCCTATCTTATTTCAAACATATTACATAATGATTTTCATCATCAAATTGAAGTCCGAAATTCATGGAATGTGTAAATGATAATATTAAGGTTTATGGACCATTACACGCTTGCATATATAAATATTTGATGACACCACAACATTCAGAGGAAATGGATGATTGTAAAGATATCAAGCAGGATGCTTTAGTAGAATTACCTGATCAACACAATGAAAATAAGACTACAACTAACAATAAATATTATATTCGTTAAATGGTAGGTTTAGAAGCATAACATAAATGATCAATCGGAGAAGATTGATAGCTCTAGTGGAAGAGTGAGAATATAAAATGATGAAACAAGGGAATAAAAAATGAAGAGGATATAATGTATTTCATCAGACATTACTTTTTTATTTTTAAACACTTTTAAGGGGAAAGTGAGAACCCTCACAGCATTAAACACCAAAAGAAACTACAGATTTGTTGAAGAAAAATTTTAGCCGAATGAAATCAATCTCCCTAAACATTATCCATGGAATAAAATTTACCTGGGAGTCAGGGTATCCCTTTAAGATGCCTTCATACTGATGTACCAAGTTGTCCCAAGATTTTGTGAATTCCTCCATGTTAATCTCCCCATATTGAAGCCTCTAAGAATAATATGAGCCTTATTATAAATCCACTCACCTTGCTCCTTAGTGGTGATCACACGAAGCGTTCTTCCCATCTTATTCAACGCATTCATATCCATACCTTCCTCTACCATTTCATCATCCGAGTGAAAAATTAGATTTATGTATCCGAGTATTGAGGATATATATCACTGAGGGTCTCTAGTGGAGCTTGTCTCATGTTGCTGTTTAGGATCCTCCATCTTCGTACTGCTCAAGGAAGTAGTAGGGACAAAAACCTCACCTCTTACAGACACCATGTCACTATAGGTGTTGGCCACTGAATATGAGTTTCTCATAGTAATAGGAGAATTTGGGGGTAGCTTTCCCTTACTTGCATATCTAGTGAATGGAGGACTAGGTAGGTTAGAATACTCATTCATATGTCGCCCCCTATGGTTTTTTATAATAAACCCATTTGAATCAATAGTTGTGTACTTTCCCTTCCGCGAGGAGGATATGAGATATTCCTTCATAATGAACACTTACTTGGACTCAATAGGGGAGTCCAAAGCATCATCCAACTCCTTTTGAGTATCTCCCACATCCATGGAGTGGTCCTCTCCATGTGTAACCTTCATCCCTTTTAGTTCCCCACTAGCTTAGTAGTTTTCATCTCCCAACACTACATATCGGTTTTGAAAGAACATATTTGATCCCCCATATATATCCTTATCAGCATAATAAAGGGTCCCCTGCATGGCACGTATTTGCATATCAGAGGCTTCTACATGTTGAAATCCTTGACCCATAAATTGAAATTGCATTGAGGTGTCCTCTAGAGCCAGACACTAGGAATCCTCACCAGTGTATTGGTCCTCACAAACTCCCTCAATAACCTCGGTTACATTGGTTGGGTTTGTTGGAACCATCTGGATTGCCATATCCTTCATGTGGACCTACTTCACTCGGTCACTACTACCTCCATTTGGGCCCCCTTCAAAAATCATGTGCATGTCTTTTCCTACCTCTTCACTATGACCTGAAACAGCAATATCTTGGGGTACCACCTTGTTAGCACCCTTGTCTGATATAGTGTCTTTGCTCACCATTTAACTTGGGAAGAACACCCCCAGATCCCTCTTCAATTTTTCAAACACCTTTGCTACATTCAGGTTTGGAGGGGGGCTAGTATTTGATGGGGCGGCTCCTCATCTGGCCCCAATATTTTTTATCTTTGACGAGATATATCTGATACCTTTAATAAGATATATTTGATATCTTTGATGATATATATTTGATATCTTAAATAAGATATGATATATCTTTCAAGAGATACATGAGATATCATGTGACGAATCTCCTATTTATATGAGATGTGTGGCTCCTCTCTCGGTAGTTGTTGGAGGCAGTGTAGTTTCATTTTCATGTAGCAATTTTCAGATCTGCAACTGGTGGAACTAATCTGATTTGATCATCTTTCATATGTGGTGGTTTTTGATCTGAACCAAATGTTTTTCATATGCACTTTTGTTTGGACATCAATCTTATTCTTTCACGGTAATATTTATTTGGGTTTCTTTAGCAGACTGCATTATTCATTTCATGCTTCATTCAGACTGCATCTATACTCCGACTTTGATCCACTATTTTTCTAAGTTATACTTTTCAGATCCCTTTCATTTTTGGAGAGTCTCTACCATGCACTGATCTATTTTAGTGTATCCCTCTTTCTAGACTAGGTCCCGTGATTTTTCCCTTTTGGGTTTTCCACGTAAAAAATTATGGTGTCAATTTTATATTCTGCACCTATTTTTGTCACTACGCACCCACTGTTTGAAGGAAAGGTTTTTCCACTGCGCATTCATGTTTTTGTTGTTTGCTCGTTCATCACATTCCATATTTACCAACATCTAGTGTTAGAGTTTTTGGTTTTCTATTTCATATTTATTATGGAGGCTAACTACAGTTGGATCATTTTGTTGAATGGTACCAACTACCATATGTGGTGACTTAAAATGAAGGATCTATTTTTTTTCAAGCGAATGCATCTTCTAGTGTCCAGTACGAAGAAGCCAGAAAGAATGTTAGATGAAGAATGTGTGTTCGATCATGAGATGGTTTGTGGCTTCATTCCCCAATGGGTCGAAGACATAGTGATGAATCACATTTTCAACATCTCTCACGCCAGAAATTTGTTAGAGAAGCTCGAGACTACCCATGCTTCCAAGACAGGAAAAAATAAATTGTTTCTTCTCAAACAAATGAGTAATTTGAGGTATAGAGAAGGTACTTCTATTTCTTATTATTTAAGTAAATATCAGGGATGTTTTTATCAGTTGTTTGGCATGGGTATCAATTTCGAAGATGAGGTTTTAACACTTTTATTTCTTAACACGTTACCTGATTCGTGGGAGAATTTACGTGTTACTCTAAACGGTTCTGATCCTAATGGTGTTGTGACATTCAGTTTTGTTATGTCTACTATTTTAAATGAAGAAGTCAGGAGACGTACTCAAGAGAAATCGTCAGAGATTTTAGTTACAGAGAAAAGGGGGAGAATCCAGGAAAAGTATCAGGGACAGAGTAGTCGAGGAATGAGTAAAAGTAGAAGAAAATCCAGATCAAATCAGATAGATTTTGAATGTCATCATTGTGGTAATAAGGGGCATGTTAAGAATTTTTGTTATCAGCTTAAATGAGAAAATAGAATGAAGGAAATCATCCAAAGAAGAATGTAGATGGAGATGATCATGTCGTTGCCGCTACAGGGGTGATCTTGTTATTGTTTATGACTCCATTAATATTGCTTCTGATCATTCTTGTTGGGTTGTTGAGAGTGGTGCCTGTTTTTACGTGACATCAAAGAACGAGTTATTTGCATCTTACAACCCATGTAATTTTGGGATTTTAAAGATGGGTAATGATGGTCATGCTGATGACGTAGGTATCGAGACTGTTTGTTTAGAGACCAGTACTTGAAGTAAACTAATTTTGAAGAATGTTTGACATGCACAAGAGGTTCTCTTGAATCTTATTTCTACCATAATTCTTGATGATGAAGGGTTTATCAGCACTTTTGGTGATTTACAATGGAAGCTTTTTAAGGGATCATTGATTGTGGCTCGAGGGAAGAAGAAATCAGGTTTGTACTGGACTAGAGCGTCTATTTCATGTGATACTACTTGTGTTGTTGAGTGCAGTGTTTCGTCCATGTTGTGGCATAAGAGGATTAGTAACATCAGTGTGAAAGGGCTTGGTTGTTTGGCCAAGCGAAATCTTCTTCTAAATTTGAAGAGTGCCAAATTGGACACATGTGATCATTGCATGGTTAGGAAACAGAGCAGAGTGAGTTTCAGCAGTCATCCTCCACACAGGAAGTCATAGATACTTGAATTAGTACCTTTGGATTAAAAAACCATTGTACAATTCCAAAAAACATCCACTATGAATCAGAGAGCACACAAAATCCAATTAGAAAATCAAACTTTGCGTAGAAACCCTGTGTGAAATTCACACCCAGATATGCCTTCATCCCCTCTCTAATAAGCATCTCGTGACAAGATGTCCCCCTTCCGAGATCAAAATGGAACACACGGCGTCGTTGAAACACCTCATTGTTATCCCACTAGTCATAGTAATGATCCACCATGATGTTGACCTCTATCGATAAACTGACTGCCATTGACCAACCACCTCTCACTATCGATGTCACATCGCACCTCAAAATCTAATTCTGAGCCACATTGCCACCTCTCTTTCTACTGTCATCCATCCTTACGGTTGACAACCTTTTGTACATATGATAAAGGGGGATATATGATAGATGTCATGACCCGCCTTCACCAAAAGGAGGGAAGGGTCAGCAGACTCCCACACCCTTCCTTCTTTAAGTTGAAGGAGAGAAAATGACCCTCGAAACCCGCCTTAAATAGGTCTCGGAGTGGTAACTAGAA
This sequence comes from Viscum album, assembly GCA_963277665.1. Lineage (NCBI taxonomy): Eukaryota > Viridiplantae > Streptophyta > Magnoliopsida > Santalales > Viscaceae > Viscum > Viscum album. The sequence continues at coordinate 650,518,043 of OY728151.1, read as the reverse complement.
CCAAGGTTATAGAATCACACACTAAATGGAAGGCATTACCCTTTATTCTGTTTTATAGGGTTGGGAGATAAGATGACGAAACCCAAAAACACCAAAACTAAAAGAAAAGTAAATCCAAAAGTAAACCATTCCCGCATGCATGTTTCAAAATTAAAACCCACAAAGTACAAAGTTGACAACACGGTTAAGTACCAAAGAAGGAAAAACATCAATTGTAACTGCCCCAAAGGTATGAGATAGTAAGGTCTTGTGCGATCCCCGAAGTCCTCCTCGAATCCTGAAAGCAGTTTTATATACGTAGGGTGAGCATACAAGTACACACAGTAGGGAAAACCAAAGATTCTCATGCATAAGTGGGGGAACATACTAAAGTCTCGTGAGAAAAGGAGTAAACCAAACACCTAACAAGGTAAACTATCCACTCAAGCCTCACTAAGGATCACTCCCCAAATAACATAAGTCAAGTAATATATATAATAAGATCACATCGATGTTTGGGTACCACGCGCCACATTCCCACTGGTTACTGAGACATCCTACGCTTCGAACCAATCCTGCCATTCTCACCATTGTCCCACTACCACACCCGCCCGCACACACCTGAGCCACAACCACACGCAGTCCCACTGCCGAATCCTGCCCGCAAATACCTGGGCCACAACTGTCACACGTAACCAGGCCTGCTAACACCTAGGCCAGAACAACCACCCCCACGCCCGAAGACACCTGGGCTAGAAGATCCACTGCCACGCCCGAAGACACATGGGCCTCATCCCAAAGACACTTGGGAAACCACCTGCCGCACACACCTGGCCAACCCCCACACTACCCTGCCCGAAGATTACTGGGATAATAATGGACCTCGGGCCATCATAACCTGCCCGAAGACACTTGGGATATCTGGGAAATGGAGCAGAAAAGGAGCTAATAACCAGCCACTAAAAATAGTGTTGGGAAAAACATCATCCCCTAGGAAATGGGGGTGTTTGGCACTAAGTGCTCAACTTGGGTGGGGCACGAATAAGAAACACAAAACTACAAGTATGTATATATAGGTAACAAGAACTCACCCAAGTTAGGTTTTTCTTCAGCCAGCCTAAAGGACACAAACAACACTCAGGTCCGAGTCATGACTCTCACCAACAAACCCATTTGCCCCTTTCTTGTTTTCATGTTCAGTAATAATGTTCAAATATTTTTAATCACTACGGGGCAACTAACACCATAATCATAACCAAGGAAAAGATACCATCCAAACGTCAATTAAGAATCCACACCCGGTTCTCTTGTAAAGTCACCAAAACAAAGGAATAAGTGAGATCCCTCAATGTACTAGATCCAAAGACAACCCCAAGACACTGCCTCGTGCCCCATCCCCCAAAAAGGTTTTTCATCAACAGAGGATCCCACCCCAATTCGTGATATAAACAAGGTAACCACCCGGTCTTAAAACTCACAACCACCGAAACCATAACAACAGGGGATCTCATCCCCAATTTCATAACCACCGAGAGTATAAAAATAGGGGATACCTTCCCATCCCACATCTCCAGCAATCGGCCCCTAAAATAAAGCAACCAAACCACTACCACCAACACAAAGAAGGGGCATGACGGTATTTTCAGATTTATATGATTTAATACACTCCATGATTTCAATTTCCGTGTGCTTTAACTGGGGTTATCACAAAAAAGGATTTATACTGGTGCTTTCAATTCATTTAGTCGAATATACGTAATTAAACAAAACTCCTTTACACAGCAAGGGTTATTCTCCAAAAACACGATCTATTTAAACATCACAAGAGGTAAGGGTTCGTTAGTGCACAGACAATGACCACCAACGACCTCAATTTTCATTAGGCATAAGCCGCACAATTCAGAAAGAAGATCCTAATATAAAAAACTATCAACGATCACAGCCCCCCCCCCCTCTTCCTTTAAAGAATCTATTCATTATCTTTATTTAGGTCTGATTTATCCAATTCTACAGAATCAATAGCACGCCCACCCCACCTGATACACAAAAGAGAGAGGTGATGGAGAAATTCCCTACTTGTTGGTCAACGATCGACGCTGAGGCCTGGCATGGAACTTCACGGATAGCGACGCAGCTCGCCTGAAAGAAAATAGCCTCGTCAATCAACGCTTAGTTCGGGCATGGAACTTCACGCATAGCGATGCGGCTCACCTGAAGAAAGGGTAATCTAGCACAGGGTGAACGAGAAAAGAAGAAACCCATGTCGAACCCTTTAGTTTATAAGAGTATGGGGCGGTTGAGATAAGAACATGAAACCGCGTAAGGAGCGGGGGTCGTGGGTTGACCACGTGGCCCCACACATTATTAAAGTGGTTGGGTGGTTTAAACTGATGCACACACCAGGTTAATTCATTAAATACTTAATTAAAGCATATATGGGCATTATCGGGATTTAAAACACGCTTAAAGGAGTCAAAATAGGGTCTAAAACCCTAATTGCTCAAGAAGGAGTGCCACTAGAAAGAACCCACGGGGTAGGCCAGAGCCACCGGTAGCTGAGAGCTACCGGTGGGTGACAGCTACCGGCAGCTGAGCTACTAGTAGACCGAGCTACTGGTAGACAGATCTACTAGTATCTGCAGCTACCTGTAGACCGAGCTACCAGTAGATAGAGCTACCGGTAGGCTGTGGCTACCGGTAGGCCTATCGTTACGCCAAACATCACCGATATTCCCATACCAGAAAACCCAACATGAGATTTTCACAAAGTAATGGACCCCAAAAACCCGGGACATTACATCATATAACTCTTAAGCAATTATCATCCACGAGAATCAAAACCAACCAGAAGGAAAGAGAGGGTTCGAACAACCACCTTGAATGATACCTCATAGGAGTGAACCCATGATAATTAAAAAAACTTTCCTTTCATGAACCAAGAAACATACAATGTCAAACTGCCCAGGCATGTGGGTTTGGGAGTCTCCTCCCCCATGTCAAGATATTATCCACTTTGGGCGGCACTGACTCACCCGCACAGGTTTAATCGCATCCACCTTAATCCGTCTTGACTAGAGGTCGGGTTCTCTCCTCCCCCATAGCTAGGGATTTTCACACACATTCAGAGGAATCAAAACCCGTACATTCATAGCAAAAAAAACGTTCTACCACAATAGGTGCAACACGGAACAAAACTCAAAACAACTCGGGGTATTGGGTATGCATTTGTGCTTCCCTCTCCCATGTACTCTCCTAAAGCCCACCATGTCTCCACAACACACGAACCAAGGGAATGGTTCGCCCATGAAGCACCTTCTCCTTGCGATCATCGATCATCACTGGTCTTTCCACAAAAGTCACGTCATCCTCGATGTCCAGCTCACCCCAATCAAGGACGTGTGAATTGTCGTGCAGATACCGATGGAGCTGGGACACATAGAATACATCATGTATCCTCAGTAGAGGCGGTGGTAACGCTAGCTGATAATCCACTTTTCCGACCCACCGTAACACTTCGAAGGGTCCGATGAACCTCGGAGAAAGCTTACTCCCCTTACCGAACCTCCGCTGCCCACGCCGAGGGGAGACCTTCAAGAACACGTTGTATCCAACCTCAAACTCCAAGGGCATCCTCCTGGTATCTGCATACGACTTCTATCGGTCCTGGTCCGCCTTCATCCTTTCCCGTACGAGCTGAACCTTTTATGTTGTGCTCTGCACCACCTCTGGGCCAAGGTTACCTGCCTCTCCTACATCGGTCAAACACATAGGTGAACGACATGGCCTCCTGCACAAGGCTTCAAACGGGGCCATACCAATGGTAGATTGGTATCTATTATTGTAGGAAAACTCTACCAGGGGCAAGTATCACACCCATGATCCCCATGATTCCAGAACACATTCCCGCATTATATCCTCCAACGTATGGATGGTGCGCTCTATTTTCCCATCTGTCTGGGGGTGGAAAGCAGTGCTAAGGTGTAGCTAGGTGACAAAATCATGTTGCAAACCCCTCCAGACTCATGAGGTAAAACATGCATCCCTATCCGAGAATATAGACCTAAGAACTCCATGCAACCGCACCACCTCATCCACTTACATTCGCTCCAAAGCATCCAACGCACTCGACTCTCTTATCACCAGAAAGTGAGCCGATTTCGTCAACCGGTCCACTACCACCCAGATGGAATCATATCCCCCTTGGACCTTGGGTAGTCCCGTGACGAAATCAATCGAGATGTCATCCAACTTCCACTTGGGGACATCTAGAGACTTCAGTAGGCCACCTGGAACTCAGTGTTCAGCCTTCACTTGCTGACACACTAAGCACTTGGCCACAAACTCTGCCACTGCTAGCTTCACTCCGGGCCACCAAAATTGTCTCTTCAGTCCCTGGTACATCTTTGAAATTCCTGGGTGTACCGCCAGGGGTGAGTTGTGGGACTCACTGAGAACCTTACCGCACATCGCCTCCGGAACAAACAACTTTCCCTGGAAAAGCAACCGGTTTTCCCCATCCTCCGTCCATCCTTTTGGGGCATTGCCCTGGTCAACTCGATCGCACATCACTTTGCACTCTGGGTCTCCCCACTGAGACTCCTCCGCTTGATGAAACAGAGACGACTGAACTGTCATCTGATATTGGAAACCTCTGCTGCTATCCATCCTCGCATCCAAGTGTAAGGCATCCAACTCCTCCATCGCCTTCCAGGCGTCCGCTGACTCTTGGACCGAATCCTTCTGCATCCTCCTGCTCAAGGAATCAGCCACTACATTGCCCTTTCCCTCAGTATAAGAGATCTCGAAGTCTTAATCCTAGAGGAACTCCACTCATCTCCGCTGTCACAAGTTTAGGTCCTGCTGGGAGAAGATATACCTCAAGTTTTTGTGATCTGTGAAGACCACAAAGCATTATCTGATGAGGTAGTGCCACCATAACTTTAGCACAAAAATGACCACTGCAATCTCCAGGTCGTGGGTGGTGTAATTATGCTCATGAGGGCGTAGCTACCTGGACCCATAAGATATCACCCCTTGACGCTGCATCAATACACATCCCAGGCCCTGTCTTGAAGCATCACAGAACACCTTATAGGACGCCCCTTCTTCTGGTAATCTCAACACTGGGGCACTAACCAACTTCTTCTTCGGACAGCTGAAGGCTGACTCGCACTGCTCACTCCACATAAAAACCTGATCTTTCTTGGTCAGGGCTGACAAAGGGGCTGCTACTCAGGAGAAGATGGGTACAAACCTCCGATAGTCACCTGCCAGCCTGAGGAAACTGCGGACCTCTGCCACATTCTTGGGTGTTTCCCAAAAAACAACTGCCTCAACCTTTGATGGGTCCACCAGTATCCCCTGCTCGAACACCACATTCCCGAGGAAGTGCACTTCTCGTGTCCAGAACATGCATTTCGACAACTTACCATAGAACTGGTGCTGTCGGAGGACCTCCAAAACAGTCCTCAGATGCTCTGCATGGTCCACCTCTAATCTCGAATAGATAAGGATATCGTCAATGAACACAACCACGAACCGATCCATGTACCCCTGGAAGATGGAGTTCATAATCCCCATGAACACAGTTGGGGCGTTCGTAACGTCGAAGGGCATAACTATGAACTCGAAGGATTCATATCTTCACCTGAACGCTATCTTCGGGATGCCACTTTCCTTCACTCTCAGCTGGTGATACCCATAACATAGGTCGATCTTCGAGAACCATCCTTCCCTTTTCAGCTGGTCGAAAAGATCGCCTATCCTCAGAAGAGGGTAGCGATTCTTGATCGTCACCTGATTCAGCCTCCTGTAGTCTATGCACAACCTGAGACCACCATCTTCATTCTTTGCGAAGAAGACAGGAGCACCCCACTGTAATGCACTCGGCCGAACATAACCCCTCTTTATCAGATTGTCAATTTGGATCCGCAACTCTCATAGCTCTGAAGGTGCCATCCAGTAAAGAGCCAACGAGATCGGACGAGCGCTGGGCTGCAGGTCAATACCGAACTTGATATCACATCGAGGGGGTAGAGTCTTCACCTCCTCAGAGAAGACGTCCATAAACCCACGGACGATCTCTGTCACTTCCACCATTTCAGCATCTACTGACCCTACTAACTGCTCAGCTAACAAGGAGAGGAGGGGTTCCTCTCATCTATTTCCCTTCTCACTGCTCCGTTCGACTGTGAAAACAACACGTCGGTTGCCCAAGTCTAAGAACACGACCCTTCTTCGGAAGCAGTCGATGAAGACACACACAGAGAATAGCCAGTCAATGCCTAGGATGATATCTTATGGCTGTATCTGTAGCAGAAGAAGATCTCTAACTGACTGATGTGGCCCTATCATTAGTCTGCATCCCCGACAAACAAACAACAAGTCGGTCTGACCCCTGACTGGTGTGCTCAACACCAGGGGAACTAGGAGTCCCTTGGCATCTATACCCAAGGCACAGGCTTGACTGGGTGCAACAAAGGAGTGCGAATCTCCAGTATCGAACATGGCATAAGCAAGGGTACTAAACAAACTGATTGTACCTCGAACAACATCTGACCCTGATGGAAATACTACCTCTGTGGTGTGTAACTATCCATGCCCAGCTCCTCTGCCCCTCGGCTGTCGGCCACCTCCCCAACCACGCCCCGGTCGAGGTCCCAGAGGAGCTCCCTAAGGTCGGCTTCCTCCTCATATGTCTTCCCTCGAGGAGTGGGAGCTCGCTCTCCTTACTATTGTTGTTGGAAAGGTCTGGCTGGAAGCAGCTGCTGGAAAGGCCTGGCTGGAAGCTACTGCTGGGGCAGGTGCTGGGCTGTCCACAACCACCATAATGTACCATGTCCGGGCACTAACTCCCGAGATGTCGAGGGCTCCCATAAACGAAGCACCGTGGCCCTAGGCTGGAAGAAAAATGGCAAGGACCAGGGGATCCGAACTAAAACTGCTGCGGCCTGCTCCCTGCTGGTTGGAACCTGGAGGGCCCTGACACTGGAGGCCTGGTGCTGAAGACCATCCCCTTCAATGGTCCTAGTTGGATCCCCTCTCGTGACACTCCTCCTAGAGCGTGCATCCTCTCCACCACTTCAGCATTCTTCTAGACCTCCAAGTACGTCGGCAGGGTAAAGGGGGTAACAGCATACTGGAGGGAGGGTCGGAGAACCTCCTCTAAACATCTTGCCTGAGACTCCTCTTTGGGAAAGAGGTCCGGAGCAAAACGTAGGAGGTCCATGAACTTGATTCCTAGCTCCCTCACTCACATAATACCCTATTGGAGGGAGAGTCGCTTCTGTCTCTTTTCCGCCATCATCGTCGAGGAGAGGAACTCCACCTAGAACTCCCTCTCGAAATACGCCCATGCCACCTCATCCTCTCTCCTCTCCCCCAGGTAAAGCGTCCACCACTGACGCATCGCTCCCCGCATCTGGCTGATTGCCAGAGGAACTCAGTTCTCGGTCGGAGCCCGGATCAAGCCGAAGGCTATCACCAGCTCCTCTAGCTAGCTTTCCGTCTTCATATCAGAGGTGTTGTCCTCATACTTCTCGATGGTCTATCGCTGGAAGGCCTGAAGAGTCTTCTGCCACTATTCATCCTCCTCCTCTCAATCAGCTCTGTGTCGATCGGCCAAGGTAGTCTCTGGGGCCTCGATCACCTGTACCACACGTGGTCGCCATCCAGGTGTCATAGCTGCAAGGTAGACAAGGAATGCCTAAGCCCAAGTAGTGCAGACTGTCATTCTTTAAAACTTCATAAACTTTTCATTTATTATTAATTCCCAAACCACCTCAAAATGACATGAACACAAGTCATTATGATGCATGTACCTTTACTAGGGTCTCTCTACCCTGCAATCAGCGTGGCCTCACTTAGTCGTTCGGTAGGTCCAGAGTCCTTGCATCGGATCACAGGGGGCCCTAAAATCCTGTGTCCTGGCCGGTATTCCCTGGCCTAATTCACGCACCAAGGTCACCCAACACTATTTCCCTACCATCCCATGCAATCATCATTGTGCCTAACTCCACACTCTATCCTATCTCTCAACCATCAGTGACCTCTGATACAATTCTGTCATGACCCGCCTTCACCAAAAAGAGGGAAGGGTCAGCAGACTGCCACACCCTTCCTTATTTAAGTTGAAGGAGAGATAATGACCCCCATAACCCGCCTTCAATTGGTCTCAGAGTGGCGATAAGAACCAAGGGTATATAATCACACACTAAATGGAAGGCATTACCCTATTTCTATTTTATAGGGTCAAGAGATAAGATGACGAAACCCAACAACACCAAAACTAATAGAAAACTAAATCCAAAATTAAACCATTACCACATGCATGTTTCAAAAGTAAAAGCCACAAAGTACCAAAGTGACTACAAGGGTAAGTACCAAAGAAGGAAAAACAGCAACAACAACTTCCCCAAAGGTCCGAGCTAGTAAGGTCCAGTGTGATCCCTGAAGTCCTCCTAGAATCCTAAAAGCAGTTTTATATACATAGGGTGAGCATACATGTACACTCAGTAGGGAAAAAGAAAGACTCTCGGGCACAAGTGGGGGAACGTAATAAAGTCCCGTGAGAAAAAAGGTGTAAAACATTCACCTAACAAGGTAAACTATCCACCAAATCCTCACCAAGGAACACTCCCAAAATAAAACAAGTCAAGTAATATATATAATAAGAGAACATCAATGTTTGGGTACCCCGCACCACTTTCCCATTGGTTATTGATACATCCTACGCATCGAACCAATCCCGCCATTCTCACCGCAGTCCCACTGCCACACCCACCCACACACACCTGGGCCACAACCACATGCAGTCCCACTGCCGAATCCCGCCCGTAAACACCTGGGCCACAACTATCACACGTAACCACACCTAAAAACACCTAGACCTGAACAACCACCACCACGCCCGAAGACACCTGGGCTAGAAGATCCACTACCACACCCGAAGACACCTGGGGATCATCCCGAAGACACTTGGGAAACCACCTGTCGCACACACCTGGCCAACCCCCACACTATCATGTCCGAAGATTCTTGGGCTTATAATGGACCTTGGGCCATCACATCCTTCCCGAAGACACTTGGGCTATCCGGTAAAGGGATCAGAAAATGAGCTAATAACCAGCCACTAATAATAGTGTTGGAAAAAACACCCTCCCCCATGAAATGGGGGTATTCGGCACTAAGTGCTCAACTTGGGTGGGGCGCGAATAAGAAACAAAAAACTATAAGTATGTATATATAGCTAACAAGCACTCACCCAAGTTAGGATTTTCTTCAGCCAGCCTAAAGGACATAAACTACACTTAGGTCCAAGTCAAAACTCTCGCCAACAAACCCATTTTCCCCTTTCTTGTTTTCATGTTCAGTAATAATGTTCAAATAAGTTTAAGCACTACTGGGAAACTAACACCATAAGCATAACCAAGGAAAAGAAACCAGCCAAACGTCAAATAAGTATCCACAGCCGGTTCTCTTGTAAAGTCACAACAACAAAAGAATATGTGAGATCCCTCGAAGTACTAGAACCAAAGACAACCTCGAGTCACTTCCCCATGTCCCCTCCCCCAAAAAGGTTTTTCATCAATAGAGGATCCCACCCCAATTTGTGATATAAACAAGGTAACCACCCGGTCATAAAACTCCCAACCACTGAAACAATCACAATAGGGGATCCAATCCCCAATATCATAACCACCGAGAGTATAAATATAGGGGATCCCATCCCCTCCCACATCTCCAGCAATTGGCCCGTAAAAGAAAACAACCAAACCACTACCACCAACAAAAAGTACGGACATGCCGGTATTTTCAAATTTATAATATTTAACACACTCCATGATTTCAATTTCCATGTGCTTTAACATGGGTTATCACAGAAAAGGATTTATCCTGGTGCTTCAAATTCATTTATCCGAATTTACGTAATTAAAAAAAACTCCTTTACACAGCAAGGGTTATCCACCACAAACACGATCCATTTAAACATCACCATAGGTAAGGGTTCGTTATTGCACAGACAACGACCACCAACAGCCTCAATTTTCAGTAGGCGTAAGCCGCACAATTCAGAAAGAAGATCATAATATAAAATAGTATCAACGATCACATCCCCCCTTCTTTCTTTAAAGAATCTGTTCATTATCATTATTTAGGTCTGGTTTATCCAATTCTATAGAATCAAAAGCATGCCCACCCTGCATGATACACAAAAGAGAGAGGCGAAGGAGAAATTCCCTTCTTGTTGGTCAACGATCGATGCTTCGGCCTGGCGTGGAACTTCATGGATACCGACGCGGCTCGCCTGAAGAAAAATAGCCTTGTCTATCAACGCTTAGGCCGGGCGTGGAACTTAACGCATAGCAATGCGGCTTGCCTGAAGGAAGGGTAATCTAGCGCAGGGTGAACGAGAAAAGAATAAACCCTCGGCGAATCCTTTAGTTTATAAGGGTATGGGGCAGTTGAGATAAGAACGTGAAACCGTGTAAGGAGAAGGGGTCATGGGTTGACCACGCGGCCCCTCATGTTATTAAAGGGGTCGGGTGGTTTAAACTGATGCACACACCAGGTTATTTCATTAAATACTTAATTAAAACATTTATGGGCGTTACAGGTCTTTAAAAAACGCTTAAAGGAGTCAAAATAGGGTTTAAAACCCTAATTGCGGAAGAAGGAACGCCACTGGAAAGAACCCGCGGGGTAGGCCAGAGCCACCTGTAGTTGAGAGCTACCGGTGGGCGACAACTACCGGTGGCTATCAGCGACCGGTAGCTGAGCCACTGGTTGGCTGCAGCGACCGGTAGACCGAGCTACCGATAGGCTGCAGCTACCGGTAGGTGGCAGCTACCGATAGACCGAGCTACTGGTAGCCAGAGCTACCGGTAGCTGCAGCTACCGGTAGACCGAGATACCAGTAGACATAGATACTGGTAGGCTGTGGATACCGGTAGACCGAGCTACAGGTAGGCCTGCAACAGGTAGGCTACGGCTACCGGTAGGCATATCGTTACACGAAACATCACCGAGATTCCCAGACCAAAAAACCCAACACGAGAATTTCACAAAGTAATGGACCCCAAAAACCCAAGACATTACAAGATACAAAAGAGAAATATATGATAGATAAATGATATTAGATGTTAGAAAGAAAGGATAATCTGACAATGAATCACCTTTTTAGATGGCATTCTATGATGGTATCCCAAAATATTCCCTCACATCATTCTTATATGGCATACCACGTTGGGTTTTGATATCACTCTGTGTGTCTTTATACTCACACACACAGTCCTCTCTCTAACTAGTTCTTGTTGCCCCCTCACATATCTCTACCCTCCCAACTCGGGTGACTATCATGCATATTCGATGGTCTTCATGGTCTTCCACCACCTCAAGAACAAGCAATTGACCACAATCTTCTTATGTATGGTGCATGTCGGTCTTATTCTCAGCTTAAGGTGCTTCAAAAATTCTCTAATGTCTACTAATTTGATGAACAATATCTCCTTTATTCCATCGGCTTATTATTCCCCATTTTCTTGATCCACATGTTCCCTAGGATGTGATCAGTTTCTATTCTTATTCTTCATCAACTAAATGTATTTCTTCCGCATGATAGAACTATTATATGATTATCTCAACGTGTTGACATCTTTATTATTCATTTCCAATTTATTTTATATTCATTATATATTTCCTTTAAATTTTATTCAAATAGTAGTCTAATATAAGATATGGAAATTCCAATTCAATTTTGACAGGATCTTCTCATCTTTGAACAACTACCACAAAAACAGGTTTTCACAGCACTGCCCTTAAACAACGTTAAAAAAACGCTGATAAAGATGATACATTTATCAGTTCTAAAAAATCACTAATAAAGGGTACTTTTAACAACACAAAAAAACACCATTAAAAGTGATCCTTTATCAGCGCTCTTTTTAGCGCTGATAATGGTACCCCCTTTATCAGCGTTTTTTAGTAGCACTGATAAAGGGGGTTTTATCAACTCTTTTTTTACTAGCACTGATAAAGGGTATATTTCAAGAAAAATTAATAAAAAATAATATATTGATATATAAATATATAAGTATATTTATATTTATATAAATATAATATATATATTTAAAATATGTTTTAGATAAATATAAATAAACATTTACACTTAATATATAAGACATGTAGTGAAAATGACTTATAAAATATTTTAAAATATATTATTAATTAATAATTTTCTAATTATCATCGAGTAAAATTTATTTAATTACAATTTAAAGACACAAAAAATAGAAAAATTAATAAAAGATCTAAAATAAGTTGAAAATGTAACTCAAACTTCAATTAGCAATAACTTTTGATCTGGGTGTCTGTTTGAGCTCTACAGCATCCCAAATCAAAACCTGCGATGATCTATACACCATCATGACTCAGGGAAACCCCGACCATTATTTTTTCAAGGCCAAACACGGCATAGAAGTCCTCCAAAACTGAGTTTTAGTCTGGATAACCATATTTTTTAATATTCGATGGAATTTCAGTCTCGTTTCAGGGGGGATTCCTTTCTCAGTGCGGAATGAATTTATTCTAAAAGATTATATTTATATTGATACCATGGCTTTGAAATTTTAGCATTTTTCACAATGTACTGTTATTTATAATAAAATATATAATAATATATACATATTCTTTTATATATTAGCACATAAAAAATTAATTTTATAAATAAATAATTAAATTTATTTAAATATATAATATATTTCTCAATATATAAGGTTTATCTAAAAATAATAATATCCATTTTATTTAAAATACAAACATATGAATATTTATATACTTATATAATGTGTGTGTGTGTGTATTTGTGTGTCTGTAATAATAACTGATATATATTAATATACGAATAAATATACGGATAAAAAAATATAACTAAATATATATAAATAGACTGATATAAATAAATATTAATATAAAAATATATATATATAAATATATATAAATATATTAATATGTATATATATTAATATACGAATACATATATATATTTATATTAATATAACTAAATACATATTTTAATATATATATATATATATTAACATATAAATAAATATAACAATATATAACTATATATATATATATATCATTAAACGGATAGCAAATCAATATAGAGGATTGGTAAAGGGTCCAAGCACACAGTGGGAGGTCTCAAGTTCAAATCCTAGGGGAGGTAGGGGCGCACATGGTAATGAAGGGTTGTGCTAGCACCATTAAAGGGGGGGTTCTTCACTATTAAAGGGTTGGGTTGGGGCTGGGGCGTGCTTGAGTGGTAGGGGTGGGCGGGGGAGGGCGAGGGTGCCCCCTAGCACTGTTGAAGGGGGGGGGGGTCAAGCGTTGTTAAAATTCCCTACGATCTATAGAATTTTTTTTTATTTTTTTAAATTTTTTTAAACTTTTGTCAGTGTTTTTAAAAAAGTTATCATAAAAGAGGTCTTTTAGAACCGCTAAAAAGAAATGATAAAGGACTATTTTATCAATGCTTTTTAGCGCTATAAAAATGGGTCGTTATCATCACTTTTTTAGAACAGATAAAAGGGACTCCCTTTATCTTTGCTGAGATTAACAATGGGTTTTAGTGTTGTAAATGGCCGTTTCTAGCACTTTTAAAGGTCATATTTGCAGTAGTGAACCCATTTAAATTTGAAGAAGGTCTTTCATTTTTTATTTCATTATTATGACTCTAGTGGTTTCCTTCCAAAAATCTCAACAATATCATCACTTTTAATTACCTTTAGAATCAACATCCAATTTTGTAAACGATCATGTGATTATGATGTAGCATTCCCTTTTGCAGCATGGAAACCACCTCTTCTTCCACACACAACATCCCATTTAGTTAGATGCTATATTCTTGGAATGAATCACAATGAGTTAGAATGACATTCTAAAATTTAATCTATAAAAGAATAGTTCATGATCACCATTTTAAATGATTTTTTATCACAATAATCATTTCAATTTTCTCCCTTTTATTTCTAAAAATTCCCCCACCTCCTTCTGGTATATTCACTTTGTAGGATTCTTCATTAATGTGCCCTATGAAGTCCAGGTAGAAATAATATGGAATCATCTCAACATGTTTCATTATTTTCATAGTAAAGATCGAGTTCACTTTTCTCCATACTATTCATTTGTACCTTATGATGGTTGTTCCCTACTATGGCCCTTGTAACATAAGAAGGTACCCAAAAAAGTCACTCCGTACCTTGAGAAGTCCTCATCATAGGGTCCATTCACCCTACAACATTAGTTGTTTACCAAACGAAGTTGTTCTGCACCAACCTTATATGGGACAGATGCAACCTTGTGCATATGTTGTCTAGCCCTTAGGAGCATCTTGTATCAATCTTATGAGCAGCATGATTCAACCTTATGTGTGGTCTGTCACAACCTTACGAAATCCAGACATTAGTTAAATATTAGTAGGACATCTTCAACTCACATCAAGGGCTTCCCAATAATTTTGTACCATCCTCAAACCAGATCAAGAGGATCCCCTAACACATAAACAACAATGTACATGTGCAGTGATTCATGAATTCACTATAGAAAGTGGTGGTTAATGACATTTTTTAGAGGTGGTCCCCAAAATCATCACTAAATTTGTAGTTTGTATTTCTTTAGCAGCAGTTTTAGAAACCACTGCAAATTCATGAAGTCATTTGGAAGTAGTTCATTTCAAAGCAGTTTAAATCCCCCTTAAATACTTAGCGCTGATTTTTCATTTTTTATATATATATTTTTATTTTTTAAATTTTTTTTATTTTTATGGTATAATTATTTAATATTAATTTTTTTTTATTAATTTTTAATTATTATCATTATTTATTATGTATTATGTATCATCTCCTAATTATTATATTTATTTATCATTTATTATTTAAAATAATAAATAATTTTGAAAGGTTAATTATTCATTATTCATTATTAATTGTTAATTGTTAGTTATTAATTAATATTTATTTTTTATTTTTTATTTATATATAATCATATATATATTTCTATATTTATATATAATTGTATATATTATGTGGATATATATATAGATAATTATATATATATATACATATGTTCATATTTATTTATATAATTTTATATTAAACATTTTATATAATATATAATATTTTTTTATTTTTTTTAAATAAATAAGATTGTTATTTAATATTTATAATTTATAATTTATAACTTATTAATTACTAATTATTTATTAATTATTAATTATTATTATTATATATATATGTCTATTTTTATATATATTTATATATATTATTTGGGTACATATCTATATAATTATATGTGTATATACATATATTATGTATATTTATAAGTGTATATATATATATATACATATTTATGTTTAAATATAATTATATTCAACTATGTATATATGTTTGATCTAAAATATATTTATATAAATTTATTTATAGTTATATATATATATATATATATATATATCTGTATTTATGTGTCTGTATATATATGTATATATATATATTTATTTATTTATGTGTTTTTGTATTTATGTATCTTTATATGTTTTTATATTTATATTTATATTCATATTTATATATAATTATCTATAATTATATATATGTGTGTGTATTCATATATATTTATGTATATTTATTTTTCTTTATATATAATCATATTTTTAATATATATATATATAATATATAAATAATATATATATATATATATTTTTGTGTGTCTTTATATTTATTTATGTTAATCTATTGATATATATGTATATTTTTATAGATAAATATTTGTATTTATGTATATTATATATATTTATGCATATTTTTATTTATTTTTATTTTTATTTATTTATTTATATTATGTAGGTATATATATATATTATTATATTTAAGAATATATATATATACACACAACCACATTTATATGTTTTATATATATTTACGCAAATGTATTTATATTAATATATATTTATAGACATTGATATCTATTTATGAATATTTATATATATTAATATATATTATACAGACATATATATTTGTAATTATATATGTACATATATTATGAATAAATATATGTACACATATTTATGCATTTACATGTATTTATCTATATATATAAGTATATTGAAATCTTACTCACCATGTGAAGGGCTTGGTAGAGTGCTAAATCCTTTTTAAAATAACGAAGATAAAAGGGGCCCAAGTCTCGACCTGCACATATATATGAATGATTTTATAGGATGGGTATGGTGGATCAGAGCATTGTGGGCCTAGGCTAGGGTGGGGTCGATATAATTAATAAATAATTAATAAGTAATAAAAATAAAAATAAAAAAAAAATAAAAAAAATAAACCACCACTAAACGAATCGCCACTAAATAAAAACATTTCATAAAAACATCCCCACATGCAAATACACAACGCTTTTAGATATCATCACACATCATTTAGTGGCGGTTTATGCCACTAATAACCCCATTTTCTTTATTACATAACTGACATCTATTTATTTTCATCCTTAATTATTTAACTTCTACACACTAGCTAATTTCCTTTAACATCCATCAAATGTGGTAGATAACACATCTATATAATTTATACTTGTCTTTTTATATCGAGATCAATACACCATTAATAATAACATGTATGGGTTGTTTCTTGAATCTATACAACCACGATACTCAGGAAATAACAACTATCTCCATTGCCTATTTGATATTGGTAGCAGATTTTCCATATCCATTTCTATATAAAATGTTGGTAAAAACTTATCCATCTCACTCCATGCTCTACAAAAATATTAGAAGATTCATCCTCTTAGTAGTAATGTCATGACATGAAAAGAAATAAAACCAACACAAGGGTCTCCAATCTCCCACTTTGTATTTGATTGAAATATCATAAAATTCCTTTCAAATCATTATGTGTTTTTGTTATCTTGTTTTTGCCTATCACATTTTGATAATAAATTCAAATGCCATGTAAGGGTTCATCCTCACCCATCTTGGTTCATATTCTTATTGAGAAATAATGGTTAAAATCAATACATTATCTTCTCCCTATTTAGATCTGAATTACATCAAAATTCTTATTTTTGAGAGAAGGATGAAATCACATGTACCTAAGTAAGGAGAGGTCTTCTATCCACTCTTAGTCTTCTTGGGGAAACCATGTATAGAAAAAAAAGAGTGAATAAACCAAATCATCAAGGCTATCCATTAGTATATTCATCATGTGATACTACTTTCAATTTCTCATTTTGGATCTATTTCAAACATATTTAGGAAGAAATGTTTATCTTGTACATGTCTCGATAACCACATCAAAAATGACTAGTGAAATGTATATTAACTTCACCTTTATCTTGAAAAACACATCAACAAGAATCCCCCCTAAGAAATCCTATTCATCACAACCAAATAAATGGTTGATTTTTTAATCAGAATATCTTATTATTCAATTTATATTCAATTGTTCATAATTCCATATTTAGTGTAGAATGAAAATTTTGACACCTCTAATTCATATTTTCATGTACTCTAGGGATAAACTCATTTGAACTTCTCAATATGGTTAATTTTCATCAAAATAACTCAATTATATACTCTTCTTTTTTCTAAAAAATAAATACAACCTCATCAAACCACACCATAGTATATTTCCATCAGATCCATTAATTTTAGTATAAATAAAAAAACAGGGAATACAGAGTGGGTTTCCTAATATCCACAGAAGAAGCATCAATATTCATATTTTCCTCTCTACCAAGGACTTTTATTTTATAACCTCTATATTTTTTGTATGTAAAGTCTTTAAATATATCCAGTAACATTTTTAAGACTAGATTCTGAGACGACGCGTGATCTTGAAACCTAATGATCCAGGAATTGATTTTTGAAATATGTTAAATATATTAAATTGCATGTGCGTGATGATTTCCCTTAAAAAGCAGAGTAACTCCCAGACGGGGACACATATTAGAAATCTAAGGACACATTGAGTTCAGAGCATGGATTTACCCTAGGTGTAAAATAATCTTTTTCAGTATCAGGAGTTTGGCATCATGGGAATAAATAATAAATTCGTTTTTTTATTTGATGATGTAGTGACCTAATAAACTCACATATAAACCCGGTTATAACAAAATTTTCAGGGTTGGCCTCATAACCTTGGATTTTGAGAGAGGAGATGGTGGAGGAGCTTCTGTGGATGAACATTGATGAATCCAGCTTTGGTGATCGGCGTGCCAATAGAAATCGAGGATCTCACAAATGATTATGACATTGATTTGTTCTTCAAAAATGATCGATCCATCTCAAGATAGGACACTGTTTTATTTCGACTGATCCCCATTTGATTTTTCCTACGATTAATGTGAATCTATCAACTAATGAATTAATCTACTGATCGAGCGTATTGTGTCTATGGGTTAGATATTATCTGGGATTGGGGATTTTTGTTTTTTGATTTTTTATAACTCTTCGTTCATTATTATAAAAATAATGAATCAATACCAACATGAACATTGGAAAAGGTTCATTCCTGATATTTGTGTTTCATGTATTTCTTCAATTTTTCTTCATTTGATCATCACCGTTGTTCACTTTGGTCAGTGGTTAAACAAATTCCTGGTAAGAAATCTTTGTGCTCCTGTTTCTTTATGCAATGGATTAATACAATAGATTTAAGTTTAGATTGACGATGGTATCAAGCTATGACGATGCAATGGGATCGAATAAGTGTTCTTCAGGTGGGTTTTGACATGCGAACAATAAGATACGTGACAAATGGTTTTCCCGTGATAATCAAATGGTCGGATTCTAGTGGGCGGTGATGGTGGGGCTCGACCGGACCATATCCATTCTTTCTGGCATGATTCATGACTGGATCAGAGGTCATAGGAGAAAACTGTGACGTGTGAAATGACTTTTTTAGTTTGAAAAAATCCTGATATACACGACATGTAATCCGGGAATACATTCCATGTTGGGCCCTGGATGCGGTGCAAGATTTTCCATAGAGGAGATAAGTATCACACGATGTGTGATCTGACTTGGTAACTCAATGTGTTATCTAGGAGTACAAGGCCAGGCCAGAAGTACACATGAAATGTTGTGTACCTGGACACGACCATGTACACGGTCGCGACCATGTGTACATGGAAACGAGCATGAGCCATTATACAGGAGCAGACCTGGTGATGAAGAGATACATCACTACTACAAAACAAACCCTTAACTGCGCTGACCTTTATCAGTACTAACAAAAAACACTGATAAAGGTTTCCTTTATCCGCGCTAAAAAAAGCACTGATAAAGGGTACCATTTATCGATGCTGAAAACAAATGTTGATAAAAGATACCCTTTATTAGTGTTTTTTGGCATATATAAATTTCTAGAATAAAATTAAATAATTAAAAAATAATATTAAAAAATTTATTAATTAAATTATTATTGATAAAAAGAATAAATTGAACAATACAGATTTAAAAATTATAAATATTAATAAATATATATATATATATATGAAAAAATTAATAAAATTGAATAATTAGACAAATAAAATAAAAAATTGAGTAAATTAAGAAAAATATTAACATTTTATTAAATATATATATTTTGATAAAAATGAATAAATTTAATATACATATATATATATTATAAATATTAATAAAAAGTGTATATGAAATATAGATATATAAAATGAATAAATTGTAATAATTAAAAAAAAGATTAAAAATGAATAAATTGTAAAAATTAAACAAAAAATTACAAATGAATAAATTTCAAATATATTAAAAAAATAATAATGAAATAATTATTAATAAAAATTAATAAGTTTAATATATATATCTATATTAATTATAAAAATTAATAGCTAATATATATTTAATATAAATATATAGAAAATGAATAAAATGTAATAATTAAAAACATACAATACTAGAATTTGGGATTTTGGAGGCCCTTATAACGGGAAACCGCCAATAGCGGTCATAGGGCTTAAAAAAATCTACACGCCTTCCGCTACCCCCCATATTCTCTCATTATTTCCCTCAGGAAACCCTATGGTGCGGCCATCCCCTCCCTCGTCACACTACTCTGCCATACCGCCTCCACCTCCAGCTCACCTCCACTGCCCATCCTCTCCCTCACTGCACCCACCTCCAGTTCACCTACGCCGCATTTCCTCTCCCTTGCTACACCGCCTCTGCCTCCGGCTGAACTCTACCGCCCATCCTATCCCTCGCCACACCTGCCTCCACCTCTGGTTCATCTCTACCCCTATCCTCTCCCTCGCCATAGGCTCCGGCTCGATCTACCTCCCTGACTCCCCTCCCCTACTCACCTCCGCCTCCACCTCCTTCACCCCTGCTCCGTTTTCTCGTGCCTGGCCCGTTGCAAAAAAATGGCACTTCTATCATAAATTGTTTCCAGATTTGTTGCGCTACAAGGTAATCCCTAATTTTAGTTATAGGGTTTTTATTTTGGGTACTTCCATACAAAATTGGCACTTACATCATAAATCGATTTTGGGAACTTCCATCACAAATTGATTTTGGAAACTTCCATCACAAATTATATTTGTTGATTTATTGGGAGGCATTAGCTTAGCCGCTAAGGTTGATAGTCCAATATTGGTATTTGATGATTTTTTTCATGTAACACATTCACATGCATGTTATTATGTTTTATTTCATTTTTGTGATTTAGAATTTTTCTATCTATAGTTATAGTTGCTTTATATGTTTTGATTATAGTGTATCAAAATTTATGTATTATGATATTAGTGGATCACAGATTCCTTAGTGTCTATGTTGGCTTTCTCCATTTAAAAATGTATCATTATTTATAATAAGAAAGGGTGTTGGATGAGTCTTTCTCTTATTTAAACCTTCAAAAAGATCTTCTTTTTGAATATATTAATTCCATCTTGGCCTCTTCTCCTTGTTTTTTGTAGTGATTTAAACCCCCTAAGTGTAGGCAAGGCCCTACAAAACTGCTCTTTATGTTTTCTCCAAAATATCGCATGTAACATGTGTGTATCCTGAAGGTATCGGGATTTTAAAATTCTATAAAGAGGAAAACCATGCGGTGTAGATAGTTCACTGTAGAACTACCTTCACCTCATGTGTACTCATCTATGCATGGCTATGGTGTATTATATGCACAAGGATGACAGATATCCTTCATATCTCTTCCCATTATTCTTCCGAATTAAGAACCTTTATGATGTAGCCAAACCCTACGCTGCAACCCTTATCCTTCCCCCATTTCTCATTGTCCTTCTTCCTTACCGATGATGCAGGCAAAACCCTACATATTGTATCCTCTTCTCAAGCAACACTAGCTAAGACACGGTGCTACGCATAATGACACAACATCATTCACTACTACAAATTTGGGCTTTGGAGCTCCCTAGAACGGGCGACCGCCTTTGGTGGTCTCAAGTCCCCCCAAAAAAACCTTATACGCCCCCACCCCCTATCATGAACCAACCTCGGTCGACCCAGAACCGGTCACCCAAACTGGTCCGTGACATGGCCTGAGAGGCATTCCCAATCCTCCCGGGCTATCCAAAAGCACCAAGGCATCAAAAGAGTGGAAGAGGGAATGATTTCACCTGATAAAATAAATAAAGTAGAGGAAAGAAAAAAGAACAAAGAAAATTAAATAAACAACACTAAAAAAAGAACAACCATCAACCAAAAACTAACCTGACCATGACCAAAACTCCTCGTGACCTCGAGGGTCACTCTCCCAACCACAACCATGTCTCTCCCATGACGAACAAGCTCAAGTCAAACCTACAACAAAACTAAAAATAGGAATAATACTATAGGTGTGAGTATTGAAACTTTGTAGGAATGCCCAACAAACTACTCCTAATGCACTACCTTTAAATAAATAATTCACTAATTCCATGTTTTAACTAAATTATGTAAAATACGGGTTTCCACACACACACTTTCATTTCTAAAACAAGTAACGGTCCATTTCCCTTTTTAAATTAAAAACAAGTGTACTGTTTGAAATAAACATGTGCATTTTATTTTTAATTTTTTTTTCGAACAACTTAGAAATCCAAATTTCAGTTGTTAGTAAAAAGGAAAACCACACAACACACAACACACACTAAGGGAAATTGAAAAAGTTGCACACAGGGGCAACAACCGAACTAGTCCTCTCAATCGTCCGCCACATACAAACAAACACTAAAGAAAACATGGGTCAAACCTAGGATCTTGTGAACAATCCAGAACGTACCATACATGTGACTCATCCTGAAGGCAAGACTACTCTCGATGATTTCATAATTCCCTAACACCCAGTGTTTCCCTACATGGCCAAACAGAGGGGCCCAATCCCCTAGTAGAGTATAATCCGTACTAAGGGCCACTACCCATTGCGTAATCTAAACTAGTGCAGAAATCATTCTCAGAAGATTCACTTACTATGTCAGGTTCCCATGTCAACACTTATAATAAAAAGGAAAGGGGTGAGTCAAAAAATTAAATCAAGTAGCACAAACATCACAAACAATTCATAAAGCCAACATACACCAAATATCACCCCTGATTCACCAAAAGACTGTTTTCCAAAACAATTTATTTTATTAAAGTGTCAAACGGGCCTTCACCAATTTTAAAGAAAATCCTCATTTCTCAAGAGAACCAAAAAACTTATTCTTGCTTTAAAAGAAATCATTTATCAATAAACAAGAACTACATCTGAAATTCTGTGAATTATTTTTAAAGGCCAAACGGGCATTCTTTCACTACAGGGTGTCCGTTCATCAAGAAAATATTCCAAGTGTCGTGTATAAAATAAATGGCTCTATTTACACAAAATAATCATTTGAAAATTAAGTATATTATATTATTTAACATTTATTAAAATTAATAAAATATCAAGCAATTAATAAATTCTGAATTTAAAGGTGAGTACAGTGGGGGACCTACCTCAACTCGCAGCTCAAACACGATAACGCGACACACCTCACACAGGCGCACAAGCACGTGCAAGCCGATGATTGTGGTAATGAGAGGTTACCCTGCCAACACGCAACAATAAATGCACAACAACAAAGGTACAAAAACACAGACATATAATAATTCAAATAAACAAACAACGTGAACACGGCCTCGACATTCTTTCAAAACACAACTCGCACCATCAACACTATTTACTAAACCCCTTTAAACCCCACGAAGTGTTTACAAAAAACCACACAATGCCAAAATAACTCACTAAACATTTTAAAGAGCCAACATACCACATTAAGAAAAAACCTAGAGTGTGAAACCTGACAAAAGCGCATGAAACGATGAGATCAATATTTAAAAACACGTGCGCCTAAACACATTTCCAAAACCAGGCTCACAACACCAATATTATTTAATAAATAATTTCAAAAAATATATTTTTTTAAAAAAATTATATCACAGATTTAAAAAAATGAATCCAACTTAAGAATCATTTAATAAATTATAAAAACTTTCAACAATGAGCAAGTGCAGCAGGACTAATTAGACCATTGCATGTAAAACCCATCAAATTCAGTTCACATAAACAGGGTGCAAAATATAAAACACAGCTAAATTATTTTAAAAACTCAATTTACCCCAACTAATTAATTCGATCATATACTAAACTAATTAATTAAAATTTAAGCACTAGAAAAACATGAGAAAACAAGAGTTCAGTGAAAATGTAAATTTAAAGGTGACGCACAAAGGGTTCACACCCCAACTCCAGTGCGGAATGAAGACGCATGCTCGGAACCAGTGCGAAGCAGCATGCACACCTCAAATGCACTCGCGTGATGTTGAATTTGACCCAACACAACGAATTTGGTAACAAAATCTAAGAATTTGGGAAAAAAATTAAACCTTACCCATTTAATAACCTTACACTAAAGGAAGAATAAAAAAATTACCTAAGGGGGAGAGTGGTGGCTTGTTGGAGGGGGTGATGAAGGGCGGCCGGGGAAGAAATAGGGTTGCCCGCAGGGGGTCTTATGGTAGTGTTGGGGCTGGTCGGTGGGCATTGCAAGTAGCCAGTTGGAGGTGGGACTATATTGGGGAAGAATGGAGCGTCAACAGCTAGGGGTTGGGCATGCGCAGCAAGGGGTGAAAGCCTGGAGATGAAGTGACTGGATGACCAGTGCAGGGCAAGGGGAGGGCCGATGTTTAGGGAAGCACGGTCGCAGCCGGTCAGGTGGGCTGAAGGAGGTGTGGGCGGAGATTGGGGGGATCAATGGAAGGTGGCGTCAGGATGGGGGAATGCTGCACCGATGTTGGCTAGAAAAAACTGGGAAGGGGGATTGATGGTGGCGGAGGTGACCAGTGAGGAGTGTGGAAAACTGGTGCGAAGGGGGTGCGATACTAAAAGTCGGGAGAGGAGAGTGGGTGCAGGGAGGCAGATGGAGGGACGTTGGTAATGGGGATTGGCTGGGATACGCGGATGGGACGAGGGGAAGAAGTGGCGTCCAGGGAGGATAGACGAGGGTGGCGCAATGGTTGACAGTGAGTCGGAGGCTGAGCGGTTGGGAGGTGGAATCGGCCTGCGTGCTGTATTGCTAGAAAAGGGAGATGGGAGATGGAGAAAAGCTAGAGGGAATTTCTTGCAATGGGGAAGTGAATACCCAAGGGGCGACATCGCTTCCTGGACCATGCGAGAGGAGAAAAAAAAGACGGGGGAGGCCGCTAGGGTTAGAGAGGAAGAAGAAAAAATTTATATATAAAATATATATATATATATAATCATAATGATAATAAAAAAATAATAATAATAATAACAATAATAATAACACTTATAATAATAATATTAATAATACACCAAATAATAATAACATTAATAACAATACAGAAATGATAAAAATAATAACATTAATAATAAAAACTATTTAATAATAACATAATATTATTTCACTAACATTTAATTTTTTTTCTTCCACTCATTTAATTTATTTTTATTCTCTGACTCAAACTTCACAACCACGCGGTACTCGGGCTAGTTGCATGGCTCCAGCTAGTTGTGTGATTCCCGCGCACCACCCTAAAACAACAACAACAACAACAACAAAATCAATAATATTAATTTTTATCATTTAATCTTTAATAATAATTATAAAATCATTTACAATACTAAAAATTTTAAATAACACAATAAATCACAATCTTTACTCGTTTTAATTTTTTTCTGAAGGTAGGCGAATCGTGCCAATACCAATGCGGAGCCATGCGGGGTTTCCAACACGCGCCCCGCCCGTGTGCCCAACGACATTAGCTGAAAACGTGCACTTTTTAACATTACTCAAATGTTTTTCGTTTGGGACTCAAACCGGACCCCAAGAAAATTTTAAAAGTCAATGAAAATTATAATATTAAATAAAAGATAGGTCGGGGTGTGACAATTCTCCCCACCATAATGCTTTCCACCCCCGGAAAGCCATGATAAGATCAAGATCCAAATATGAAACTCCTTAAGTGACACTCACCCCCAAAAGTTTAAGTGCCTCTAGTTGATCGATCCAAACAAACACAAAACTCCCATGACATGCAACTTATCCTCAAAACATGACCACTTTAAAAACCACCAAAACAAAACCCAAAATGATACTCTGATACTCACACGAGGAAACACAAATGGACTTCCAACCATAAGGATAAGGATAAAACTAAATTAATTTTTATGTAACTCTGTGAGACCAGTTGTGGGTCTCCCCAACATAAGAACTGGCGATATTAAATGATCTTAAAATCATTCTACACGGACCAGAAACCTCCACCATGAGGGGGAGAAGGGAAGGGCCCGACTGATAGAGAATCAACACTACTTTCGTCTCCCCATCAACAATGTTTCACCCTTGAAAAACCACAAACCATGGCACACTAAGGATGAATATTAACCCAAGGCCCTTCTTCACCACTGGGGTCCCCCTGACTACACACTAGCTTCACTCTGAGGCCTATGGCTGGAGCACTGATGATTGAAGCATCTTCTGACTCACAGTTAGGATTCAGAAATTCCCGAACATAACACACGAATCATAATTTTACCAAACACACTTCCTTTCAAAACAATGGTTTCAAAGAGGTTCAACTATAACCATTCTTACCACTAAAAGAAAAGAAACACTACCAAACGACACAAGATACAACCACTACATTCAGGGAACTCTACAATGAGAAAACATCAAACTGATCCCCAAACATCGCCATACTTTTACTGAAGGGCTGAGGTAACATTTTATGAGCTAGGTTTGGCTTCAGCGTAAATCTTAGAAACACCACAGAAGAATCACTGCAAGTGACCCAGACATACACAGGTGAGGCAGGGTCTCGGAACACTCAGGCACGTCGGCCTCTTGTGACCCAGCCGACTACACTGGTGATAGATCATGATGTTACGCTCTGAAGGTGTTGATTGCAGGTCTGAAGGCCTCTTAATTCCTCTAGTAGACCCACCAACATCAGGGTGAT
Source organism: Viscum album (assembly GCA_963277665.1). NCBI lineage: Eukaryota > Viridiplantae > Streptophyta > Magnoliopsida > Santalales > Viscaceae > Viscum > Viscum album. Next base: position 650,491,543 of record OY728151.1, on the reverse strand, counting down.
TCTCATTCTTTCTCTTTCCATACTCTACACTACGTCCCAAGGCTAGGGGGGGTTTCCACCACATGTCCCCCTGCTAACTCAACTTCAACAAGAAAGGATTTCCCCACAACATCTGAGAAGGTGGTTAAGTTGAGCTCTGCCACTTCTGACCATAGTTCAGGAAAGATTCCAGACTCAATGTGTCGAGCCTTCCTGGGATCATTTGCAACAAACCATTGGTCTTATAGAACTAGGTCTATGAAATGTCGATAGAATTCCAGTACTGATTCAACGCCATACAGAAGGAAACACAACTCCATCCTCTTCCTCAGCTTCATCAAATCAGAGAAGTATTTTTGGATGAATTATGACTTGAAGAACTCCCATGTTAGACATTCCCGAGGCTTATTCCAAGACATGGACTTCCCACCATTCCCAGGTTGAGCCTTCACGTATAATGGTAGCCGACTTCACCATTAACGACTCAGGTAGCCTAATGAAACTGAACTTCCTCTCAATCTTCTGCAACCACTCCTCTATCTCAAGAGGATCTTCTTGACCATAAAAGAGTGGAGGATTAAAATTCTGAAATTCTATAACATAGTCTATAGGCGGATCAACTGGAGGATTTTCTAAGGATGCACCACCCGAAGCTGCAGCTTAGGCATCCATCAAACCTTCATGGGGTAGAACACTAAGGAACAATAAAACAAGGAGCAGGACAAAAACACTGTCATTGCCATTTCAAATTCAACATTCCTAAATTTCCAAAAAAAAACTTTGAAAAACAATTCATAGATGTAAAGAATACCCCAAACGATCCACAAGGAGAAACTAGCACCAATGGGTGACTCGAACATATGGTTGGCGACCATACGCCCGCACGCCACTGTAACAAGGAGCACTCTAGGGTAATGTCTCCAGCTCCACATGGCTTGCCAGACCATGCGAGCTCACAAAGGTCAATTGTCTGGTTTCCATTTCATTTCCCAATATAAAACAATTCAAAATAACCAAAAGACACCGACATGCCCAGACATCCCATGGTAACCTGAGGTTCGGAACGAGCAAGGGTTCATGATGCCCTTCTTATTCCTACACCTCAAGTCCTGACAATTATACTCCTTCTACCATGACAACCCCAAATAACGATTGGCACTCTGAAGAACAAGTTCTGCATAGGAGTTGACCTCCTTTGATACCATTTTTTCATGAACCAACCCAGGTCGACCCTGAACCGGTCACCCAATCCAGTCCGTGACATGGCCCGAGAGGCGCTCTCGATCCTCCCGGGCTAGAAACAAGTGCCAGGGCATCAAAAGAGAGAAAGAGGGAACAATTGTTCGAGATAAAATAAATAAAGCAATGGAATGAAAATAAAACAAATCAAAGTAAATAAACAACACGAAAAAAAGATTGAACAACAACAACAAACTAACATGACCACAACCAAAACTCCTTGTGAACTCGAGGGTCACTCTCCAAACCACAACCAAGTCTCACCCACGGTGAACAAGCTATAGTCAAACCTGCAATGAAACTAAAAATAGGAAGAATAGTATAGGCATGAGTATTAAAACTTAATAGGCATTCCCAAGAAACTATTCCCAATGCACCACCTTTAAATAATGAATTAACTAATCTTAGGTTTGAATCGAATTATATAAAATACGGGCTTCCACACACACACTTTCATTTATAAAAGAAGTAACGGTCTATTTCCTGTTTTAATTTAAAAACAAGTTTAATGTTTGAAAGAAATAGGTGCATTGCATTCTCAAAAAAAATTGCTAACAATTTAGAAATCCAAATTTTAGTTATTAGTAAATACAAAAACCACACACAACACACACTAAGGGAAATGAAGAAAGTCACACACAAGGTCCAGCAACCGAACTAGACCTCTCAGTCGTCCACCACATACAAACAAACACTAAAGGAAACATGGGTCGAACCTAGGAGCTTATGAACAATTTAGAACGTACCAATCATGTGACTCATCCTAAAGGCATACCTACTCTCGATGACGTCATAACGCCCTAACGCCTTGTGTTTCCTTACATGGCCTAACCAAGGGGACCACTCCCCTAGCTGAGTATAATTCATACTAAGGGACACTAGACAGTGCATAATCTAAACTAGTGAAACAATTGTTCTCGGAAGATTCAATTACTATGCCAGGTTCCCATGTAAAAATGTATAATTAAAAGGAAAGGGGTGAGTCATCAAAGTCAATCAAGTAGCATAAACATCATACAAAAATCATGAAGCCAACGTACACCAAATATCACCCCTATGTCACCCCAAAGAGAGTTTTCCAAAATAATTTATTTTATTAAAGTGCCAAATGGGCCTTCAACAATTTTAAAGAAAATCCTCATTTCTCAAGAGAACCAAAAAACATGTTCATGATTCAAAAGAAATCATTTATCAATAAATCAGAACTATATCTGAAATTCTGTGAATTATGTTTAAAGGCCAAATAGGAATTCTTTCACTACTGGGTGTTCGTTCATCAAGAAAATATTTCAAGTAACATGTATAAAATAAATGGCTATTTTTACACCAAATAATCATTTGAAAATTAATTATCTTATATTATTTCCCATTTATTAAAATTAATAAAATATTAAGAAATTAATAACTTCTAAATTTAAAGGTGAGTGCAGTGGGGGACCTAACTTAACTCACAACTCGATCACGACAACGCGACACGCCTCGCACAGGCGCACAAGCATGCACAAGCCGATGATTGTGCTAACACGTGGTTACCCCGCCAACGCACTACAATAAACGCACAAATACAAAGGTACATAGACAAGTAATTAAAACAATTCAAATAAACAAACAGTGCGAACCTGACCTCGACATGCTTTCAAAACACAACTCGCACCATCAAAACTATTTACTAAACCCTTTTAAACACCATGAAGTGTTTACAAAAAAAACCACACAACGCCAAAATAACACACTAAACATTTTAAATAGACAACAAACCACTTTAAGAAAACACCTAGCGTGCGCAACCTCACAAAAGTGTATGACACGATGAGATCAACATTTAGAAACATGTGTGCCTAAACACATTTCCAAAACCAGGCTCACAACACCCATATTATTTAATAAATCATTTAAAAATTTATAATTTTTTTTTAAAAATTATATCGCAACGTTAAAAAAAAGAAACCAACTCAAGCATCGTTTAATAAATTATAAAAAATTTCAACTATGAGCAAGGGCCAGTGGGACTAATTAGACCATTTCATGTAAAAACCTTCAAATTTAGTTCCCATAAATTGTGTGAAAAATATAAAACACAACTAAATTATTTTAAAAACTCAATTTACACCAACTAATTAATTAGATCATATACTAAATTAATTAATTAAAATTTATGCACCAGAAAAACCTGAGAAAACAAGAGTTCAGTGAAAATGTAAATTTAAAGGTGATGTGCAAAGGGTTCATACCTCAACTCCAGTGCGGAATTAAGACACACATTTCAAACCATTGCAATGAACCATACGCACCTCAAATGCACTCGTGGGAAGATAAATTTGACCCCATATAAAAAACTTGGTAACAACATCAAGGGATTTGGGAATAAAAATTAAACCTTACCCATTGAATAACCTTACACTAAATGAGAATTAAAAAAATTACCTAAGGGGGAGAGTAGTGGCTCGTTGGAGAGGGTGATGAAGGGCAGCCATGGAATAAATAGGGTTTCCGGCAGGGGTTCTTGCGTTGGTGTTGGGCCTGGTCGGTGCACACTGCAAGTAGCTGGCAAGATGCGTGACTGGATTGGGGATGAAAGGAGCGGCTACAGCTTGGGGATGGCCATGAACTGCAAGGGGTGTGAGCCCGGAGATGAAGTGACTGAACGACCAGTGCATGGGAGGGGGAGGGCCGACGTCAAGGAAGGCGCAGTTATGGTCAGTTACGGGGGCAAAAGGAGGCGCGAGGAGAGCCTGGGGGGATCAAAGGAAGGTGGCGCCAGGATGGGGGGACGCTGCACTGATGTTGGCCGAAAAAGGTTGGGAAAGGGGATAGATGGTGGCGGAGGCGCCTGGTGAGGAGTGTGTACAGTAGGTGCGGAGGGGGTGTGATACTGAAAGCCGAGAGAGGATAGTGGGTGTGGGTAGGCAGATATAGGGACGTTTGTAATGGGGACTGGCTGGTAGACGTGGACAGAACGAGTGGAAGAAACGGCATTTGGGGAGGCTGGAAGAGGGTGGCGCGGCGGTTGACATTGAGTCGGAGGCTATGGCTGATGGGAGGTGGAAGCAGCTAGCACGCTGTGTTTCTAGAAGAGGGAGATGGGAGAAGGATAAAATCTAGTGGGGCTTGCTTGGGATAGGGAAGGGAAATCCCAGGGGGTGGCAGCGCTGCCTGGACCATGCGAGAGGAGGAAAAAAAGATGGGGGAGGCTGCTAGGGTTATAGAGAAAGAATAATATATATATATATAAAATATAAATAATCATAAAGATAATAAATAATAATAATAATAATAACAATAATAATAACACTAATAATAATAAAATTAATAATAAACCAAATAATAATAACATTAATAACAATATAGAAATGATAAAAATAATAACATTAATAATAACAACTCTTTAATAATAACATAATATTATTTCACTAACTTTTAATTTTAATTTTTTTTCTTTATCTCATTTATTTTATTTTTATTTTCCGACTCAAACTTCGCAACCACACGGTACACAGTCTGACTGCACAGATCCCGCTAGCCATGCGGTGCCCACGCACCGTCCTAAAACAACAATAACAATAACAACAACAACAGTAATATTTATCATTTCATCATTAATATTAATTAAAAAATCTTTAACAACACAAAACATTTTAAATAACACAATAAATCACAATCATTACTCATTTTAATTTTTTTTGAAGGCAGGAGAATCGTTCCAATACCTAAGCGAAGTCGTGCAGGGTTTCCAACACACGCTCTGCCCATGTGCCCAGTGACGTCATCTGAAAACACGCAGTTTTTAAGTTAACTCAAATGTTTTTCATCCAGGACTCAACCCGGAACCCAAACAAAATTTAAAAGTCAATGAAAATTAATAAATAAAATAAAATATAGGTTGGGGTGTGACACCCCTGACCCCCACACCAAATATCCCCCTTGTTGAACCCTTCCACAACTCCTATCACTTACTACAATCGCCTACAGCTCCAGCTCACCTCCAATGCATGTCCTCTCCCTCATTGCACCCACTCGTTCTCGCCTCTGGCTCCAACTCCATATCCCCCCTTGCGTCAGGCTCTTCCTCCCTAATCAAACCCAATTATACCCTTCCTCTCCCTTAGCTCACACCTTTTCCACTTTTCATATCCCTTATTAAGCATGTGTTGCTCCTTCCTCCGACACTGGCTCCCCCTTCACCTCCCTCACCCCAGCTACCACTTCTCATGCATCACATGTCACCGCAACAAACTCAAAGTGGCGCACTACCTATCCTTTCTCCCAGTCACCTCTTCCTTGTGTCTAGTGGGTCCTCCAACTCCACCTTTACATTCACATGGTTCCAAATTTGTTGCGGAATTAGGCAATCCTTATTTTTAGTTTTAGGGTTTTCATTTTACACACATATTATTAAAATTATCTAGGATCATAAAATTTTTCAGAAGCTCAATGTCGGGCTCCACAGGGCATACCATGATGCATTTATGGGAGGAAAAAGAGGATTGAGTTTTTTTTGTATTTTCATATAATTTAAAACATTAAATCATAATTTATTTAGACTCCTCTTTGAATCCTTTATTTATAAAATTCAAAAGACCAACATTTTAACCTAAAAATCCTATAAAAATAATTATTTATTAAGATAAATATTTCATTTTTAAGTGGATATGTAATCACATTGAATGAATAAATAATGTGTTAATGATATCAATAAGAAGAAAAAATTATAATAATACATTTCTTGGAAATGATAGATACATTTCCAAGTGAGGTAGGTATACATGTGAATCAATGGATCAATGGACTTGAATGAAATTTCTTGAGCTTAATGAAATACGAATTAAATTTATAAAGGAAGTAAGAATATAATAAGATGGAAAAAGGGATATAAATTTTATATCTCATGCTTACATATATAAATTGGTCAATCATTAATATTTATTCTCCTATTTATTATTCAGAAATATAAACGGTTTATTTTATTAATGGTCCACATGCAATTGGTCAGTCTTTATTTTAAATATATTTTGTGATATGAAAAATTCCTATCATATAAAGTCTTGTGTAAATGTTAAAAATACTTATACAGATATTAATATGGATATGAGTTGGATTGATATTCTAAATCAAACATCTAGTGAATATTTCAAGGGCATCATTTAGTTTATTTAGTTCACTCAAGGATTTCAAAGTGACTATATTAGTTTTCCATGTAGAAAATGTGAAAAAAGCTATCAATCCACATGAGATACCATGAGGGAGAACCTATTCATGAATTAATTTTTGAAAAATTATAAGAGTTGGAATCGTCATGGGGAAGAATATATTCATTGACAAAATACAGATGCAGTTCAGATGGATGTTGATGCGAGGACGAATGATCCAATGCATGAAATGCTTACTGAAATGGTACGGGGGTTGGCTCTTAAAGGCATTGAAATCCATAATATTGTGACCGGTGAGATAAATCTATACTCTGTTATAGATCTTGATTCAAGGATGTTTTATTTAATACTTGATGATGCAAAACCAGAATTATACTATGGATGTACTGCTTACAATAAATTGTCATTTATCCTGGAGTTTTTTCATTTAAAGACTTTGAATTAATGGTCAGACACATCATTCGACATGTTGTTGGTCTTATTGAAAAAGGTACTTCCTGTAAATTCTATGATTCCAGAGTTGTATTAAAATGATTTTATGTTGAAATAGAACTTAGGTTTTACATATGAGACCATAAAGGCATGTGAACACAATTGTATGTTGTTTATAAAGAAAACTATCAATTTGGATATTTGTACTGTATGTGGAACTTCTAGGTGGAGAGATAATAAGGGAAATCAGACTTATCAAAGTCAGACTGTGAAATAGGGAAAATCGATTACCATAAAGTAAATGCATTACATTCCCTTGAATCCAAGGTTGAAAAGTTTTTTTATGTCATCTAAAGTTTCTAATTTAAAGAGATTGAATGTGGAATGAAATCAAGAGTGTGATATGCTAACCCACCCAACAGACTCTTGTGCAAGGAAGGATTTTGATCAGAGACTCCTCGAATTTCTTGAATACGTTCATAATGTCCAATTGGGGTTGGCAGCAGATGGTTTCAATCCATTCAAGTCTATGGTTGGGGAAACTCATAGCAGATGGCCCATGGTGTTCGTTCCGTTTAATCTTCCTTTGTGGATTTGTATTAAAAAACACTTTCTGTTACTTTCCAATCTTTTCGATGGACCTAGATGTCTGAGGATAAGATTTATGTTTACCTACACCCATTGATTGATTTGTTGAATGAATTTTGGGGTAATGGTCTGATAAATTATGACTGTGAAATGAATGGAATATTCAAACTACGAGATACTTTATTGTAGAAAATCAATGAATTCTTGGATTATGCAAATTTCTCAGGCTGGAGTATGAAAGGGGAATTTTCTTTCCCTTGCTAAAAAAAGTAAATAATTTCTATGTCTTAAACATTCCTAAAAATGGGAAAACAATGGTCACAAATTTTTTCTACCCTCTCAACACAGGTTCAAAAAGGAATGATTGACATTTGATGGTTCTATACATTTTAACCCAACACCAAAGATCATGATAGGAGTTGAAATATTATCGTAGATTGAGGAAGAAAAAATCTGTATAGTATCTGAATTTCAGGATTTGGTGTCTCAACCATTACCTAATATTCATGTTGCGGGTAGATAGCACAATCACAATTGGAAAAAGAAAATTATATTTTACAATCTCCCCTATTGTAAAACTAACATGCTAAGGCATAATTTGGATGTCATGCACCATGAAAACAATATTTATGATAATTTATTATGGACCATTTTAAGTATCAGTGGGAAATAAAAGGACCATGTTAATTCATGTCGTGATTTGGAAGAAATGGGATTAAGGAAATAGTTTCATTTACAGTTGGCTAAGGGAAACAAGGCATGTTTTCCTTTTTCATAGTATATGATGACTAAAAAAGATAAAGATACATTTCTTTTCTTTTTAAAGATTCTCAAGGAACTTGATAGTTACTCTTAAAATAATTCAAAGTGTGTGAATCTAACGAGGAGAATATTGCAAGGGTTGAAAATTCATGAAAATCACATAAAACTTCATCAGTTGACTTCAATCTCAATTTGTGATCATTTCCCCCCAATGTTGTTCAACTGTTGATTGAGATGAGTTATATTTTTAGATATATTTGTTTAGGAAATCAAAAAATGAGTGATTTAAAAATCTTGCAGGACAGAATTGTAATTACATTTTTTCACTTTGATAAACTATTTCCCCACTCATTTTTTGATGTTATGATTCACTTGAAATTTCACCTAACTAATGATGTAATGACTGATAGTCCAGTGAAATTCAAGTGGATGTATCCTATTGAGCAGTATCTGAATACATTGAAAAGATTTGTAGACAACTTAGCTCGTTCAGAGGAATCAATAAGCAATGGTTATTTGATGGATGCGTGCACTACTTTTTGTGCAGAATATCTTATGGATGTTGAAACAAAATAAGATAAGGCATCATGGATTCATTATGGTCCTATTGGAGAAGGATCCATATTTGATATGGACATCATTGAGCAGATACAAGCCCATCAATATATCTTGTTCAATAGTCCATCAGTTTCACCATTAATGTAGTAAGTGTCTTATCACTTTTATGTTTTATCTTTTACATGTTTTATTTTCATATATAAAGTTGATCATTTAAAAATTGCATTATCATTTTTAGGAAACAAATTAATGAGATAATTGATAGATGTCTCATATGACTAAGTATCAAATTCATCAATCTCATTATGCATCATTTCATGATTATATTAAGTATTTTGAACATACAAATTCATTTTCATTATGAGTAAAATATAATACTAATTTATTTCTACATAAATCATTATTGAATTCTATGAATTATGTAGGTTTATAACCAGATGGAGTTAGGTGACCCCATTCTAACTGAATAGTTTAACTAACTAGATGAGGGTCCATCTGTGATTTCTCTTTGTTATAAATAAATAGATGCTAATGGATTTTGATTTCGCATCAAAGATGCTGATTGAAAATGAGTAACGGAAAACAATGATAAATACAGGGGGAGTGGGGGGAATTTCTAATAAGGTAATATCAATGAACAGATGTGAATTACAAGGAAATGGATGTGGAAGGATCATTTAACAGGCAGGGATGGAAGGTCATTCTTGAAATAAACTAATCTGTTCCATTGGTTTCCTTATGGTCCGTATATCTAACCATGTACATGCTCCAATATTAGTTAGTGTCTACTATTAAGTTGACTAAAACTCTGGTAAAATTACCTCTAATAAATACTTATATTTGTGTATTTTAGGTGAATTATTATTCTTGTAACATTTTATTCATGAATTTTTAACTCTATACCCTTCTTCTGAAGGCCTTAGAGCAACTCCCAATGGTTGAATCCTATCAAAACATGAAAATGACTTCTGGTTGATGTGCCTAGGTAGGAGAACAATCCTCAAAGATTTTTTGGTCTATTGAAATCGAAAGATCATCAATTCGATGCACATATTGATCAGTACAATTAAAAGTTCATTTTCACATCTATTATCATTGTTGTAATAATGAGAAAATCATATGTGTATGGGTCAAAACCAACCAAAAGAGAACCGATTGACATTAAATATTTGGAAAAAGATATTTAAAAAATTTATATTATGCAGGAAGAATCGGTACATGGATCTGATACCTGAATTGCTTGGTATGATCAAAAGTCGTGTTTGCCTCTCAGATTTGGAGTTAACTGATAAATCGCTTAAAATATGTCAATACAAACCTAATGTGCTTGGTTTGTCATGAAATCATGGGAAAAATCATTAGGACATTTTGGATATAAAGTAATCAATTTTTCATCAATTATATGCTCATGTCGACCAGTATGATTAAAAACAATAAGTAATGTTGCTTAGTGTTATTAAAACAACACATCTCCCGTGAAGGGTTAAAAACATTAAAATGACTTCTAATTGGTTTTCAAAGGTAGGAGAACATTCCTCAACGCATTTTTGGTCTATTTAAATCAATCTTACTTCAATTCGATGCACAAATTGATCAGTACAACCAAAAGATCATTTTCACATCAACAATCATTGTTGTAATAATGAGAAAATCATGTCTGTAGGGGTCAAAACCAACCAAAAAATGCCTGATTGACATGAAATCTTAAGAAAATGATATTTAAGGCATTTATATTCTATAGGAAGAATTATTATGTGGATGGGATACCTGAATTGATCGTTATGATCAAAAGTGGTGTTTTCCCCTCAAATTAGGAGTTAACTAATAAATCACGTAAAAGATGTCAATACCAACCTAATGAACTTGGGTTGTCATGAAATCATGGGATAAAAATCATTGGTACATTTTGGATATATAGGAATCAACCCCACATCAATCAGATGCTCGTTTTGCTTGGTATGATTAAAAGCAATAAGTAATGTTTCTTAGTGTTATTAAAATGACACATCTCCCATAAAGGGGTCAAAATGAAAAAACGAATTCTAATTGATGTGAAAAGGTAGGAGAACATTCCTCAATGAATTTTTGGTCTATTGAAATCAGTCGTGCATCAATATAAAGTGTGGATTGATTGGTATAATTAAAAGTTCTTTTTCACAACTATTATCATTGTTGTAATAATGAGCAAATCATGTCTGTAGGGGTAAAAACCAACCAAATTTGAACTGATTGACATGAAATATTAGAAAAATGATATTTATATCATTTATAATTTTCAGGAAGCATTGGTACATGGATCGGATACCTGAATTTCTTGGATTGATCGATATATGGTAACTTGATTTACTTTTAAAAGTCATTATTTAACTATAAGTGCTGTAAAAAGATATTTGATGTTAGCTTTTGAATCATTTATATAAGTAATAAAATATATAATTTCATTATATATATATATACTAATTGAATAAATATGATCAATTTGTATTTACTTTGTTATGTTGTTTCTTTTATATCTTATTGTAGGTTTACTAAGAAAAAAGACTGAAATGAATTGGAGCTATTTGGATCTCTGGATATGTGAAGAGTATGTTTCCCATTTATTTTATATAATAATTATTGTTTCTAGTGTTACAATTGTTTGAACCTGATTTTTTTATGTTTACACTATTTTTGCACTATTTCTAATGTTTGGGAAGTGAAATTGGAAATTAAAAAAAATTCAGGTTGGCAACCGCCTATTGCAGTCCCTAATTGTTATTGGTTTTTTATTTCTACAACGACCACAAGAAGTGATCAATTTATGTTCATATTTTCTTTACCTATAGCAACCACTAAAGGCGGTCTCTATAAGTATCAAAACGACAAACCAATAGTGGCCACCAAACAACTGCGCGGTAGATGATCTATAGCGACCGCCATTGGCAGTCACTAAAGGCCATCATCGTCCAACCAACTATGACCACCAACTACGACCACCAATAGCGGTCTGTAGGTGGCCAGTAAAGACCATTAGCGACCACTTTTGGGAGTTGCTAATATGTGTATTCCTATTAGTGATATTAATGTATTATTCATTATGAATTTTGTTTTATTTTTCAATTTATCATATACCAAACATGTGTTACATTGATTTCACATACATATACATAATTAATTCATTTTTATATACAACACACACACACAAATATTTATGCAATTAATGAAATAATATATAGAAACAGATACACATAATATTTATGTAATTTATTCAAATTTTAGTATATTTTATAATTTCATTATAACATGATGAATTTAATAGATTATTTTTTCATCATCCAGTTTTATTATATTATTTTTTATATTATTACAATTATGTATTATTTATTCTTTTCTTTGAGTTTCATCATTTTCTATTATTCATTTATATATAAATTTTTACTATTTTTTAGTATTTTCAATATGTATTCATCTTTACTTCAATACACATCCATATTTTTTTAATAATTTATATTTAATTAATAAAACTTATCAATTTTTTCAATATTTTTAAAGTGTATCCATTTTTAATTATTCAATTTCACTCATTTTTATAATACATAAATTTATGATTATATATTCATTAATAAATTTAAAAATATATTTATAAATAAATATTTATATATAAATATATTTATAAATATTTATTTATAAATAAATATATTTATAAATGTATATTTACAATATTTACACATTTAGATATTTACAATTAGTATAATTAAATAAATATTATTTTTTAAAATGTATTTATATAAATATAATTAAATAATTATATATATTTAATTAATTATAAATTTATAATAAATTTATTTAATTAATGAATACGCTATATTTATATTTATATTTATATTTATTATTTATTTATAAGTTCAGGTTGAAGCCTTAGTTTATTTGAGAAAAGGGGTTACATTTTAAAGAAAAGAAGACAACATACAATACCGAGATGTACTCAGCAATCCTTGAGTAGTTTCAGTATGTATTGAAATAATTTCTTTTGGAATTTCATTTGTTGTCTTGATTTTATTAAAGTAAAATTAGTGAATAGTTCTAAAAATTTATAATAATGAAATTTTATAATAAATAATATTTTATTTAATGATATAAAATAACTAAACATATCATATTTATCAAAATTATTATTATATGGTTTATAATATCAACCATTGGCCATTTATGTGTATTTTTTCCATTTATAGTATCTATAATGACTCTTAATGAATATAAACATTGTTGTCGCCATAAGTGTAGAAATGGTTATGGAGCATTAAACCAAAAGATAAGAATAAAAAAATAGTAAAAACTTATCCTTATTTAATTAGATTATAATATTTCAAATAATAATCATCTTATTTTATAATATTTTCAATTTTTATCCATTTGGGCGTCAAAATTAATTTTTATTAATTTAATATTTTATGAAATTCCAAGAGTACCCCTACTCCCTCTTATAAAATGGAATCTCTTATAATCTTTACATCATAATTAAAAACTCATTTTTTTAATACTAGATATTCCAAAATTCCTTTCTAAAATCCCTACCCACAATCTATAGGTCTTATTTATGGAATAATACAAACTTTAGTGCTCTTAAGGTGCTAATCAAAGGAGGTTATTTGAAGAAAATGTATCGTTCTTAAACGAGCGTTTCTGTTTTATTTCCTCTTCTATATCCTTAAAATATTTCTTAAAAATTACTATATAATAAAATAAGTATATTAAATATATTTATTTGATATTATGTTAATTTCTTAACCTATATTAATCTCCAACCTTTATCAAATGGGAAAGGAATTCATTGTTCGTGTGTACGGTGGACTACATCCTCGCGGACTAATGTAATTCATTTTCCATCACCTCCTCTCACAAATAGTTATAATTATGGAATTAATTTTTATAAATTATATTAATGAAATATTTATCATTATTAAAACATAATATATCATTTAATTTCTTACATTTCCATTCATAGAAATATGACAATGTCGTTAATGTGTATGTGTGAACTACAACCTCCATGAAGCGATGTGATCCATTTTTAATCACCACATCACATGGATGATATATATATATAAGTATATTTAAATAATTCATAATATATTTATGATATAATTATATTTTATAAAAATAAAATAATACTTACCTTTTCGGTAATGATCGTTGAAAAAAAGGAAAGGTTACACATGCATACGTATGATCTATTATAATGTATTTAATTTTTCATAACCATATTTCATGAATAGTTTTAAAATTATAATTTATTTAAAAATATATAATTATGACATGATTAGTAATCTAGATATTATTTAATAATGTCCTATTTTACCTCAATCAACCTAAAAAGGTCATTTTGAACTTATGAACCGAATGTCCTCAAAAAACTTGATGTAAACTTAAGTGATTAAATAATTAACTATGTCATTAAGGTAAATGAAATAAATGGTTTATAGATAATTTATTAATCATATAAAATGTTTTTAAGAAATAAAATAATTTATATGATTATATTATATAGTATTTAAAGGACCTACATGGAAAGTATGGACTTGAGGTAAGGGATTTCGTCTCAATTTATTTTCATTAAGCCATATTTTATTATTATAAACCTAATTTCTTTTATATAGTGTATATACTACCCTATTAAATATTATATTATTAATACTTTATAATTAATGATATTTTATGTTATAATATGAATTATTTTATCTTAGGTTATTTGATTTGAAATATACAAAGTCGTAAAGGGTTTCATAACTCAATTTCCTTGCGTAGGGTTATAACTCTATTTCATTAACATTTTTATGAAATGAATATGTGTGAATTGATCTATAAATTATTTTATTCTATATTTACACTCATTTATTTTTTTATTTAAATTTTTTACATATAATACCACCTAGGATTAATTCTCAATTGAAAGATATGATCATTGTAAGGGTTATTTGTCTCGAATTCACTTTCCTTGGTACATATAGTTGTAATGTACATAAATATAATTTTATGAGGTGTATATACTTCCCTTTTAACATAATATATCATTAATATCCTTATATTAATGATATTTAATGTTTCATTTAATGTTAATATTTATTAGTCTTACGATTGAAGAGTTACCAAAGTGGAAAAGGCTTTATGATGCAATCTATTTTATTTTCAGGATTGTTTATGTTCAAGGTTACTTTGGGGGGAAGTCATAAGCTATTATTTTCTTAAACCACGTCTATTTTACTCTCCTCTAGTGTAATGACCCAATATTTCTTCAATATAAATTCCTTTCTTATAAATATGTCATAATCACATGAAATCAAAAAATAATGAACCCTTAAGTGCTATGTGAACTGTAAACATAAGTTTGTCAATTATTTGATTCAAATTTCAAAAATCTGACATACACGGTTACGATCAGTATGTTATTTGGGGTCTGATAAGAAAAAAATATTTTTTTGTCAATAGTAACCTACCTTTATGAATAGTAACATACCAATATGAATAGTGATACACCCTAATGAATAGAAACCTTACCTATGAGAGTATATAGATAATATTCTAGTGAAAGTACGATATACCTATGATTTGAAATGAACTAATTTGTTCCATTAGTTGCCTTATGGGCCGTATATCTTACCATGTACATGCTCCAATATTAGTTAGTGTCCACTATTAAGTTTACTTAAACTCTGGTAAAATTCCCTCCAATAAATACTGATATTGGTCTATTTTAGGTGAATTCTTATTCTTGTAACCTTTCATCCATGAATTATTAACTCCTTACCCTTCTTCCAAAGGTTTTAGAGCAACCACCAATGGTTGAATCCAATCAAAACATGAAAATGAATTTTTATTGATGTGTATAGGTAGGATAAAATCCCTCAAAGAATTTGTGGTCTATTAAAATCAACCACTCATCAATTCAATGCATGGATTGATCGGTACAATTAAAAGTTCATTTTCAAATCTATTATCATTATTGTAATAATTAGAAAATCATGTGTGTAGGGGTCAAAACCAACCAAACGAGCATCGATTGACATGAAATCTTAGGAAAAATATATTTAAAACATTTATATTCTGTAGGAAGAATCGGTACATGGATAGGATGCCTAAATTGCTTACTATGATCAAAAGTGGTATTTTCCTATCAGATTTGGAGTTAACTGATATATCACATAAAATATTTCAATACAAACCTAATGCGCTTGGTTTGTCATGAAATCATGGGAGAATAATCATTGGGACTTTTTGGATATATAAGAATCAATACTGCAACAATCAGATGCTCGTGTCACCCGGTATGATTAAAAACAATAAGTAACATTGCTTAGTGTTATTAAAATGACACATCTCCCATGAAGGGTTCAAAACATGAAAATGACTTACAATTGATGTTAAATGGTAGGATAACATTTCTCAAAGAATGTGTGGTCTATTAAAATCAATTGTGCCTCAATTCGATGCACATCATTGTTGTAATAATGAGAAAATCATGGTTGTAGAGGTCAAAACCAACCAAACGAGCACTAATTGACATGAAATCTTATGAAAATGATATTTAAGACTTTTTATTCTATAGGAAGAATCAATATGTGGATCAGATACATGAATTTATTGGTATGATCAAAAGTGGTTTGTTCCCCTCAGATTTAGAGTTAACTAGAAAATCACGTAAAAGATGTCAAGACCAACCTAATGAACTTTATTTGTCATGAAATCATGGGAGAAAAATAATTGGTACATTTTTGATATATTGAAATCAATCCCACACCAATCATATTCTCATTTCGCTCGGTATGATTAAAAGAAATGAGTAATGTTGCTATGTGTTATTAAAATCACACATCTCCCCTGAAGGGGTCAAAATGCAAAAACGACATCTAATTGAAGTGAAAAGGTAATATAAATTTCCATAATTAATTTTTGGTCTATTGAAATCAACCATGTGTCAATCTGATGCACAGACTGATCGGTACCATTAAAAGTATGTTTTCACAACTATTATCATTGTTGTAATAATCTGAAAATCGTGTGTGTAGGGGTAAAAATAAACCAAATGAGAACCGATTGACATGAAATCAAAGGACAATGATATTTAAGTCATTTATTATTTGCAAGAAGCATCAGTATGTGGATTAAATACCTGAATTTCTTGTATTGATCGATATATGGTATATTGATTTACTTTTAAAAGTCATTGTTTAACTATAAGTGTTGTAATAAGATATTTGATGTTATCTTTTGACTCATTTCTATAAGTAATAAAAAATAAACTATTATTTTTATATATATATACTAACTCAATAAATATGACCAATTTGTATTTTCTTTGTTTAGTTATTTCTTTTGTATCTTATTGTAGGTTAATTGAGACAAAAGATTGAAATGGATTGGAGCTATTTGGATCACTGGATATGTGAAGAATATATTTCTCATTTATTGATTTTTAGGATAATTATTGTTTCTAGTGTTTCAGTTGTTTAGACCTGATTTTTTAATATTTACACTATTTTTTCTCTATTTCTACTGTTTCGGATGCGAAACTGGAAATTAAAAAAAAATTCCAGGTTAGAGACTGCCAATGGCAGTCCCTTATAGTTATTTATTTTTTGTTTCTGCAGTGACCACTGGAAGCAGTTTCTTTATGTTCGAATTTTCCTTACCTATAGTGACTGCTAAAGGCGGTCTCTATAAGTATCCGAATACCAAACCAATAGTGGCCACCAAATGGATGCACGGTAGATGGGCTATAGAGACTGCCATTGGTAGTCAGTAAAGGCCATCACCGTCCGACCAATTGTGACCACCAACTACGACCGCCAATGGCAGTCTCTAGGTGGTCTGTAAAGACCATTAGCGGCCTCTTTTAGCAGTCACTAATATGTGTATTTGTAGTAGTAATATCAATGACTTATTAATTATTAATTTTGTTTTTTTTAATTTAGCATATATCAAACATGTGTTACATTGATTTCACATACATATACATAATGAATTCATTTTTATATACAACACACACAAAAATATTTATGCAATTAATGAAATATTTTATAGAAACACATACACTTAATATATATATAATTTATTCAAATTTTAGTATATTTTATAATTTCATTAAAAATGAAACCTTTAATATATTATGTTTTTCATCATTCCATTTTATTTAATTATTTTTTATATAATTACAATTATGTTTTATTTATTCTTTTTATTGAGTTTAATCATTTTCTATTATTCATTTATATATATATATTTACTATGTTTTAGTATTTTCAGTATGTATTCATCCTTACTTCAATATACATCGATATTATTTTAATAATTTATATTTAATTAATAAAACATATCCATTTTTTCAATATTTTTAAAGTGTATCCATTTTTAATTATTAAATTTAACTCATTTTTAAAATTCATATATTTAAGATTATATATTCATTAATAATGTTAAAAATGTTTTTATAAATATCTAATTGTTAATAAATATATTTATAAATAAATATTTATAAATTATTATGTTTATAAATGTATATTTACAATATTTAGCAGTTTATATATTTATAATTAGTATAAATAAATAAATATTATTTTTTAAAAATTATTTATATAATTATAATAAAATAATTATATATATTTAAATAACTATAAATTTATAATAAATTTATTTAAATAATGAATATAATATATTTATATTTATTTTAATATTTATTATATATATATATATAGGTTGAGGTTGAAGCCTCAGTTTATTCGAGAAAAACAGATAAATTTTAAAGAAAAGCAGACAACATGCAATACTAAGATGTACACAACAATCCTTGAATAGTCTAGGTATATAATGAAATATTTTCCTTTGGAATTTCATTTGTTGTCTTGATTATATTAAATTCAAATAAATGAATAATACTAAAAATTGATATTAATGTAATTTTATAGTAAATAATATTTTATTTAATGATATAAAATAGCTAACAATATCATATTCATCAAAATGAATATTATATGGTTTATAATATCAATCAGGGTCCGTTTATGGGTCTTTTTCCATTTATAGTAACTATAATGACTCTTAAAGAATATAAACATTGTTGTCACCATAAGTGTGGAAATGGTTACGAAGCATTAAACCCAAATATAAGGATAAAAATATAGTCAAAACTTATCCTAATTTAATTTTATGATAATATTTAAAATAATATTAATCTTATATTATAATATTGTCAATTTTTATCTCTTTGGGTGTCAAAAATAATTTATATTAATTTAAAATTCTATGAAATTGCAAGAGTACCCATCCCCTATTTTATAAAAGAGAACATATTCTACTCTTTACATCATAATTAAAAACTCATTTTTTATTCCAAGATATTACAAAATTCATTTCTAAAATCCCTACCTACATTCTATAGGTCTTATTTAGGGAATAATACCAACATTAGTGATCTTAAGGTGTTAATCAAAGAAGGTTGTTTGAAGAAGATGTGTCATTCTTAAACAAGCGTTTAGGTTTTATTTCCTCTTCTATATCCTTAAAATATTACTTAAACATTATTATATAATAAAATAATTATTTTCCATATATTTATATGTTATAATGTTATTTTCATAACCTATATTCATCTCCAACCTCTATCAAATGGGAAAGGAATTCATTGTTTGTGTGTACAATGGACTACAACCTCGTTGACTGATGTAATTCATCTTCCATCACCTCCTATCACGAATAGTTATAATTATGGAATTAATGTTTATAAATGATTTTAATGAAATATTTACCATTATTAAATCATAATATATCATTTAATTTCATACATTTCCATTCACTGAAAAATGATAACGTCGTTCATGCATATGTGTGAACTACAACCTCCACGAAGAGATGTGATCCGTTTTTAATCACCACATCACATGGATGATATATATATATATAAGTATATTTAAATAAGTAATAATATATTTATGATATAATTATATTTTTTAAAATATAAAATAATACTTAACTTTTTTCGTAATGATCGTTGAAAAAAAGGAAAGGTTATTCATGCATACGTATGGCCTATTGTAATGTAATTCATTTTTCATAACCACATTTCATGAATGGTTTTAAAATTATAATTTATTTATAAAAAATATAATTATGAAATGATTATTAATCATGATATAATTGGATAATGGCCTATTTTACCTCAATCAACCTACAAAGGCCATTTTGATTTTATGAATCGAATGTCCTCAAAAAAACTGATATAGACTTAACTAATTTAATAATTATCTAAGTCATTAATATAAATGAAATAAATGGTTTATAGATAATGTATTAATCTTATAAAATGTTTTTATGAAATAAAATAATTTATACGATATTATTATATAGGATTTAATGGACCTACATAGAATGTATGGACTCAAGGTAAGGTATTTCGTCTCAATTTCTTTTCATCACTACTTGAAAAATGACCTATAACCACGGTTCAAAACCATAGGTATAGCCCCCAAAACTGTTGGTATAGCTTATACCCATGGTTTTGTGAACTGTGGGAAATCGAGGTGTCAGGATAGGTCCCCAACCTATACCCACGATTTTCCAAACCTTGGGCATAGATATTTTTCCACCGTGTAAAAGTATCGTATCTAATTTCCACACTAGAAAAACCATATTCCCACAGTTATAAAAATGTGGGTATATATTTCATTCCAAAAATCACGCAGCACGTGTTGAACCCACGGCCTCAGTTTCCAAATCTGGGCGCTTTACAAATCAACTGGTGTCACTTGTTGATATATATATCTCTATTTTTCGTAATATATTAATATGTTTCCGAATAATATATGCTCATCTGAAATAGGAAAAACATGCTCGAGGGTTTAGAACCCGCGTACCTACATTCACAAATCCATCGCCAAACCAACCGAGCAAGCTCGCTTCTATTTAAATATAACTTCATTTCCTTTAATATTATAATTTCACACCATGTATTAGAATAAAAAGTGCCCGACAGATTTTGATCCTACGAAAACAAGGAAAAGTACCCAACGCCCCACCAACTCACCTATGGTAATTATAAATCTATTTATTTGTATCTACTTAAATATATTAATCAGAACCATGGGTATAAGAGGGAAAACTATGAGGATAAATTTTCCCACAAAATATTTTTTGCGTCTTGCATATTTTATCCCTGCCATAATTGGGGAATACTATATCCATAGTTTTATAAAACCATGGGTATAGGTCGTTGAAAAAAAATCTATACCCATAGTTTTAACAAAAATTTGGGTATAGGTCTTCAAAAAAATTCCTATACCCACGGTTTTGACCAAAACCGTGGGTATAGCTGTCTTTTTCCCCACGATTTTGGAAACTTGTAGGAATAGGTCTTCAAATATAAAACTATACCCATTGTTTGTCCCACAACCATGGGTTTAGGTTCCCACAATACCCCCATACCCACAGTTTTCAAAAACCATGGCAATAGGTGTTCCCTATACCCACGGTTTTCGGAAAAACCATGTGTATAGGGCTATTTTCCAGTAGTGCATTGAACCATATTTTATTATTATAAACATAATTTCTTTTATATAGTGTATATACTACCCTTTTAAATGTTATATCATTAATACTACATAATTAATGATATTTTATGTCATAATTTGAATTATTTTATCCTAGGGGATTTGATTTGTAATATAAAAAGTGGTAAAGGGTTTCTAAACACAATTTCCTTGCATGGGGTTATAACTCGTTTTCATTAACATTGTAATGTCATGATTATGTGTGGATTGATCTCTAAATTGTTTTATTCTATATTTAGACTCATTTATTTTTTTCAATTTAAATTTGTTACATATAATCTCTCAAATGATAAATTCTCAATTCAAAGATATAATCTTTGTAATTTTTATTCATCTCAAATTCCTTTTCCTTGGGACATATGGTTGTAATGTAAATCTATATAATTTTATTAGGTATATATACTTCCCTTTTAACATTTTATATAATTAATATCCTTATATTCATGATATTAAAAGTTTCATTTTATGTTATTATTTCATAGTCTTATGATTGAAGTGTTACCTAAGTTTAAAAGGATTTATGATGCAATCTACATTGTTTTCAAGATTGTTTATGTTCAAGGTTACTTTGGGGGTAATTCATTAGCTATTATTTTATTAAACCACATCTATTTTACTCTCCTCTAGTGTAACGACCCAATATTTATTTAATGGAAATTCATTTCTTATAAATATGTCATAATCACTTGAAATCACAAAATGATGAACTACTAAGTTCTATGTGGTTGGTAAACATAATTTTTTCACTTCTGTGATGTGAATTTTGAAAATTTGACAAACACGGTTGCGATCAGTATGTTATTTGGAGTCTGATAAGAAAAACATAATTTTTTGTGAATAGTAACCTACCCTTATGAATATTAAAATTCCATTATGAATAGTGATATACCCTAATGAATAGTAAACTTACCTATGATAGTATATAAATAATATTCTAGTGAATGTACGATATACCTATGCTTTGGAATAAGTAAATAAACGTTTTAAAACTATTGTTTTTAGAGTAAATTATGATTTTAATTAAATATTAAATTAATCATATTTAGAAAATTATTTTTTAAAAATGGACTTAATTTTTGGATTCTACAGGTTGAAAAATTGTTAGGGTGAATTTTTGGTATTTTTCTGAAATACTCGATTTTTTGATGAATAGTGAAATACGGTAAAATACAATATATACAAATTATCAGTTAAATATACTATTTTTGACATCATAAGTGATGGAAGATCACTTGGTTCGAACTCACATGCATTTATTAGTATTCTTGGTCATGTAATCATCACTATTTATTTTCTTGAGGGAAATTAATAAACTAATGATTAAAAAATTATGAGAACCCTCCTCTCCTCCTCTATAAAACCCCTCATCACTCCCTCTTGTATACACGCCTCTAAGCCTTTAATATCCTATAATTTTTGCCAAAATACCCTTTCTTAGTCACTCCCCACATCCAGGAATCTCTTTCTATTTCCAAAAGACCAAAATCTGTTCCCTTAAGGAGGTTCTCTAGAATGTTATTTCAAGAGGTAAAACACCCTTCTTTTTTATTTAGATTCATTTCAATGTATCTTCTTTTTTTATCCTCTCCCCACCTCCTCTATCCAAATGACCATGATAAATATAGTATCATCTATATACTATAATTATTTCATTTTAATTTAATAACCATCATCAATATCCTTACTCTCTCTCCCTTTTATTTTATAAATGAAATCAACGTCCATGAGGTTCCAATTTATAACCTTCGTGGACGAAGAAGTTTCGTGCATCAATTTATCCTTAGTTATTGGTCATGAAACAATTTTTATGGCTTAAAAAACTATAATATTTGTATTATAACCTAATTAATATTCAGGAACCAGTACACATTCATATTATTAAATCGAATGACTAAACTTTTTCCTAATAATCAAAATACTACAAAAATAATCTAAGTGAATGTCATTAATATTATATATAATGATTCATCATCATTCGATGTAACCAAATGATGGAAATGACCATAAAAATTCTGGATGTTAATAAATAATATTTAATTTCAATTCCGGATATTTACAACCATTCCACATGAACTCCATTACTTAAAAACATGTGAACCGATTATGAAAATAAAGAAAACGAACACTCCAAAACGATGGAAATAAATATAATAAATTATGAATAAGAGTATAAATGAACCAAAAAGAATTATTATAAACTAAATAAATTTCTAATTGGTTCTTAAGAAGGTTATTAATAAGTATAATTTCATATTCTAGGAGCTCAAGTCCAAGAGAGGAACACATTCGGATATAAGGCAAGGGTTTTTTCACCCGAACCTCCATTTTCATTCGGGTTATTTTTATTATATAATTACATAAATGAAATTATAATGTATTAATATTTACTCATCATTAATTTTATGTGTGTGTTCTATATAGTTTCACCAAACATAACCCTTCCTTATTTTATGGGTATTTACACGTTTTAAAAAGATCTTTCAAAATAATTTCTGAAATACTAGCCCGACTCAAGGGAATTTCTTAAATTCATACCTATATTCAAGGGAACCCTATAATATATTTTTGGAAACCACTATATTTATAAAATAACTCAGATTATTATAAAAATAATATCTTACTTGACTTCTAGTTTTATACAAATATTTTTCCAAAAGAACTCTTTTTTTCAAAGTAAAAGGGTATTTATATCAAGAATTACTCGATTATTTTATAACAATATCTTCATCTATTTCAACAATTTTCTTGATTATAATGTATTATTGGGATTAATATTTCATGGTATCATCTATAATATTTAATTTAATGGTTTGTGATTATTTTTTCTATATATGTGCTATCTTAAAACCATTCTTCAATTTACTTTGAATGGTTAGTGTTTATGCTTAATGTTCGGGGAAAGTTATTTACACTTCATATATTAGTTTAAATATGAATGTATATGTTGTTTATATTTATTTTTATTCATATGATTAATTAATTATACATAGAAAGTGTCTATTGGGGCATGTTATATCTCCTTTGTGCATCGGTAGGTCGACGTTCTTAGCACAAGGCTTTGACAAAATGATTATTTATCGCCTTTGCACGAGGTCTTGGCAGTATGGTTATGTCGTCCCGTATTATGAATTACATCATTATGAAAATGGTATTTATGATTCCTGGAGTTATTCAACTAGTATAATACCCATTATTACGTTATATTATATAAATATTTACTCAGCTCATATTTCTTCCATATTATGTTCAAGTTTATCTTTAAAGGCATGTGTTTTCAATTATTTACCATGTCTAAAGTTTATGTTATCTTCCACTGTATTACTTACTCTTACTGAGTGTTTGAGCTCACCCATTTCTTTTGTTCCATATTCTTAGGACATGAAGTATTTTATTATGAATGGAATGCTAAAATAACCTAGGATTTATGGATTATGTCTAAGGAGTTTCTATGTTGTTTTTAATTTCAAGTTGTAATGTTGAACTTATGGATGTGTCTTGTTTCCAATAATACTAAACTACTTGGTCCTTCGAGATTCATATTACTTGTTTATATGACAATGTAATCAAATAAGGCACCGGCTCGGGGAAACTGGGTTTGGGTCCTTACAATTTGTATCAGAGGAAGTTTAGTAGAAAACATGGAAACTAGATTTAGAAATCATATATGGGAACAAATCCCTAAGATAGTATTTGAGGATAAGCATACAAGAACATCCTAATATTTTGTTAAGGAATAGATTATGTGGATCTTTCTAGTAAATAAATCCCTATATAGATGCAAACAGGTAGAGGCGACTCTATCACAGATGTACCTAGGAGTGAGAGATCCCAAAAGGAGTTTCGGGCTTGACCAGGGGTTTCTTGGTACATGACAATGGGCCTTCCTGGACTCTTGGTATTGAAACTCTTGGGGGATATGCTTAGGATAATTCACATTTTCATTACAATCCATTATGAAGGATTTAGATGTAAATTTTTCCTCAAAGAAACCATTTATGTGATTATGGGATTATCCCTACGTAGGATCTCAATTTATGTTATGTATTTTGTTACGTTAAGATTATACATTATGAATCATAACCTAATCTAGTGTATGCCATTATCTAGAAATGGTTCCTAGTGGAAGGAATGGAAACCACATGAACACACGTATCCCATGTATGGATTTCCCTCTGATATAGGCTCTGTTTCTGCAACTGGTGTAGAGAAGCTTATAACTAAACTGGGACAACTTACACAAGTTATGAACAATAAACTTACCCATATAGAGCATCCGTATCCCCCACGTGGAGGAGCTATGTTAGATATCATTATGATACAACAACCTCCATCATTCAATGGGACTACAAACCCGTTAGTAGGAGAGAAGTGGATATGTTCCCAAGGGAAGATATTTCTTTCTTTATGATGTAACTAAAGAGAGAAGGTTGTCATGGAAATTTATCATCTATCAGGAGATGCATATTAGTGGTGGTCGTTAATCAAAAACAAAAAGTAGGAGGAAGAAATAAAAGAAATGTTATAGAGGTATTTTAAATAAATCTTCATAGAAAAAAACTTCCCTCGTGAATAGCAAGCAGATATGGAGAGGCAATTCTTGAATCTATGGCAGAAGGAGGATGAAAATGTTGCAAAGTATGAAGCCAACTTTACAAGGATGGAAAGGCATGTTGCGGACTACATATGTAATCCAAGGAGAAAAATTTATTAATTCATTGATGGTTTAAAACCATTCCTCTGAAGGTCTCTAGTCTCCAAAAGTTTCTACTCATATGAAGATATAGTCTAAACTGATATCAAAACATGAAATGAATTTTCTAAGTCTTATTACTTTAAAGGAAAACAAGAGAAGAAGAGGCTACCGAAAAATCTAGAAAAGGAAATAAAAAAATGGGGATGAAGGGAAGAGTTGAACATCCATCTTGCAGTAATTGTGGGAAGAAACACCCTGGAACTTGCCTGAAGGGAATGGGAGTCTGTTACAAGTACGGAGAAAAAGGCTACCTATCTCGAAATTATATTAGGAATAAAGAAGCTAAAAATGTTCAATGATACAATTGTAGGGAGATGGGACATTATGAACATGAATATCCTAAGATATACGGAAACATTCCCCAAAAAAGTCCAAGGGAGAAAGGCTAATCTTATGCAGTCACAACTGCGAAGGTTGAAGTACCTAACAAAGTGGTGGTAGATACATTGATCATTTCATCAAACTTTTACAATGCTTTATTTGATTATAGATTGTCACATTCATTTATATCTTCCCATTTTTCATGAAAATTATACATGTCCAATTTGATTTAATAAAGGATTTATTAGTCCAAAATCCTTGTGGATGTATCATTGCAACAAAGGTGTGTCGATTAGTCCCCCTAATCACACATAAAGATGATTTAGCTTCTAACATTATCATCATACCAATGGTTGAATATGATATAATTATTAGTATTAATTGGAAATCAAATTATGATATGAATATCTATTGTAAGAAAAAGGAAGTTACAATTGTTTAGAATGGTGTAGAATCCCTAATTTTTAGATTAAAAACCATTCCATTTTATTCTCATATAGATCCACCCCCAATAGATGTAATGAATTCAATTTTTGGGGAGGAAGGTATTGAAATCATTATGGGTGTGGATAAGAATCTAAATATATAGTGCATACCTATATGTTCAAGAATATGTTGACGTCTTTTCAAAGGATTTACCTGGACATCCTACAGAGCGGGAAATTGAGTTTTCCATTGACTTAATTCCTGGTTCATGGTCCATATCAAATACCTCTTATAGAATGGCCACTATGGAGTTAGTGTAACTAAACAAAGAACTAGTGTAATTCAGTGATAAAGGATTTATTCGACCTAGTATTTCTCTATGGGGTGCCCCAGTCCTCTTTGTCAAGAAGAAAGATGGATCCATGAGGTTGTGCATTGATTACAGGGAAATCAATGCTATTACAATAAAGAATAGTTTCCTTTTCCACTAATTAATGATTTATTTGATCAAATTCATGGAGACAAATATTTTTCAAAGATTTATCTTTGATCTGATATCATCAATTTCTTGTGAGGAAGGAAGACATTCCAAAAACAGAATTTTGAACTAGGTATGGGCATTATGAGTTTACAATAATTCATTTTGGACTGACTAATGCACCATCTATTTTCATAGATCTAATGAACATAGTTTTCAAGGAATATATTGGTGAATTTTTAGTGGTGTTTATTGATGATATCCTAGTATACTATAAAAGATATGAAGATCATGAATATCACTTGCGCACTATTCTAAAGACACTTAGAAGAAATAAATTATATGGGAAGTTTAACAAGTGTAATTTTTAGCTCCAATAAGTTTTCTATATGGGCTACATTATCTCTAAGGATGAAATATCATTACATACAATGAAGAAAAAAGTTGTTCAAGAATGGCATACATCAATGAATGTAACTGAGGTATGTAGTTTTATTGGTTTAGCAGGTTATTATCAGTGTTTCATTCAAAACATAGCCCATTTAGCCAACCCAATTACCAAGACTACATGAAAAGGGGTTAAATTTATATGTACAAGGTAATGTGAATAATTTTTTTGAAGAATTGAAGAGAATATTAGTAAATTATCTAATCTTGACTCTACCATCATGGAATGATGGATTTGTGATCATTAGCGGCTAATCAAAGAAACGAATTGCATGTGTCCTTATGCAGAATGATAGAGTGATTGCATATGCCACTAGGTAGTTAAAAATTCATGAACAAAACTATCCAACTCATGATCGTGAGTTAACCGTGGTATTATTTGATCTAGAGATTTGGATACATTACCTCTATGGTGAAAAATGTGAGATATATACAGATCATAAGAGTTTGAAATAAATCTTCTCATAAGATGAAATGAATATTATGAAAAAGAGATGGATTAAGGTACTCAAGGATTATGATTTCATAATACACTACCACCTAGGGAAGGAAAATAGGGTGGAAGATTCTTTGAGTATGAAGGACCACAAAATTCTGAACAAGATGAGAGTTGAAAGGGATCCTAGGATTATGGATCTAGTAAGGATGGATATGGGAATTATCAAGGAAGATAACACATCACTACCTTTTAAAATGGTTTCCAAACCTTATTTACTAGAGAGGATAAAAATTTCTCAGGCTGATGATGAGGAGTTTCAAAAGAAAATTAAAGTTGTAAATGATGAGAAGTTGATTGAATTCGTATATGAAGGTGGCATTTTGAAATTTAGAAAGAGGATTTGTGTTCCTACTGTTCCTAAGCTAAATAGGGAACTATTTGATGATGATCATATCTCTAATTTCTATATGGACTTTATATAAAAAATATGTATAGAGATTTAAAGATACATTTTTTGTGGGAAACATAAAGAGGGAGATTTCTGATTACGTGTCAAGATGTTTGGTTTTCCAACAGGTGATGTATAGAAAAAAACATCATGGAGGAGTCATGAAACCTTTTCCTATACTAATGTTGAAATGGAATGATATTATGATGGAATTTATCATTGTTCTTATAAAGACTCAAAGAAAGAATGATGTGATATGGGTCATTGTTGACCGTATTACAAAATAATCACATTTTCTTTCTATAATAGAAGATTTACCACTTGAATGTTTAGAAAGACTATATATTAATTATGTTGTAAGAATTCATGATGTATTATTATCAATTGGTTCTAATCGTGATCCCTATTTTACATCACAATTATGGAAGAGTATTCAGAAGTCCCTATATACTAATTTTCATTTGAGAACTTCCTACCACCCACAAACTAATGTACAATCAGAACAGACTATTCAATCTTTGGAAGACATGTTGAGGTCTTATTCACTAGACTTTCATGGAATGTGGGATCAATATTTACCCCTTGTAGAAATTTCCTATATCAACAGCTTCCATTCAAGTATTCAGATGGAACCATATGAAGAATTGTATGGAAAGAGATGTCGTACACCAACATACTGGAATGATATTGTTAAAAGAAAGGTCAAAGGACTAGAACTTGTTGAGGAATCAACGGAAAAGTGAAGATTATACAAACCCATATCAAAACAGCACAAATTAGGAAAAAGATCTATACTGATAACTGAATGAGGGATTTATAATTTCAAGAAGGATAAGATGTTTCCTTAATGGTATCTCCATGGAAGGGTATTATACGATTCATTATTAGGGGAAAATAACGTCCCAGGTTTATAGGACCTTTTGAAATTTTGGATCAAATTGGAGCTGCATCTTACCATTTGGAAATGCCACCAAGTATCTCCAATGTTCACAATGTGTTCCAAATATCAATGTTAAGGAAATACATGGCAGACCCAACACTTGTCCTCACCTATGAAGAAATATTACTTGAGCCTAATCTGTCTTATTGTGAAGAGCCTATCAAGATTCTTGATACCAGAGAACAAGCATTGAGAAATCATATGACTCATCCCGTAAAGGTTCATTGGAGGAACCATAATATGGTAGAAGAAACATGGGAGCCTGAGGATCTTATATTGAACACATACCTGAATCTTTTTAGGTAATAATTTTTTGAATTTTTAGGAAGGAATATTAGGGGAGATAGTAAAGACCCAATATTTCCTCAATTCCTTTCTTATAAATATGTCATAATCACATGAAATCACAACATAATAAACTACTAAGTTCTATGTGACCGTTAAACATAAGTTTTTCACTTCTTTGATGTGAATTTTGAAAATCTGACATATACGATTGTGATCAGTATGTTATTTGGAGCCTGATGAGAAAAACATATTTTTTTTGTGAATAGTAACCAAAACTTGTGAATAGTAACATAGCCTTATGATTATTAATATACCCTAATTAATATTAACCTTACCTATGATTTTATATAAATAATATTTAAGTGGAAGTATGATATACTTATGCTTTGGAATAAGTAAATAAATGTTTTAAAACAGTTCTTTTTAGATTAAATTATGATTTTAATTAAATATTAAATTAATCATATTTATAAAATTATTTTTGAAAAATGGAATTATTTTTTGGATTCTAAATGTTGAAAAATGGTTAGGGTGAATTTTTGGTATTTTTCTAAAATAATTGAATTTTTGATGAATAGTGAAATATGGTAAAGTACCATATATACAAATTATTAGTTAAATACAAAATTTCTGATATCATAAGTGTTGTATGGACACTTGGTTAGAACTCACATGAATTTTTTAATATTCTTGGTCATGGAATTATCACTATTTCTTGTCTTGAGATAAATTAATGAACTAATGATTAAAAAATTATGAAAACCCTCCTCTCCTCCACTATAAATCCCCCCATCATACCCTCTTATATTCACTCCTCTAAGTCATTAATATGCTCAATGTTCTTCCAAAATACCCTTCCCTAGTAAATCCCCATGTCCATGAATCTCTTGGTCTTTCTAAACGAACAAAATCCATTCCCTTAAGGAGGATCTCTAGAAGGTTATTTCAAGAGGTAAAACACCCTTTTTTTATTTAGTTTCATTTCAATTTATCTTCTTTTGTTATCCTATCCCCACCTCCTCTGTCCTAATGAACATGATAAATCTAGTATCATATATATACTGAAATCATATCATGTTATTGAAAGAACCATCATCAATATCCTTACTCTCTCTCTCTCTCTTTTATTTTATAAACGAAATCAACGTCTATGAGGTTCCAATTTATAACCTTTGTGCACGATGATGTATTGTTCTTCAATTTATCCTTCATTACTGGACATGAAACCATTTTTATGGTTTATACATACTATAATATCTGTATTAGAACCAAATTAATATTCAGGAACTAGTATAAATACATATTATTAAATAGTATGACCAAACTAGTTCCTAATAATCAAAATTCCACTAAAATAATCTAAGGGAATGTCATTAATATTCCATATAATGATTCATACTCATTACATGTAACCAAATGATATAAATTAACATTAAAAATTATTTATGTTCAGAAATAATATTTAATTTCAATTCTGTATATTCACAACCATTCCACATGAACTCCATTACATTAAAACAAGTGAACAAATTACGAAAATTAAGAAAACAAACTCTCCCGAATGACGGAAATCAATATAAAAACTTATCAATAAGGGTATAAATGAACTAAACATAATTATTATAAAAAAAACATTCCTAATAAGTTCTAAGATAATTTATTAATAAGTATAATTTCATATTCCAGGATCTTAAGTTCAAGAGATGAACACGTTCGGATTTAAGGTAAGTGTTTTCCACCCGAACATCCATTTTCATTCGGGTTATTTGTATTGTCTATTTCCTCAATAAAATTACTTTGTATTATTATTTACTCTTCCTAAATTCTGTTTTCATGTTCTATATATGTTCACCAACCATAACCCTTCCTTATTGTATGGGTATTTACATGTTTTAAAAGAAACTTTAAAAATTAATTCTGAAATACAAGCCCGATTCAAAAGAATTTTTTAAATTATTACCTATTTTCAAGGGAACCCTATAATATGTTTTTGGAAACCATTATTTTTATAAAATCACTCATTTTATTACAAAAATGCTATCTTACTTCACTTATGGTTTTATACAATTATTTTTCCAAAAGAACTATTCTTTTTAAGGTATTTATCTCAAGAATAACTCAAAGATTTTATAAGAGTATCTTCATATATTTCAACACTCTTGTTGATTATTATGCATTATTGGGATTAATATTTCATGGTTTTATATACCATATTTAATTTAATGGTTTGTGATTATTTGGTATGTGGATGTGCAATCTTAAAACCATTCCCCAATTTACTCCGAATGGTTATTGTATATGCTTAATGTATGGGGAAAGTTATTTACACTTCATATATTAGTTTCAATATGAATATATATGTTGTTTATATTTATCCCCATTCATATTAGGAAAGAATTGGAGATATAAAGTGTCGTTTGGGGACGGCTATATCCCCTCGGTGCATCGGTAGGTCTCATGAGACAAACAATGGTCTTTACATAAGGCCTTGACAAAATGATTATTTATGGGCTTGGCATGAGGCCTTGATGGTATGGTTATGTTGTACCACATTATGAATTCCGTCAATATGAAAATAGTAGTGATGTTTAATGTGTTTATTCAACTAGTAGAATACCCATGATTACATAATATTATGGCAATATTTTCTCAGCTCATATTTCTTCCATATTATGTTCAAGTTTATTTTTAAAGGGATGTGTTTTAAATTATTCACCATGTCTATTGTTTATGTTATCTTATGCTATATTTATAACTCTTACTAAGTGTTTGATATCACCCCTTTCTTTTGTTTTATCATATTAGGACATGAAGAATTTTATGATGAATGTCATTCTGAAATAACCTAGGAGTTATAGAAGTTGTCTAAGGCGTTTTTATGTTGTTTTTTATTTAAAGTTGTAATGTTGAACTTATGTATGTATCTTGTTTCCAATAATACTAAACTACTAGGTCCTTTAGGATGCTTATTCCTTGTTTATATGACAATGTAATCAAATAAGGCACCGGCTCTTGGAAACTGGGGTTGGGTCCTTACAGTTGGTATCAGAGGAAGTTTTGTAGAAAACATGGAAACTAGATTTAGAAAATGTTGATTAGGGATTAAATACCTAAGATAGTATTTGAGGAAAATAATGAAAGAACATCTTGGTATTTTGGTATAGAATAGATTATGTGGATCTTTTAAGAAAATACATCCCTTTCTGGATACAAACTGGTAGAGGTGGCTCTGGCACAAATGTACCTATGAGTGAAAGCTCTGACAAGGAGTTTTCGGATTGACCCAGGGTATCCTAGTTTAGAACAACAGGCCTTGATGCACTCTTGGTATTGATACTCCAAGGGTATATTCTTAGGATAATTCACATTTTCTTTAAAAGCTATTATGAAGGATTAAAATGTAAATTTTTCCTCAAAGATACCATTTTTGTGATAATGGGAATATTCATGTGAAGGATCTCAATTTATTCTAAGTATTTTGTTATGTTAAGATTATACATTATGACTCATAACCTAATATAGTGTATGCCATTATCTAGAAATGGAACCTAGTAGAAGAAATAAAAACTGTATGAACACGCGTATCCCATGTAGGGATTTCCCTCTAACACAAGATACTGATGTAGGATATGGAGCTACGACTGGTGTAGAGCTGCTTATAACTATACTGGGATAGCTTGCATAGATTATGACCAATAAACTTTCTCATATGGAGCATCCAGATCCACCACATAGAGGAGCTATGTTAGATCACTTTATGCAACAAAAATCTCTATCATTCAATGGGACTTAAATCCCGTTTATAGTGGATAAGTGGATACGTTCCCTAGAGAAGATATTTCTTTTTTTGGGATGTAACGAAAGAGAGAGGGTTGTCATGGCAGTTTATCGTCTATCGGGTGATGCGTATCAGTGGTGGTCGTTAATCCAAAACACATATGAGGAGGAATAAATTGAAGAAATGGAATTGAGGCATTTTAAAAAAATATTCCTAGAAAAATAATTCCCTCATGAATAACGAGAAAATATAGAGAGGAAATGCTTGAATCTGAGGCAGAAGGAGGATGGGAATGTTTCCCAGTATAAAGCCAACTTTTCAAGGTTGGAAAGGCATTCCACGGATGACATACATAATCGAAGAAGAAAAATTAATTGATTTTTTGATGGTTTAAAACTATTCCTCTGAAAGGATATAGTCTCCCAATGTTTCACTTCATATGAAGATATAGTATCACGTACTATCAAGACAGAAAATGAATTTTCTAAGTCTCCTGAATTTAAAATAAAACAAGAGAAGAAGAGGTCCTCCCAAAACTCCTGAAAAGGAAATAAGGAAATGGTGAATAAGGGAAGAGTTGAACTTCCATCTTGCAATAATTGAAGGAAGAAACACCCTGGCACTTTCTTGAAGGGAATGAGAGTCTATTACAAGTGCAAAGAAAAAGGCTACCTATATTGGGATTGTAAGGGGAATAAAGAAGCTACAAATGTTTCAGTGCTAAAATTTTAGGGAGATGAGAAATTATTCACATGAATTTCCTAAGTTTCAGGGAATAATTTCCCAAATAATTCCAAGGGAGAATTTCCACGATTTTGTGGTCACAACAGTGGAGGTTGAACTTCTTAACAAAGTGGTGGCAGGTACATTGATCATTTCATTAAACATAGTCAATGCTTTATTTGATTATGGACCATCACATTCATTTATGACTTCCTAGTTTTCCATGAAAATTAGACATGTGCTATTTGATTTTAAAAATACGTTATCAATAAAAACACTTAGTGGATGTATCATTGCTACAATGGAATGCCGATTAGTCACCCTTATGAAACATAAATGTTCTTTAGTTTCTAAACCTATTATTATAAATATGGTTGACTATGATATAATTCTTGGTATGAATTGGATATCAAATTATGATGCAGAGATCTATTGCAAGAAGAAGGAAGTTAAAATTTTTAAGAATGGTGTAGAATCCCTTATTTTTATATTAGAAACCTTACCATTTGATTATCATATAGATCCACCCCCAGTAGCTCTTCTGAATTCAATTATTGTGGAGGAAAGGAATGAAATAAATATGGGTGAGGAGAAGAATGTACAAATAGAGTATGTACCTATTCTGAAATAATATGTTGACGTATTTCCAGAGGATTTACCTAGACATCCTCTATAGTGGGAAACTGAGTTTTCCATTGACTTAATTCCTGGTTCAAGGTCCATATGAATGACCCATTATAAAATGACCATTGTGGAGTTAGTGGAACTAAATAAACAACTAGAGGAATTGAGTGATAAAGGATTTATTCAACCTAGTTTTTCTCCATGGGGAGCCCCTGTCCTCTTTGTCAAGAGGAAAGATAGATCCATGAGGTTGTGCATTGATTACGGGAAGGCAACTCATCACTACTTTTTCAAATGGTTTCCAAAACTTCTTTACTAGAGAGGATAAAAATTTCTCAGGCTGATGATGAGGAGTTTCAAAAAAAATTAAAGATTTAAATGATGAGAAGTTTATTAACTTCATATATATAGGTGGAATTTTGAAATTTAGAAAGAGGATTTGTGTTCCTACTATTCTTGAGCTAAAGAGGGAACTATTGGATGATTCTCATAGCTCTTATTTCTCTATACACCTTGGTAGATCAAAGTTGTATATAGATCTAAAGGATTATTTTTTGTGGGAAAACATGAAGAGGGATATTGCAGTTTCTGTGTTGAGATGTTTGGTTTGTCAATAGGTGAAGGTTGTAAGAAAACATCTTGGAGGTGTAATGAAACCTCTTACTATACCAATGTGGAAATGGGAAGATATTATGATGGACTTTGTCATGAGGCTACCAAAGACTCCAAGAAAGAATTATGTGATATGGGTCATTGGTGACCATCTTAAAAAATCTGCACATTTTCTTACAATAAGATAAGATTTACAACTTGAAAGTTTAGAAAGTCTATATATTAGTGAAGTTGTAAGAATTCATGGTGTAACCTTATCAATTATTTCTGATCCTGATCTCAATTTTACATCACAGTTTTGGAAGAGTCTTTAGAAGGCCCTAGATTCTGCTCTTCATTTGAGAACTGCCTACCACCCACAAACTGATGAAAAATTATAATGGACTATTCAAACATTGGAAGACATGTTGAGGTCTTGTTCACTTGACTTTCAAGGAATGTGGGATCAGTATTTACCTCTCGTAGAATTTTACTATAAAAATAGCTCCCATTTAAGTATTCAGATGGCACCATATGAAGCATTGTGTGGAAAGAGATGTCATACACCAACTTTTTGCGATGATGTTGGTGAAAGAAAGCTCATAGACCCAGAACTTGTTGAGGAAACAACGAAAAAGGTGAAGATTATCCAAACCCATATAAAAAAAGATCAAAGTACGAAAAGAGCTATGCTGATAACCAAAGGAGGTATTTCGAATTTCAAGAAGGAGAACATGTCTTCCTAAAGTTATCTCTATGGAAGGGTATTATACGATTCGGTAAGAAGGTAAAATTAAGTACCAGGTATATAAGACCCTTTGAAATTATAGATTGAATTGGAGCCTTAGCTTACCATTTGGAAATACCGCCATGTCTCTCCAAATTTCACAATATGTTCTGTATATGAATGTTAAGAAAATACATGCCAAACCCAACACATGTACTCACCTATGAAGAAATAGAACTTGAGCACAATCAGTCTTATTGTGAAGAGCCTATCATGATTTATGATACCAGAGAAAAAGTATTAAGAAACCGGATGACTTGTCTGGTAAAGGTTCTTTGGAGTAACTATAAGATGGAGGAAGCAACATGGGATCCTAAGGAGCTTATTTTTAATACATACCCAAATCTTTTTAGGTAACAATTGTTTGAATTTTGGGGATGAAATTTTTGTTAGGAGGGGAGAATGTAACGACCCGATATTTACTCAATGGAAATTACTTTCTTATAAATATGTTATAATCACACGAAATCACAACATAATGAACTACTAAGTGCTATGTGACCCGTAAACACATTTTTTTCACTTCTGTGATGTGAATTTTGAAAGTATGACATACGTGGTTACGATCAGTAAGTTATTTGGAGTTCTATAAGAAACACCTAATTTTTGGTGAATAGTAACCCACCCATATGAATAGTAACATACCCTTATTAATACTGATATACCCTAATCAATTGTAAATTTACCTATAATGGTATATAAATAACATTCAAGTGGAATTACGATATTCCTATGCTTTGGAATAAGTAAATAAATATTTTAAAACTGCTGTTTTTAGAATAAATTATGATTTTAATTAAATATAAAATAAATCATATATAGATAATTATTTGAGAATAGTGGAATTAATTTTTGGATTCTACATATTGAAAAATGGTTAGGGTGATTTTTTGGTATTTTTCTGAAATACTCAATTTTTTGATGAATAGTGAAATATGGTAGAATATCGTATATTCAAATTATCGGTTAAATACACTATTTATGAAATCATAAGTGATGTAATACCGCTTAGTTAAAACCCACATTTATTTATTACTATTCTTGGTCAGGGAATAATCACTATTTCCGATCTTGATAGAAATTAATAAACTAATGATTAAATTTTTATGAAAACCCTCCTCTTCTCCACTATAAACCCCCCCCCCCATAACTCCCTCTTCTCTTCACTCCTCTAAGACTTGAAGATCCTAAGTGTTCTGAACAAATACCCTTCCCTAGTCACTCCCCACGTCCATGAATCTCTTGGTCTTTCCAAAAGATAAAAATCCTTTCCCTTAAGGAGGTTCTCTAGAAGGTTATTTCAAGAGATAAAGCACCATTCTTTTTCATTTAGTTTCATCTCAATGTATCTTATTTTGTTATCCTCTCCCAAACTCCTCAATAAAAATGACCATTATAAGTCCATTATCATCTATATACTATAATTATATCTTTTTAATGGAATAATGATCATCAATATCCTTACTCTCTCTATTTTATTTTGTAAAAGAAATCAACATCCACGAGGTTCCAATTTATAACTTTCGTGGATGACAAAGTTTAATTCTTATATTTATCCTTCATTTTTAGTCATTAAACCATTTTTATGGTTAAAATATACTATAAAATATGTATTATAACCTAATTAATATTCAGGAAGCAGTATACATATATATTATTAAATCGTATGACCAAACTAGTTCCTAATAATCAAAATACTGCTAAAATTATCTAAGTGAATGTCATTAATATTCTTTCTAATGATTCATCCTCATTACATCTGAAAAAATGATATAAATTACCAATAAAAATTCTGGATGCTCATAAATAATATGTAATTTCAATTATGGATATTTACAACCATTCCACATGAACTTTATTACTTAAAAACAAGTGAACCGATTATGAAAATAAAGAAAACAAAAACTCCGGAACAACAAAAATCAATATAATAACTTATCAATAAGTGTATAAATGAACTAAACAGAATTATTATAAACTAAATAAATTTCTAATAGGTTCTGAAATAAGTTATTTATAAGTATAATTTCATATTCCAGGAGCTTAAGTTCAAGAGATGAACACGTTCGTATTTAAGGTAAGTGTTTTTCCACCTGAACCTCCATTTTCATTTGGGTTATTTTTATTGTTTACTTCCTCAATAAAATTATTATGTATTATTATTTAATCCTAATAAATTCTATTTTTTATTTCTATATATGTTCACCAACCATAACCCTTCCCTATTTTATGGGTATTTACATGTTTTAAAAGAAACTTTCAAAATTATTTCAAAAATACAAGCCCTATTAAAGGGAATTTATTAAATTCTTACCTATTTTCAAGGGCACCCTATAATCTGTTTTTGTAAACCATTATATTTATAAAATCAATATTTTTATTATGAAAATAATACCTTACTTAACTTCTGGTTTTATACAAATATTTTTCCAAAAGAACACTTCTTTTCAAATAAAAAGGGTATTTTTCTCAAGAATTACTCGAAGATTTTATGAGAGTATCTTCATCTATTTCAACACTATTTTTTATTATTATGTATTATTGGGATTGATATTTAATTTTATCATCTACCATAATTAATTTAATGGTTTATGAATATTTTTCTATGGATGTTCTATCTTAAAACCATTACCCAATTTACTATAATGGTTAGTGTTTATGTTTAATGTTTGGGGAAAGTTATATACACTTATATATTAGTTTCAATATGAATGTATATGTTTCTTATATTTATTCCCATTCAAATGATGAATGAATTGGAAATATAAAGTATTGGGTGGGGCCCTCAATAGCCACTTGGTGCATCGGTAGGTCTCATGAGCCAAACTACAATCTTGGCACAAGGCCTTTTCAAAATGAATATTTTGGTCTTGGCATGAGGACTTGATTGTATGGTTATGTTGTCCCACATTATGCATTCCCTAATTATTAAAATATTATTTATGGTTCATGTGGTTATTAGACTAGTAGAATACCCATGATTACGTTATATTATGGAAATATTTACTCATCTCACATTTCTTCCATATTATGTTCAAGTTTATTTTTAAAGGCATGTGTTTTTAATTATTCACTATGTCTAATGTTTATGTTATCTTACACTATATTGTTTATTCTTACTAAGCATTTGATCTCACCCCTTTCTTATGTTTTATATTCTCAGTACATGAATAATTTTATTATGAATGACATGATGAAATAACCTAGGATTTATGTAAGTTTTATAAGGAGTTTCTATGTTGGTTTTCATTTCAAGTTGTAATGTTGAACTTATGTATGTATCTTGTTTCCAATAATACTAAACTACTCAGTACTTTGTGATGATTATTCCTTGTTTATATGCCAATGTAATCAAATAAGGCACTAGATCCAGGAAAATGGGGTCGGGTACTTACATCTAGTTATGAATGTGTTGTATATTTTTAACTTCCATTTCCTCCCTTATTGATTAAATAAATATCAAGAAAGTCATTTCTAAGTCACAATGATCTTGTAACTTATTTTAGATCATAAATCTTTCTCTTCCATAATCATGTTTTCTAAAATGTTTTCAGAAATGATCATTATAAAAAAAATTATTTCCTAAATCTATTTTACATGACATTTTTACTTATTTAAAAAAGTTTTAAAAAATAAATTTCTTAATGTTTTCCAAAAAAGGGTCACTTTTGACTCTTTATTTAAAAATGTTTGAAAATAATATTTATTTTTTTAATCTACCACTTGAATGGATTTTACCATTTTTATGAAAATTATTTTTTTGGGGATTTCTTTATTAAATTATGTGGTTTTTTTCAATGATTTTTTTCAAAATATTTTTTAATTTTTTAGTTTTTAATAGTGAATTTAATGTGAAAAATATATTTTCATCAGGAATGTTTTTAATGATCCTTTCATTGTAATTCCATTCATAAAAAACAATAACCCAGGATATTACCTATGATTCACTATAGATATTTTTTAATGAGACCATAATTAATTTTCTCTAGATGTATTATTATTTTTTAAAATATATTTTCATGGAACCCATTTCTTTTCCACAAGTTAATCATGTTATAAAAGGAATGATATATTTTAACATATACAACGATAATGACTTTTCCCACCGCTATCATATTTTTTTTAATGTTTGGATTCCCTTATAAGATTTCATGTTTTCTTAAAAGAAAGAAAATCCCCTTCTCTCATTTTGAGTGATTTATGTTCTGAAAATGGGGTTTTAAAAGGAAAAGTTATTTTGATATATAAAAGTTTTTTTCAAACAGGTCTAAAAGATATTTTCAAAGGTTTTATTCATGATATGGTCCTTGGAAATTGTTTACAAAGGTTTGGGCCCAATTATATATCATGGATGAGACTGGAACAACTTATAAAAAGGGTTGATCCCCATTATAGCTCATGGGTGAGCCCGATATTTCTTATATGATGAGTGTTCCCAGATAGTGCTCCAATGTATTAGGTTATGATTTTGTTATTTGGATAATTATATTCGAAGTAGGTTGTATAGTTATTCTAATTGTAAGGATTATGTAAGGGTTCTATAATGGCGATGTCTCAATGTACCAAAACATTTTCTTTATTCTTTATTGGGGTTATATACAGTGGTTCTAGATTTTTACAGAAATTATTACATGATTTTAAGAATAATTTACCATTAAATACAAACTAATGATCATGAAGTCTAGTGTCTTTGGAGAATTAGGTATATAAAACTAAAAATATGAAACCAAAATAAAAACATATTTTATTTAATCTTATTAATAAACAACTAACAACCGTTGATACCTTAATTATTCATAGGATAACCTGGTGAATACATAAATAAAGAGATTAGCTAAAAACCCGGTAAGGGAATACAAATGAAAATAAAGCATAACACATGGGTTAGAAGACCTAACATTATGACATAAAAATGAATAAAAATAATGAATAATAACATAAAAAAATGTTATTATGTAATCAGGTAATCATATTAATTTGGAAGTGGTATAAAACATGACATAAGGACATGTTAAGGTTAACCATCAAGACTGTTGCACATGGAGCATGAGTAAAGGAAAACCACAAAGACCATTGCACATGCGTCTCATGACACCAAACTTTACCCAATGAATTGGAGTGCTATCTGT
The DNA here is from genome assembly GCA_963277665.1 of Viscum album. Lineage (NCBI taxonomy): Eukaryota > Viridiplantae > Streptophyta > Magnoliopsida > Santalales > Viscaceae > Viscum > Viscum album. Next base: position 650,450,091 of record OY728151.1, on the reverse strand, counting down.
GTTCTCCCATCATAAAATTTTCATGAATATTTACACCACATAAATAATTATATGTAAGTAATAAAACATAAACATAAGGGTTACCAATGGAATGAATTGTGTATCATAATCATGTCAAAAGGCATATCAAAAGGGAATATGACAATGGTGTGGATGAAATAATTGATTTAACTCATAAATGTAAATTAATAAGGTATAATAGTAATATATCATGAAATTTTATACCAAACTGAATTGAAAAAAATGTAAAAATAGTGTTTAAAAAACATTAGATATAAAACATTTTAGTGTGGTTTAAGGGAAACTTTTCAAGATTCTTTTGAACATAAAAGGCATAGTTGTTTTTATAAAATTAGAAATGAACTATCTTATTTTTTCAATATAAAATTATTGATTTTATAAAAATAATGGGGTCTTAAAACATATTTTATAGTTCATTTGAAAATGGGTAAGAAATCAGGAAGTTCCCTTTAATCAGGTCTGTTTATCAGGAGGAATTGCAAAGGGAACCTTTTAAAAACATGTATTCACCCATAAAGAAGGATGTAATGATCTGTATATATGATTTTGGAACATATAAATATAATTTATAAAAATTATATAAAAATAAAGAGGAGTTTCATTAGTGAAATAGAGAGAAAGTGTAATTTGAAGGAAAAAATAGAGGTTTGGAAAGAATTTCTTACCTTATTTACGAAACGGTTCTCCACTTGTAATTAATGACCAAAGTAATCAAATTGAGTCCAGTAATTAATTAATTAAAAAAATTATTACATTTATTTTATTTAGTATAATTTTATTATGTTAATTTATGGATTTTTGGATAAGTTATAAGATACAATCTCATCGTTTGAAAGTGTTCGTTTCCTTGGTTTTCACGATCGGTTTACTTATATACGTGTATGGAAAATAATGTAAAATGGTAATGGATGTACCAAAATGAACTTATGTTTTATTAATTAAAATTAATAATATTAAATGTTTATATAAGTAATTTGGTTATTTTAGGTGAGTATGAATCATTAAATAAGACGTTAGTGATAATTATTTAGATTATTTTGGCGGTTTTTTATCATCACAAACTATATTTGTTTTATTAATTAATATTACATATATGTAAAGGTTATAGAACATTAAATAAGATTTAATAAATATATTATAATATGGTCTAACCATAAAAATGGTATTATGACCAGTCATGAAATAGGTAATGAAAATTGGAAATTATTCATCCTTGAATGCAATAAATCAACACATCATGGATGATGTTTTCCTTTTTAGTAAAAATGGAGAGGGAAAATAAATGATGATGTATTATTCTATTAGCATAATAATATTATAGTATATTTGAGATAATTTAGTTAACACAGAACTTGGATAAGAGGAGGTGAGGAGAGAATAAGAAAAGAAAAGAAATTGGAATGATATTAAAAAAAAGAATAACGTTTTTACGTCTTGAATTATCCTCCTTGATAAACTCCTTGAGGAACATGATTTTGGTATTTTATTGAGACTAAAGGATCTTGGATGTGTGGGAGTGTCTTGGTAAGAGTATTTGGAATAATTTGGATAAGGATCAAAGCTTTAATGGTATGAGGAGAAGGGGTGGTATTTATAGGGGAGGGGAGAGGTATTTTCTCTTTATTTTATTCATTAGCTTATTATTTTGCCTCAATACTATGAATTTTGTTGATTATTATTAATAAATATAGTATATAATGCATGTGAATTTTAACCAATTTCTCCTTACATCATATATTAATCAAGCATGACTCAAAAATGCATTTATTTACCATATACCTTAAATTTCCATGTTTCATTATTCACAAAAAAAATCAACAATTTCCGAAAAATCTAGAAAATTTACCCTAACCATTTTTTGATGTGTCAAATTAAAAAATGATCTAAATTTTATTAAAATAAATTTATAAATATGAGATTTTTTTTTAAAATCATTATTTATTCAAAAAAATTCTTATTTTAAAATTATAATTGATTTTATAAAGCTTTGAAAAATTAAGGTGTCTAAAATTATATTATAAAAATAAGGAATCAAAATATTAATTTAAGAATATATTTTATGAAAATAAATTTTCTTTTAAATCATTATAAAATTGTAAGTAAATATTTATGTTTTACCAAAATACCAACACTTAATTTATCATTTTCGTAACATTTATTTACTTATACAATGATATAAATATATCATATTTTTATTTATAATATTCTTTAAAAAATTTATACATTTATAGGTGAGGATAATATTCTATAAGATAATTTACTATTCTTAAGGGTCACATTACTATTCCAACATTCAAGTTACTATTTCGTTGACATAGGTTCCTTAACTTCTAGAAATACCTCTTATTTCATTCATTATTCATTTATAAAGATTGTATTATGTTCTATATGTGATTTTATGTGATTTGCACTATATAACATAATTATAAGATGGTAATTTACAGTGATATAATTTTGGGTTGTTACATTCTTCCCCCCTTATGAAACGTTTCCATCAAAATTTCATTTTAAAACTATGGGATAAATATGCGATGGTACTTATCCTTCATCGCTTCCTCTGGTTCCAATGTTTCCTCTTCATACTTATAGTTCCACCATAGTAATTTGACTAGGTGAGTAGTCTTGTTTCATAGTACTTTATCTCTATAGTCCCATATCTTCACCGACTACTCCTTGTAAGAGAGATCATTTTCCAATTGTACCACATCTAAATTCAGTACATGTGAGGGATCTAGTATGTACTTCCTTAAGAGGGATACATAGAATACATCATGTACTTGAGACATGGTAGGTGGAAGTGATAATTTATAGGACAAATCTCCAACATGATCAAGGATCTCAAAGGGTACAATATACTCAGGACTCAACTTTCCTTTTTTCCCAAATCTCCTGATCCCATTCCATGGAGATATGTAGAGGAATACCATGTCTGAAGCCTTAAACTCCAGGTCTCATTGATGATTATATACATAACTCTTCTATCGACTTTGGGATACCTGTATAGGCTTCTAAATGGTTTTCACCTTTTCTACCATTTCTTCAACCATTTCATATCCTAGCAGCTTAGGTTCACTAAATTCATCCCATCATTCTTGTGTTCTGCATCTCTTCCCATAAACGGCTTCATATGGATCCATTTGGATTCTTTAAGGGAAAATATTGTTGTAGGAGATCTTGACCAGAGACTGATGTTGGTCCCATTCTCCCTTTAAGTCCATAGTACATTCTCTCAACATGTCTTAGAGTTTCTGAATAGTTTTTTTAAATTATCCATCAGTTTTAGGATGATAGGTCGTATTGAAGTTCAAGTTAGAGTTTAGAGCATATTGGAGGTTTTCCAGAACATAGAGGTGAATCTCAAATCTCAATCAGATACAATTGATTATGGTACACCATGCAGCCTTAAAACTTCTTTGATGTATATCTGTGCAATTTGATCCAGTGATAAGTCCTCTTGAATTGTGATAAAGTGAGATGTCTTTATGAGATGATCCACAAAAACCCATATAGAATTATTTCTTCTGGATGTCTTTGGATGTTTGGTGATAAATTTCATGGTGATGTTTTCCCATATCCATGTTGGTATGGGTAATGGTTGCATCACCCCCTTAGAATTTTTTCTTTCATTCTTCACATTTTTACATACCAGGAACTTTGATGTATATTTAGTGATATCCCTTTTCACATTGTCTCACCAATAGTTTTCTCAAAGATCTCGATATATCATTATGCTCCCTTAGTGAATAAAGAAGGTTAAGCCATATTCATCATTCGGAATCTATTTCTTTATCTCTAGATCATATAACACATACAATCATGAACCAAATCTCATGACTCCTTCCTCATCCATTTAGAATTATGTGAATTTCAAATTTCTCAGCGCCTACACCTTCTTATGAATTTGCACATCATTTATTTGAGCATCGTTTACTTTCTCCGTGGAGGATGGTTGAGAAATAATTTGAGAATGGATTGATTATGATCCATCCTTATTTATTCCCATGTACATACATTTCAAATCTAAGAAGATTGGATCCTTTTCAATTATCATCATTGATAAAGATGTAGGATCCATTATACTTAGAGCATCTTCCACTTTATTCACTTTGTCAAGATAGTAATAGATTAGGAATTCATAAAACTTTATGTGCTCTAACCACATTTGTTGGTTCATATTAAGATCCATCTATGTGAATATATGTTTGAGTCTTCTGTGATCAGTATATATCTCACACTTCCCTCCATAGAGATAATGTTGCTAGATTTTCAACACAAAGATCACAGTTGCTAACTCTAAATCATTCATCGAATAGTTTTTATCATAAAATTTTAAATTCAATGAGGCATATGTTGTGACTTTATCATTTTTCATCGGTACATGACCTAATACCTCCTTTAAAGAATCAATTTACACCACAAAGAGTTCCCCACTTGTCATTAGTATGAGCACTGGTGTAGTGATAGGCCTCTTTTTCGACTCTTTGAAACAGTCTTCACATTCACTAGTCTATATAAACTTTACTCCCTTCCAAATAAACATTGTTAGTGGGTTTTACAATCATGATATTTTCTTCCAAAATCATCGGTAATACATAGCTAAACCAAGGAAACTATAGATCTTTGTTACAGATGTTGGCTTGGGCCACTCATTGATTAACATTGTCTTGGGAGGGTCAGATATTCCTTTTATGGTCATAACATGCCCCAATAATGATACTTCCTCCATTCAAAACTCACATTTACTATACTTTGAATAGATTTTCTCCCTTCACAATGTCTTCATCATAGTATTCAAATAATCATCATGTTCCTCCTTTCTCTTGGAGCATAACATAATATCATCAATAAATACTACCAATTTTTTTGAGGTAATATTTAAAGACTCCTTTCATCATGTCCCCGAAACATTATGGATCGTTAGTGATTTTGAAGACAATTACTTTGAACTCATATTGTCTATACCTTATCTAAAAGGCAGTCTTGAGAATATACTCCCTCCTCACCTTTAATTCGTGGCATCCTGACCAAAGATTTACCTTAGAAAAATAATTATCCCCACATAGTTGTAAAACAAGTCATATATACATGGAAGGGTATACTTTTTATTTATCATTATTATTTTTATCTCACAATAATAAATACATATGCACATTGATCAATCCTTCTTATTGGAAAAGATGACTTGTTCACCCCATTGTGAATCACTCAGTCATATAAAATCCTTGTTCATACTTTTTTGTAACTACTTATTCAATTATTCCAGCTCAACAGTTTCCATTCTATACGGTGTCTTTAATATAAGAAAATATCCAAGAATAAGTTCAATTGGGAACTCAACCTCTTGATTAGGAGGAAGACCAGATAACTCTTTAGGGAATACATTAGTGTAATCCCTCACGATGGGAATGTCTTAGAATATGATTCTCTCCTTTTTCTCAATCATTTTAGTTAGATATGATTTCTCATAAGGCAACATTATCCACAATTGAGATTTTTATTCAAAATAAGATTCATCGTCCTCTTTACTCTAGTACAAAATTAGAGAATGCTTCCGGATGAGATGATTCATCTCCATTTCCCAATAATTGATGTTATCTTTGTATAAATATAGTGCATCCATGTCCAATATAGCTAAAAACTCCACCAAAGGAAGTAGGACATGATTTTATGGGAGGTTCAGTCCAAAAACATTAATTGAGGAGGATTTTTATACTTTGGATTCAATAATTGATTCATTTTTTGTTCTAAAAATTCACTCAATCGTCGTATTTTGAGGTGGTGTTTGAATAGTTCAATTAAACATGCAAGATATGAAAAAATTAATACAACCAAAATCAATAGCATATTCACTGTTCTTGAATGAATAACCAGCGTACCTATCACAACATCATTTTTTGTCTTCCGCTTTAGTAGTAGTGATAGCATAAACACTTCCTTGTTGTCTTGGAGGTTTTTATTGTTGACTACCTCAAAAAACCCTTATCTTAGGGAAATGGTTTGAATAATTTCCATGTTACTTGTAGTTCTAACATTGCACTATAGGATGATTGTTGATCTTAACCTTCTCTTATTTTTTCACATTAGTGGGATTCTTCATATCCCTCCGGAATTTTTTAGCTAGATGCCCCATTCTTCTACATTTTAAGCATTTCCTAGTTCCCTTTAGATAGTTCCCAAGATTATTCTTCCCACATTTTTTACATGTTGGATATTGGGTTTTCTTTCTATCATGGTATTTATCTGCTGATCCTCCTATATTAAAATCCATTTTATTCTTTCTCCCTCGATACCACAAGACCACTGAGAGTCTCTGATCTTCATTTCAACCTTAAGGGAACAATGGAAGATCTCCTCAAATTATTTAATGTCTCTAATCGACAAAAATTTTCATAGACATGGATTTGGACTTCTAATGATGTGATCCACCTTAATTTCAGTGTTCATGAAAAATTCAGGGTGTATCATGAACATGTTGTGATGTTTGTTTCATACGCATCGATAGATTCATCTTCCATCTTATTCAGACTGAGGAACTCCCTTTCCATAGTAAGATGAAGTGTTCAGGGAAAATATTTACTGAAAAAAATTCTGGAATTCAACCCAATCCATAGAATCAATTACTTCCTTAGACTTTATGTTATTAACCAGTGTCTACCACTAATTAGATTCCCCATCAAAATGATAGAACACCAGTAAAACTTTCTCTTCTTATGAGAACTAAAGGATATAGAATATCTTTTTAGAGGATTTAATCCTTTATTCTGTGAAGAGGGGATTATAAGATCCACTAAACATAGGAGGCCTTTTATGAATGAAGGAATATTCAACCACAACTTGTTATCTATTAAGAGTAAGAGTGAACTTCACATGATTTATTTTATTATTCAGAACATTATTCAGTTGAGCAGGAATGGTATAATTTTTTGACCACTCATTTCCATCATATTTGGCATTTAATTAGGGAAATCATCTCATTTCCTTGTTGGTACGATTTCTTCTATTTCCATACATTAACTAATAAAAAGAAATTATAATTAGGGAGATTGAATACATAGTTAATAAGCATAATAAAAGGAAACATTGAACATATAAGGATAATCATATAAAGGAAAAGTATATCCTAACTTGTGTTACCCTATGTTTCAATCTAGGTTATCCATGGTGATAGATTTATCCCTAGGGATCTTACTAATGTTCTCTAGTACTAATCTCCAAAAATAACTAGACCTTTACTCTAATACAAACTATAAAATTCCAAGCCTTTTACAAAAATTATTACATGATTTTAAGCAAAATTAACCATTAAATACAAACCATGGATCATAAATTCTAGTGTATTTGGAGGATTAGGTACATAAAATTAAAAACATTAAACCAAAAAAAATAACTTTTATTTAACATTCATAATGATCTTATAACACCATTTGATCCCGTACATATTCATATGATAACATGGGGAATACATGAACATAGGGATGATCTAAAAAGCCCAATAATAGAATATATAAAGGCTTGGAAATGTGTGGATCAACCCTTTGTGTGTTTTTGAAGATCAAAGTGCTCGGAGGTGGCGTTGAAGATCATTGGAGGGGTTTGGTTAATTAAAATATGGAAAGAGGAGATTACCCATCATGTATCCGTATTACCTGAAGTGACAACCTATTTCATGGGTTGTTTTATAGTGTGAAATAGGGGTTCATAGCGTGAAATATATTGGTGGTTTAAAAATAAAATAAATCATTGAGGTGATGTATATTTCGTCGTAACTTTACCTCAAGGAACTACATGATGTGAAAGGGGTTTACATATACTGTAATGCCCCAAAATTTTATGTTTTAAGTGTTTTCCAGCTTCTCAGTTTTTGTCAAAACCTACAACTGCATTAGATCTCCCTCAACCCTGAGTGACCTGACAACCCTCTCTTCAACCTTTTAGAATTCCTTCATCAAGGAAAAATCCCTAGCTCCCTCCTTTTATCTGTAGCAATCCATCTTCGATATAAGGTATGATCTACCTCTATTTTTGAGGTTTTTTCAATATGTTTCCTTTCATTTATCATTTCCATGTGATGGTGTGTGATATCCATATTTCTAATGGAGTTTTCTTGGTTGTTGGTTGGTGTGGTTGTGCCATGGTGTCCTTGGGTGGATGAAGTTGTTGCGGGATAGGTGATCATGATCCATTGCTTTAATCTATTCTTGTACGAATGATGACAATGACCTTTTGAGGTCATGGATTCGATGTTTCTCTATTTATTTATGTTAAATTTTGGAGTTATCATGATTTATCCCCTTAGATTTGAATGCAATTGGCCTAATAATTATATGAACCAGATTAAAGAAATTGGTATCGATCGTATGTTGTTGCTTTATACCATGATAATGGGTTGCCTCATGATTTTCTAGATAGTGTGATATTTTTACCTTTATTGAATTAGCATATAATTCATGATGGAAATTGTTAAAGAATGTAAAGTCAGAATTAATGGATAATTAATTGGCTAAAATATAAAGAGGCATCTTTAAAGAATATGGTAGTTGTTGCTGTAATTTGATGATAATCAAATTGATGCATGTCATAATGTTTAATGGAATTGGTTAATGAACTATAAATATGTTGATGCTTGTGGCTGAAGGAATTAAAGGGATTTAAATTAATTTTTGAATTAATTTGGTGATAGATTGTGATAGCTTGTTATTTAGGTTTCACGTAGTTGGAACCTATAAGTAATAAATCAGTTAATTCAAGATAGAATAAGGCCTGGTTGTGTGATAAATTTAATGCCTTGTAGGACATGAGTTGCCCACTTTCTTATAAAGGCTGAGTGGTTTTGATTTGGATCAGTGAGATATCATTGTGTGTGAAGGTTGAATGCCTTTATTTGGGGATAAGAGCCCATTTCTATGTTTGTTCTTGCTGATTGTGATGTTCTTTGGATACGAGACTTGTGGTTATGGGGGAAAGGAGGCCCAGATGTGATGTGAGCCTAGGATGGATAATCCTGGAGGGTTATTGTGGTATGTGGGAGAAGGTAGGCCCAATGGTTGTGGAATTAGTTGATGCATAGAGTGGAGACATGCATCAATATATGCATGTGGGTGTCGGGGAGGACACCGGGGATTATGGAGCAGGTTGAAGTTGGGCTTACTTGTTTATGTGAATTTGGGTTTTGTTGAATTTTTTGTTTGTTTATCTACTTTACTTTCCCCACTACTTGACGTGGATGGACATACTCACTCTCATTATAAAATAGGAGAATACATGTGGGGTATTCCACATACTTTTTGTTTTTATCTTCTCAGGGATGGGTGGGTCTACACTCTTGATATAGGTGGAATAGACTTGATCGGTAGCTCATCTACACACCATGTTGAGCCCTTTCATGTGGTAGCATAGAACGTTTTTTAGAATAACTAAAAATATGGTAAGTGATAATGTTATTATTAATAAATGAATGAATGTTCAACCCGTGGGGTTAGAGGTTGCTGGGATGCAATTCTGAGGTTATATTTTCTAAGAAGTCATGGACTCAGTTTGGTTATGACTGGAGGGTATGGAACCTTATTGTGTTTCTAATGTAATGAAATGTGGGAAATGATAATGCTTAATTAATATATAAATAATTAATTAACATAAATTGAAACTAATAAAAAATGGAGAAACTAATTTAATGTAGCTCTTTAAATTGTTGTGTGCTTATAAAATATCTAGTATTAAAGTGGAAGTAGGGAGTCTATGAGACATTAGCTATAGTTGATTCTAAGAATAGGTTATTTCTATAGAATGGTTGTGAGCTATATTATACCATGTACTTTTTGTGTTTCTATGCCCTACTCCATGCTATTGGTTTGGGCGATTGACACCCATATGATTTTGATCCCTGGGTGTGTTTTCTCTAACATCCCGGTGGGAGGATGGATGGTTGACTACCCTCTTTGGACATGCTCTCTTCTCTTGGTAGTTACTTGTGCTGGTATTCACAATGTTTAGTTTTCCCAATATATTTGTGTAGAGGGATGAAATGTTTTGGTGGTTATTTCGCACACATATATCTTGGATATATTTTTCTAATGGATACTATATGTATGACATGTATAGGCTATGATGGCTTGAGGATCCTTACTTCGTGTATGGGCTGTAATGGCTTGAGGTATAATACCTGACATATGATACACATTATGTGAGATATGGTGGATCCCATAAAATACCTGGTTACTTCTGGTTATGTCTATGTGGTGGGGGTGTGTTGTACGTGGTGTAGGTTATGGTACTTCGCACAGGTGTCTTTAGGAAATACTTTTTGGAAAGATATGCTTAGGACGTGCGATGTTGGGGAAAAGTGGAAAACCAGTGTGGAAGTGGTAGTGGGGTACCATTGATATTCTTTATTATATTATATACTATTGTATGTGATACTTGGTGCGAGTATTCATGGTGAGGTTGGGAACATAGAATACCAGTTTAGGTTATGAGTTAGTTTCACTTGTTCTTCATTGTGATTTAGCATTATTTTTTTTTCTTTTTTATGAGAGGATCTGGGGAATATCCTACTTTGTATATAGTTATACTCAACCTAGGTTATATAATTTTTTTTCCAGTCACTTGGATCAGGTTAGAGATCAAGATGGTTACTACTAGATTTCGGTTTTTGTAGGGGCTGTTCCAGATTCGTGGTCACTACCGTTTTACTTTATTTTGGTACTTACAGTTTTCTATTTTAGTTGTAGTAGTCTTTGCATGACATTACATATACATACATGGGTTTTTTTATATTTTAGTATGAGAAAGAGTTGGTTGGTGTCCATCTTATCTCTCTCTTCCTCTTATTTTCTATTAAAGGGTAATGCCTCCCAACTATGTTTTTTCTATACCCATAGTGCTAGTCTCCAACCTGGGGCCTACTAGAGACAGGACTCAATGGTAATTATCTTTCTTCTCACATTTCTGGACCAAAAGGGGTACACTTTGTGGGTAGGGTCCATGAAAGAGTAGTATTAGAGGCTCTTGATGAGGGATATGATGGAGTTTGAAGTTATACATAGGTGAGTTGCATGGGTTGGTAGGGAAACAATGTTAGTCAAGTTTAAAAAGTGTTTTTAACACTGATGACTAGCTGGGATATAGTTATTTAGGGTCCCTTGTGATTTGAGGCATATAACAATAAGTTAACAATGGCTACTAAACAAGGTGATACTGGTTCTATGGTAGAGGCCTAGGAAAGGATCATGCATCATTCTTATTTATGCATTTGTTTTATTGGGTATACCTTGGGATAAGTTAAACTAAAATGAATAGAAGAAAAAAACTAATTAATATTAAAGTCTTCCATATTCCATGTTTAGTAGCTCTAACTTTTTATCCTTTTATAGGTATGGCTCCGGGTCGACATCCTTATCAGGTTCATGCAGAAGTTGTTCAGCAGGATACCCCAGTAGATCTCTGCAGAGTAGTGGTTGATAATGATGATACCTAGAGGAAGACACTCTGAGAGTTTTATCACCATAGTATATATAAGTATGAGGTTTCTGTTTCATATTCATTCATAGAAGACTAGTTGGAGGAGGTTGAGATGGAATTTAGTTCGATATGTGCTCAGATGGAGCACTAGGTGTCGTTGGTTGTGGAGATGCTACATGGGGTAGCGAGGTAGTGGTGGTTCTTATTCCTTAGGGATTGCAAGGAGTAGAAAGTCTCATGGGAGGAGTTCCAAAACCATTTCAGAGTTATGTTTTTTTCTTCAACCATGAAGGAGAACAGTTTTCAGGAACTACTTACCATTCAACATGGGAGCTCCTATAGCGGCCATTAATTTTTTTACATTACTATTAATTCATTATAAAGATAACAACATAATGTTATTACAACATAAGGAGTCATAGGTTTATTGTCTTGGGAAAACTAAGACCAATCATAACATTTACAATATCAAACATAAACATTTATTTAATTCATTCTTCTCTAGCTTCGTATTGTCCTTTGAAAACTCCATAGTACACATAATAACCTGAGGATATACATAAAAAAGGGTGAGATAAAATCCCAATAAGTGTATAGATAAGAAAAAAATAGCATGGGGTAAGAATAATCATAACATCATCCTCAAAAATCATGAGAGGAAACATTAGATAAATGCACGGAATGTGGCAATGCATAAAAATGAACCATCATGTCTTAGTGGTTATCTACCACTCATAGTTGGGAACAATTACAACATCATATTAATGCATCCTTTTACTTTTACTCATGAGATTCATCAGTTGACCCAATAAATTTTAGCGCTGTATAATTCTGGGTTCACATGTCACATTCAAATATTTACAATGTGCTATGTAATTCCAGGCGCACTAGTCACATCATAATATTTACATTATCATGCATTCCACATTAAAAATTTATAAAACATGAACATAATATAAACCATGTACAAAAATAGGTCTAAAATAATAAATATTACTTTCATAAACATTTTGTCCCCAAAATAAAGAGGGAATACCATTATTGATAAAGAACCATTAACCACGAGTGAAGAGTGATACAATATTCAAGAAGTAAAAAGGGTGTCATTATATGAAGGAAGAGTTATTTTGGAAAAACTTGGGTTTTTCATAAAATCAGTTATAGAACATGTATATCCTAGAAATGGTAAGAAAATAATGAATAAATTATTTTTATGGATAACCCATACTGAACATGGAGTGAAAGAGGGAGAACCGGAAGAAAGAATGTTGGGTTCAAGAATTTCACCTTACCTTGTATCTGAATGCTTTCTTCGCATTAATGTCCTATATAATGAGAATATATTCATTAATTAACAAATAAATTACCTTTTATACACAAACTTGGATCATTATAGTTTCATTATGTTTTTTATGGGCCTTTGGATGAGTAATAGAATTTAAATTTGATGTTTGGGAATGTTTGTTTTTATAATTTTCTTGAATAGTTCACTTGTATTCATGAATGGAAGTTCATTTAAAATGTTGATGTACATCTAGATTTGTTAATATATAATATTAGTGAAATTAAATAGATATAAATTATCTTATAATGAATTTGGTTATGTACCATGGGGATGAATCATTAGATAATGTTTAATGATGATCATTTTTGGTTAATTTGGATGATTTTTCGATCACAGCAAACTTGTTTTATTTTATCACAGAGTGTCATGTAAGCAAGTTATATACAGAACATAAAAGGGAATAAAACATAAAAATTAGAATTATTTTTCAACCATTGGATTTTTTTATTTACATCCTTTTAGGAGTTTAAGGAAAATGGAATTTCATCACCCATGATGTAGTTAATTTAACACATCATGGGCAACGATTTCATTTTTATTAACAAAGAGTGGGAGGGAGGAGTATAATTAATAATATTCAATTAACCTGATATAATACCGGTATATTAATCATACTAGATTTATCATGAAATTTGGATAAGAGAAGTTGAGTATAAGAGAAGAAAAGAAATGACACATGAAAGGAAATTGATAGAAAAGATAGAGAGAAATTACTCTTGAATCCTCCTCTTGAGGTCCTCCTTAAGGAACTTATGCTTGGTCATTTGATGAGAAGAAAATCTCATGGACATGGGAGAAGGGCTAAGGATGATATTTGGGCAGATTTTATACAAGTCTTGAAGATTGAGACGTGTGAGGAAATGAGGGTGTGAAGGGTGGTATTTATAGTAGAGGGGAGAGGGGTTCTGTCAATATTTTAATCATTAGTTTATTAATTTAAACCAAGATAAGAAATAGTGATGATTAAATGATCAATAATAGTAAATAGGACATGTGCGTTTTAGATTTGGGCACTTAAATCACTTGTGATGTTAGGAATAGTGGATTTAAATTATAATGTATTTATACGGTAAATTAATGTATTTTATTATTCACCAAAAAATTAAATATTTTAGAAAAATACCAAAATACTAACCTAACCAATTTTTGACGTTTATAATCCAAAAATGAACTCCATTTTTCAGAAATAATTTTATAAATATGATTAATTTAATTTTTAATTAAAATCATAATTTACTTGAAAAATACATTTGTTAAACTAAATCTGATTTTTTATTGCTTTCAAAAATTACATAAGGTCTTATAAAATTATCTTTAAACTAGAAGATATATAATATTTAATTTATGAACACATTAAAGGAAAATAAATTTTCTTTTAAATTAATTAATTATTTTTAATTAATTATTTATGACTTTCAATAATACTAATACTTTTACTATGGACAAATTGTCACTTCTAAGATGACTAAATTTTATTTAATCATTAAGTGGAAAGGTTACTATTATTTTGGATGATTTACTATAAGGTTCATACTACTATTCATAAGGGTATGTTACTATTCATAAGGGTAGGTTACTATTCCATATAAATTATGTTTTTCCTATCAGACTCCAAACATCTTACTAATCACAACCGTGTAAGTCTGATTTTCAAATTCAAAACATATAAGTTGAAAAATTATGTTTAATGGTAACATAGTATTTAGTATCATTATATTGCATTTTGATTCCTAATGTGATTATACTATAAGGAATAATTATAATAAAGGAATTACATTGATAAATCCTTGGATCATTACAGCTCTAGTGTACGAGAGTTCAGGATCTATTTTAGGAACATTTTACAATATGCTTCGGACCTACTGCTAGATGAGGAGGAAAAGGTGAGGTATTTCAAGGAGGATTTTCACCTAGAGATCTAGCGCCAGGTCACCCTATTTATGATAAAGACCTATCTTTAGGTGTTGGCGAGGGTAGAGGTCATTGAAAAGACGTTAGCCAGAACATGATCATTACGAGAGGGGAGTCTTAAGTATTCCTCAAAATGTAGAACTGGGGTTCAGGGTTCCTGGTTTTTTGGGAAGAAGAGTCTTAAACCATTTGAGGGTAGTTCCCAGCCATCAATGTCTTGTTTCTTTGGGGATAGAAGCTCACAAGAATATTCTAAGGGATCATGCACTTGTTTTTATTATGGATGTCATGGTCATCTGTAGCAAGAGTGATCGACCATTACAATCATTCATTGTGCATTATGTGTTCTACTTAGAGATCCGATATTATGGTAGTTCCATCCTAGGTAGCAGTAGTAGGTTGCACCAGTTTTGGATCAGCGGAGAGAATATGGGGTAGGTAGAGGATAGCCCTAGGATTCTCCTCATCCTCAAATAGAAGAGCACAACCATGAAGTTTATTGCCAGTAGGGTCAAAGAGGGCTTGGGTAAGGTCATGGTCATCTTCATGTGTTAGAGTTTCTAGTTCCAGAAAATCAAAAAATCATTCAAGGTACCCTTTTCTTCTTTCCTACTTGGGCGCATGACTTGTTTGATTTAGGGGTGATTCACTCCTTCATATCACATGAATTTTTCCATATTTAGGACTTGAGGTAGCGATGATTCCAGTTCCATTGGCATTGACTACGCTAATTGGAGGCTGACCTAACTTGTTTGAAGTATGTACAGGCTATGAGCTAGTTTTGGGGAAACACCGCTCTTGGGGAGATTTACTACATTTACACATACAACAATATGATGTCATCCTCAACATGGATTTGTTGAATTTGGTACAGGATATCATGGATTGATTTAGGAAATAGGTTTTGTTCTTTGATGCAGATGGAGAGGTAGTAGTGCTTATTGGTGAGTAAGACCCTCAGATGGCTTAGAGGGGTGTTCTGTTCTTATTTTTCCTGATGTATGAGTTAATGTTGAGTTCTTTGGAGGTTCATTTGTCAGTGTTTCCTAGGATCTTAGAAGAGTAACTTGATTTCTTCCCAGAAGAGGTTGTAGCATTATCCCATCGACAAAAGATCGAGTTTGGGATCGAACTACAACTAGGAGTGTCCCTAATATTGATGTCTCTGTATAGGATAGTTCCTTCTAAATTGAGAGAGTTGTATATACACCTAGATGGTTTTTTGTAGTTCAGTTTTTTTCAGCCTATTATGTCACCATGGGTGCACCGATTTTTTTCATGAAGAAGGCTAATGGAATTTTGAGGTTGCATGTTGACTATTGTCACTTGAACCGAGCAATAGGGAAGAACCTCTATCATCTTCTGTGAATTGATGATTTATTTGATCAACCAAAGGGATCAAGTTGGTTCTCGAATATCAATTTGTAGTCAAGATATCATGAGATGCATGTTAATGATGGGGATATCCTGAAGACTACATTTCATTGTCATCATGGGCATTTTGAGTTTGTTGTGATGTCATACAGTGTGACGAATGCTCCAACTGTGTTCATGGGGTTGATGAACACTATGTTTTGTGAGTTACTAGATAAGTTCCTAGTGGTTTTAATTGATGACATCATTTTGTACTCTACATATGAGGAGGAGAATATAGAGCATCTACGTGCCACTTTGGGAGTTCTTCGTCGATAGCAGCTATATGGGAAGTTGTCAAAGTGGGAGTTTTGGGATCAAGAAGTCTATTTCGTGGGACATGTTAGACACCAGTATGGATTATCTATGGATCCATCAAATATATAAGTAGTTGTGTCTTGGGAATCCCCCAATATATTGGCAAAGGTATGAAGTTTCGTTGGTCTCCCGATCTATTACAATAGGTTCGTAATCGATTTCTCTCTGGTTGCGACTCCTATGATGGAATTGAATAGAAAGGATCAACTGTTTGTATGGACTAATCAATTTCAGGAAGATTTTGAGTATCTAAAAGATAAGTTGGTCAAAGCTTCGGTTCTTTGTCTTCTAGTAGAAGAAGTTTAGCTTGAGGATTTCTATGATGCATCTCGTCTAGAGTTAGGCTGTGTTCTGATGCAACAAATTTTGGTGGTTTCTTATGGGTCCCGGAAATTACATCCCCAGGAATGTAACTATACCACCCATGATATCAAGTTTTTTGTTGCGGTGTTTTCCCTAAAATTGTGGAGAAATTACCTCATTGGAGAGTGTATCATGGTATTCACAGATCAAAAGAGTTTGAGGTACATTTTTTTCCAGCATAACTTGAACTTGCGACATTGTCAGTGGATGGAGTTCTTACAAGATTATGACTTTGAAATCTCATATACACCTGGTAAGGGGAATTTTTTTAGCCGATGTGCTGAGAAAGAATTTCCATAGTCATGTAGTGCGTGAATCAGGTGATTCATAGAGAGTAATAGAAGAACTTTCAGCAATACATCTTGATATGGGAAAAGTTGGGGTAGGGGTTGTATTTTTCAGATGATGGTGCAGTAATCTATAGGGAAAATGGTGGAGGAATCTTAATTGTGGGATCTTGAAACAGAGGCCTGGAGAGACTGAGTTGTCAGTGGTGAGGCCCCTAACGGCTGGTCATATGATGAATAACATTGGGTATTGTTTTAGGGACAGATTTTTGTTCCATTGGATATTTGTGAGATGTTTCTCATAGAGTTCCATAATTCAATTTTTGGGGTAAATCCTAGTTTGAAAAGATGTACAATATTTGAGGATTTAGTTTTAGTGGTCTGGTTGAAAGCATTCATTTGTTGAGTTTTTGTCTCAATGCTTAGTTTTCTAGAAGGTGAAGGTCAAGCACCAAATTCCCAATGGTTTTCTCTAGCCATTATATGTTCCTCAATGGAAGTGGGAGAACATATCGATGTAATTTTTTACCAGTTTACCTCAAGCTTAGGGAGGATATGATTCAATATGGGTGTTAGTGGATAATTTGAAAAAATCAATTCACTTTATAGAGAATAATGAGCCAAGCATAATGGAGTTTTTGTCGAGACAATATCTAGAGGGGGTGGTGGGACTCCACGGAGTCCCGAGGGTGATCATTTCTGATCGAGATCCTCATTTTACCTCCATGGTGTGGAGAGATCTCAAGCATGATTTTGGTTCTCAATTAATCCTTAGCACTGCTTTTCATCCATAGACCGACGGTCAGACAGAGTGAACTATCCAGACTCTTGAACACATGTTGCACTCTTTTGTCCTAGATTTTGGAGGTTCATGGATGATGTACTTATAGTTGTTAGAGTTTGATTATAATAATTGTTTTCACTCCATCGTCATTATAGACCCATTTGAAGCCTTGTATGGGCGACCATTCTGTTCATAGTTGTGTTGGACTACGGTCAAAGAGTCATCAATTACTGAGACGAAACTGGTATAGAGTATGACATAGATGGTTCAGGTGATTCATTAGTAGATAAAGGTAGTTCAAGATCATCAGAAGTCCTATTCCAATCATAAGAGGTCGGACACACCAAACCTTTTTCTTGTGTAACGATAATATTGTACGGTTTTACATTGTTTAACTTTCATTCTATGTAAACAATGTTTTCATGATAAAAACAAGGAATGTTTTATTTAATTAAACACTGATACGATTAAATTGCATCAAGGAAAAAAAACCATACTTCCCTAGGAAACCTACTAAGAGACCTATCAAAATCCTAGGGAGACCACCAAATACAAAAAAATCCCAAGGAAATAGTGGGGGTCCTTTGGATCCGTCACGATGAAGACCATTATAGACAGAACCACATCAACCATGCTAAGCATCAAAGGGATGATGAGAACCGTCTTTGCCAAGTTTTCTTGAAGTTGAAATATGCTAAACAAGTATTTATAAGGGTCTTGTTGAACATTGGAAATACATATGACCATTATTTCCATTTTTAGGCATGTTGTAGTTTAAAATGAAGTGACCGTTAGTATCTTGTTAATCTAGAATAATTTAAGTGAGAAATTTAAGATATATTGTATAATTTTCCATAAAACCTATATAATTTCCTTAAGCATTTTAACTTTTTTTATATGTTTTACATATCTTATGTTTTATCTTTAACATCATGATTTTAAATTTAAAAGCATATTTTATGAAACATAGTATGATTTCAAAACTAAGGTATGTATTTCAAACACTTTTTAAATGTTTAATTTTTTTTAAATATCCTAGTGTTATAATGGTATTTTAAAGATGTTTTTAATTAATGGTTAATTTAATATAAGTATTCGGTTTTATAAATTAATTTTCTATATAGTTATTATAAATTTTATTTTTGATCTTAACAAATAATGATTTTACTATGTATTTTAATTATAAAAGCATCTTGAATGTTATAAGTATTTGAGTACATTAAATCTGTATCTTTGAACACATTTAACTGAATTTGACTTTTGGAAGAATAATTTTTTAAAAACATAAAATGAATTTAAAACCATGACATTTGTGTTTATAGTGAAAATATAAAGTACATATATTTACTTTAATTAATTCAAAGAGAAGAATGCATTTTGTTTTTCGAATTTGAGAACATGTTTTTGAATAATTTTTATTAATTAAAAGTTATACTCTTGGTTATGTGATGAAAAAATATAATTTATATGTTGACTTGTCTTATTTAATGTTCCAAAGATTAAAATAAATTTTAATCATGTTTTATAAAATTAAAGATATTATTTATTTAATTAACTTGATTATTTGTAAATTTAATTTATTTTTCTATGGTTATATGGTTTATTTGAATGTTGGGTTTATAAAAAATATATACCCTAGGGCTAGCCCTCTGGATGGGCCAAAGGAGGCAGGTCGTGCTACTACGAGAGTAGGTGGCTGAGCGTAGACCCTTTAACCATAGAATAGGACAACCATGGGTTTGTGTGTGCGTGCGCCTCAAGCACGCATGAGAGAACCAAGTGGTGCACCACCGTGCGGGGTGGCACGGTGGTAGTGGTGGAAGCAGAGCGGGCCCGTAGAGACCCGGTACATGGAGGTGCCGGGGAGGGGAGAGGGGGATTTCTGATCTATTTCGGGAGCTCCGGGGTTATAAAGGAGCTATGAAACCCATCCTGTTTTGATGTGGGATGCAATTTTTTAAGAGAAATTCAATCCATGCCATCCGATCACACCGCATGAGAGTTGGACCATCCGATCAGTCCACCCTTCAAACTCCATCGCCACAGTATTAATACCACATTTTCTCTAGAACATTCAATCGCAGACTCGACTGATCTCCATCGTTCAATCCAGTTTAAATTCGACATTGTGCCTTAGCTACCCGATCACATCTGAGATTTAATCTCAACTCTCCATCATTTTTTTTATCATGGTTTCACCCTAGATTTCCAATCAGAACCCGTTTGATATGGACCATCCATTTCCTTTCCGTTTTTCTTCTCCACGTTCCTTCTTCTTCGTCACGCTAACCAGCAACTCACCCACTTTTCTCATCCTTCTTATTCTTCTTTTTTATTCTCCCTTGAGATTCCCCACCTATCTTTGTATCATTCCTCGACTTCTACTTAAAATCTCTTCTTCGGTCTCCTTTCTTATTTTCTTATTTTATTTTCTTTTTCTTCAGTTTTAGATTCCACGAGCTTTGTATATATATATATATATATATATATTAAAATAACTGATTGATTTTTTGTTTATTTGAAGCATGATATTGGAATTATTTTGTTATAGTCAATTTTTTGAGTCTTTGTTTATAATTTGTGTATAAAATGTTTTTTATAATATATATATATATATATATATAGAGCCTATATAAAAATTATTTGCATATGTAATTTCACCCGAATTCTTCTCCTCAACGTGCGAACAACCCCTACCCGACATGGTTGCTCTCTTCAAGCTAGGTAAGGGATCGTTTTTGTTTCACTTTCAATTTAAAAATTCTTTCTATCTATTTTACAATCATATGTATATGTATATAATTTCTTCCTAAACCATTTTGGAATTTCAAACAAAATTATCATCTGCTTTGCAATGATGTTTTTAAGGTATAAAACACATGTAAGGGATAAAATTACATTATATTTAAAACTTTATATATATATATATGCATGCCTATATATATGATTTATTTATATAACAAACCATTTCAGGTTTAGGATCTTTGATTAGTGATCATTTTTTTAAGTGACGTTTCATAAAACATGTTGTACATATAGGTGTTTAGTTCATCATACTTTTTTATATACAAAAACCTTACTTAAAATTCATATATATATGGTAATGTATAAAAGTATGTGTACATATATATTGGTTTTATTATGTAAGAAATCCATATTGGGTTTTCACAAAACCTAACCTTATTGATTAAATTATGTTTATGAAGGATACAACAATTGAAAGAATTTATTAAACCATGTTCTGGGTTGTGCAAACACCATGTATACACCTTGTGTACATAGGGTTTTATATTTAAAAAACCCATATATACACATATATGTATTTCTATTTTGTTTTCTCATGTTATAAATAACTCTAGCTATGTTAGTAAATGGTATAAATGTTTTGATGATTAATCCTAATATATATATATATATATTCATAAGCGCATGTGATTAATTACTTTTTTATTTTCTACATGAATACTCCACATGAAATAATGATTTTTCATCCATTCATTGTATTCCATTTTTTCACAAAAATGCCTATGATTATTTATGTTTATGTTTTAATCTTTTATGATATAAAAATTAACATTTCAAGGATTATGCGAGTATCTCAAAGTCAAAACATGTAAACCATGGCTTTGAAAAGGTTCACATTCAAAAGGTTTTAATGTAATAATTATTATTTTATGTGTATTATTTCTTACCACATGTGAAAAAATTTCCATTTTAGTCCATCCATATCACTAATGCAGCCCTAATCTTAAACTATCAAACCTATTCCTTCTTTAATTTTTGCACAATTCATTTCAGTTATGAGTATGTATGCAAAATGGATAGGGAATAAGAATGTAATAATTCAATGTAGTATAGTAAACTATGAATATAAGACCATACTAGACATATGAGGAATGTATTGGACTTAAATGATAAGATGGGTGCGCCCAGATAGCACTCCAATGAATTGGGTAATGTTGAGTCTCATGAGAAGTCATGTGTGACGGTCTTGGTTGTTATCCTTGGATTGTGCTGCTATGGGAAATGAGATTGGTGGTTATCCTTGAATCATACTAATTAATGTTTTATGGTCTTGGTGCAAGGCATCGAAAAGGTCTGGATTTATACATTCCCTCATTATGTATTGGTATATGACCATCGGAGTGATTATTTGACTAATAGAATACCCCTTGGTTAGGAATGTTCGATGAAAATGGAAATGAATGCATATGGAATGATTAAGTATGAAAATGGAAAGTTATACAAGGAAAGGGTATCTAAAGTTAAGGTTACATGAATTTCATTTAAAGATGTAATTCTATTTACAATTTTTCGTATCACTTTTAGAATTTGTTTTATCAATTTATGTATTATGCATCATCCATGCATTCTGGTACAGGTATGTGCACTCTGATTTATGTTTTACCTGTATTTTTTAAGTAAACACACATAAATCTTGTGTAAAAGGTCTTTCTGAAAAATGTTTTCAAGTATCCTTTGATGATATTAGTTACGTGCCTCAAGAAGTATCGTTTTCTTCTTAAGAAAATGTTTTTTTATTATTTCAATGGTTGTTGTTTTAAAAGGTTAACTTCTTCAATTATTTTAAAACCCCTTACTAGGAATACTTATGTTCACCCTACGTTTTCAATTTATTTTATAGGGTTAATAGACTATTCCATGATTTGATTACTTTTATGTGATGGCATAATTATGAAGCTTAATGTTGCCATGTTTTGGGAAGAAGTGTATCAACAACATTCTGTTTTCCATAACCTAAACTAAATCGATCATATGTATTGAAACAAGATGTGTATTTTTTGTATGCATGTGTCTATGATAAAATTTTCACACAATGTTTCAGGAACTGACTCCTGGCTTTTGTGGTCGGGGTCATGATAGTGGGTATCAAAGGATTGCTTTAAACAACCTTAGAAAATTAGAACAACATTAAAAAACATGATTGTGTCTTACTAAGTTGAATCTTTCTTAACATTTTTAAATGGAAAATGAAATAAGCCTTATATCTCTTCTAATGGAAATATTAGAAACTATAGTGGGAAAATCATGTTTAGAAGGTTATGGGACTTTTAAAAACCTTCATTTTTCATGAAAACACCTCTACCGTGTATCCAATTATCCTCATGTACTCCAACATCACTAAGGATCAGGCTTAGACTATTTTTTTATGATGAATGCTCAATTACTGTTCTATACATGGAAGGGAAATAAATTTGTGGGTTTGTTTAAGTTTTTTACCATAAATGACAAATTTTTATCCCTATAGGGCTTCAAGGAGGCTACACAAGGGGGTGACCTCTGAGAAGCATACCTTCTTCATGTCTTAACCTATGGTCATTCTGGAAAAGTTATGGACTTTGATTTTCTTGAGGATGAGTCTACCTATTTACATTATCGACACCAAGTTCATACTGATGTCTCCCAACTTTTTACACTTCATTCTTTTCTCACACAGATCTTTAGATGTCCACAAACAGTTGATTCGAGTTTCTTGTACTACATATGGACTAAAGAGATCGAAGAGTTCGGAACCACTTTAGGGATATTTTTGACTGGGAACTGGGGAAATCACCAACACCAGTGGTACCTATGAAGAGACGTCATGATGGATGTCAAGAAATCCATACCAGTGAGTTGTGAGAGGGATAAAATGGTTATGTAACACCTTGAGTTTTATGAAACTTATTTAAATTGATAATGTTTTATTTTATGTTTTTGTATTTTAATATGATTTTAAAAAATAACATCTCTATTGTAATATAGTTATGCCTTACTAAGTAAAACATGTCCCTTGAAATTTTCAGATGGAAGACATAGGATTACAAACAAACCTCTTATCACTTCATAACAAATTATAGAGTCTATAATCATCAAGTCATGTTCAACAAACTATTACCCTATTACGAACCTATGTATGTATTGTAAACGACTCTAATGAGCATTGATCAGATGAAATATCGTTCATTCCTACAAATTAGTTAGCTAAATCTTTAACTGTATCATAAATTCACAGATAGAAGAGTATAAGAATAGGGGGAAGTACCACGAAGGTCTATTCTTATGTTTCACCTTGTCCAAGAACTACCTAGCCTTGGTAAAATTTCATGAAGCACCCTTGGATGGTGACCTTTGAGTAGATTATCTATTCCAAGTCCTATGTTTTACTGTGTATGGGATGCTCTATGAAATTGAAACTTTCATGTATGATGTGGTCCGACAGATCTATAAGGAGCTAGTTTATTTGAAAATCTCTGGTCTCCACACCTCTCTAGCCTCCCTCTAGAAACCTAGATTCTTTATGCATAGGGATAATCCAAAATTCTCAATGTGTATATGGGATAAAGAGTTCCAGGAACTAGAAACTAATCTGGGGATCCACCTATAGGCATTAGCAGATTATCCATAGTGGTGGTTCTGGTAAAGGGACCTCAGGAGTGAAGTTTGTCTGGATGACTTGTAAAAATGTTTTAGAATTACGAGGGAACAATTCTTTAAAGTGGGGATAATGTGACTTCCCAAACATTTTTCATGTGTAATAATAATATAGGTTGGTTTTACTTTGTTAAATTTTCATGTTGTCCAAAGAATGTTTTCAAGATAAAAAAATGAATGTTTTATTTAATTAAACACTGAAATGATTAAATTGAATAAAGGCCAAATGAAACCTTAATACCCTATGATACCTACTAAGAGACCTATAAAAATGATAGAGATACCACCAAATACAACAAAAATCCCATGAAAATATTGGGGGTCTATTGGATCCATCCTGATGAAGAACATTATAGCCAGAACCACAACAACCATTCTAAGCATCAGAGGAATGATGAGAACCATCTTCACCAAGTTGTCTTGAAGTTGAAATACCCAAATCATGTATTTATAAGGGACTTCTAGACCTTTGGAAATAAATATAACTATTATTTTCTTTTTTAGGGGCATTGGTGTTTAAAATGAAGTGACTATTATTATCTTGTTAAACCAAAATAATTTATGTGAAAATTTTAAGATATATTGTATAATTTATCATAAAATCTATATAATTTCCTTAAGAATTTTAATTATTTTGAAATTTTTTTAGAAATATTATATTTTATCTTTCACATCATGATTTAAAATTTTAAAGAATATATTATGAAACATTGTATGCTTTCAAAATATAGGTAAGTATTTCAAATACATTTTAAATGTTTCAAATGTTTTAAATATCCCAGTGTTAAAATGGTATTCTAAAGATTTTTTTAATTAATGGTTTAGTTAATATATGTATTCGGTTTTATAAAATAATTGTTATGTATAGTTATTATAAATATTCCTTTTTGAACATAACTAATAATGATTTTACAAAGACTTTTAAGTATAAAAGCATCTTGAATTTTCTATGTATTTGAGTACTTTAAAGATGTATCTTTGAACACATTTAATTGAACTTGTCTTTTAATAGCATAATGTTTCAAAAACCTAAAATGAATTTGAAATCATGAATTTTGGGTTTTTAGTGAAAAGATAAAGTAAAAATGTTTACTTTAATTAATTAAAAGGTAAGAATGAATTTTGTTTTTTAATTTGAGAAAAAATTTATGAATACTTTTATTAATTAAAAGTTATACTATTGGTTATGTGATAATAAAATATAATTTATATAATGACTTGTGTACTTTAATGTTCCAAAGTTCAAAATAAAGTAGGAATCACGTTTTATAAAATTAAAGATATTATTTATTTAATGAAATTGATTATTTGTAAATTTAATTTCTTTATCTATGGCTATATGGTTTATTTGAAAGTTGGGTTTATAAAAAATGTATACCCTAGGGCCAGCCCTCTGGCTGGGCTGAAGGAGGCAGCTCACGCTACTACAGGAGTTGTCAAGGAGTTGGCGGCCGAGTCTAGACCCTTAATCCTCAGCCCAAGCCAACCATGGGTGTGTGTGTACTTGCACCTCAAGGATGCACGGGGGAACCAAGTGGCGCACCACTGTATGGGGTGGCACATCGGCAGGGGTGGGCACAGAGCGCGCCTGCAGAGACCCAGTATAGGGAAATACTGCGGGGGGGGGGGGGGGGGGGATTTCTGAGCTATTACCAGGAGCTCCTGGGTTATAAAGGAGCCATGAAACCCATCCTTTTTCAACGTGGGATGCCATTTTTTAAGCGAAATGAGATTCAGGTAGTTCGATCATGCCGTGCACGATTTGTACCATCCGATCAGTCCACCCATCGAACTCCACTGCCAAGGTAATAAAACCACATTTTCTCTAGACCATTCGATCGTGCACTCAATTGATCAACATCGTTCAATCCATTTTAAATCCTATATCATGCCTCAACTGTCTGATCAAATCTGAGATTTCATCTCAACCCTCTATTTTTTTCTCATGAATTCACCATAGTCATCTGATCAGATCCCGTTTGATCTAGACCATCCATTTCATTTCTATTTTTCTTCTTACTCATGCCAACCAGTGGCTTGCCCACTATTTTCATCCTTCTTCTTCTTCTTTTTTATTCTCCCTCGATATTCCCTACCTATCTTCGGACCGACCCTCGACTTCTACCCATAAGATCTTCAGCGGTCTCCTTTCTTCTTCTTTTTTTATTTTATTTTATTTGTATTCAGTGTTAGTTTCCATGATATATATATATATATACATCTTAAAATTACCGATTGATTTTGGGTTTATTTCAATAAAGATGCTGGACTTGTTTTGTTTCAGTCAATTTTGTGATTCTTTGTTTATAATTTATGTATAAACCATTTTTTATAAAATATATATAGAGGGAGCCTATATAAACCCTATGTGTATATGTAATTTCACCTGAATTCTTCTCCTCAACGTGCGAAAAACCCCTACCCGACCTTGTTTCTCTCTGGAATCTAGGTATGGGATCGTGTTTGTTTCATTTTCAATTTACAATCCCTTTTTATCTATTTCACAGTTACATGTATATGTATATAATTTCTCCCTAAACCATTTTTTAATTTGAAAATAAAATTATCATCCATGTTTCACTGATGTTTTTAAGGAATAAAACACCCATAAGGGTTAAAATTTCATTATTTTTAAAACATTATGTTTATATGTATACTTATATATATGATTTCTTTATGTAACAAACCGTTTTTGTTTTATTATCATTGAATGGTGATCATTTGTTTTTAAGTGATGTTTCTTAAAACATGTAGTACATGTAGTGGTTTAGTTCATAATATTTTTTTTATATGAAAAACCCTTATTTACAATTCATGTATATAAGGTTATGTATAAGTGTGTGTGTGTGTGTGTGTATATATATATGAGTTTCATTATATAAAAAATTTGAATTGGGTTTTCACAAAACCAATCCTTATTGGTTAAATTCTTTTTATGAAGGATTCAATAGTTGGAAGAATTCATTAATGCTTGTTTCGGGTTGTGAAAACCCCACGTATACACCTTGTGTGCATAGGGTTTCATATTTCCTAAACCCACATATACACATATATGTATTTCAATTTTGTTTTCTCAAGTTATAAATAATTCTCTCTATTTTAGTAAATGGTATAAATGTTTTCATGATTAAGCACAAAATATATATTTATATTCATAAATGCATGTGATTAATTACTTTTTTCCTACATGAATACTCCACGTGAAATAATGATTTATCATCAATTCATTATATTGAAATTTGTCACAAGAAATGCCTCTGATTATTTATGTTTATATTTTAATCTTTTATGATATAAAATTTAACATTGCATAGATTATACTAGTATCATAAAGTCAAAACATGTAAATCATTGATTTGAAAAGGTTTACATTCAAAACGGTTTAATGCAAGAATTATTACTTTATGTATACCAGTTCTTACCCCATGGTCAAAATTTGTCATTTTACTCCATGCATATCACTAATGCAACCATAACCCAAAAGTATCAAACCTCAACCTTTTACAGTTTTGGCATAATTCATTTTATTTATCAGTATGTATGCAAAAGGAATATGTAATAAGAATGTATGTATTCAATGTAGTATGGGACACAATGAATATAAGACCATACTGGACATATGATTAATGTATTAGACTTAAATGATAAGATGGGTGCTCCCAAATATCTCTCCAATTCATTGGGTAAATTTGCGTCTCATGAGACGTTATGTGTGACGATCATGGTGGTTAGCATTACCTTGTGCTGCTATGGGAAACATGATTTGCGGTTAGCCTTGACTCATACTAAGTCGTGTTTTATGGTCTTGGCACAAGTCCTTGACAAATTATGGCATTACAAATTCCCTAATTATGTGTTGTTATATGACCATCCATGTAATTATTCAACTAGTAGAATACCCCTTGGTTAAGAATATTCTATGACAATGGAAATGAATGCATATGGCATGATGAAGTATGAAAATAGAAAGTCATACAAGGAAGGCGTATCTAAAGTTATGGTTACAGGAATATAATTTTAAGTGGTATTGGATCATGATATGATTACTTATGTAATTCTATTTAGATTTTTTCATATCACTTTTAGAATTGTTTTGATCAATTTATGAATTATTCACCATCCATGCATTCTTGTACATGTATGCATACTCTAATTTATGTTTCACCAATAGTTTTTAAGTAAACACGTATGAATCATATGTAAAAGGTATTTCTGAAAAAAAATCAAGTAACCATTGAAAATATTGATGACGTTACTAAGGGAATAATGTTTTCCTGGTAAGAAACGGTTTTGTGATTATTTCAAAGGTTGTTGTTTTAAAAAGGGAATTTCTTCAATTTTTCTAAAACCCCTTACTGGGCATACTTATGCTCACCCTACATTTTCAATTTATTTTATAGGGTTAGTAGATTATGCCACACTTTTATTACTCTTATGTGATGGAATTATTATGAAGCTTAACTTTGTCACGTTTTTGGATGAAGTGTATCAAAAACATCTGGTTGTCCAAAACCTAAACCAAATCGATACTCTATATTGGAACAAGATGTGTAATTTTTGTATGCATGTGTCAATGAAAAAAATTTCACACCTTGTTTCAGGCACCGATTTCGGGCTTCTGGGGTCAGGGTTGTGATAGGAGGAGACCTCTAATGTTTTATGTTGGGGATCACGTGTTTCTGAAGGTGAATCCCCATCATGGGCAGTGAAGGTTTGTTCGTGGGAGTAATATTTATCCCCATTTTTTGGGAATTTCGAGGTGTTTTATCATGTTGGAGTTTAGATATATTGGGTAGCACTTCTCCCTTAGATGAGATAGATACATGATGTTTTCCATGTGTCGCATCTCCATCATTATCTTCAAAACAAATATCACGTCATCGATTGGGGAGGGATCGATTTTGATGATGATGCGACGTTCGATGAGTGGCCTATAGAGATACAAGACTATAATGAGACAGTGTTACATGGGTGTTTTATCCCCTTGTTTTGTGTCTTATGGAAACATGGGGGTGTGGAGGAGACTACCTGGGAATGTGAGTCATAGATACACATTCAGTACCTTGAGCTCTTTGATGTTTATCTCCACTCTTGTAATGTAGTTACTTAGGTGTTTTTAGACCTTTTCATTTATGGGCTTTATTTCCCTTGTTTCTTATTCTGTTTTAATCTCTTTTTAGAGGTATATTCCCCATGAGTGTTTGGGAAATGGTTGTTTTTGTTGTGTGGTTTTTCACTTGTTCCTCTAGTGAGGTAGTGAGCTCCGGTGGTGGAGAAAGCTTGAGAGGTATCTCATGAGGTGGTCGTTCAGATGAACCCTTTGTGTTTCCTCTATAGGTTGGTTTTTGATTCTCAAGGATGAGAAGGTTTTGAGAGGTATATGATGTATGATCCTAAATCTGCGTGGATCAACCCTTTGCATGTTTTCAAAGATTGATGTGCTCAATGGTGGATCAGAAGACATTTGTAGGGGTTTGGTTAAGTAAAATATGGTAAGATGGGATTACATGTCGTGTAACTACATTACATGATGTGGCATCCTCTTTCATAGGTTGTTTCATGGTGTGAAAGAAGGGTTCGCAGTGTGAAATACATTGGGGTCTGAAAAATAAAATAAAGCGTTTAGGTGACACATTTTTCAGTGGAACTTAACCTTGAGGCACTACACAACGTGAAAGGGGGTTACACATTGTGTAATGCCCTGATGCTATATGTTTTAACTGTTTTCCAGCCACTCTATTCTCATCAAAACCTATGGTTATAGTGGCTCTCCCTTGACCCTAGGTGACCTGACGACCCTGTCTTCATCATTTGGGGATTAATTTGTCAAGGAACGATCCCTAGATCCCTACTTTGATCCTTACCGAACCGTTTATGATATAAGGTAAGATCCACCTCTATTATTGAGGTTTCTTCATTGAGGGGACACATTTTTCAGTGAAACTCGACCTTGAGGCACTACACAATGTGAAAGGGGGTTATACATTGTGTAATGCCCCAATGTTGTATGTTTTATGTTTTTTATAGCGGCTCTATTTTTATCAAAACCTATTGTTGTAGTGGCTCTCTCTCAACCCCAGGAGACCCGAAAACCCTCTCTTCATTGTTTGGGGATTCCTTTGTCAAGGATCGATCCCTACCTCCCTCCTTTGATCCGTAGCGGTCCGTCTTCGATATAAGGTATGATCTACCTCCATTATTGGGGTTTCTTCAATCTGTTTCCTTTAATTTCTTAATTCCATGTGATAGATCATGATATCCATGTTTCAAATGGAGTTTCCTTGGTTGTTTGTTGGTGTAGTTGTGTCACGACACCCTCGGTTGGATGCAGTTGTTGCGGGAGAGGTGATCGTGATCCATTACATTGATGAATTCTCATGCAATGAATGTCAATTAACTTTTGAGGTATGGGATTCTATGTTTATCTATTTATTTATGTACAATTATACATTTAGCAAGATTTAGCCCCTTGGATTACAATGAAATTGACCTAATAATTATATGAACCAGATTAAATAAATTGGTATCGATCTTATGTTGTTTCTTTATACCATGATAATGGTTTGCATATTGATTTTCTAGATAGTGTGATATAAATGCCTTGCTTGATTCATAATGAAGTTCTTTATGGAAAATTTTAAACAACTTAAAGCCAAAATTAATTGATAATTAATTGGATAAAAGATAAAGAGGCATGTTTAAATACTATGGTTGTTGTTGTTGTGATTTTATGATAATAAAATTGATGCATTCAAGCTTGTTTAATGTAATTGGATAATGATCCTGAAGTATGTTGATGCTTTTGGATAAAGGGATTAAATTCATGTTAAATTAATTTTTCATTTAATTTGGTGATATCTGGTGATAACTCGTTTTTTAGGTTACCCGTAGTTGGAACATGTGAATAATGAATTAGTTAATTTGAGATGGAATAAGAACCAGTTGTGTTATAAATGTATTTCTCTATTGGTATTGATTTTCCTGATTTCTTATAAAATCCATGTGCATGTACTTTGGACCCATGAGCGCTCATTGTGTGTGAAGTAATAATTCCTTGCTTCGGGTATGAGAGCTTATTTTGATGTTTCTTCCTGCTATTTGTGATATTCTCTAGATACGAGACTTGTGGTTATGGGGGCAGGGAGGCCCGAATGTGATGTGACCCTAGGATGGCTAATCCTAGTGGGATTTTGTGGTATGTGGTGGCTAGTAGGCCTAGTGGTTGTGGAATAAGTTGACACCAAGAGTGGAGAGATTCGTCGGTTTATGAATGTGGGTGTTGGCGAGGACATCAAGGATTATGGAACATGTTGAAGTTGGGCTTACCTGTTGATGTGAAAGTTGTTTATGTTGAATATGTTGTTTGATTATCTACTTTAATTTACCCACTACTTGAGGTAGATGTTCCTCATTACCCTCCTTGCAAAACAAGTGAAGACGTGCGGGGAATGCCATGTTCTTTTCGTGTTTATCATCTCAAGGATGGATGGTTCTACACTCCTACTATAGGTGGAAAATACTCAACATGTATCTCATATAGTCACCGTGTTGATCCCCTTGTGTTTGATAGGTTAGAAAACATTCTTATAATACCTATAAATATGGAAAGTGATAATGCAATTAATAAATGAATTAATTTTTAACCCATGGGGTTGGAGCTTGCTGGGATGAAATGATGAGGTTATATTTTCTGAGAAGGTATGGACTCGGTTTGGTTATTCATAGACAGTATATAACTTTGTTGGGATGCTAATGTAATGAAATGTGTGAAATGATAATAGTTAATTAATTTCAAAAAGAATTAATTAAAATAAATTACAATAGATAAAAATGGATAAATTAATTTAATGTATCTATTTAAATGGTTGTGTAATTATAGGATATCTAGTATTAGTAGTGGCTATCAGAAGTTCGAGAGACGTTAGCTGCAGTTGAGTCTAATACTAGGTTATGCTCATAATTTTGTTGTGAGATATATTATACCATGTACTTTTTTTGATTTTATACCCTACTCCCCCTGTAGATTTCGATGTCTAACACCCTAGGGATTCATAACACTGGGGGTGTTTTTCCAAACATCCTGGTGGAATGATGGATGGATGAATACCCCCTTTGACCCCACTCTCTTCTCTAGGTAGTTACTTGTTTTGTTATGAACGACGGTTAGTTTTTACCGTATATGTGTGTAGAGGGTTGTAATGGATCATAGTTATTTCACACACATATAACCTATATTTAGTTTCTTAATGGCTGTTATAGGTATAACACGTATTGGATATGATGGCTTGAGGATCCTTACTTAATGTATGGACTGTAATGGCATGAGGTATAATACCCAACTTATGATACATGTTATCAAATTTGTGCTAGACCCTGAGAACTACCTAGTTACTTTTGGTTATCTGGATGTGATGGTGGTGTGTTGCACATGGTTTTGGTTTTGGTACTTCACCCATGTATCTTTAGGTTGGACTTTTTGGAGAGAGATGCTCAAGACATGTGACATTGGGGAAAAGTGGAAAACTAATGGGGAAATTGTATAGGGGTACACTTTATATTCTTTATTGTACTGTATAGTATTGTATGAAATACTTGGTGAGAGTATCCATGGTGAGGTTCGGAACTTAGTATACCTATTTTGGTGATGAGTTAGTTTCACTTGTTGTTCATTGTGCTTTAGTATGATTTATTTACTATTGTTCGAGAGGCTCTACGGAGGATCCTACTATGTATAATGTTATACTCACCCTATGTTATATAAACTGTATTCAGGTCTCATGGAGTAGGTTGGAGATTAGGTTGGTTACTACTAGCATGCGGGTTTTGCAAGAGCTATTCGGGTTTTGTGGTCACTATTGTTTTACTTTCTTATAGTACTTGTTGTTTTCTATTTCAGTTGAAGTAGTCTTTTCATGAAATAAATATATGTACTTGGGGTACTTTTATATTTTAATCTGAGAATGATTTGGTCTGTATCTATCTTATCTCACTCTTCTGCATGTTTTCTCATAGGGGGTAATGCCTCCTATCTATGTGTTTCATATACCCTCGATGCTAGTCATCAACCGAGGGCCTACTGGAGGTGGGATTTGGGGTTCATTATCTCTATTTTCCCATTGTTTTCCTAGGAGTGTTCCCCTTTTTGGGGAGGGGGTTATGATAGAATAAACATGAGAATAAAGCATATCACATGGGTTAGAAGGCATAAAGTGATGACACAAAAAGGTACAAACATATTGAATCATAACATATAGAACATGATATCTTGTAATCATGTAATCTTTGTAATTTGGAATCAATATAAAACATTACATAAGAACAAGTCAAGGCTAACTACCAAGATCGTTACACATGGAGCATGAGTCAAGGAAAACCACTAAGACCATTGCACATGACATCTCATGAGACAAAAAATTACCCAATTAATTGGAGCTCTATATAGGTGAACCCATGATAACATTTTCATGAATATGTTTTCCACATAAATAATGAAACAGAATAAATCAAACACAATCATATGGGTTTCCCATGGAAATAAATGGGTATCATAATCAAGTCAAATTGGATATGAAAAGGGATTTTCATAATGATGACTATGAAAGAAATTATTTAAATCATACATGGACATTAATAATGTAAAATAGACATAGATATTGATAATTTATGTCAAATTTAATTGAAAAAATATAAAATTATTGTTTAAGAAAATTAATAAATAAAACATTTTAGTGTAGTTTGAGGGAAAGTTCTCACAATTATTTTGAACCGAAAATGCATAATTATTTGTATAAAACTAGAAATTAACCAAGTTAGTTTTTCAGGATAAAATTAGTGATGTTATAAAAAAAATTGTGTCTTAAAACAAATTATAGAGTTCACTTGAAAATGGGTAGGAAATCGGGAATTTCCCTTTAATTGGGATTGCTTATTGGGAAGAATTATGAAGGGAACCTTTTTAAAACATGTATTTCCCCATAAAGAAGGATATAATGATCTGGATACATGAGTTTGAAAATTTTAAATATAATTTAGAATATTTATATAAAAATAAAGGAGAGTTAAATTAGGGTAAAGAGAGAGAATGCATAAACTGAAGGAAAAAATGTAGGTTCAGAAAGAATCTCTTACCTTATTTCTGAAATGGTTCATCAATTTAATTTAATGTCCTAAGTAATAAAATTAAATCTATTAATTAATTAATTCAGAACATTTATTACATTAATTTGATTTAGTATATTTTTATTAAGTTCATTTATGGAGTTTTTGACAAGTTATAAGATAGAATTTCATTGTTCATGAGTTCTTGTTTCCTAGGTTTTCATGATCTGTTTACGTGTATACATGTACGGAAAATAATGTAAAGTGATAATGATTGTAAAAAAATTGTTGTTATATGTTATTAATGAAAATAAAAAATATTAGTTGGTTATATAATTCATTTGGTTATTTGGAGTGAGGATGAATCATTTGATAAGACGTTAGTGATAATCGTTTAGATTATTTTGGTGGTTTTTCAATCATCACAAACTAGTTTTGTTTTATTAATTAATTTTATGTTAATATTAGGATTCCAGAACATTAAATACACTATAATACAAATATTAAAATATGGTTTAACCATAAAAATATCTTTATGACCAGTCTTGAAATAGGTAATCGATTTTGAAAATTCATCGTCCTTGAATGTGATAAATCAACACATCATAGATGATATCTTATTTTTTAGTAACAAATGAGTGGAGAAAGAAATGATGATGGATTATTACATTAACATAATAAAATTCTACTATATGTGGGATAAGTAAGTTACCATGCCACTTTTAAAATGGTAGGTGATGAGATAATAAGAAAATAAAATAAATCAGAAACAAATTAAAAGAAAAAGAAAGAGTTTTTTACCTCTTGAATTCTCATCCTTGAGAATTTTCATGAGGAACTGGAGTTTGGTCTTTTATTGAGTCTAAATGATTTGAGACATGTGGTAGAGACTTAGGAAGATGACTATATAAAATTTGGACATGTTTAGGAGATTTAAATGTTTAAGGGGAAGGGGTGGTGAGAGATGGTTTTTATAGGGGAGGAGGGGGAGGTGTTTTATCATTATTTTATTCATTATTTTATTAAATTTCCTCAATACTATGAATAGTGTAGATTATTGTGAATAAATATAGTATATATTGCATGTTAATTTGAATCAATGGCCACTTAAATCATCCATGACTCAAGCACGACTCAAAAAATGCATTTATTTACATTATACCGTAAATTATCCTATTTCACTATCCATAAAAATTATACTATTTTAGAAAAATCCCCAAAATTCAACCAAACTATTTTTTGATGTGTAGAATTAAAAAATGGACTCCATTTTAGGAAAATAATTTTTTAAATATGAGAAATTTATTTTTTATATAAATTAATCATTTTCTAAAAAATCATTGATTTTAAAATTATAATTGATTTTATAACACTTTGAAATTAATTAAGGACTCATAAAATTACACTATAAATGTCACCTTCGATCAAGGTTGATATCAAATTGCTAAATATTATTTATTATAATGACTCATTCCTTTATTAATGCTTTATTCCATGATTGATAGTCTAGGTATTTTGGGGTACAGATTCTATTATGTTATGCTCATGCACTGTGATTATGTCATCATACAATTATGCTCATCTTACTCACACTGAAGATATCCAATTGTTAATTCTAATGTTTACCATTAATAAAAATTTTATATCACCATAATTATGTTTCTTTTTCCTCGGGATATAATTAATAATGCCAAATTATTTGTCTCTATAAAGGAATCATATGTGGAGAATTTTATAGGAGATGTTGTAGACTTAATATAGAATATAAAAAGTTGGTTATAGTGGGAGAAATATTCTATTATAGTCATCAATGTTGTTTATGAAACTTTTTTTCATAATTCAATAAATATATAAACCTAAGAGGTCCCTGAGTATGTAACTGATCCAATGTTTAGTTTTTATGTTGTAAGGTTTGGATTGAAAAAATTGGGTCACATTTGTTGGTATCAAATCCATGAATGTAAAGATTATGTTTTTAGCACCAAATCCAGAAGTGCAGGTCTGTGGTTGATACAAATACTAACTTCGATGTCCAAAGATTTGATAACCCAAGTATGTGGGTAAATACTAACCCAATATGATCTGTAGGTATAAGATCTTTTATTATTACAAGTGTATTTCAAAAGGGGGAAATTTTAAAACCTAACTAAGGATGGTTGGGTTATCTTGAAATATTACACCCCCACAACACTAAGGAGGGTTTCTATCCTAGATAACATGCTAATCACTATGCTCAAACTTCAATGTTATCCCTATGATGATAAATTTTTAATTCTACATATTCCATCATGAAGGATGTATCAAATGTTCTAATAGATCATGCCATTATGATATATATAGAATAATACTGATGTTGTGATATTTAATTATTTAAAATGGGAATCATAAGACTTTTATATAATTTATAACATAAAATAAGAGAGATGATACATAAAGAGTAGCTTACGTCAGAAGTCTGATTCAAGTACTAAATATTAGTCTTGAATCACCTGTCTCGACATATGGTTTATGACGCCGCAAATGGATCATCAGGGCATTGTGATACAATGATGTTGAAAGTGAATCATGGTTTAATAGAAAAAAATAAAAAAAAATTATTAATAATATTATCAATATTATTTATATAATATACATATATCTCATTGGGGAAATGTTCACCTAACATCCCAAAGAAGCTTCCCCCTTTTCCTTTATCTATAATTCTTGAAAAATTGATTCCTTTTTTTCATTTCTATCATTTTTATTATGAATTTGAGAAACCATTTTTTATCTCTCCAATATCTCACATGTCTCTTTCATGTAATGAAATTGTAGAAAACATAAAAATTATCCATAGTTCAAAACTTTGTATTTGACCAATACAAACATAGGTTTTTTATTTATAGTGATAAAATCTAAATATGGTTGATAACATACAATTGAATACAAAATCAAGGATAATGAACAATGTGTATTTTCCTCAAACAAAGGGTTTCTTCCAAAATTAGGGTTTCCAATCCATACATATATTCTAAACATATGGTATATAAATCATACATTCTACTTAAAACATATGGTATGAATTGTGTTTCTAGATTACTTATAAAACACATCCAGAATAAATTTTTTTTGAAAAATCAAATAATCATTCATTGGTTAAAGACTCGATAAACTTCCAAAATAAAAAAATTATTCCAATAATTATTATCTTGAAAATAATTTAAATTAATTTCATTAGCAACATAAATATGTGTGTTTGTGATCATCAAAATCAAAAAGAAATTAACAAAATTGTTTAATCAAAAAATTATCAACATAGGGTTTATGTTAAAATATTTATTTAATTTCATGTATTCCCTTAAATAATATAACTATCCTTAATAAATCGCATTCCACATAATAATATTATTACTATTATTATTTTTGGGTGTGTGCTAACTTGAAAAATAACAAATATTATTTAACAGACGTGTTAATTAATATACGTCACCAAACTCGGTCTTGGTTTATTAGAACTCCTCTAGAAATGATTAAACTCCTAAATAAATATATAATTTAAATATTTTATTCAACAATAAACATTTTAGATCAATAATACATGAATAAAATTTTCCCTTATTCTTTAATAATTATTCAATTAATTAAATTCAAATATAATTTAACCATGATAATCTAAAATACTTCGTGTGTGACCCTTTAGAATTCTATCTCATTGGCATTAGACAGGACTCACTAAATTCTATAATTACAATATATAAATGGGTTAATGAACCCAAGAAATAACTTAATGTAATAATAATGACAAACACATATAAAAAAATTCTTCCTCAACTTATCAATTAATGATATGTCAATCATGACACACTCAATGTCCCCTACCTTATTGTGAACATATGACATCATGGTTTTCATAAAAAATTTGAATTTCTCAAGTCATGTCATATATTAATGATAATATTAAATTTTATGTACCATTACATACACTCATAGATAGGAATATTTGATGACACTCCAACATTCAGTGGAAATGGAAGATTATAGATATATCAAGAAGGATGTTTCGGTAGCATTACCTCATCAACCAAATGAAAATAACAGTACAACTAAAAATAAAGATTATATTCATATAATGGTGGGTTTAGAGGCATAAATTAAATTCTCTCCCTGGGAATTAAGAGGCTATAATGTTTTTAGAAAAGGAGTTAAATAAGTACAAAGGTGGTAAAGGCAATGAATATATGGTGGTGCTGAAGGTGAAATTTGAAGATCAATCAAAGACTATCAATGGATTAAATGCAACCGTGAAATATAGATGTTCAAAAATCCAAATAGTGGAGGAATAAATTGAGGATACAAAGAAAAAAATGGATGGTCATAAGAAGGAGACATCACATAATCTTTAAATAAAGGATTGAGAGATGCTTCCCATGAGGATTCAAAACAGGTTTGTTGTAGTGATATTACAGTATACAAAATGTCACTCCTTCCAGTATCACTAACTACTGATTAAGATAAATGGAGAAATATTCCTCAAGACACTTTTATTTAAGAAGGAACCGCTACCGTGAATTCTACATGGAAAGAACTGAAGATGCATGTAGCTAAGATTTGAGAGAGTGTAAAACCATTGACCTCTCCACACCAGCTACTACACCTTCCACTCTTTTCTCCCTCATCCCACTCCATGACGCCACTATTATGAGTCCCACCTAAATCTCTATGAAATTTCACATAAAAATCCTCCCATTTTAAAATATGGTCAGATGTTACCTATCCTCCAGCGATCAGGTGTTGCTGCCGAAATCGGCAGTGGTGGAGAGAAGTTGAAGACAAAGATCTAAAACGCACTTCCCATATCCTCGATCCCCATCGTTAAACATTTTAAGAGTGAAAGTGCAATGATTTCATATCATGAGTGTAAATAGAGGTGCACTATGGGATTAAGGTTTTAAAGGGAAAGGTGGAAGCCAAGTTTCCGCTGCATTCAAGAATTTATCAACACAAAACCCATAAGATTTTTTTTGTATTGGGTTTTTAATTTTTTATAAAAAGGATAGGGTCCTTGGTATTTTTAAAATAGGGACCCAAGAAGAGTGAACCTTTTTCACGATTCTTCAATTCGAGAATGAATTATGAAGGGGGTTCACGCTTCTCTTTCTGCCACCAGAGAGGCATGAACCTCATTAACGCTTCTTGTGTGAAATTCATGGAGGCATGGATCGGGTCTCCAACTCAACCCAGCCGAATTATATAAAATTTAGGCCACCCACCCCCCCAATTTCATTGTTCTTCTTTGTATTTTTTGCGAAGCTCGATAGAAAATATTTATCATTAATAAAAATTAGGGTTTTATTAACGCTAAAAAAATACTTTATCAGTGCTAAAAAATATTGATAATCAATGCCCTATTAAAAGGGGATCCCTTTTCTCAATGCTAAAAAAGGCACTAATAAAGGAACCTTATATCAGTGCCAAAAAAGTGGTGATAAAAGGGGATTTTTTCCAGTGCTAAAAAAAGTACTAATAAAAGGGTCTTTTATCAGTGTTTTTTTTAATGCTTCTCATGTCAAAAAACTAAAAAATATCTGTAAATCGGTGGGTTCTCTTTTTAATAGTGCTTAACCCTCCTTAAATCTTTCTAGGAAACCCCGCCCACATGTGTGCTCTTCACCCCTTTAATAGTGCTGGGTACACACCCCCACCCTTTAACAACGCTAGCCCTCCCCCCCCCCCCCTCCGTACCCACCCACCCACCCCTGCATCCACTTGGATTCGAACCCGAGACCTCTCCCTTGCACGCCTACACCTTTACCACTCGTCCAACTTGTTTGTTTTTTCCATTTAATGATATATCTATTTATTTATATACATATATATTTACTTATAATTATTCTTATACTAATATATATTTATATTAATATATAAAGTTATATTAATATATATATATATATATTCATATATATATATAGTTATATATTTTTATCTGTATACTTATTTTTATATAAATATATTATTATAAGATTAGTTTTAAATACATTTATAACATATGTTTTTTTGTGGGATTATAAATAAATAAATACATACACACATATATACAACATACATACACATGTATATATATTATTGATATGTGTATCTATAGGTATAATTATACATATTTACACATATTTATATATATACATATATTATATAATAAAATGTATATTTATATTCTAGAATATATAGATAATATATATCAGTTTGTTAATATACACACACTAATACACACATACACACATTATACAGGTATATAAATATTCATATATTTGTATTTTAAATTTAATGGATATTTGTTTTTAATTAGATAAGGATTATATATTGAGAAATATATTATATAAATAAATATATTTATTTATTTACTTATAAAATAACATTTTTATTTTTGTATATATAAAAAATACTTATATATTGTTATAAATTTGATTATAAATAACAGTACATTGGGAAAAAAGACAAAATTTCAAAGCCATAATATCAATATGAAAGTAATACTTGGGAATAAATTTATTCCAAACTAAAAAAAGAAAAATATCCCCCCTTAAACAAGGTTGAAAATCTATCGAATGTTAAAAAAATGGGATATACAGACTAAAAACACAGTTTT
Organism: Viscum album; assembly: GCA_963277665.1. Taxonomy (NCBI): domain Eukaryota; kingdom Viridiplantae; phylum Streptophyta; class Magnoliopsida; order Santalales; family Viscaceae; genus Viscum; species Viscum album. Next base: position 650,409,037 of record OY728151.1, on the reverse strand, counting down.
GGAGGTCTTATGTACCTTTTTTGGCTCCAAAAATTGTGATAGAGGTTTACTTGTGTCACATGAGGGTATTGCTCATCGTAGTCTTTGATTTGATATGTGGAAGATCTCAAACATAAACCTGGATCAAAAGTTATGGCCATTAGAAGTTTGAGATGCTCTTTCAACTAATTTTATAGATTTTATTAATTTTTTTATTTTTTGTGTCTTAAAATTGTTATTAATTTATTATTACTCAATAATAATTTTAAAATTATTAATTAATAATATTTTTAAGGTATTTTATTAACCATTTTCACTAAATATCTTATATATTAGGTGTAAAATTCTATTTTTACTTATCTAAACCATATTTAAAAAATATTTGTTATAAATATATCAATATCAATATATTTATATATATTTATATATTTATATATTATTTTTGTTGATTTTTTTTGAAATATACCCTTTATCAGTGAAAGTAAAAAAGTGCTGATAAATACACCACATTATCAATGGTACTAAAAAATTGTTGGTAAAGTGGGTCCCTTTAACAGGGCTAAAAGAAGCGCTGATAAATGGGGTACCTTTACCTGTTCTAAAATAAGTGTTGATAAATGGGTACTCATATAATGCCTCTAGTAGAACGCCTCTTATCAAACGTCTGTTCTCAATGGCCTCTTCTGGAATACCTCTTGTCAAATGACTTTTTATTAAAAAGATACTCACATGCAAGTGATATGGTCTAGGGGTATGAAATACATATTATTTTTTCGAATTTCATTTGTTTTTTTGATGTTATTAGACTCAAAGTAATGAATAGTTCTAAAAATTAGCATTAATGAAATCATATAATAAATAATATTTTAATTTATGATATAAAACAACTAACAATATCAGATTCAACGAATTGATTATTATATGGTTTATAATATCAACCAGTGTCCCTTTATGGGCCTTTTCACCATTTATAGTAACTGTAATGACCCCTAAATAATATAAAATTTGTTATCGCCATAAGTGTGGAAATGGTTAATGGAGGGTTAAACCAAAAATAAGGATAAAAATATAGTCAAAACCTATCCAAGTTTAATTTGATAATTCTATTTCCAATAATAATCATCTTATCTTATAATATTATCAATTTTTATCCATTCGGGGTACAAAATTAATTTATATTAATTTAATATTCTATGAAATTCCAAGAGTACCCCTCCACTCTCTTATAAAATAGAATCTCTTCTTCTATTTACACACAATTAAAAACCCATTTTTTCATCCAATATATTTCAAACTTCCTTCCTAAAATCTCTACCCACATTCTAGAGGCATAATTTGTGTAAAAATACAAACCTCAGTGTTCTTATGGTGTTAATCAAAGGGGGTTGTTTGAAGAAGAGGTATCGTTCTTAAAAAAGGTTTCTATTTTATTTCCTCTTCTATTTCCTTAAAATATTCCTTAAACATTATTATATAATAAAATAAGTATCTTCTATATATTCATATTTTATTATTTTAATTTCATAACCCATATCCATCTCCCACCTCCATCAAATGTGAAAAGAATCTATTGTTTCTGTGTACGACGGACTACCGCCTCAACGACTGATGTAATTTTTTTTCCATCACCACCTCTCACAGCTAGTTGTAATTATGGAATTATTATTTATAAATTATATTAATGAAATATATATCATTATCAAAATATAATATATCATTTACTTTCTTACATTTTGATTCACTAAAAAATGATAACATCGTTCATGGGTAAGTGTAAACTATAACCTCCACAAAGCGATGTGATTCATTTTTCATCACCACATCACATGGATGATATATATAAGTATATTAAAATAATTATTATTATATTTATTATATAATTATATTTTTTAAAAGATAAAATATTATTTACCTTCTTTCCATAAAGATCATTGAAGAAAGGAAATGTTATTTATGGATATATACATCCTACCATCTCCATGATTGTAATGTAGTTCATTTTTCATAACTAAATTTCATGAATGGTTTTAAAATTGTAATTTATTTATAAAATATATAATTATGTCATGATTATTAGTCTTTATATGAATTAATAATGATCTATTTCACCTCATTCAACCAAAAGAGGTCATTTTGAACGTATGAACTGAATGTCCTCAATACATCTAACATAACATTAACTGATTAAATAATTAACTATATCATTAAGATAAATTAAATAAATGGTTTTGGGTAATTTATTAAACAAATAATTGTATTTAATAAATAAAATAATTTATATTATTTTATTTAATAGGATTTAAATGACCTAGATGGAATGTGTGGACTCGAAGTAAGGGATTTCATCTCAATTTCTTTTCATCGAGACATATTTTATTATCATAGAACTAATTTATTTTATATGGTGTATATACCACCGTTTTACATGTTATATCATAAATAATTAATAATTCATGATATTTTATGTTATAATTTGAATTATTTTCTCCTAGGGTATTTGATTTGATACAAAGTGGTAAAGGGTTTCATAACTCAATTTCCTTATGTAGGGTTATTACTATTTTCCTTTAACATTGTTATGCCATGATTACGTGTGAATTCATATCTAAATTGTTTTATTCTATATTTTCACTATTTTAATTTTTTGTATTAGAATTTGTTACATATAATCTATCCAATTAATAATTCTCAATTCAAATATATGATCTTTGTAAAGGTTATTCATATCAAATTCTCCTTACTTAGGATATATTGTTGTAATGTGCATCTATATTCTTTTATGAGGTGTATATACTACCCTTTTGACATAATATATCATTAATAACTTTATATTAAAGTTATTTAAAGTTTTATTTTACATTTCTATTTCTTGTTCTCACATTTTTAGTTTTACCAAAGTGGCGAAGGTTTTATGTTGGAATCCCTTTTCTTTTAAGGATTGTTTATGTTCAAGGTTACTTGGGGGGAATTCATAATATATTATTTTATTTAACAACATCTCTTGTACTCCCTTTTAGTTATGAATGTGTTTTATATTTTTACTATCCATTTCCCCCCTTATTGATTAAATAAATATCAAGAAATTCATTTGTAAGTCACAGTGATCTTGTACCTTCTTTTAGATCAGATAATTTTCTCTTCTATTACCATATTTTCTAAAATATCTTAAAAAAAATTAATTTATAAAAAAACTATTTCCTAAATCATTTTTTCATGACATTTTTACTTATTTTAAAAGGTTTTTAAGAAATAAATTTCTTAATTTTTTTCCAACGGCGTCACTTTTGACTCTTTTTAAAAAATGTTTGAAAAAATATTTAGTTCTGAAATCTAAAACTTGAAAGTATTTTCCTACTATCATGACCATTGTTTTCTTTGACTATTCCCTTATTAAATAATAAGGTTATTTAAAATGATTTTTTTTCAAAATATTGTTTAATTTTTTAGTTTTTAATATTGATTTTAAAGTGAAAATGATATTTTCATCATGATTTTTTTAATAATCATTTTATTATATTGCATTCCTCAAAACCAAAACCCATTATATTAATTATGATTAACTAGAGATATTTTTTAATGATAACATCTTTATTCTTTCTCTGGATGGATTATTATTTTCTAAAATATATTTTCATGAACCCATTTCTTTTCCACTAGTTAATCAAGTTGTGGAACTAATGCTCTATTTTAGAATATATGGAGATAATGATTTTTCCCACAACCATAACATTTTTTAGTGTTTGGAATCACTTATAATATTTCATGTTTTCTTTAAAGAAAAAAACCTCCTCTCATTTTGGGTGATTTATATTTTGAAAATGGGGTTTTAAAAGAAAAGGTTATTTTGATATCCAAAATTTTTGGGCACACAGGTTTATAAGAGTTTTTAAAAGGTTTTATTCATGATACAGTCCTTGGAAATTGTTTACTATTTTTTAGGCCCTATTATGGCCCATGGGTGAGCCTAATACAACTTATACCAAAGTTTTATACCTATTATTTCTCAAGGGTGAGTCTGATATTGCTTATACTATGGGTGTTCTCAAATAATGCTCCAATGCATTGGGTAATGATTATATTATATGGATAATTATATTGGAAGTATGTTTCATGATTATTTCAATTTTAAGGGTTATGTAAGGATTCTATCATGATGATGTCTCAAAGTACCAACACGTTTTCTTTATGCTTTCTATGGGTTATAAACTTTTCCTTTGATCAAGGTTGATATCACGTTGCTTGAGATTATTGATTCCAATGAATTTATCCTTTATTAATGATGTATTCCATGATTAATGATCTAGATATTGAAGTTTATGGATTCCATTATGTTATAATCATGCACTATGATTATGGCATCATACCCGTATGCCCATCTTACTCTAACTGATGACATTCAAATGTAAATGATTTTTTTTATCCATACTAAGCATTTGTGATCACCATAATTTTGTTTCATTTTCCCTGAGATATTAATAATATTTATAAATTATTTTTGATTATAAATGTATCATATGTGGATAATTTTAGGAGATATGTTGTAGACTTAATATAGAATATGAAAAGTTGGGTATAGTGGGAGAAATACTATATTAAAGTCATTAGTGTTGTTTATGTAAGAGTTTTTACTAATTATTTAAATATATAAACCTAATAGGTAATTGGGCATGTAACTGATCCAATATTTCTTTATTTTTGTTATAAGGATTGGATGGAAAAAATTGGGTCACATTTGTTGGTATTAAAACAAGAAATGTAAAGCTTGTGTTTTTAGCACCAGATCTAGGAGTGTAGGTCAATGACTATTATAAATACGGACATAGATGTTATACGTTCTCATGACCCAATTATGTGGGTAAATACTGACCCAATATGGTCTATAGATATAGGATCCATCATATTTACATGTGTATTTGAATTGGGGGAGATTTTCAAACCTAACTAAAGATGGTGGTGTAACTTGAAATCTAACACACCCACATCACTAGGGAGGTTTTTCAACCCAATGAACACCTCAATCTCCATGCTAGAACCTTGATGTTATTCCTGTAGTGATAAATTTTTAATTCTATATATTCCACCATGAAAGAGGTAACATATGTTCAAATTGATCATGCCATTATGATCTATATATAATAATACTTAGGCTGTGCAATTTAATTTTTGAAAATTGGAATCAAAATAATTTTATGTAATTTAAAACATAAAACGTGAGAGATAATACATAAAGATTGGCTCACATCACAAGTCTGATTCAAGTACCAAATATTGGTCTTGAATCTCCCGTCTCATTGTAAGGGTTATGATGTCGCACACGGATTACCAGTCTAGTGTGATGCAAAACAGTTTCACGTGAAGCCTGATTTAATAGAAACGATTAAAATAATGTTATTAATAATATTATCAATATTATTTATATAATATAGATTTATCTCATGGGGGGAAATGTTTACGTGGCATCCTAAAGAAGCTCCCCCTTTCTCCCTTTTCTCTAATTTTTCATAAATCGATTCTTTTTTTTGTTTCTATCATTTTTTATTATGAGTTTGACCACCCAGTTTTTCTACCTCATAGATCTTACATGCCCCCATCATGTGATACCATTGTAGAAAATGTTAAAATTATTCATAATTCATAACTATGTATTTGATGAAGTATAAAATAGGGTTTTTCTTTGTAGCGATAAAATCCAAATGTATGGTTAACAACTTACAGTTGAATACAAAACTAGGGATGATGAACCATGTGTTTTTTCCTCAAATGTATGGTTGCTTCCAAAATTATTGTTTCTAAACCATAATTTTATTCAAAATGTTGGGTATATAAACTATATGATATTCTCAAAACATAGGTTGGGAACAATGTTTCCAGGTTACATGTAAATCACATCTAGAATACAAATTCATTGAGAAATTAAATAATCACCAACTGGTAAAATACTAAATATTCTTCCAAAATAAAAGCAATTATTCTGATAATTATTATCCTAAAATTCATTTAAAGTAACTTCATTAAAAACATAAATATGGTTGTTTGTGAACATCAAAATAAATCATGGCATCTCCCTCAAAACATTCCCCTCATGGGCTATCAATAAAAGAATGTAGATAATGAACCATGATTCCTACCTATAGTAGGCTATGGGTTGGTGACTAGCACCAAGGGTATACAAATCTCACAAAATGGGAGGCATTACCCTCAATGGATTTAAGATCAGGATATAAGATGGTTCACCAAAAAAACTGCAAGATATATATATATATAGTAAATCCAAAAACCATCTGACATGCATGCATAGAGTAGAACTATCAAAAATCTAATGGAAACTAAAAATTAAAAGAAATACTCAAAATTAAAGCTATTCAGTCATGCAACACTGTCAAGATCCCAAATATTAGGGTCCAACACGGTCTGCGAAATACTCCTTGAAACGTGGAAACAATTTTATACACGTAGGGTGAGCATACAAGTATACTTAGTAGGGAAATAAAAATCTCTCATTCACATGTGAAAGAGAATTCTAATTCCACTTTGAAAAAATATTAGAACTAAGAATCACCTAACAGCTATACTATATCACCCCCAAGGATTTACAAATAAGTTTAATATAGAATGTAGTGCACATAATAATAAGGCTCTGCGAAACAACACTTTGTTATTATAATTATTTAAACAACATAGTTATAACCTATCCATTAAACACAATTTCTCTTCTTTTGTGATTTAAATTTTAAAAAATAGACAAACACGGTTGCAATCAGTATGACATTTTGAGTATGATAGGATCAACATAATTTTTTGGTTAATAGTAACTTGACCCTTTTGAACAGTAATGTTACCCTTATGAATAGTAAACCATCCAAATGAATAGTAACCTCACCCATAAAAGTATAAATAAAATTTAGGGATCTTATAAATGAAAGTATGATATTATTATATCATTGTAAAAGTAAATGAATATTTTAAAAATTAATATTTAAGTGTTGGTATTATTACAAGTAAGAAATATTTAATTATAATTTTATAATTAGAAAAATAATTAAAAAGAATTTTTTTATTTTTTTTTGTAAATCTATATTTTATTGTCTTATGATTTTAGAAAAATTTTATGAGGCCTTAATTGATTTTTAAAAGTTTTATAAAATCACTTATAGATTTAAAATATTTATTTTTGATTAAATGTTAATTTTTTAAAATTTATCATATATAGATAATTATTTTCATAAATAGATTTTATTTTTGAATTATACATGTCAAAAAATGGTTACTGTCAATTTTTGGGATTTTTCTAAAATGCTTGAATTTTTTGTGAATAATAAAATACGAAAATTTATGATAAATGATAAATACATGATTTATTAAGTCATAGGTGATTCTTGGATGATGTAAGCACCCTTGGTTCAATATCACATGCACTTATTACTATATTTAGTCACAATAATCAATATTATTTCTTGTCTTGAAAAATATAATAAAATAATGAATAAAAAATGAGAAATCACCCATGTCCTCCACTATAAATACCACCCCTCACCCTTCCTCTCCTTACACCTCTAATCCTTAAAGAATATCACATTTCTACCCAAATACACTTCACTAGTACCTCCCCACATCCAAGAGCTCTTGGTCTTTCCAAAATACCAAAAACAATCCCCTTAAGGAGGTTCTCAAGGAGAAGTATTCAAAAGGTAAAATCCTCTTCCTTTTCCTTTTAGTTTCTTTTCAAGTCCATTTCTTTTATTATTATATTATAACATCATATGTCTAAATGAGAATGATAACTCCAGTACCATCTATATAATTTAATGATATCATGTTAATGTAATATCATTACTCAAACTCCTCTCTCTCGCTCACTTTTATTTTAAAAACGAAATCATTATCTCAGAGGTGCTGATTTACAACCATCATGGATAAAGGACTTCCATTCTTCAACTAATCCTTCAAGGCTAGTAATGGAACAATTTTTTTGGTTAAAAAAACTATAATATATTTATTAAAACATTTATTATGTTTTGTAAGTAACATATTTAAATAATACTAAATATAATACCAAATGAGTTTGTTATGATCAATAACTACCGTAATAATGCAAATGATTATCACTAAATTTATTATCTAATGATTCATACTCATACCATATAAAAAATGATATATATAACCATTTAAACTTCTGGATGTTCATTAGTGTCATATAATATCAATTTTATTTAATTATATCCATTCCACATGAACTTTTATACTCATATCAATCGTGAAAACCAAGGAAACGAAGGCTCCCAAGTAATAAAATTGTATCTTATAACTCATCAAAAGGCCATAAATGAACATAATTAAATAATAATATATCAAATACATATAGATAATATTTTTAATTAACTAATTTATGGATTTAATTCGATTATCCAATATTTTAAGTTCAAGTGCAGAATACATTTGGACATAATCTTATTTGGATTCTGAGTCTGAGCATAAAAAGCTAATGGTATGTCTAGTGGACCATACTGATCATGAGGTACAACCTTCTTACTCTCAAAACTCTAGTCGTGAAAAACATTCTTATGATGAATTAAATAAGAATTAATTTATTTTATAAGAAAAATATGAATTATTAAAAAAATATCCTTGAAAAATTAGAACTTATGATACTATTTTGTTAGATAAGGAAATTTTATCAAAATAGATTATAGATATAAAATCTAATGCTTCTAAAATTTCTTAGGATTTACATGAAACTAAGATTAAAGAATTATTAGTTGAATTTCATAAGTTAAAATAATCCTCAAGTATACTAATAAAAGGAGAAAAATATTTAAATAAAATTATTAGAAAAAATAAAATACCAAAAAAAAAATTGGAATAGGAAGTAATAGTGAAAGAAAAAAACTATATCAGAATTATTTTGTTCCTAATTTAAATAGAAAAAATATTTCTACTGTTCAATGTTTTTATTATAGTATTATTGGTCACTATTAAAATGATTGTTGTTTCAGAAAAATAAAAATTTCTGATGATAAAAAAATTTTATTGCTCAAAATATTATCTAACATAAATTGTAGAAATACTACTTAAAATAAAAAAGTTTTGTTACCGAAAAATTTAGTTGTTAAAATTGCTAGACCCAAAATAATATGGGTACCAAAAAAACTTTTAATTGATGTTTTTCAGTATCATACCACTAAGATTCTTTATCAAAACATTAAGTGGTATATTGATGGATATATATTAAAGTATCTACAAAAGGGGTGAACAACTCTAACGTAGTTTATTATCAAAAAATCCTTAGTACTAAAGTCACTTATAAAAAAATTATTTTATGTTAATATTTATATACTTTTGGTACATTTAATTTTCTATACAGGAGAAAAAATTTCAATGTTTAATAACAATTATTATTTACCATTTAAATCAAGATTAGTCTAAGTGATTTATTTAATTTCAAAAATATTTATTTTTAAAATATAGTATTTGTTATGAAATGTTTATATTTTTATTTTTTATATATTGTATATGTTTTCTTGAAATTTTATTTTACAAAAATTGTAATACTCTTCTTACGTGATATGTAATGATTTTTCTATATATTTCGGCTAAAGAAAATGAAATGTCATATGTATAGTGTCTGTACCTAACTTTTCATCTTCTTTTTAAAACATTTATGTTATGAATTCATTCTATTCTAATTATCTTATTCCAAAGTTTCTAGAAAACTAGACACAACAAGATGAGGTTGTCAAATACTTAATGTTTGGAAGAAAATAATTCTTACAAAAACATGAAAGGCAATCCTTATGGTTTATCTATTTCATATGTTTAATATTCACATTAAAAATATTCTAAAAGAGATAAAGAAGTTAAAATTCAGGAATAACAAGAAATCTATTCTTCTCAAATATCTTTTGAAGAGCTTTTGTAGAGATTTTGTTTAAATTCAACACTTTTAATGAAGAAAAGGTGAAGCTACAATCTACTTTGGATGTGTCTAAAAAGTCATATGAATATTTGATGAAAGCATATATATAAAAAATGTTTTTTTGATTCATTACAAATAGAGTATTAGAATATGAAATATAGTTCGATCTCAAAAGTAGTTTCGCAAGATTTCAGAGAATCAATTTTAATTTAAATGGATTCCATTAGAACATAAGCTACTACCAAGCCAGATCTTGATAAGTTAAAGAAATTTTTTCATGAATATAATTCATCTTCTTGGTATCAAAGAAAATAAGATATTCAAAATAGATTATAAGAACTTTCAATAGTTTAAGATACTCTAAATGAAAAAATTTGATGTTTGGAAAGATCAGAAAAAAATTCTATTCTTTTAAAACCCTTAATTTTATTTTTATCTATCCATTTAATATTAAGTGTACCATTTTCAAAATTTATTATTTAGTAAAAAATAATTTTGTGCTTTTAGTTTGTTCATAATTTATTTTTTTTAATCTCCTTAAAAAATCTTGCATTTGATATTTATTTATTTATTTTCTGAAAATAGTAAAATTATACTTATTAGTTTTTCAAAATTTTGAATCCTTGAATATCATATATGATATGATTTAGGGGGATTTTTATTAAAATAATTAGTTTATTTTTATTATGCTCCTTGATTTATTTTCTATATATTTAGCATGAATTTAGGGGGGGTTATTTTAAATATTATCTACTCTAATCTTTTTGATGTCACAAAAAGGAGTGATATTTATATAATATTATAGTTTCTAATGTTATGGGTGAATGTTTTATGTAATTAAGTTTATGGTTTTAGTTAATGTCATTATGTTTGAATCCTTAAAAATCATGAAATAGAGAATAATTTTATGATCCATAAAATGGGGGAGAATTTTTTCTAAAGGGATAATGGGGGAGAAGATTTCCTTTATAAATAAAATAAATATTATATCAATGAAATAGGAAAACATATTGTTCTTTAATTTTATTTCAACATGGTTTTTTACATGGGTTGTATGGCCATCAAAAATGGGGATATTGTTGTGCATGTTTTGATTTAACAATTTTTTTAATTTATCTTTGGTTTTGATGCTCACAAACACACATATTTTAGTTACTAATGAATTTGATTTTAGGTGAGTTTCTAGAAATTATTTTTCATCATAATATTTATTCTAGAATCATATTCATGTCATTAGTCATCTGGGAATATTCATTTAAGTATTCGGGACATGTTTGAATGTATTATGTAAATATTGTTAATACCCTACAATTGTAAGTGTTGTGTGATGAATTAACCCTACATTTGAAACAATGAGTATGGATCTTATACCCTATGCTTGTTTGGAAACTTACTTTGGAGAAAAGGGAAAGTGGTGATAATTAATCCTACAATCGGAAGCATCAGTTTATTTGAGGAAACAAATTTATAGTACATCAACCCTACTTTTATGATCAAATCAACATTGTAAACCCTACATTTGAAGTTTTTTTCACATGAATGAACCCTACGTTTGACTATTCAATGATGAAGTAATAAATCTGTGACATTATTCATTATTTATGAAAAGGACTTTCTGGAAAATAAGATCTATTCAAAGCCCATTTAGGAATGATTCAAAGGTTTGTTATGATTGATTTATAGGGTTGTATTAAATGGATTAATTTTTTCCTATTCTTATGGGAAGTTATGACCTCTATTGAATGTTTTTGAATTCAAATATTCATGATTTATTCTATGATATTTCTAGAGTTTGGTTGAAATGGTGATGTTTGACCTACAGTATAAATATAAAGATTCTCTTCATCAAAAAAAGAGATGAATATACAAAAAAGGTGATATATATACAATGTCGTGAGTCATTGAATTCATATCTAACATTAGTGACATACATTTTTTGATCTATCAACTCACTAATGTTGACTGCACTTTATCATTATGTATTATTCTATAAGAATGATGAATTATTTCTCAAAGATACACTTTTATGAAATACAAGTTTAAATTTTATTTCCTGGTGTTTTATTAATCATCATTTGAAGAAAACCAATGCGACGTTGAAGGCCTATTTTTTGTTGTTCATTATTGATGATCTAATTTCATCTGTCAGTTTCTTCTACAAAATGTGATGTTCAATTTGTATTCACAAAAAACTAAATCTCTATTTATTTTATGGAGTTTTTACTGCTCATTCTCAGTTGTCATTAAGTGTTAGCTTTTTTCACTAATTTTTGGATTTACGATTCCTTGTAAAAGAACTAGAAGGATATATAAAGCCTTATTCTAAAAGTGTTAACTTCCTGCCCTCAGTTTTTGATGAAAGGTATTAGGATAAGAGGGCCTAGTTAAAATCCCCATGCTCGTTGAGTTATGTATTGGTGGAGTGGACTAAGGGGTCTTTGTGCACTGAACAACTATACATCTTTGTATTCATTTACATTATTTGTTTCCACTTCTCACTAAAATTTGAGAGAAAAGGAAAGGAAATATGCTTAGAAATAGAGGTGTTTTGAATATGTGAATGTTTTGAAATTCACAATTCCCCCTATTGTGTCTAAGTTTTTTTCATTATCATCCCAGCCTAACGGGTTGAAACACCCAATTCTTCCCCCTCCTAGATCTCACATTCCCCATTAATGTGAGGTTATTGTAATTTTTTTTGAAATTATCTATAATTAAAAACTATGTATTTGACCAAATCAAACATAGGGTTTGTCTGTGTAGCGATAAAATCCAAAAGTATGGTTGACAGCATACGATTGAATACAAAAGTAGGGATGATTAACATTGTTTTTTCCCTAAAACCAAGGTTTATTCCAAAATTATGGTTTATGATCCATAATTTTATTCCAAACATAAGGTATATGAACCTAACATTCCACTTAAAATATAGGGTGTGAACAATGTTTTTATATTACTTATAAAACACATCTAGAATAGATATTTTTTGATATATAAAATAATATCCCACTGGTTAAAGACTAAATATGCTTCCAAAATAAAAAAATTTATTCTAGTAATTATTAACATAAAATTAAATTAATGTAACTTCTTTAGGAATATAAATATATGTGTTTTTTATCATCAAAATCAAAAGGAAATTAATGAAATTTTTGAATCAAAAAATTCACAAGTTATGGTTTTGGTTAAAATAATTATTTAATTGAATATATGACCTTAAATAATATAATAATCCTTAATAAACATCATGTCACATATTATTATTATTATTATTATGTGGTGCGCGCCATCTTGCATAATAACAAATATTATTTAACCGATATGTTAATTAATATTTTCCCTTGGACTCGGTATTGGTCCATTGAAACTCTTGTAGAAATTATTGAACTACTAAATGAATATTTTTTTTAAATATTTGATTCATAAAAAACAATTTTCCATATATAAAATGTGGATAAAATTATCCCTTAGTCATGAGAATAATATTTATTCAATTAATTAAATTAAAATATAATTTTACTGAGATAATTAGAAATACTTAGTGTGTGACCCTCTAGGAGTTTTCACATTATCATTAGGTTGTCTTAACTAAAGTACAACATTATTTTCTTGAAATGAGTCAAGGAACCCAAGATAAAGAACTTAATTTCATAATGACAACAACCACATATGAATGCTCGTTCTGTAATACAATCCCTATGTTGTAATATCTCACCAACCTATATGCTCGATACATCCTTCTTTGGCTATATGAAATAAACGTTTCATTTCACAATGGTCATAAAATTTAATTTAGTGGTTCTCTTCCAATCAAAGGATTGAGGTATCAACTTCTATAAAAATAGAATTGAAAACCAAATGCTTGACTTATCAATTAATAACATGTCAATCATGATGTAACCAATGTGTCATACCTTACCATGAACATATGACATCAGGGTTCGCTTATCTATAACATACCTGCTTGTATCCACTATTATGGCCCTCCCATGAAGCTTTGTGATGTCAAACATTGAGATCCTCCCACTATAAAATATGGTCAAATGATGCATGCCCATCCTTCAGCGACCTAGTGTTGTAGCCGGGATCAGAGAATGTGGAGGGAGATTGAAGATGAAGATCCAAAATACACTTCTTCCTCTCATCTATCCCGGTCATAAAACACTGTAAGGGTAAAATGATGTGTCACAAACCCATCCCAAGCCGACCCTGAACTAGTTGCCTGAATTGGACCGTGATATGTCCCAAGGGGCGTTCCCGATCCCCCCAAGATGGAAACTTGTGTCAGGCATCAAAATTTTACTATTGGGAATTATTTTTTCCATGAGAAAAAGATACCCAAATAAATAAAGACTAACGATAAAAATAAAAAAACTAGCATCTGAAAGAAATTAAAACTACACATACCACAATGTGGCCATCTAGGTCACCACCCATCAAAATACCAACCTTGTTACAATAATGAGCAACTCAACCAAGAGAACCTGAGAAAAGGTAACCTTTAACTAAAAATTTAGGATAGGCATGAGCACTAATATAGTAAGTTGGGATGCCAAAAGATAAACCATATAATCCAAGTGTTCCCTTTTTCCAATGCAGTCCATAAACACCAATTTTAAATGAAATTTTCATTCATCAACACCAACAATCGATGATGTTACATATGATTCACTAGGGATATTTTGTAATTATATCATCCTTATTATTTATTTGGATGGATTATTATTGTTTCAAATATATTTTCATGGAACCCATTTCTTTTCATGGGGTTAATAATGTTTTGAAATGACTTCTCTATTTTAATGTATACAATGAAAGACAATTACCACCGCTATACCCTTTATTTGATGTTTGTCTTTCCATATAATATTTCATGTTTTCTTTAATTAAAAAAACCCTTTTATCATTCTACGTGAATTATTTTTTGAAAACAGAGTCTTAAAGAAATTGGAATTTTTATATCTAAAAGTGTTTTTCACATTGGTTAAAAAGATTTTTTTTATAGTTTTTATTCATGATATACGCCTGGAAAATGTTTATAAAGTGTTGATCTATATTATAGCTCACGGGTGAGACCGATAAAACTTATATGAAGGTTTTCACTGCCATTATATCTCATAGGTGAGCCTCATATAGATTATATTATGGGTGTGTCCAGATAGTGGTCCAGTACTTTAGGTAATGATTTTTTTCTCTGGATAACTATATTGGAATTCATCCATTTGGTTATTAAAAATGTAAGGGTTCTATAAGAGTTTTATGATGATGATTTCACAAGGTTCCAACATGTTTTATTTATGCTTTTTATGGGTTATAAACAATTCCTTTGATAAATTTTGATATCACATTGCTCATGATTATTGATTATAATGACTCTTACCTTTATAAAAGAATTATTACATGATTGATGATCCAGTTATTGATGGGTATGAATTGAACTAAGTTATTATCATGCACTATGATTATTTCATCATACCCATATGGTCATCATTCTCTCAATAATGAAATTAAATTGTTAATGCTTATGTTTACCTCTTACGTGGTATTAGATCTCACCCTTCTTATGTTTCCTTTTCCCCAGGCTAATATAAATGATGCTAAATTATTAGTGTCAATAAAGGTTTTGTTTGTGGAAAATTTTATGGGATATGTTTAATAATTAATATGGAATATATAAATATTGGTACAGTGGGTGAAATACCCTCTATAAGTCATGAGTGTTGTTTATGTAAGAGTCTTTTCTAATTATCCAAATCTATAAACCTAAAAGGTCATTAGGTATATAAGTGATCGAATATTTCCTTTTTTATGTTGTAAGGTATGGATGGAAAAAATATTGGCTCAAATTTATTGGTATCAAATCAAGAAATTTAAATCTTATGTTTTTTGGACCGAATCTGGGCGTGCAGATTTGTGGTTTGTTATAGTTGGTTTTAGATGAGGCTTTAGAAAACATAAGATATAATGATGTTTTCATGGGATTTTATCCTAAGAATTATGGAAACCATAATGGGTTTATAAGTTTAAGGTTTATTATATGTTCGATGTATTAGACACCCATTTTTTGGTTTTAATAGATGGAATTTTAAGGTAACTAATGATATTTTTTGGAGATGTTTTATTGGGTTGAGGTATATGTAACCCTTAGGTTTAACAGGAAGTATTATTTTAAGAGTCAATGTTTAATTATCTTTTATAAGAATATATGATCTCAATTTTTCCTTATGGTGATTTTGGTTATTTATGAAAATGAATAGTATATTTTATAGAATATATGACTAGGGAATATACATTTTTTAGAATATAACTTTATGAGTGAATAATGTTATTTGGAGATAAATGTTAAATTTATCTTGGAAGAATGTGTGATCAAATCCTTTTGATTTTTATCTTTCATGCTCGGTTAGGAATATGTCGATGAATTTTTAGGATAGTTATTTATGGAATGATTTAGTTTGAACTTTGGGCATTACAGTATAATTTGGGAGATTAATGTATTATTTCTTCATATAAAGGTTTATATTATTTGGGAATTATCATACATTATGCTAACTATTTTGGTTCTGGTTAATGTATAAAGATATAATGAATATATTCTGAGCCTTTTATGTATTATGTGATTTGTTAGAAGTGGATTTTAGTGCTTTAGGAATAAAAAATTCATCTTGAGTACTCATCATTCAGAGAAAAATATGAGATTGTAGTGGAAATTGATTAAAGGATGAAATTCAACATGGAATGTAAGTATATTTCAATATGTTATTAATTGATATAGTGATATAATTCCAAAAATCTTGGAAAGGGATCTTGAAACAAATATGTTATCATATTACCTTCATTCCTACTGAAATGATGGTCTTTTTCACACCTCTTTCATTCATGGTTTTGTGGTTGTTGACTTTCTTATAATCATTAAATTTTGTGTGATCAATAAACATTGTCACTCTCCCTCATTATTGGGACATTATGGTTTTCTTCCATATCTATATTTTCAGTTCCCAATAATGATTTCCTATTTTTAAATGTAGTATGTGTTGTCCCAGATGACACCCATACTTCGTTTTCTCTCTTTTCAAGAGAAATATTTATTAACACTTTCTATGATGTCAGATTTCAAAAACGGTATTTTAAAATTTCAACCTTTGACTAATTATATCGAGTTAAAAATTTTGAGGATGAAATTGCTTAAAGTGGGGGAGAATATAATATCGTGAGATTTTAAAAGGACATTATGTTCGATAATGTGTATGATAAGAAACACCAAGACTAAACGAAATACAAAATATTATTGTTTAAATATGACTATTATAGCCTAGCCGTTAAATTGGAGGGTAGGAATAGGATAAACTAATTTTTTAAATATATATATATATATATGTTCCAATCAATACAAATTTATTGATTGATTTTTAGGAAATAAGCACTCAATATTTTAGTATGTCTATTTTATTCTTCAAAGATATGTTTTCTTCAAAAATGTTTTTATTGAGAAAAAAAATATTTATTTTTAAAACATTAAGAATTTCTTTTGACGAAATAAATATCATTTTTGAAATCAGAATATCAAAATTTTCTTTAGGGGAATTTTTGTTGGTTTTTTTTCTAAAAAGATTGATTTTTCAGAGAATAGTGAATGATACTGATTTTTATTATAAATTTTATTTTCATTTAATGTATTTATAATATAAAATTCAATTTTGGCTTAGTTTTAAAATTTCATTAGTTAGTTTGGATTTAAAATATTCCAATAATATTTTTTCAAATGAATTTCATTCTTCAATTTAGTATCAAAGCATATTATATTTAAAAAGAGAAATTTTTTTTTAAAAAAAATCATCACAGTTTTCCAGAATGATTTCAAATTAAATGATAACACTTGAATTGTTTGAATTTTGAAAAAAAAAATATTCCATATTTGAAATCATGAGGTTCAAATTTTTTAAATGGACATCTTTTATTTTTGGTTAATATAAATAGTAATCATAGTATTTTTTGTTTTCAATGTATATAGTAAATTGGGTTCCACATATGAACGCTCACTGTGTAATATAATCTTTTTGTTGCAATATATCCTCAAACAAGTTAAAAATCTATGTTACCAACCTATATGCTTGATATGTATTTCATTGAATATATGAAATAAACTTGTCATTTCACCATGATTATGAAATTTAATGCGACAGTTATATTCCAATCAAACAGTCGAGATATAAACGTCTATAAAAATGGAAGGGATAAATCATTCTTCAACTTATTTATTATGAACATGCTAACCGTGGCACACCTAATGTGCCCTACCTTGCCGCGAACATATGGCATCACACTTTTCATCAGAAAATCAATTTTCCCAAGTCATTACATACATTAATGATAGTCTTAAAGTTTATGGACCATTATACATGCTCCCATATATAAATATCTAATGACACCACAACATTCGGAGGAAATTGAAGATTGTAGAGATATAAAGCATGATGCTTTGGTAGCATTACCCGATCAACACAATGAAAATAACACTAAAACTAACATAAAAGATTATATTCATGGCATTATAGGTTTATAGGCATAACTTCAATGCCCTCTAAGAGAATATTGACAAGTGTAGTGATGAAGTGAGAATAGAAAATAATGAAAAAAGGGAATACAAAAATATGGTTCCTGAGAATGAAGAGGATATATTGTCTTTAGAAAATAAGTTAAAGAAGTACAAAGGTGAGAGAGGCAATGAATATGTGGTGGTGTTGACGGTGAAATCTGAATATCAATCAAAGACTATCAATGAAATAAATGGGATCACAAAATATAGAAGTTCAAGAATCTAGAGATAGAGGAGGAACATGACGAGACAAAGATACAAACGGATGGTTATAAGAAAGAAAGCATCACATAATGTTCAAATAAAAGGAATGAGAGATGGTTCCCATGAGGATTCAAAATAGGTTTTGTAGTGATATCACAGTTTACAAAATGGAACTCCATCCAGGATCCCTAACTAGTGCTTAAGATAAATGGAGGAAGTAGCTTGGGCACGAAGCGTTCATTTATGAAGTAATTGGTGCAACGATTTCTTCATGGAAACACCCGTAGGTGTGTGCATCAGAGATTTGAGGGAGTGTGCAACCCTTGACTTGTCCACACCGGCTGATGCACCTTTCCTTCTACTCTCCCTGCTCGCCGCCACTATTATCGCCCTCGCCTGAACCTCTGTGACGTCGCACACATAATCCAAGTAGAAACTCAAACTTAGCATAGAAAACCCATGTGAAATTCACACCCCGATATGCCTTCATCGCATCTCTAATAATCATCTTGTGACAACACATCACCATTCGGAGATCAAAACCAAACACAAAATGTCATTGTAGCACCTCATTGTCATCCCACTGGTCACAGAAATTATCCACCAAGCTGCCGGCCTCCATCGATGAAAATACTGCTATTGACTAACCACCTCTCACCATCGAAGTCACATCGCACCTCAAAATCTAATTCTGATCCACATTGCCACCTCTTTTTCTATTTTCGGCCATACTTACGGTTGAAAACCCTTTGTACATATGAGAGATGGGGATTAGATGATATAAAAAAGAGAAATATGTGATAGATAAATGATATTAGATGATAGAAAGAATGGATAATCTTACATTGAATCAAATTTCTAGATGGCATCCAACAGTATTCCATCCCATCATTCTTAGATGGCATCCCACTGTGGGTTCTGGTATCAAACTGTGTGTCGTTATAAAATATGTTTTCGTGTGTGTGATTATAAATAAATAAAGACACACACACACATATATATATATATTTTATGTGTATATGTAAGTATAATTATACATATTTACATATATTATATATTAATATGTCTATACATATGTTAGAATGTATTAATAATATATATCAGTTTGTTAATACACACACACACACATTATATAGGTATATAAATATTCATATAATTTTTATTTTAAATAAAATAGATATTAGTTTTTATTTAGATAAATCTTATATATTGAGAAATATATTTTATAGGTAAATATATTAAATTATTTATTTATAAAATTAATTTTGTAGGTGTTAATATTTAATAAATATGTATATATTGTTATATATTTGATTATAAATAATATTACATTATGAAAAACAATAAAATTTCAATACCATAATATCAATATGAATGAAATACCTGAGGTTAAATACAGTCTCTACAAAAAAAAGGCAATAAGACCTCCTTAAATGAGGATGAAAATCCATCGAATGTTAAAAAATCAGGATACCCCGACTAAAAACTCAGTTTTGAAGGCCTTATAGACCTTTCTTGGCCACAAAAATTGACCATGATATATATGTATCATTCAAGGCATAGAGCTCGTCGCAGGCTTCGATTTTATATGTGGTAGAGCCCAAACTGACACTCGAATTAAAAGTTATGGAAATTTGATGTTTGGGTTACGTTTTCAACCTATTTTCGATCTTTTATTAATTTTTTTATTTTTTGTGTCTTCAAATTGTTATTTAATGATTATTAGTCTATAATAATTAGCAAATGATTAATTAATAATATGATTTAAAATATTTTATAAACTATTTTCACTAAATATCTTATATATTAAGTGTAAATGCCTATTTATACTTATCTAAAACATGTTTAAAATAAATATATATATATTATATTTATATAAATATATTTATATTTATATATTTATATATTAATATATTATTTTGAATGATTTTTTTTTGAAATATACCATTTATCGGTGCTAGTATGAAAAGCACTAATAAAGGCCTCCCTTTATCTGCGCAATAAAAAAATTAATGATAAAGGGATTCCTTTTAACAGCACTAAAAAAGCACTGATGAAGGAGTTATCTTTATCAGCGCTAAAAAATTATGATAAAAGGATACTTTTAATTTCGTTTTTTATCACTGTTAATATCATTTTTATCAGAATTTTTTTAGCATTGTTAAAGGGTGGCACTAAGAAAACTCATTTCTGTGGTAGCAACATAAATTTATCATCGAAAACCCTTCTGATGAAAAGGATTAAAAAGCCATGGGGGAATTTCAAGAAAAACCACTATAAATAAGATATTACACAAAATCATAGTATAAACCCTAACATAGTATAGAAAACCTCTGTGAAATTCACACCCTAATATGCCTCTATTACCTCTTGGATAATCATCTCATGACAGGATGCCACTCTTTAGAGATCAAAACCAAACACATGGCGTTGTTGCAGCACCTCATTGTCATTCCACTAGTCAATTCAATGTTCCAACATGTTTCTAACCTCCATCGATGAAAAAACTACCATTGACCACCTCTCACCGTCGACATCACATCGCACCCCAAGATCTAATTTGGAGCCACACTCCCACCTTCCTTTCTATTGTCGATCATCCTTACAGCTCGCAACCCTTTGTACATACAATAGGGGGAGATGATAGAAAAAGGAGAAATATATGATAAATAAATTATATTTTATGTTAAAAATAATGGATAAGACGACATTGAATCAATTTTTTAGATGGACTTATAAGATGGAATCCCATAGTATTCCTTCACACCATTCTTAGATGGTATACCACAATTGGTTTTGGTATCACACTGAATGTCTTTATACTCACTCACATAGTCCTGCCTCTATCCTGTTCTTATTGTTTTCTCACATTGCTTGGCCCTCCCAACTGGGGTGATTTTCATCCATAGTCGATAGTCTCCATGGTCTTTAGCAACCTCAAAGAACAAGTGTTTGACTGCAATATTCCTATGTATGGTGCATGTCAGTCTTATTCTCATGTTAAGCTACTTTGAAAATTCTCTAAAATCTACTAATTTGATGAACGAGATCTCTTTTATTGTATCATCTCATTCTTCCTTATTTTCTTGATCCACATGTTCTCTGGGATGCAATCAGTTTATATTCTTATTCTTCATCAACTGAATTTATTTCATCAGCATGATAGAACAATTATATGGTTCTCTCAATGTCTCAACATCTTTCTTATTCATTTCCTACTTATTTTATTTTCATATTATATTTCATTTAAATTTTAATAAAATAGTAGTTTATAATAGATAAGGGAAATTACACATCAATTTTGGAAGGATATTTTCATCATTGAACTCATTCAAATTTAGGGAAGGTCTTTCCTTTTTTTTATTTCATCATAATGACTTAGGTGGTTTCTTTCCACAAATATCAATAATATCATCACTTTTAACAACCTTTAAAATCTCCATCCAATTTTTTAAAGTATCATGCAACTATGACGTAGCATTCCCTTTTGTAGCATGGAAACCTCCTCTTCATCCTTTCACAACATCACATTTAGTTAGATGTTATATTCTTGGAATGAATCACAATGTGATAGAATCTCATTGTGATATTTAATCCACTGAAGACAAATGCATGATCACCATTTAAAATTATTTTTTATCACAATAATCATTTCAATTTTCTCCCTTTTATTTACAAAAATTCCAACAACTCCTTATGGTATTGCCACCTTATAGGATTCTTCATTAATGTTCCCTATGAAGTCCTAGTAGGTATAGTATGAAATCATAAGAACATGATTCATTATTTTTATAGTAAATATTGAGTTCACTTATTCACCATAGGATTCATTTTTTACATTATGAATTTTGTACTCTATGATGGCCCTTGTTCTATACAAAGGTAACCCAAAAAGTCACTTGGTACCTATTAGAACCATAAAACAAATCCAAAGAATACACTGAATGTTTCTAAACATGATACAAGAGTGTATATCATTCTGTAATCTTCGATTTGAGAGGTCGTAGAGCCCAAACAGTGTTACAGATTTGATGTTATGAC
Organism: Viscum album; assembly: GCA_963277665.1. Classification (NCBI taxonomy): domain Eukaryota; kingdom Viridiplantae; phylum Streptophyta; class Magnoliopsida; order Santalales; family Viscaceae; genus Viscum; species Viscum album. The sequence continues at coordinate 650,386,304 of OY728151.1, read as the reverse complement.
CGTTCTATGTAAGGATAGAAAAATGGTTCATGAAGCTCCCTCCATGGCCACACAAACATATTTTCTTTGAGGCATCATTTTTCATTCATGGTGTGCTTATAAGCTTTTTGGTTTTTGAATCTCCCTCTGCGTCCGCTTTAATTTCATTTCTTCGTGGAACCCTTTTCCTTCAGGTCCATGAGAATGTATTTTCTTCACAGCATCCCCCATGAGCATTGTAAGCCACATTGTCTATAACTATGAAGCTCAACCCCACCCCAAAAATATTGCTACACTGAGCTTTCACCTTCCGAGATCTCATTTCACGAAGCTCCATTTGCTCCGCTAACTAGCTGGAAAATGCATCACCCAAGGTATTTGAGTATCATGAACCAACTTCCCCTTTGTTCTGATTTCCCTCTACTTTATGTGTGGATTCCCTTCATGAAGCCCTATGGCCATCGCGAAGGTAGGAGTCCCTTTCGGGAACTCATGACTTCCTAGATAATTCAACCATTGCAAAGCACCCTCAAAACACATGTAGAATCCATGCCTCAGCCGGGTCATCATACTTTGCAAAGATCCTCCCTTCACGAAGCCCCTTTTCACCATGATTCATGAAGTTCCTTCCTTTACAAAACTCTTCCTCTTCACAAAGCACAAAATAATCATGAAGATCCTCTTAGAGAGGCCTTCTGGTTCACGATCCCCTCTCCCATGTGACCCTCTAGGCTCGTACGAAGTTATTTCATGGTTCCTTGAGTGGTGCTTCATGTTGTGTTTCCCTACCTTGTGCTTCCTCTCATAGATACACTAACATCTATTGATTCATCACATAGCCACACTATCATGGTCCCCTAAATTGACCACTCCTCCACATCACTCCCATCATGCATTGCTTGTGCCTTCCCTTTCCCACGTGCGGCTTGGTATATGTTATGGGAGTGAGTCCTCATCGTTCGAGCTGCAAGACATTAAACTACCAAGTATCCTCATCCCTAACACACGACATTAAACTATGAGTTTCCACATGCGTGGAAGTCATGAAAGGATTAGAGAGGGGATGGGACCAAGAATCTTTCTCTTCCACCCTTTTCAATCCACCTTCTCACTACCTCTACGCTTTGTCTCCACATGCACTGCGAGCAGTCTCCATGTAATCCCTAAGCCACCTTCTTGGACTTCCCTCTTAGAGTACATCCCAATCTCCATCTCCGGTGGGCCTCTATCCAGACATAAGACAAAGACCATCTTTTTTTGTCATACCCTTCACGTCATGATCGCCAGGTCTGTTGTTACCTCTTTTTTCCCATACCGAGAAAGACTCATGCGTGCTTAGAGTAAACAGTGATCCTGACATCCTCTTTGGTCCACTTTCAAAGCATAATCCCCATGCCCCTTCGTCCTGCATGATGCTAAACTGCATATACAAAACTACATATACATTGATTCCTATTATCTAAATAGGGTTCATAGGAAGCCTCTTTAAGGTTCAGGTTCATCACTCCCCATCACCCATCTGTCCTGACTACTTCATATCAGTTCACCTTTATTCTGCATGATGTTAAACTGTATGCTCTGAACTATGTGGTTTTGATTCCTTTAGGGTATGTATGTAGCCTCCTTGAGTTTTAATCCCAAACAACGGTAAACCCTGGTGCTCCCTTCTAGGGATGTACCTTCCTGATGTGACATCTTCCCTTTTTGGGACACATCTATCGGATCCATCCTTTGAGGTGTTTTGATAATCATAGGCAGTTAACCACGCATAAACCCCGCACTTCACAACATTCCTCCAAACAAGAGTGTCCCTATTGTGATGGGAAGATTACCGTGTGTAATCACTTGGTGTATCTCCTGGTTTCTGTCCTTTGTGTATGCCCAGATTCTATACCTTCACCCTGAAATACGTGGACTTTGATCCTTTTCGGGTACGTAGGAAGCCTCTCTGATGTTCAATCCCATCATCCATCTCCCATCCGAGTCTTTACCTTGAGTCTTTTTGTCTCGGTAATATCATTCCCCAACCTAGAGGCTCTTCTTCCTTCTGGTCCTTATCCATGCACTCCATTTCTCACGAGCTGCCTACCTAGGTGACTCACCACCCCACTTCCTGAGCTATGTGGACTTTGATTCACAACCACTAAGATACAGAGGAATCTTCCTCTAGGTTCATTCCATCACTCTCCACACTCCATCCATTCATCATCACTTCATCCATTCCCATCCTAATTCTTACCCAGACCACCACATCCCGATGAGATCATGGAATTCAGGCCATTGTTTATTTTTTGCAGTATCTGGGTGATTAACCATGCATAAAACCTACACATCATATCCATCCAACCAAGAGTGTACCTCCTACGATGGACATATAACCATGTGTAAGCCCCAATGTATCACTTCAAACTACGTGTATTTTCATCCATGTCTTTTAAATGGGGTACGTACAAAGCTTATCTAAGGTTCAATACCATCCAATAGTAAACCTTGGTGTTCCCCTTTTTGGGGTGAGCATCCCTGATCTATCCATTTTTATGTCTAGATCAACCTTCATGGTGTGAAACCTTCCCTTTTTTGACATGTCATCCCAGGTCCATCCTTATTGGGCATTTTGATCCGTTCATTCGAAAAACCTTCATGGTCCCCCCTCATAGGGATGTATCTAACTAATCCAGTCTCACCAGTGTTCTTATTAGTCCGATCTATCTGCGTTATTTTTTAAACTCGCGGAATACCCCATGTTAAACAAGGGAAGCTGAGGAAAACCTCGGAGACATGCCTTCAGCCTAAGTACCCCACAATCTGTGTGGGACGACAAAAGATTCCATTCCCTTGAGAATCCCTCTAGTAAGGGAGAATTCAAGTGTACTAATGTTCTAGTGTTTGGACATGCCAGTGATGCCCAATGTGACTACTCTCCTGACCAAAGGTTGTTTCTATGACATGACCCTTTATAATGTATTGAAAGAAGAAGTGTAATTAACTAGCATCCACAAAGATATGGAATCAGGGAGAGTTTCACGAACAACATCTAAACCTCTAAGGGAGGCCCGTACTAGGTGATGAATTCCAAGGAGGAATCCCTACAAGGAGGAACCAACATCCCATCATCTCATTTCAATCAAGGTGTAAATATCGCTGAAGAAGTGATGGATATCTCCTGACTTTGGATAGAGGGAATGTAGGGTACAATGCTTTCATTAGTTTCATTGACACACACACACACGCATACGACGCGTCTTAGTATGTACGTGTGTGTCAACGACGCTGAAGACACCATTATACCCTGCATTCTCTCTTTCCAAAGGCGAGAAACATCCATCTCATCTTCAAAAATGTTTTTCCTTGATCAAAACAGTATGATGGGATTTTGGTTCCTCCATATAGGGATTCCTCCCAGAAATTTGTCACCTTGTCCAGATCTCCCTTAGAGATTAAGATGTTGTTCATTAATCTCTCCCCGGTCCCTTATCTTTGTGGACACTGGTTAATTACACTACTTTTTTCTGGAAATTCCAATGGGTGAAGTTAGAGAAGCAACCTTCTATTAGTAGAGTAGACACATTGGGCATTGCTGGCATGTATGTATGTTAGAACATAGGTACACCTAAATTCTCCCTTATTAGAGGGATTCTTGAGGGTGCAGAAGCTCGAGGTATCCCACATTGGTGTGGTGTATTTATGCCAGAGGCATGTCTCCAAGAATTTCCTGGACTTCCCATGTTTAACACGGTTATTTTGTGAGTTTAACATATAGTAGAGATGGATTGGGCTGATCAGAACACTAATGAGAGTGGATCAGATAGGTACATCCCAAGGAATGAGCACCTTTAAGTATTATCATATGAATGGATCAAAACTCCCAATAAGGATAGAACCAAGATGGTGGGTCCTAATAAATGAAGGCTTCACAACTTGAAGGCTGATCTAGACATCAAGAAGGATAGATCAAAGAAGTTCACCCCAATAAGGGGAATACCACGGTTTACTATTTTTTGGGATTGAACCTTAGGGAGGAATCATACGTACTCTGTTTAGAATATAGAGATCAAAAACCAATTATTTTGAAGGGATTATTTAGAGATTATAGATGGTTAGCTACCCATTGAAAGAGGTACACTCTTGGTTGGTTGGATATGATGTACAAGACTTATGTATGGTTATCTTCCTGGGTACTGCAAAAAAAGAAAAAATGGGATAAATGGAATGCTATCAACAGGATGTGGTGGCCCATGTAAGAATCAGGACGGGCATGGATGAAGTGATGATGAAATGGATGGAGTGTGTAGATTTATGGGCATGAACCTCAGGGAGGCTTCCTACGCATCTCAGTGGCTAAGAATCGAATTCCTTTTAGTTCGGGAAGTGGGGTGATGAGTCAGCTGGGGAGGAAACTCATGAGAAAAGGAGTTCATGGATAAGGACCCAAAGGAAATAGAACCTTCAGGTTGGGGCATGATCTTCATGAGACACAAAGGCTCAAGGGAAATACCTAGATGGGAGATGGATGATGGGCTTACACCTTATGGAGGCTTCCTACATACCCAAAAGGGGAAAAGTTCAACATAGTTCAGGATGAAGGAATAAAATCAGGGTGTACACAAAGGAAGAAAACCAAGAGATGTGTCAGGGGATTATGCATTGTTAGATTCACTTCGCAAGAGGGGAACTCTTGGTTGGAGGAATATTGGGATGTACAAGACTTATGCATGGTTATCTACTCATGTGGATCATAACACTACATAGGATGGATCTGAGATATGTGTACCAAAAAGTGAAGATGTTACATCTGGAAGGTATATCCCTAGAAGGTAGAACTAGGGTTTACCATTGGTTATGATTAATCCTAAAGGAGGATTCCTCCATACCTGAAAGGGATCAAAATCTGCATAGTTCAAAGTGTGTAGTTTAACATCATGTAGGATGAAGGTGTACCAGCATGAAGTAGTCGGGACAGATGGGTGATGGGGAGTGATGAGATTGAACCCCGAAGAGGCTTCCTAAATACACTGTTTAGAAGAAAAGGATCAAATTCCACATAGTTTGGTACATGTAGTTTAACATCATACAGGATGATGGGAGAATAGGGATTACACATGGCTAGTGGATCAAATAGGATGTCAGGGTCATTGTTTACTCTAATCCCACATGATTCATGATCACTATGGGAAACAATTGGTAACAGAAGACCTGACGTTCGTGTTGTGAAGCGTGCAACCATGAGAGATGGTGTGTGGCTTACGCATGGATTGAGTCCCATCGAAGATAGATATTGGGACTTACTCCAAGAGGGAATCCCAAGAAGGTGGTTTGGGGCATATGTGGAGACTGGAAAAGGTTCACATGGAGGAAAAACACCAAGGGAGTGAGAAGAAGGATTGAAAAGGCGGGAAACAAAAATTTCTTAGCCCTATCCCCTCTCTGATCCTCTCTGACCATCCATGTATGCAGAAAATCAGGGTTTAACATCATGTGTTAGGGATGAGGATGCTTGTAAGTTTAACATCCTACATCTCGGATGATGAGGAATCAATCCTCATCCCCTAGAATTACATATATTGTTGTCACGACCAGTCCCCCAAGGCCCGTGCTGTGACTACCCCAAGCCCGGCTTCCATTGGCCAAGGGCTGGAGACTAGGACCAAAAGGCGTATTCCCTAAAATCGAGAAGGCATTGCCTTTATATCCTGTAACCACATGCAACCAAGCACACAACAAGATACAAACACAGGTAAACTGTATAGAAAAAATCGTGATTATAGTAAGTAAAAGGGGCCAGAATACAAGCCCAACTGGAAAGTACAAGAAATTGAAATGTACAAGTAAACTGGAACAACTCCTGTGAACACTCACCAAGGATCCTACCATAAGGGTATGTACAGCTATCAAATGGTCGTCTCTTCGGTACGCCTCATCTAAGTCCACCTCCGAGCTACCACCAGTCCTGGTACTCTTGTCCTCAGTCAGCGTTGTCTGTCATCTACACTAAACACAACAAGGTGCGGGCATTGCCCGTGCAAGGGTGAGTATAACGATACTCAGTAGGGACCCCAAGACCATCAAGGTCTCACAAAATAGAAAAAGGGTAAACCACAAAACATAAAATCAACTGACAAACCCACTTAGGTATATTCCCATACATATACCTAAGTTATCAAGTATACCCATCTCAATCATGAGAAAACACAGGTCCAACTCAAAAGCCCAAAGCTCAACTATTCCATAAAGGAAGAAATACCACGAAGGTAAGTACCACACAGGTACACCACACAAAATAATACCACCAAGGTATTACCACGAAGGTAAGTACCACAAGGTACAGACTCTTCTCACACCAGGTATATCTTAGGTATAATAGTAGAGTTGATTAGATGTAACTACTGAATCATCTTACTCTATTAAGAGGCAGACCCATGAAGGATCCTAAATCATCATCAAACCCACAGAGGATCGTAGTACATCATCATACCCACACAGGATCCTAGTACCTCGTCAGACCCACACAAGATCCTAGTACATTGTCAGACCCACACAGGATCCTAGTACATCGCCAGTACATTGTTACACCCACACAGGATCCTAGTACATCATTAGTATATCGACATAACCACACAGGATCCTAGTACATCGTCAGTACGTTGTCAGACCCACATAGGATCATAGTACATCGTCAGTATGTCGTCAGACCCACATAGGATCCTAGTACATCATCAGTATGTCATCAGACCCACACAAGATCCTAGTACATAGTCTGTACATCGTCATACCCACAAAGGATCCTAGTACATCGTCTATACGTTTTTCTGTCCCATACATGATCATAGTAGATCGTCACTACATCTTCATACCCACACAGTATTATAGTACATCCTCTCTATGTCGTCAGACCCACATAGGATCCTAGCACATCGTCACAGCCAGCTACAGGGTTCCCGCACTAAGCTTGTTTGTCTCCAAGAGGGTATGCTCCTCAAGCCACATTTCGATACTCCAATTTTCTTGAATTCCCACAAAGAAGTATTCCAAAGGACCTCCATGTAAAAGGGGTCTCAACGCAACAGACTGCGCAACAATCGGACGCCCGGTTTGTATGTTATTTACCTTTTAGTCCCAAGGGCCAGGTTAGATTCGTGCTCAATCCAACCCGTCCATACCCCAAATTTATCCAAATCTCAAGTGGGGTATACCAAAAGGTCCATCTCACTCCAAGGTTTTTGGCGCCGTAGACGTTTCATTGAACGGACGCCCGATACTAAAGATATGGTCGTAATAGAGAAAATGGGTCGAAGTTGGTCCGGGTTCGGTCAGACCTAGTTCAGGTTGACCCATCCCAACCCACTGGGTCCGGCCTGGCCCGTGTTGGGCAGTCCAGCCTGTGTTGGGTGGTCCGGCCACCGCCAGGAAACCCGACCCATGCCAAGCAGTCTGGCCCATGTTGGGTGGCCTGGCCTGGGCCACCATGGTGAGGCGGGGCGGCAGTAGTACGGTGGTCCGCCGCAGCTAGCCAGAAGGTCAATTTTCCTCCATTCATTGCTGTTGCACAAGCCGCGACCCCTTGTTCATCAGGTGGTGCAAACGCGCGCTGCTTCCCCCATCGTGCGGCCAGCCTTCGGTTGCCATTTTCCTCCATCGCAAATATTTCATCAAAAACCACAAGAAATTGTGTAGTGGTCGGGCCATGTCTATTTAGATTGTACCCTCCACGTTAGAGCAGTTGCAAGCGGTTCACAATTTTGAATCACGAAGAACGTCATGAATGGGAAAGGGAGTTATTTAAAACAACAACCCTACCTCTAAGGTTTGTTGATGTGTCGCACGATGAAGAATGGTGAAGGTGAAGAGGGTTCCAACGATCGTCGCTTCCTCAATCACGCTTCCAAATTCGGGCTCATGCATTGTCCTCCTTCTTGGATCCAAAGAAAATTATTTGATGGAGATGGAGTTCTTCATTTGGAGGATAAGTTCTTCGTTGGAGATGAGTTTCTCCAAGTTCTCCCAAGATTCTCCCTTTTCCAACAATTTCCAACCTGAAAAAATGAGAGGTGCCAACTTATTAAATTATGTATATCAATTTAATTTACATTGTCACAATTAATTGATGGCACAAACAATTGTACCATGTTGGAATAATAAATTTGGAGGAATTCCATGGGTTAACTCTTCATTAGTGAGAGAGTTCAAGGGTTTCTCCCATTAAGAGGGTTCGGGTGGTCCACACCTTTAGGAATTCAAAATGGGGGTTTTAGTTCAGGTGGTCTCCACCTCTTTAACATTTACATGGGAGGTTTCAAAAAAAAATAGAAGATTATCTTATTTCTTTTTATATGCATGAAAAAGTCAAAAACCATCATTCACCCTCGACCCACTACGATCGAGGTAAAGGACTCCTTATGTGAATATCGGAACTATGAGTTCAACGGTGTCCTCAGATTTCAATTTCATGCACCGGTTTAAAAGTTACAAAAACCCGCTTGTACGTTTACTGAACTTACCCGAAAAATGTTCATAAATTCATTTCAGGCACATCGAGCCTCAGAATCACGTGTTGTCAATTTTTGCTGACTCGTAAAATTCCCATATAATTAAAAATATTCATGGAGTTTCTGGGTCTTTACATTCTCCCCATGTCAGGGCTTTACATCCCCATAAGCCAAAAATCAAACTAAGAAAACAATTGGGGGTACTAAGCATGAATTTGTGCCTCCCGCTCCCATGTTCTCTCCTCGAGGTTCCTGTGCTATCAACGAATGTGCACAATAGGTATCGGCCGTCCACAAAGGACCTACTCGTTTCGATCCTCAATCTCTATCAGAACCTCCATAAACATTGCTCCATAATCCATGTCCATCTCACCATGGTCAATGATGTGAGAAGGGTCATGCACGTATCTCCTCAGCTGGGATACATGGAAGATGTTGTGCACCCGGTGCAACTGAGGTGGAAGTGCTAGGTGATAAGACACCTCGCCAACTCTGCTGAGGACCTGGAAGGGTCTAATTAACCTAGAAAATAACTTTCTGCCCCAGCCAAATCTCTGTAAACCTCGTCGGGGTAAGACCTGTAGAAAGAAGTGTCCTCCATTCTCGGAGTCTAGAGGTCTCCATCTCCTATCATCATAAGACTTCTACCTGCTCTATGCAGTCTTCGTCCGCTCCTAGATGTTTTTCACCTTCTTCGTGGTAGACCGTACCATCTCTGGCCCCACTAGTTCTGACTCCCCTAGGTCAATCCAACACAAAGGTGATCTGGAAGGTCTTCCGAACAATGCCTCAAAAGGTGTCATCCCAATGGTGGAGTGATAGCTGTTGTTGTATGAAAAATACACCAAAGGAAAGTGATCCTCCCAACTGCGACCGAAGTCTAGGACTCAAGCACGTAGCATGTCCTCGAGGGTCTGAATGGCCTACTCAGTCTGGCCATCCGTCTGAGGATGGAAGGTAGTGCTCAAACGAAGATGCATCCCGAAATCCTCCTGCAACCCCTTCCATAGCCGGGAAGTAAAATTTGTATCACGATCAGAGACAATCGTCGAGGGTACTCCATGTATCCACACAATATCTTTCACATAGAGGCGTCTCAAGCTCTCTACTAAACCCTGCTCTCTGATCGGTATGAAGTGGGCTGACTTGGTGAGTCAGTCGACGATCACCCAGATAGAATCATGACCTATGGATGTATGTAGAAGTCCTGTTATGAAGTATATGGATATCCCATCCTACATCCACTCGAGGACCTCGAAAGGCTGAACCAAGCCTACTATTACCTGATTCTCTACCTTCACTTGTTGGCAAGTGAGCCATCGAGAGACAAACTATGCTACTGCTTTCTTCATTCCTAGCCACCAGTGCTGTCGTCGGAGATCCTAGTATATATTCTCTACTCCTGGATGTACCGCTAGAGGGGATGTGTGGAAATCCCTCAACACTTCCTTCCAAAGTGACACTGGTACCATGGTACGTCCTCTGAAGATAATGACATGCTCCCCACCTTCAAAAATTCCTTCACATGCCTGTCATGTGGATATCTGAGCTCATCAATCCTCGCAGTCAGTGTCCCCATATTGTGCCTCCCTGACTCGCTGAAGTAGTGGGGGAGAGACTGTAAGATACTGATGGAAAGCTACTCCATCTCGTTCCACAATGTATATCTGTAAAGCGGCCAGTTGTTCCATCGCATCACCTAGAAGTTGTATACAAGATCTCCTACTGAGTTCATCTGCTACAACTTTACCCTTCCTAGGAGTATATAATATCTCGTAGTCATATTTCTGGAGAAACTCAAGCTAACATCATTGTCTCAGGTTCAGGTCCTTCTGAGAGAAGATATACCCGAGACTCTTGTGATCCGAGTAGACGGTAAAACAATCTCCCCTCAAGTAATGTCACCACTTATTCAAGGAAAAGACCATTACTTCTAACTCCAGGTTATGGGTAGCATAGTTTTGCTTATGCTATCTCAGCTATTGAGAACCATATGCGATCACTTATCTCTCCTACATCAGGACACATCTGAGCCCGGTCCCTGATGCGTCGCAGTATATTACTTACCCTACGCCCTCCTCTGGTAGCCTCAAGATGGGTGCACTAGTCAGCCTCTACCTCAGCTCTAGAAATCTCGACTGGCATCTCTCCGACCAAAGGAAGGGTTTCCCCTTCTTCGTCAACACATATAACGGTGCTACAACTCTGGAAAAATCTGGCACAAACCTCTGGTAGTATCCAGCCAAACCCAAGAAACTATGTACCTCGTCACACTCTTGGGTGGCTCCCAAGAAAGTACCACCCCAATCTCTGCTGGATATACTGCAACTCCAGCCTTCGATATGATGTGTCCCCGAAAGTGAACCTCTTGGATCTAGAACTATCACTTCGAGAGCTTACCATAATGATGGTGCTCTTGGAGTGTGTCCAGTACTACCTGCAAATGAAAAGCATGCTCCTCCTCAGTAGCTGAGTATATCAGAATTTCATCGATGAAGACTACTACAAAGCGGTCACGGTATTGCTGAATGATCATATTCATGAGTCCCATTAACACTACTTGAAAGTTGGTTACACCAAACTCCATAAATAAGTACTCATAATGGCCATAATGACATCTAAAAGCTTTCTTCTACACATCCTTGTCTCGCACTCTGAGCTGGTGATAGCCTGATCAGAGGTCAATCTTCATGAACAACCGTGCTCCCTTTAGCTAATCAAAGATATCGTCAATCCTCATAAGTGGGTACTTGTTCTTCAAGGTCACCTGGTTTAGGAATCGGTAGTCAACACAAAGTATCAAGATCCTATATGCCTTCTTGGAGAAAAAAATAGGGGCTACCCAAGGAAAAACACTAGGCCGGATGAACCCCTTCCCCTATAAGTCCTCTAGCTGTACCCACAGCTCATGAAGCTCTGTGGGAGCCATGTGATATGTTGGTGTAGATATTAGTGCCATCATGGGGTAAAATTTAATGTACAAGTCCACCTCTCTATTATGAGTTAGACCTGGAACATTATCAGGGAAGACATTCACGTACTGGTCCACCACTTTAGGATAGCTCGGACTCTCCACATCAACCGCTCTAAGGGTAAGGCTAGCCAACTGATGATTGATTGGCTGCACTCTCCTCTGTGTAAGTCCATCCTATGCTACAAAGGCTCCCTTCTCACTGGTGAAGGTAAACCTTGTCCCATCCGTGCGGACACACTTCACTTTGTGCCTAATACAGTCAGTCTGAGCATAGAATGTAGATAACCAGTCAATATCCTAGATGATGTTGTAAGGCCTCGACGCCACTACTAGGAGATCCCAGTCTAATCTCTCTCCTCCTAGAGTAAGATCACACTGATGGAACTAGTGCATAATCATAGAATCCAATCTTGTAAGAGTCCCTAGATGTAAGGATCGAGCAAACAACTCCGTCGGAATCTCTGAGCTCTGAACGAGGGTAGTGGCAAAAAAAGAATGACTAGCACTTGTGTCTATAAGTACTGCAACTAAGGTGGAGTAGACACAGATCATACCTCATATCATCTCTGGAGTGCCATGATCATAGGTATAAGCTGCCTGGAGTTGGTCTCTCCTCTGTCCACCTACTCTCTATGGTTCGGGTGGATCACCTGGTGGTGGTGGCGGTAAAACCTCAAATCATCGCCCACTTCCAACTGCACGGTCAGCTCCTCTGCCACGTCTGCTTTCTCCCTGCTGACCTCTTAGATCGAACCTATATCTCTGCATGGGAGGTCCCTCGACCATCTGCTGATCATCTATACGACGAGTCAGGTAGTCACGAGCCATGTGACCCTACCCATCACATGTGAAACCCTGCCTATTTCCCACATGACTGACTCTATCTCCTGTGCCCTGCACAACTGACCCTAAATCATGCGGCCGTCCACCTATAGGTCTTGTTATCTTGGAACTCTGTGAAATTTATCTGCTTCCAACTACATAAGACTCCTCTACATGATGTCTGGTGGTGGGTCTTTCTTCTGGTGACTGATCAGCAAGGAAACTCTCCACTAAGATGGCTCGCTCTAACACCCCCGCCAACGTCGGGATGCTGAGAGAAATCATCAAAGCCCTGATCTCCCACTTGAGTCCCTTCTTGAAGGTCAGGGCCCTGAAGAATGGGTCCCATACCATATCAGTGGAGTAGTGTGAGAGGTCAGTGAACCTCTCTATGTACAGAGCCACAATCTTGCTATCCTGCTGCAGATGAAGAAGCTCATGTATGTGCACTGCATGAAGAGTCACTGGGAGAAACTCTACCCGAAACAGGCTCTCAATGTCTACTCGTAGAAGCATCACCTCGTCGTGAACCTAGAGCATCAAGCTCCACCATCTACCTACTACTACCGGTAGAAGACAGGCAGTAAGGATCAACATGATATCAGTTGGTGTCCCTACCAGTCGAAAGACTCTCACTACGGCCTCCAACCAATCCTCAACTGCCTGTGGGTCCATCTCTCCCCTGAACCTGGGTGGCCTTTGGAATTGGAACTTTTTCAACGCGCTCAATCGGCGTGCACCCTCTGCTGCTGGGGTTGGTGGAATCGGTGGCCCAACGGGTAATGGTATCGTTGGTGCCTCTGATACTGCCTCTATTGGAAGAGGACCTTACACCGAGGCCTCATCGCTTGGTGGGCTATCACTGTGTACTATACCCAGAACCTTAGCTGGCTTTCTATGTGGAGGCATCCTGATAAGAAACAGGTGTGCCATGGTCAAAAATCTATACCTGGTGCGCTGACTCAAAGATATCACAATGAAAACTCTTGAAAACACACATGCAATCAGTGTTTTCATGCACTTAGTCAGAAATCAGAAGTCAGGGTCCTAGTGTATGGATACGTCGGCCATCGCACCAACACTGGGTTCCCTAAACTGATAACCACACTTACTACACTTAACACTATTTCCATTAAAAAGATCATATTCCTATGTTCATTAGTATAACCGAATCTTCTAATACCAATTTGTAATGAACTGTCCCCCGAGGCACATGCCGTGACTACCCCAAGCCCACCTTCCATAGGCCAGGGGCTTGTGACTAGCACCGAAAGGCGTATTCCCTAAAACCGGGAAGGTATTGCCTTTATATACTATAACCACAAACAACCAAGATCATGGAAAGATACAAACACAAGTAACATGTATAGAAAAAATAGTGAGTACAGTATGTAAAAGGGGCCAAAATACAATCCCAACTGGAATGTATAGGAAACTGAAAAGTACAAGGAAAATGGAATAGCTCCTGTGAACACCAGCCAAGGATCCTACCAGAAGAGTAGGTAAAACCCTCGAACGGTCTTCTCTGCGGTATGTCTCGTCCATGTCCATCTTTGAGCTACCACCAGTCTTGGTACTCTTGTCCTCAGTCAGCGTTGTCTATCATCTGTACCAAACACAACAAGGTGAAGGCATAACCTATGTAGGGGTGAGTATAACGATACTCAATAGGGACCCCGAGACCCTCAAGGTCTCACAAAATCAATAGAGGGTAAACCACATGACATAAAATCCACTAACAACCCCACATAGGTATATTCCCATACATATACCTAAGTTATCAAGTATACCCATCTCAATCATGCAGAAACACAGGTCCAACTCAAAAGCCCAAAGCTCAACTATTCCACAAAGGATAAAATATCATGAAGGTAAGTACCACACATGTACACCACATTGAAGAATACCACCAAGGTATTACCACGATGGTAAGTACCACAAGGTACAGACTCAGATCACACCAGGTATATCTTAGGTACAGTAGTAGAGATGATTATATGTAACTACTAAATCATCTTACATTATTAAGGGGAAGACCCACGAAGGATCCTAAATCATCATCATTCCCATAGAGGATCGTAGTACATCGTCAAACCCACACAAGATCCTACTACCTTATCAGACACACACATGATCCTAGTACATCGTCAGACCCACACAGGATCCTAGTACATCGTCAGTATGTAGTTAGACCCACACAGTATCCTAGTACATTGTCAGTACGTCTTCAGACCCACATAGGATCCCAGTACATCGTCAGTACCTCGTTAGACCCACACAGGATCCTAATACATCGTCAGTACGTCATCAGACCCACACAAGATCCTAGTATGTCGTCAGTACATCGTGAGACCCACACAAGATCCTAGTACTTCGTCAGTACGTTGTCAGACCCACATAGGATCCAAGTACATCATCATTACTTCTTCAGACCCACACAAGATCCAAGTACACTGTCAGTACATCGTCAGACCCACACATGATCCTAGTATATCGTCAGTATGTCTTCACACCCACACAGGATCCTAGTACATTGTCATTACGTCTTCAGACCCATACATGATCCTATTACATCACCAATACATCGTCATACCCACACATGGTCCTAGTACATCGTCAGTACGTCGTTAGACCCGCACAGGTTCCTAGTACACCGTTAGTATGTTTTCAGACCCACACAGGATCCTAGTACATCGTCAGTACATCATCAGACCCACACATGATCCTAGTACATCGTTAGTACATTGTCAGACCCACACATGATCCTATTACATCATCCGTATGTCTTCAGACCCACACATGATCCTTGTACATCATCATAGCCAGCTACAGGGTTCCCGCACTAATCTCGCTTGTCTCCGGGAGGGTCTGATCCTCAATCCACTGGTCAATACTCCAACTTCCAAGAAGTCCCATGAAGAAGTATCCCAAATGACCACCATGTAAAAGGATTCTCAACACAACAGATGGTACATCAATCAGATGCTCGATATGTAAGTTATTGACCTTTTAGTCCCAAGGGCTCAGTTGGATTCGTGCTCAGTCCAACCTAGCCATACCCCCAACAATATCTAAATATCAAGTGGGTTAAACCAAAAGGTCTGTCTTGCTCCAAGGTTTCTAGCTATGTAGACGGTTTGTCAAATGGATGCCTGGTTCCAAAGATATGGTCGTAAGAGCGAAAATGGGTTGAAGTTGGTCTGGGTCCGGTCCGACCTGGCCCGAACTGGCCCCGCCCATGCTGGGTGGCCCCTCCTGGGCGACTGTAGTGTGGATAGGTGGCGGTCCACCACAGCCGGCGAGATGGCCAGCCTTCCCCTCTGTGCGGTGGGGTCGTGCACCGCGCCTTCGCTGGTGGTCGGCCGTCCTCCCTTCGTCGCTGCAGCACAAGCGACGACCCCTTGTTTTCCTGGTGGCACGGACGCGCGGCGTCTCCCCCTCATGTGGCCGACCTCTTATTGTTGTCTTCTTCTATTGAAAAGATTTCATCAAAAACCACAAGGGATTGCGGAGAGGTCCGGCCATGTTCGTTTGGCATGTACCCTCTGCTTTAGAGTGGTAGCAAGCATTTCACAACTTTTGAATCACGAGGAACATCAAGAATTTGTAAGGGAGGTATTTAAAACAATAACCCTAACTCTAAGGTTAATTGATGTGTCACACAATGAAGAATGGTGAAGGGGAAGAGGGTGAGAAAGATCGTCGCTTCCACAATCACGCTTCTGAAGTCGGGATCATGTGCCATCCTCCTTATTGGCTCCGAAGAACGTTATTTTATGGAGATGGAATTCTTCATTTGGAGGAGAAGTTCTTCTTTGGATATGAGTTTCTCTACGCTCTCCCAGGCTTCTCCCTTTTCCAACAATTTCCAACCCAGAAAAATGAGAGGTGCCAACTTATTAAATTACGTATATCAATTTAATTTACGTTGGCAGAATTAATTTTTGGCACAATTAATTGTACCACTATGGAATAATAAATATGGAGGAAGTCCATGGGTTAACTCTTCATTAATGAGGGAGTTCAAGGTGTTTCTCCCATTAATAGGGTTTGGGTGGTCCCCACCATTATGAATTCAAAATGGGGGTTTTAGTTCAGGTGGTCCCCACCTATTTAACATTCACATGGGAGGATTCAATAAGAATAAAATAGTAGTTTATGTTATTTTATTTTTATTTCCACAAATAGGTAAAAAACTATCCTTCACCCTCGACCCATTGTGGTTGATGTAAAGGAACCCTTAATCGAATACCGGCATTGCGCGTTCAATGGTGTCCTCATATTTCAATTCTGACCACCGGTTTAAAAGTTATAAAAAACCTCTCGCACGTTTACTAAACATACCAGAAAAAAAGTTGATAAATTCATTCCGGGAACATCAGTCCTTGGAAGCACGCACTGTCAATTTTAGCAGACTCATAAAATTCCCATATAATTAAAAAAAATTACATAAAATTTCTGATTCTTTACAATTGTACCAACCCGCACTTGGGGAAGGGAAGGCATAAGAACTTCTTAGTAGGAGTGTGGTGGAGGATTATTCAATTGAGATTCCCACATTGACGTGACTATGAAAACAAGAAAGATTAATTAGAATACCTATGATAAGAAGCATAAAGCAGGGAAACACAACATGAAGATCCACTTGAGGATCCATGAAATCACTTCGTATGATCCTGGAGGGACACACAAAAGATGGGATCCTGAAGCAGAAGGTATCACTAAGAGGAGCTTTGTGAAGCTCTAGTGCTTCCTGAAGAGGAAGAGTTTTTCAAAGGAAGGTGATTCACAAATAATGGTGAAAAGGGGCTTTGCAAAGGGATTATCTTCATGAACCATGGTGACCCAAATTGAGGAATAGATTCTACATGTGTTTGGAGGGTGTTTTGTGAATAATGAATTCTCTGTGAAGTCCTGAGTTCCAGAAAGGGACTCCTACATTTGCAATGGTCATAGGTCTTCACGAACAGAATCCCCACATGAAGAGGTGGGAAATTGAAAAAAATGGGATGTTGGTTCATGATGCTCAAATACCTTGGGTGATGTATTTTATGGATGGTTTTTAAAGCATAGGGTGCTTCATGAAACAAGGTCTTAGAAGGTAAAAGGTTAGGGTTGCGATCCTTTGTGGTGGGGTAAAGCTACATATTAATAAGCAATGTGGCTTATGATGCTCACGGGGGACACCATAAAAGAAAAGGACTACTCAAAGAAAATACGTTCAGACAACTATGAAGTAATAGGTCATCATGAAGCAAATACGTTTGCGAGATCGTGGAAGGAGCTCCCTGAACCATGATTCTAATAAGCACTCCATGAAGGAAAAATGACTCCATGATTCAAATATGTTCTCACCACCACAAAGGGAGCTTTGAAAACCATATTTATAGCCTTACATTAATCAACCATAACTTCTAATCCTTAACTCTGTTCAAACTCTACAACATATCAAATAAAAAATTTTGGAATGGTCTACGCTCTTGGATCATGTTTTGAAGAATTCAGTGTATTATTTTGACATGTTTCCTAGTTCCAACAGATTCACCTCCCTCAGAATGGGGTCCAATGAAGATGAGGAGAGTGAGGCGGACTGCATTCTGAGGGAAAACATTGAGGAAAATTCAGACCTACTATAACTCGATCACATTGAAGGAATCAATCAACTAAAAATCTATAATACCAAGGATTCTATCATAGTATGGGAAACAAGAGATAATAGAAGATCATCCACCTATATGAGAGTGATAATCAAAGAAAGATATGCTGGGATTGGAATAGGACATAGATCACTATTGGAAGAATCCTGACCAAGAGGGGATGTGTCTGGAGAATGGGGATATTTGAGAATCCAACTTACCTTTCCCAATATGCTCTAGTACATGACCAATATAACACCAGGGGCATTGGAATCAATCTAAATAGAAGGGAATGAGAAATGTGAATCACAATAATCAAAATTCAGAACATAGTGAAGGTGACATGATGATGGAGGATAGATGTTTCCCATATTTGAAACATAGTATTCACATAACGTTAGCCTAAAATAGGGAAAAAATGAGGGACAACCGCTGACCAAATTTGAAAAAATGGGGCCAAACTCAAAATGTCATCCAATATCTTCCAGAACATTGAGCCACAATGGTAGGTGATCCAAAGGGTTGCACGTCCATACCATTAGGGGGGAGGTCTCATTCAAAAGTGAAAGAGGATTATGATCTAAATAAAGGGAAAAAATCATAGATATGGAGTGATGGTATGTTCGAATGGATTCTGACACTCTTGAAATTATGCAACCATGACAAAAGCACATTGGGTGAGCATATTAGTTTGAACCAAGATCACAACTAATTCTCGATAGGACCTCCCTTATGAGTACCTAGAAATTAATTTTAGTTTTACATCATTCCAATGAGGATGATAACTACTAATTTTAACAACATACAGAAAGGATGATGCATGGAATTGATTAAAGTCATATGACCAGAACATTGCACATAGTTTAAGATCATACTGTATGTAACCTGGCTAATAGTTTAAAGTCATGATGCCTGGACTATGGTGTATATTACTATAATGTTTTCATGGCACCAAGTATATTAACCTGATGTGAATGAGCCAAAGGAGGATTGTGCACCATAAAAATATCAAGGAATAGATAGAAAATAAGAATATGTGATTCGGTGGGGAACAAAACCAGACATGAATAAAGGAAAATGAGTCCCTTTTCCACACCAAATATCTTTATGAGGATCCTAGTTTATGTTCATAGAGTTTAGACTGGGAGATAGAGAAAAAAGGGAGGATGAGCCCATGGTTGGGCCCAAGACAACATGTATGGGCATCATTACATACCCTATGAGGGTAGGAATGAAGCCACATGTAGTTCTTGAATTACATGTAGTTTAACACCATGCGGTCAGGATGAAGATGATTTTCAATGAAAAGGGGAAATAATGTAGAGGTTGGACCCTAGATAGATGATCTGAGAATCACTATGCAACCCATAAAGATGTAAATCAATCCACATGAAGTTATTGAATCAATTCAGTTGTGTAGGTCTTACCCATGCACAGAGGGAAAGAGGCATTTGATATATCATGTTTGTTCTTTTGTTGTTGGTAGGTTTTTTTGGAGTGAACGACCTAGAATGAAATGTTTGGGTATCTCTTTGAGAATCAAGCAGTGTTTTTTTATTGACAAATAACACAGTGGATGGATAGTGGAATAGTTGATGCCCTCTAAAATGAGAACATCACAATGTTGTTTCGTTTTTCATTGTGTACATAGGGCGATGATTCCGTAGTTGAAGGTCATATGACAGGACCGGTCCATGCACTTTAATGTCATACGGTAAGGACACAAAAATTTAATGTCATGTGGAATGAGTCAAAATAGTTTAACATCATATGGTTTGGATGAAAGATATCTTAGTTTAAGGTCATATAATTCAGACCATGGGTTTGCGTAGTCCCATATGTGGGTATTACCCTACAAAAATTCCTAGGCCTACATCATCAACATTCTTTTTATGAAACAAGGAGTGATTTCAATATTTTCGCACCACATGAGGATGTAAAATAGTGAAAAATAAATTTTGGGCATGAAAATACCAACCAGATCAACATTATGACTCGAAGTGTGCAAATACATGGGGGGACATTAGAGATTCATACGAATAGAAGGGAAAAAAATGTGAATCATAACATCTCATTTTTGGGATACAATGAGGGTGGAATAATGATGGATGATAATTATAAACCATGTTGTGACACAATATCCACATCTTGTATCTTTGGATGGGAATAGAAAAGTGAGGGTCGACCGATGACTGTATTCAAAATGCAGAACCATTCTAAAAATTTTGTCCAGGATCATTCTAGATGTTATCCCTAAACAGTAGGAGAGCCATAAGGCCAATAATTGATTCCATCTAGGTGTCCTTTTATATGTGCAAAGTGATATAAACCCAAATAAAGGGGATGCATGAAGTGTGGATGTTCCCAAGCAGTTTAACATCATGCGTAAGGATGAGAGAAAGGAAAGGCATTATCAAGGGAGAAACATGGTGCAACTATTGTAAACCAAACGTGGATGAGGACCACAGAGATCCACACCACACCATGTGCCTCCAGGAGAAACTAGTCCAAGATACCAAAAAGACCAAAAGGGTGTGACTGCACCACAAACATATATTCTAGGCATTCCTACGTATCCCATGAGGATTGGAATCAAGCCATAAGTAGTTCTTTAATTCCATAAAATTTAACATCATGAAGTAAGGATGAAGGTCATCGTGTAGTTTATCATCGTGTGACACGTACACAAATGATCTTAGTTTATGGTCCTAGAGCTCAAACTGTACGATAATCCCTCCAAAATGGGAATACATAGTGCGACACCATAAGATAGCCCAATATGAATGAGGACGAAAGAGATCCACACCACACTATGTATTCCCAAGAGGCACATAGGATAAGATATAGAAGGGTTGATGCACTCTCAAATGAGAACATTGGGGTGCTGTGCAGTTTATCTTCATGCAACCTAGATGAAGCAACAATTTAACATCATATGGGATGGGAGAGAACATAGTTTAAGGTCATAAAACTTGGACCACAAATAGGAAATGTGTAGAAGTGGAGGCATAAAGTAAAAAAATTTAAATGAGGATCTAGAAGACCCACTCCACACCACACACCCACGAGGGAAAACACACACATAGTTTAAGATCATAAGGCTTGTACTATATGATGGTGAGATTATTCCATACCAGAAAAAATACTATCCAGAACCCTAATACCACTTGATCCATGATCGGTTTGGGAAAAAGGGGACAAATAGGATCCTCACAACACATTAAATCACAAGGAAGTGGAGGTGCAGAGTCAAGGGTGACCCCATGATGATGGTATGCCCTATCAATGTGTAGAGGTTCATGTAAGTATAAAACTAAGGGCGTTGATGTTCTACCTAAACATGAGGATGTGAAAAGGGGTGTGAATCACTGCGTCCAGTATTTGGGACACAATGGGGGTGGCATAATGATGGAGGATAGCTACAGACCGTGTTCTAGACATTGTATACATATCATGTAGCCTGGGATGGAAACAAACAAATGAGGTTCGACTGCTAATCAGATTTGAAAACGTAAGGAAAAACTAAAAATTTCATTCTAAATCCTCAAGGATGTTGGACTAGAATGGTAGGCGAGCCATGATGACAAGAATCCATACTGTTTTGGGGTACATTTAGATGTGAAAGATGATGGAGACCCAAATAACGGGGCACGTGAGGCATGGAGATGGAATGAGAGAAAATCCATGAAAAATCCTATACTTTAGGATCTACACCATAGTGCATATAATCATGTTAATGAGAAATAAAAGTGGCTGAAGGATTCAATTAAGGGAAGATTACTCGAGAAGATGAGTGGAGGGAAGAAGAAAAATGGGAAGGTAAACCTGGGGCTGGACCGAAGGAAAAAATGATTGGGAATTCCTACATATCCCATAAATATGGGAATCAATCCATACATTATTCTTGAAGTTCTGTGCAGTTTAACGTCATGTGGTAAGGATGTTGGGGGGAATGGTACCCTAAAGGGGATGTTCATGTCATGGTAAAAATAAACCTGATGTGAATGAGTAAAATAGAGATCAACACCACACCACAAAATCCCAGGAGAGAACTCAAGCCAAAGGATCCAAAAGGATGGGAGAACTTGAGAAACCTAGGGGCTGGAACCGAAGACAACAAGTCTAGGTGTTCCTATGTATCCCATAAGGATGTGAATCAATCCATACATAGTTCTTGAAGTTCTGTGCAGTTTAACATCACGTTGTAAGAATTAATTAATATTTTAACGTCATGTGGTATGGGGCAATTTTGGTGTCGTGTTGGACAAAGAGGAACTTGGATTTTAAGGTCATACAAAAAAGACCATAAATTCTATATAGTTTATTTTTTTCAAGAAGGACAGACTATTTTATCATCATGTGGGATGGGAGGTATCTTGGTTTAATGACATAGAACTAAGACTATTAATTACCAGTTTAAGTTCATGAATGTCGGATATACTCATGCAGTTTAACATCATTCTATCGGGATGAGTATGTCGTGTGGTTTAATACTAGGTGATTGGGACAGGTGCATCATTCAGGGGAAATGTGTGGTGTGGTAAATATTCCAACGTGAATGAGGACCGAGGAGGTCTCAACCACACCACACATTCTTAATGGGGAACCCAGGCCAGAAGGGGGCCAACAAGGGTGAATCGACAATTTTTCCACTAGGCCCAGGGACAATATGCCTGGGCATCACTTTTTTATCCCATGAGGGAAAGAATCAAGCCACACATAGTTCTTTAATTTCATTTAGTTTAACATCATGCAGTCAGGATAGGATAAAAGGGGAGATCTATGAGGGAGGCACATGGTATGACTTCTATAAAACTAATGTGAATGAAGACCAAAGGGGTCTCATATCACACTACATGCTTCCAAAAAAGAACCTAGGCCAAGGGGCCAAACTGACAAAGGAATCTAGGATACATGGGGGCTGGACCCGAAGATAACATGTTTGGGCATTCTTATGTATAATATAAGGATGAGAATCAATCCACACATTGTTATTCAATTCCATGTAGTTTAACATCATGTGTTCAGGATGAAGAAATAGTTTAACATCATGTGGGATGAAGGGGGAACTTTTCTTTTAGGGTCATGCAAAATAAAACCATAAATAATATGCATTTTAATATCTTGAATATAGGAAAAAATAGTTTATAATCATGTGGGATAGGATGGATCTTAGTTTATGTTCATAAAACATGGACCACAAATTAGGGCCTAAGGGGATGAAAAGGTTTACGAACTTGGGGTTGGACCCGAAGACAAAATGGTCAGGAATTCCTATATATCCTACAAGAGAGGGAATCAAGACACACATAGATATTGAATGTTGTACAATTTAATGTCATTCAGTAAGGACATAAGAAGGGACAAATTCTCTCAAGTGGGTAATATGGTGATTTTGTTATAAACTCAATGTGAATGAGAACCAAATAGGTCCCAACTAAACCATGTGAAATCTCTGAAGAGAACTATGTCCAAAGGGAAAAAGGGATGAGAAGATTTGTAGAACCTGGGGCTGGACCTGAAGACAAAAAGTGTGGCCATTCCTACATATCCTGGAAGGCTAGAAATCAAGACACATGTAGTTATTGAATGTCGTTCAATTTAACATCATGTGGTAAGGAAAAAATAATAGTTTAACGTTATTTGGGATGGATGGTCATGCAATTTAACATAATTTAGGATGATGATTCTAGGTAGTTTTATGTCTTGTAGCCCATAAAAGGTTAAGCATTTTATCTTCATATAGGATTAAAGAAATCTTAGTTTAAGGTTGTAGAGATCGGACCATAAAAACCATGTTTACAGTTTTCAGTTTATCATCATATAGGATGATAACTTACTTACAGGAAGTATTGCTTGAAGAACATATCATTGTTGGGAGTTGTGATTCGATAATCATGCATGGTGACCAAAGAGTATGCACCGTTGGGGTAAACCCTGTGAACTATGTAAGGTCCCTCCCATTTGGTCTCTATCTTTGGTTTCTTTCTACCAGGAATCATCGACATTATTAGGGACAATACTGTGTCACCCTGAAGGAATAAGTGGAGATAAGCTTTCTTGTTGAAAGCTCTGTCCATCTTGTTCTGGAACCTTTCCATATTTCGGAAGGCCTAGAACCTATTCTCATGAGGGATTCTGGCTTGACCATATGGACTTCTACTACCTTTTTTAACATTTTATAAGAATAGACAACTGTATGGAGTGATGGAAACTAAACCTTTATGGGTAGTGATTCTTCTGGTCCATACACTAAGGAATCTGGGGTCACCTGGGTGGAATTATGATTCATTGTCTGATAATACTAGAGAGCATTGGGGAGATTATCTAGCCAAATTTTATTATCCTTTCCAACCAAATTTTTAAAAATATTAGAGAGGGTCTTGTTGAATGCCTCAATCTATTTATTAACATATGTATAGTAGTGAGAAATTTGGTTGGACCGGAATTTTTACTTAGCATACAGTTTCTTCAGCTCAGCTGCTTGGAAATTGGTGTTGTTATCAGTGAGAATGGTGTGAGGGACTTCTAATAGATGGATGTTGTTGGAGCTTAAAAACTCAATGATAGAACATGCCTTTAATTCCTTGATTAGAAATGATTATTCTTACTTTGAAAAGAAATCTGTGGCGGTCATGATGAACTTACACGTACAAGGTGTTTCTAGTGGATATGGTCCCATGATGTTGAGTCCCCAAACTGAAAAGGGCCAAGATTAATTGCTAGTATGAAGGGACTCTGGAATTCAATGAAAAAAACTGGCATGGATATGACATGTGTGGAACCACTTGGAAAACTGAATACAATCGTGGACCCTTGTGGGTCAAAAGTATCCTAACCTTCAGATCTGGTGGGAGAGTCTCAACCCAGTCTGATGAGATCCTTAGGAACCAGTATGGACTTCCCACATAACCTAATAAATATCATATCCTTGAATAAAAAAGGTTAACACCACTTAACCCATGTTTATCGAGGATCTTATTAAGGTTGGGACCACTCTGAAGGGTGAATTGTACTGCATGCTAACAGATTCACTCGTGTTCGGCTCTGTTTGTTAGGAGATTTCTGTGATGGAGGTACTTGACAAAAAGATTTTTCCAACCAAGGGTTTCTTATGCTATGGAAGGGGGACCCAAGGGTCCTGATATGGAGTCATCAGTAGTAATATGGTTTACCTATTGGCTATCAGCATCATCTAAAGTGATAGGATCAATGAACCTTTGATACGCCACATGGATGATCAAATCATATGGGTCAGGCTCTACAAGAGATGCAGTGAGGAATTCCAAGGCTTCGTCTTGACTATTCTGTAACCGAGGAACATTAATGAACTCGGTCCAATAAGGGATCCAGACTATCAACTAGTGGGAACATTCCAACAAGGTCATGAACTTCATATTTCTGATGACATAGTCACCATTGATATGTTTGATGACTAGCTCAGAGTCCCCCTTCACTTGTAGGTGGGTAAAATCAATCTTGAGGTCCAGCTCGAGACTAGTGATAAGAGCATGATATTTTTCCTCGTTGTTGCTGAAACCATCTAACAACTCGAATGAATAGGGTAAGACAACTTATGTAGGTGTGATGAAGATGATGCCCATGCCTACACCGTTGAATTAGGGATCATTGAGCCTTCTAATGATTGGACATTGTGAGGCACCATCGAAGTTCATCTTTGAACACGGAGCAACTTGATTCACTAAGAGGATGACCACATCTAGAAAATCAAGATCCAAATACTAATTTGCAGGGGATGGATGGGCGGCCATAAAATTTTTCAGTGCCTGGCCCTTGACAGCTTTCTACTGGATGAACCTGAGGCCGAACTGTTGAAGTATCACTGTCTGCCAAGCAATATGACCTATTAACATTGGGTGGTTTAGAATATAATTTAGTGGATCCATACAGGACAACATATGTATATAATGATGATGGAGATAATCCCATAACTTCTCTACTACAAAAACCAACATGAGGTAGCTCTTCTCGACAGAGGAATATTTGGTATCTGTATCAAGAAGCATGCAGATGAGATAATATAAACTATTATTTGTCCCTTTATTATTTTTTGGGAAATAAGGGAGCCAATGGATCTTTCTAGGGTGGTCACATACATGACAAATGAATTTATAGAAATAGGTGGCATCAAAACTAGAGGTCGTAGAAGATACTACTCAATCTCCTCAAAAGTTTTCTGACATTCCTTATCCAAATCATAGACAACAGCTTTCTTCATTATTCTATAAAATAACTTAGAATTTCCTGACAGAATCATAGTGAATCAGTGTATATATGCTATGTCGTCTTGAAAACCTTGAATTTTCTGAGGGTTTCTCAGAGGAGGCTTTTGAATGATAGACTTGATCTTCTTTGGATCGATCTTGATGGCTCTTTATCTGACAACAAAGATGAGAAACTTTCTAGAGATAACCCCTAAGGAACACTTTAAATGGATTATCTTCAGATTCTAAGAGTGGAGGAATCCAAACACTTTCTTAGGTTCTCTAAGATGGTCTTGACACTAGCGGGATTTGACCAAAAAATATTCTATGTAGCATTCCACAAATTTCCTAAGGACCGTCTTGAATATACGGTGTATAACACACTAATAGGTGGGTCATGAATTCTTCTAACCAAAGGGAATTACTTAATAGCCATAGGTTCCTTTTGGCACCTGAAGGTGGTGGAATATTCCTCTTTAGGGGCCATCCAGATTTGATTATACCCGTAATATCCATCCATGAAGGAGAGAGCCTAAAACCCAGCAGTGTTGTCGATCAATAGCTATATCATAGGAAGGGGAAAATATTCCTTCAAATAGTGATGGTTGAGATCCATAAAGTCTATGTAGACTCTGATCTGTCCATTATTCTTCCTTATGGGAATGATGTTGGATAAAAATCTAGGATACTGGACTTCCCTAAAAAAGTTATCTTTGATGAGCTTATCTACTTCAGCTTCAACCGTGGCACCGTGATAAGGGTGTATCTTCTTGGTAGGTTGTTTGAACCCTTAATGACCTATTGGGAGACCAATTTAGTGTACAACTACTTGAGGATCCAGTCCTGGAATCTCGTCATAGCTCAAAGAAAACACATCACGATGCTACTTCATGAAATCCACATATTATTTCTCTTCTTTGATAGACATACCTGCGCTAATCAATATTGGATTCAGGTCTGCCTCGATACCTATATTATCCTAAACCAACTAATCAATGGTGGTGGACAAACCTTCTTAGAATTCGGGAAGAGTATATTCCATATACCCTTCACCATCAGAGGCAAGATAATCACCAATATGAGAAAATTCTTAGGAGTTAGCTGGACCTAGAAGAATGATGGTACTAGCCTGAGTGGTAGTGGAATCATCACCAGGAGACTCTTACACTGATGATACCATGGAGACAAAATCTGTCGACCCAATCCCATCAGGACTTTGACCCAAGGGGCCATTCTTGACAATATCAAAGTAGCAGTGTCCCGTCAGCCAATGTATGATAAATCTGGCCCGACGAAACAAGCATGTGTGTCGTATTATTGTTTCCATGGGGCGAATGGCCTGATACCTTACATGGGTAATGGGATCTGGAATCACTTGATCATAGTTCATGTAGGTGTACGATGTGATATTCCAGTATTCCTTATACTTAGGATTGCACTTACCCCTTTTATAAGAAATAACAAATTAATATCCCAAGTCTGGGGTTGTGACCGCCAACCGGTGAATCGAATAGATGAAAGCATTGTCCAAGTCTTTCCATGGGTTGTCTGAAGGTGTAGTGTGTTCAATATCTTTATTAAAAACCCACTTATCCTATTTCTTGTAGTATTCTAAGACTACATATAGGTATTCACAAGAGGAAAAAGGAGATGCATCACCCAGGAGAATGACCACTTGACCATTAAGGGAGTACTTGAGGAATTAATGATATAAGGATGGAACTGCTGCGTGCAGGTGGAGCCATGTCGTACCCATTAGTTTGTTGTAGTAGGTGTCTTGAAATATGAACATGAATTAAATAATGTAAATCAGGACACTAAAATAGGTCTTCATATGGATCTTTCCACACAAAAATTTATCTATCAGTTCATAACTATGAATCATCAGGTCAGAGGGACTCAGATCTGCTTTAGACAACCCAAAATTGTGGTGCATCCGAGTTGGAATAAGATTGATCCTAGAACCTATGTTGACAAGACAATGGAATACTTCTATGTAATTGAACTAGTTAGT
Organism: Viscum album; assembly: GCA_963277665.1. NCBI lineage: Eukaryota > Viridiplantae > Streptophyta > Magnoliopsida > Santalales > Viscaceae > Viscum > Viscum album. The sequence goes on along the minus strand of OY728151.1, from coordinate 650,358,171 downwards.
GGTGTACAATGGAAGAATGTGCCCCTGTATAGGAGAACCTTAATCTTATAATGAGAATGAGATTATGGATCAAAATTATGATCGCTCAACTTCTTCAGCATGGAAGGAATCTACAACTACTACCTCTACTTTAAATTAGAGGGAGATTTCCAAGGCATATGTGAGATATTCATGCAAATCATCTGATAGATAGAGAGATTCATGAATTGAGATCTTTGCATGAATATTGAAAATGTGCTTGAGCACATCATATTTCTATGCTAGATTCAAATTCCTATTGGCATAGATTTTCTCCATGGAAGACAGTATGATGATCATTGCTTCTCAAGCTAGTAGATTCTGGCTAGTGCTGGGGATATCCTACTTCTCACTAGTTGAATCATGAAAAATGACTATTGGCTAACTATCAGATGACTAAGGTGTAGAAACTAATGGATGTAGCTGATCATGGAGTAACTATGGAAGCTCTGCGTAATCGAGTAACTTGAACTGTAGTGGGAGCAAACCTGATGTGACATGGGAAGAGGGTGATGCATATTTAGCACTATGTTGGGCCTACTGTACGGTCTTATAAGCATGCATGTCTTGGCTAGAAGCACTATCATGAGCATTCTGATGGTTTACATAGCCACAAATATGTGGATGATGATGTTGAACTGGAACATTAGGGGGACCAGCCTGCCATTCCTCATCCCCGGGAACCATGTAAAGGTCCACCAATTCAAGACACTTTAGTGGTGGTGCGGTGGTGAAGGTGAGTTGCCAAAACAAGGTCGTTCTTTGGGAGGTTCAGGGTTTGAATCTTGGGAGTCCTCTTTCGGCATGAGCCTCTCCCCCAGGATACACCTGCCTTGTCGGGCTTCCCAGACTCCTCTGGGCGGGAAAAATGAGGTTCATCCCAATTACTGATGGATTGATGTGTCGAACCATCACTACCAGGTCTTTACCCTCCGAAACACTCTGCCATATCGGATGGAAATGACTGCTTCCTTGGCTGGGAAGCTGCCTGCGGGTACTACCCCTTCGTGGGGGAGGGGGGTTTCTCTGTGTGGAGGGTTCGAAAAGGACACACTTGGAAATTCCCTTTTTTGAGAAAACAAAGGGTCTACCAGTTCAATGGTATTCATTGAGGCATACTCTTGATCATCACTTGAGGAATCCACTAAAACTGGGTGGATCGTAGGGGAAATACCCATCTATATAGGCATAAAGTCTCCAAAAGAATGGGATGGATTTGGCATCGATATGGGATTTTCTTCCCCTTGTGTCCACAATGCCTGCTCTTATGAGAAGAAGGCTGAGATATAGATGCAGAATCAGTAGTGTTAGAAAGCACAGTGACTTCAGAAGGTTCAGGATAATTCAAACTGGAACTGATGATACTGTGGGTGCGAGTGACTGCCTTTTAGGACAACCAGTTTTCATACTTCTAAGACTCATGATCGGGGACCTACCACCATTCACCTTGCTATTGTTGTCTGACTTTGCAGAGAGACACACCACATGTGAGAGAGTATGAACTGCCCTGAATATATTTTTATTGACCTAGCCCTAGATTCTATCCCTGAAAACATAGCATTGCTTGATGGTATTTCCAAGGAATCAGTTATAGGGGCGGTAGATAGGGTGATCAATGAGATCATCCTCTTTTGTCCTTCTACAGTTGGGTAATCTCAGGATTCCATAACCCAAGGTGCTCCAAAAATAACCAAGGACCTGGGGTGATTCAAACAAATAGTTCTGATTTCTCCTATCAAGGAAAGAAGCCCTGGGTGATGCTGATTGTGAGGCTGGGCCTGAGGCTATGAACCTCCCAGAGGCTATAGACACAAATCTCATAGAAATAACTATATTAGTATGGGGGAATCTACCTATGTGATGATAGTAGTCTCAGATTTGGAGGCTCTTTTTTCCGGAGCTATGGGAGGCAATGGATGTTTCTGTTTGGACTACTACATGGTTTCATCTAGGTACTGACCTTGTTAGAGAAATATTGGAATCTTCCTAGTAAATTCTAAGTGATGAGGGGTGAGACTAGATTAGTCATTATGTTCCCCACACACATTGTCAGCATCTTTTCTCGAGTCAACGAAATGTCGAGCGAGTACTTGAAGAGGTCAGAAATACTAGTCTTTCAAGTGGTGGGGATGAACTGATAGAGAAATTTCCTCTGAAGATCCTCCAAATAATCTATAGACCCAATGTTTAACTAGCTATATTGGAGAAATTCGGTCCCTTACATTGTCTATATGAAATTCTAGAGCTTGGCAGACTCTTATTTTATTGGAGTTCCTAGCATGGGTCCACATCTAGAGATATAGTTGGATAGATGCTACAGTGGGCTGCCCATCCCATTTAAGGGGCAGAAAGTGCGATTATTAAAATCTAGGGGGGATGGAATATCATCTACCCATGCCAAATAAGTATTTCCATTAGGCAGGATCACCACTTATCGCGTTTCAAGAGCCTTAAAGAAAGAAATGAGACCATCCATTAGATCTACCTACTGAAGATTCTTATCCTAGTGTGGATCCTTGATAGCTAGTGTGTTGCTAGGATCTTCAACTCGATAATCCGGTTCAATGGTGTTTCTGAAATTTTTGCCGGGGCGCGCGCGTCCGTCCGTCAGGGGAGGGCGCGCTGCTTGTGGCCCCGCATTCCCGCTTTCCAAAGGCGGGCGGCATCCGTTCCTTGTTCAAGTACGTCTGCTCCTTGATTGAAACCGGGATGATGGGATGTCGGTTCTTCCTTCAGTGGATTCCTCCTCAGAGCTCGTCACCTAGTCTGGGTCTCCCTCAAGGATTTAAGACGTATTCGTGAAGCTCATTCCTTGTGCCATATCTACATGGACGCCAGTTAATTACGCTGCTTCCGTCAAGATGCTCCAAGGGGTCTTGTCGGGACAGCAACCTGTGGTTAGGAGAATGGTCACGTTGGGGCATCGTCGGCATGTCTGTCTTTGGTCCCTCATCACAGGGCTTCTCGAGGGCGCGGAAGCTCGAGGAATACCACATCGAACGCGGGGAACGTGTACCATCTGAGGTTTTCCTCAGCTTCCCATGTTTAACACGAGGTATGTCGCGAGTTTAACGTCTGACGGTGACAGATCGGGTTAAAGGGCCCCTAGGGGGAACACCGATGTTGGGGCCAGCACGTGGGCGGCCTCTCGTATAACATGGAGTGAGAAAGGGTGGCATGATCTCACCGGGATGTGGCGGCCCGGGTAAGGAACAAGATGGATGGTGGGGTGAAGCATGGAGCTTATGTTATGATACGGCCCAAGAGGGGGGGATACAGTTTAACATCATGCGGGACAGAATACAGTTTAACGTCATGCGGGACGAAATACAGTTTAACTTCATGCGGGACGCGAGACATTTTGACGTCATGCGGGACGCGATACAGTTTAATGTCATGCGGGACATGGTACAGTTTAATGTCATGCAGGACGCGATACAGTTTAACCTCATGCGGGACGCGATACAGTTACACGTCATGCGGGACGGGATACAGTTTAACGTCATGTGGGACGCGAGATTTGGGGCTTACACTCTGAGGCAACCCAAGGTGGTCAGGGCACCGACATGGAGAGGTCGGGATGACCGGGTGGTGGGATTGAACCTCATGGAGGCTTCCTACGTACCATGCGTTAGCACGGATCAAAGTCCACGTAGTTCGCTGGGATAGGGCTTACGCTCTGAGGTGGCCCATAGAGGAGGTCATGGTCGATGTGTGCTCTAAGCCCATGTGAGTCATGCTCAGTTTGGGAAACAAGAGGCACCATGGACCAGACGATCACGTCGCAAAAGGTGTGTTCGTGAGAAGCGGAATGGGGCTTACACATTGAGTGGCCCAAAGAGGAAATAGGGGATTATGTGTGGTTAGGGGCCCTTGGTGCCGGGGCTTACTCCAGGGTGGAGGCCCGTGGTGCGACAAAGCGCAGTGGGAAAGACTCCACTAGCCTTGGCAGGGGGTAAGTAAGGAGATGCACGGGTGCAATCATCCGTACGAAAGGTTAGGGGCTTACGCTCTGAGGCAGCCCTTCCCCCACGGACAAACGCCGCTCCGACAAGGAGGATCTCATTCCATGTGAGGAAGAGTCCATTTCCGTGGGGACGAGTGGGCGTAAAAAATGTCCGAGCTGGGGGGACCCTGCGTGCGAAGCACGGGGTCGGACCACAGTTTAACGTCTTGTGTTAAGGACGAGGTGCTTAGCAGTTTAACATCCTGCAGCTTGGACGAGTTGGGTTTTCTCTACACCCCTAGGGCTTACATGCCCAACGCCCTCTACCACTTCTGGAAGGGAAGGCATCGGCAAGGTCGTGGTGAAGGGGGGCCGCAGGGCAAACCACTGGGGGGTCCATCTTAGCGTGGCTATGCGAAGAAGCATTAGCCATTAGCGTACCTATGCGGAGAAGAATAATGCAAAGCAACGCAACGGGAAACACGACCCAAGGGACCTTGAGGTTACTTCGCACGAGCCTGGAAGGCCGTGCGGGAAAACAACGCATGGCGTGCATGCCCGGCAGGGGAGACATCAGGTGCCGGTGCAGGAGGCAGCCAAGGGGCGTCAAGATGAGGGGTCCTCGACTCTGAGCGCGCAAAAGGGACGATTTGCGCGCAAAACACCGGGACAGCGCGCAATCGGAGCAATGGAATTGTGCGCGAATAGGGAATTACGTGCAGGGTATTGCGCGCCCGGCATGGTATTGTGCGTGCAAACCAGGGATTGCGCGCAAGTGGGGAAACCGGGGGAAGGGGAAAATTCACTGAAGCCGGTGGAGTTGCGCGCAAAGGCGAACTCGGGGGCAAGGTTGCGCGGAATTCGGGATTAACTGGATGTCATATTTCGCGCGGGGGGAGCCGAATTGCGCGCACGAGAGTCGCTTCGGATTCCTCAACCCCCAAACCGTTCGGGGTCACCTTATATTTATAGGCGACCTCCGGCGCGGAATCTAGGCGGCGCGCGAAGTTTTCCGCACCGGGAACCGTTTGCGCGCAAAATCTCGCCGTGGAGAAACGGGGCACGCAATTATTGCGTGCCTCACCGGTCCAATTCCGCGAATGCTGGGACCACTTCACGCACAGAACATTTTTGCGCACGGATCCTACTTTATTTCGCACACCACTTCCCGGGCCTCCGGATCGGGCCTCTGTTTCCGAATATGACTTTGCTTCGTCATTCCAAAGCTTCCTCTGGGAGTTGCGGGATTTTTTCGGCGTCAACAAATGCCCCCCCCTTGAAATTTGATCGGTAAGAGGTCGCAATGATCGGATTCCAAGGGAAACGCCGAAACGCCAAAATGCTAAGTCTCCTGATCAAGCTGCGCGCAAAAAATCTGACGGGGCGCGCAAAACCTACGGACAGGCGCGAAATCTTCTTTCCGCACGGCGCGGAACCCTGGCCTCGCCTATAAAAAGGAGCACTGGGTCCCAGATCCGTACTTCCGCTTTTCCCGCGCGATAAGCTTACCCCTCTCGTGAGCGAAATCGCTCCACGACTGTGCGTAATAACGCACTAGCAGCGCGGAATTCCATCTGAAATTTGGTCGTGATTTCGCACCAAACCGGGATCTTCCGTGCTTAGCGTGCCGATTGCGCGCTCAACTCCAGGATTTCGCGCAACTCAACCAGATTGCGCGCCGAACACTCTGATTCCGTGCACTGCACCTGATTTCTCCCAACTCCTGAAAAATTCGAGATGGCTGCAAACCGAGTCTATGAGGGGGAAGTCACTGCCCGTAAGACAGAAATGGTGGCGAAAGAGGAGGTATATGGCGCCAAGGTGATCGTCTCCAACAATCTCACCTTGTTCAATCTGCTGACTCCGGCCCAAAAGGCATATCCCTTGTCGGACAACCTCCCACTCTGGAATTTTGGCATCCTGGAGGAGGTACCACTGTCGGGATTCGAGGTGGACACACTGCGATCCTGGGTGACTCGGGAGGACGAACATCCTCGCTACAACATCACCAACAACCGCTGTCCTGCCAGGGAAACTAGACACATGGATGTATATGTCCTGAACCCGAGGAATAGGACCATTACTGGGGACGAGCCTGTGGTGGAGCATTCTCCGGCCCTCTACGCTACCACGTTCTGTCATAGCATCACAGATGACACGAAGGGCTGCCTGAAGGATTGGGACCTGCGGTTCGGGGGTAACTTCACCAGCGAATGGGCCTAGGAGTTCTGGGTTCGCCATACCTGCGACCAGTTTGGAGACGAACTGCAGTATATCGGCCTGTTCGAGGCGGTATGGAAATCACAGTTCCATTTCCACCGTCAGCCTGAACTCGGACCAGAGCTATTCACTCGGTGGTCTCCTGACACTAACACGTTCCACCTTCATCACGGGGAAGTCGGCATCAGTCTCTGGGACGTTCACAGCATCGGCGGTATCCCACTGGAGGGTTACCAATACGACGAGTTCGTTCCTCCAAATAACACCTGGGGAGATAGGTCGCGGATGCCGATGCTGACGTGGCACCTACTGCAGCTGGCCAAGGAGAGGCTGGGGGTCAATGACTTCCTGAAGGACATCACCTACATGGGCCGGTTCAGCATTTTCCTTGAGAAGGATCCCGCCATCAAGATGTCGGGACGGGGCAAACGATGCCCAACCACGACTCAGAGGAGAAAAGAAGGGTCATACTGGAAGACCCTAGAGGCAGGGCAATACCAATCATGGGGCTACCACGTCATTGAGGCCCGGGACCCGAACGTCCAGTATACTGGGTTCCTTGCCGCCTTCCTGAGCGGGTGGCTCCTACCGGTGCAGGACGCGAGGATGGGCGTCCGTCCAGCGACTTTGGTGTTGGCGGGCTCCATGGCCACCAACAAATGGTTCAACTTGGGCATCCCCGTGCTGGCCAAGCTGTATATCATTATGGGGTGCATCTCATGAGGGGGTCACCTCAGAGGGTCTGTGGTCCCTTCCAGATCTTCCATGGATGGGTGGCGGCTCATCTCGGCGGGTATACTTTCCCAAACGCCGTCCGTCCTCCGGGAAATGGATTATGACCGTCCTTGCTAAACATTGCAGGGGTGGCGCCATTGACGCTCAATGAGAAGTGCGTGAGGATCCACATTGGTAACCATGCCAACTTCAACTTCACCCCGTTCCCCACCCCGATTGGCCAGCTGGTGGACAACGGGCGAGGCTATCTGGAATAGCAGGAATACTTCCAGAGCGTTCGGGGCGGGGTGCTCGTGGATCGGATCGACAGGAAGGTGATCTGCGAGCCGTACGTGCCATCCCGATTCGCTAGGCAGTTTAGGTGCCTCCAGCGAATTCCGAAGAAGGTATTCACGGCTATCTGGCAGGAGAAGAATCCATGCGTCCTGTGCCAGATGTGGTTGATTTTTACCACCTTTGGCTCTAGCGACATTGTTTCTCTCCCTCCCATTGGGGTCGATGCCGGCCTAGCAACCGAATATTCCGAAAACTGGACCATCGCGTACCCTGAGGGGCTATTACGCAAGCGCTTCTGGCAACTCGAGGTTACTCGCGCGGAAACTGGGCGACGGGAAAGAAGGGAAGGTGTCATCGGAAGGGGAGAACCAAGGGTGCATCAGGCAGCGAGGCTTGCGCAGGCCGAGACATCGGCAGCGAGGACATCACATGGTGCCTCCACGTCCTCGTTACCCGTAGGTGGGTCACATGAGGCGGCCATGGAACTTCCTAGGAAGCAGATAAGATATCTCCTTGAACCTTCCCAAGATGCAATTTTCCCAGCACTATGGTCGGTCTGGATGACCATGCGGAAATCGCTGAGCGTCGAAGCCATCTGGCAGAAGATAATGCAGAATGGGATCCAACTGCCAGAGGTCGGGCTCGTTCGGATTGCCGACCGAGTAAATTTCCATCAGCGGCATGCTTATGTGACGGCCATGGACGCATACGCACGCCAAAGGGGGCGGCGTGCAGAGCCAACTTTCCTAGTGAAAGTGATGCTCGGCTAGGAGCATGATCCAGAAGCGATGCTGCCGGGAGAAGGCGACAGTGATGAAGAGCCAGAGGGGGAGGAGGAAACCGGAGAGGACGAAGGAGAGGGAGAAGATAAAGAAGAGGAGCCCGAAGGTGAGGATTCTCAAGGGCCGACCTACCAAGAGATTCTCCGAGAGTGCGGCGAGATTGCCGACTCTGATCTCGACATAACCAAGACTCTTGAGGTTTGTCTCTGTCTTCATTCATTTCCCTCATTCATCCATTCTAATTTCCAACATCTAACTCACTTCCCAATCATACTCAGGAGCAACTGAGCGGTGGACGGGCGTCCCCACCAGAGGAAGGAAGAGAGGAACCGGTGGGACATGATGGGGATCCGACACCCATCATTGAATTAACCAGCGCAGAGGGGTCTCCCCTTATGGCGGCTCCTACAGTGGCCAGAACACTAGGGTCCGACGCTATGGATTCTTGTAAGTCCCACGCTTCACTACTGGTGCTTGGTGTCAGTTCTGACCAGCGTATTCCCCGCGCAGTGATCTCAACACTGGAGGCACGTCGGGCTGCGGAGCCTGGGCCATCCGCGAGTGGACCAGCGGCGGACATACCACCTCACCCGGAACATGCTCTCTGCACTGAGTCGACCCCGACAATAGATGAACAGAGGGCGGCGGACATCAGCGGCGCTATTCCTAGAATGCAGTCGGAAGCTGGTGGAGGCGTCATTGCTGCTGGGGCGAGGGAAGATCGCCCAGACGTCGAGGATTCTCTTCCTCGTGAAGACATCCCTGGGGTGGATCCTACTGCCGACCTGCTGGAGGCCTTCCGCATATTCTGACCTGCTGACCCTGAGGAGATTGATGACTCAGACTCAGAGGCAGCCGAGGAGAGCTGGATGACAAGGCGCAAGGGGTGGAAGTGTATCCAGCGCTTTCTCAGGCAGCCCCAGTCCGATTGGCTAAGGCGGATGGGATCACTCCAGGCCTGGCTGCGCTTCCTGTGCGCCGGAGGGGCTGATGCTCATCGCCTTCATCTAACGGTCCGTGATTACATGGCCGAGAAGATGTCCGAGAGCAGTCGGCGTACCGACATTTCCCAGTGCCAGGAAGGATCGACGAGCTCTCAAGTGCTATTGAGGGCGGAGCAAGAAGTATGGCACCTCGAAAGGCAGGCAGCAGACAAAGAAGTCTTCATCGCAACATGCTCTGAGCTCGTGGAGCAACTGACCGCCCAGCTAGCTAATGCCCAGGAACAACTGGTGGAGGCGAGTCACCAGATGACCATGCATCGAAGCGAGCGGGCGGAGGCACAAGATAGGGCTGATGAGCTACGCTTTGTGGTGGCCGATGAGGAGAGAGTCTTCGAAGAGCGAAAAGCGGCCCTGGAGGCTACCAGCAAGAGGGTAGCAGCGCTGGAAAGATCGCTTCAGCACGCTAAACCCTGAGGGCTTTGTTTTTTCCATCACATGAACTTTTTCTTGTATTGATCATCGTCTTAATACAATGTATGGACAAATCCACTCTTTTGTACCCTTGGTTTAATGCGCTCAACCATAGTTTCGAAATGAATAACAACTCACCCCTAGGATCCTATGGGACATGCCCAACGCAAGAAGCAAGAGGTGATCGTACCATCATTCCGTTCAACTGTGCGACATTGACCAAGATTCAGGCGTCAAAAATTTGGCCTGAACTTTTGAAGAGACCCCAGGCCGATTGATGTGTCGACTTCTCAATGTGTCTTAACACACGAGCGGGGCAATGCCGGGGGCATTGAAATCCATCCGAACACAGGGGGATGGAGAGAAAGGGCGCATCACGCTGCCTAAATTCGGAACCCAATGGGGCACAACCATGGAGGATAACTGTCAACCGTGGAGGAAACACAGCATCCATATCACATTGGCCCGGAATGGGAGGACAATAAATGAGGGCTGACCGCTGACCATGTTTGCAACACGGGGCCTAACTCATATATCGTTGGTCAATTTTCTTGAAAGTTGGACCAGGACAGTAGGCGGACCATAGGTCGAGCATCCATACTGTTAGGGGGTCCCGTCAAACATGACTAGTTATCCGGAACGTTGGCCCAGGACAGTAGGTAGACCATAGGTCGAGCATCCATACTGTTAGGGGGTCCTGTCAAACGCGAAAGGAAACGAGGGTCTGAATAAGGGGGAACACAAAGCGCGGGGGGTGGAGTGGTGGCTTGTTCGAACAGAGTCCAACACTCTCGATATTGTGCCACCAGGGCGAAGGCGCATTAGGCGGACGTACCAACCTGATCACGGGTCGTCCCAATTTCCAGGCAGGACCTCTTTGGCGAGAGAACTACCGCTTCCCATCATTACCATGGGGCATCCTGAACATGGTCGGGGTAGATATCCGGATGACACCATTTCTCATGAAGTTGGGCCGAGGGGCCGAAAATATAGAAGGACGGTGTTCAGCTATCCCTGGGGTTGGACCCAAGACGAAACGTCCGGGCGGTCCTACGTATCTCATAAGGATGAGAATCAAGCCCACGTAGTTCTGAAAATGCAGTTTAACGTCATGCTGGATGAAATACAGTTTAACGTCATGCGGGACTGAATACAGTTTAACGTCATGCGGGACAAAATACAGTTTAACGTCATGCGGGACAGAATACAGTTTAACGTCATGCGGGACGAAACATGGATCTTATTTTTAGGTCTTAGATCTCGGACGATGATGATCTTAGTTTTAGGTCTTAGAGCTCGGACCATGAGGATCTTAGTTTTAGGTCTTAAATCTCGGACCATGAGGATCTTAGTTTTAGGTCTTAGAGCTCGGACCATGAGGATCTTAGTTTTAGTTCTTAGAGATCGGACCATGAGGATCTTAGTTTTAGGTCTTAGAGCTCGGACCATTATGGAAGGGGGAGAAACGGACACACGACCAGGAGGTTACAAAACCCGGCGTGAAGGAGAACCTAAGCCCTACTTAACATGTGCTCTCTGGGGAAACGATCGAGTCGAGGGACCGAACACGGAGGTAGGCTGGACCCGTGGGGAAGTGCCCCAGGCGTTCCTACATATCTCATAAGGATGAGAATCCAGCCACACGTAGTTCTGAAAGTGACATGGTAAGATACCAGTGCCAAAGGAAAAGGGGGAGTGCGGGCGTGGCCCTTGCACTAAAAGAAGAGGCATTTGATAAATCTTGTTTGTTCTTTAAGGTGAGTGGTTTTTTTGTTGTGAAGCGAAAGGCCCAGAGTAGCAGGACATGGTGTCGCCACAAGCATCAAGTCGTGATAGGCGTTGACAATTGGCATGGCATAAAACCAATACCCAACGTGATGTCCTCTACAACGAGGTCACCATAATGCAGTGCCGTTTTTCGTCGTGCGGTCAGGACGATAATATCACAGTTTAGGGTCATGTGGTAGGACCAACAGCACAGTTTAAGGTCATCTGGTTTGGACCAACAACACAGTTTAAGGTCATATGGTTTGGACCAACAACACAGTTTATGGTCATAAGGTTTGGACCAACAACACAGTTTAATGTCATAAGGTTTGGACCAACAACACAGTTTAAGGTCATATGGTTTGGACCAACAACACAGTTTAAGGTCAAGTGGTTTGGACCAACAACACAGTTTAGGGTCATAAGTTTTGGACCAACAGCACAGTTTAAGGTCATCTATTTTGGAACAACAACACAGTTTAAGGTCATATGGTTTGGACCAACAACACAGTTTAAGGTCATCTATTTTGGACCAAAAACACAGTTTAAGGTCATATGGTTTGGACCAACAACGCAGTTTAGGGTCATATGGTTTGGACCAACAACGCAGTTTAGGGTCATATGGTTTGGACCAACAACACAGTTTACAGTCATATGGTTTGGACCAACAACACAGTTTAAGGTCATATGGTTTGGACCAACAACACAGTTTAAGGTCATATGGTTTGGACCAACAACACAGTTTAAGGTCATATGGTTTGGACCAACAACACAGTTTAAGGTCATATGGTTTGGACCAACAACACAGTTTAAGGTCATATGGTTTAGACCAACAACACAGTTTAAGGTCATATGGTTTGGACCAACACCACAGTTTAAGGTCATACGGTTTGGACCAACAACACAGTTTAAGGTCATATAGTTTGGACCAACACCACAGTTTAAGGTCATATGTTTTGGACCAACAACATAGTTTATGGTCATAAGGTTTGGACCAACCGAGAGAGGAGCCTCGGGAAAAGGAGCCTACGAGTGTTCAACAGTCAGGGAGGGGAAGAAGATGCTAGCTCCCAGCTCTGTCAGGCCCAATACGTAGTGTCTGGGAGACTCCTCATTCCCCTAAGGGGATGACGGTCAAGCTACACACGATCCGCAAGGAAGAGACCCAAGCACATACTCTAGTGCTCAGACCGTGGGAGCCCCGAGAGACATTGTTATGCAGCTCGGTCTTTCTGATGTGTGGGGGTGTACTGAGGGTTAGTACAAGGAGTGTCGAGATTCCACCTTGGCACGGTGGGGCGGAAAATGACATGAACCATGCCACCAACATTCAGGGCTTGGGGAACCGGCATGACGACTGAGGACGACAGTTGACCATGTTCGCAACACAGCATCCTGTCGTGTTAGCCATGGGGACAAACAAATGAGCATCAACCGCTGACCATGTTCGCAACGCGGGATTTGTATCAATTTGTTGTCTGAAACCCTCGGGGGCGTTGTCCCATGACGGTAGGAGAGCCCATGGGCATTGTATCCAGACCATTCTTGGGGGTCCCTCCGGGTATGAAAGATGACGAGGGCCCGAATGAAGGGGAACACGAAGCTTGGCAAGTGGATGGAACTTGCCTAAGTCAAATCTGGCACTCCAAGTTCTAGAACAGAGTGCTTTGAGCACATCAGCAGACCACTGGAAAGGGTCAGAGGGCTCAGTTCGAGAGCGGCCAAGAGATGGCGGATCCTTGGGCAAAAGAGGGGGCGTAATGCCAAAAACCCTTGGCACCGGGAGATCGTTGGATCTCCTAAGAGATGGGGCTGGACCTGACATCTATGTGTTCAGGTGGTCCTACGTATCCCATTAGGATGGGAATCAAGCCACACGTAGTTCTTGACAATACAGTTTATCGTCATGTTGGATGGAATATAGATCTTAGTTTTAGGTCTTAGAACTCAGACCATGGAGAGCCCAGATGTATGGAAAAGTGTAGTTTAAGGTTGTACCGGACCATACAGTTTAAGGTCATTCTAGACCGTACAATTTAAGGTCATGTAGGACCAACAGTTTAGGAAAAGTACTTCTTGAGGAACCTAGCGTTGGTGGGAGGAGTGATACGCTCCCCATCCATAGTCACCAGGGAATACGCACCATTGGGATAGACCTTGTGGACAATAAAAGGTCCCTCCCACTTGGGCTCCAACTTGGGTGGTTTCCTGCCGGGAATCATTGGCGCTCTGAGAGCCAACACCAGGTCACCGTGCAGGAAGGAGCGGAGGAGAACCTTCTTATCGAAAGCTCGAGCCATCCTGTTCTGATGACTTTCCAGGTTATGTAGAGCGCGAAGCCTACTTTCGTCCAGCGCTTCCAATTCGGCTAGATGAATCTCGGAAACTCTGTCCGGCACTTGCTGGTCGTAGACCGCCGTGCGCAATGAGGGCAGTTGGACCTCGATGGGAGGGACAACCTCAGCTCCGTACACTAGGGAATACGGGGTCACCTGGGTGGAATTGCGAGTCGTCGTCCTATAAGCCCAGAGGGCATTGCGGAGCTTGTCCGGACAACTTTTCCTATTCTGACCAACCATTTTTTTGCAGAATGTTAGATAGGGTTTTGTTAAACGCCTCAATCTGTCCATTCGCCTATGCATGATTGCGGGAGGTGTGGTTTAATAGAATGTTGTACTTGGCGTACAATCTCTTCAGCTCGGCTGCCCGGAAGTTGGTTCCGTTGTCCGTGAGGATAGCGTGTGGTATTCCAAACCGGTGAATGATATTGGAACTCACGAAGTCGGTGATAGAACCAGCCTTAACTTCCCTAAGTGGGGCTACCTCTTCCCACTTTGAGAAGAAATCTGTGGCGGTTAAGATGAACCGGCACTGGTGGGCCGTCGCCGGCGGGTAGGGCCCTACGACATCCAAACACCAGACTGCAAAGGGACAAGAATACTTAGTAGTATGGAGAGGCTCCAGTGGATGATGCACAAAGTCAGCATGAACTTGGCACGCGTGGCACCTCTTGGTGTACTTGATGCAGTCGTGGATCATGGAGGGCCCGAAGTATCCCAGTCTCCGAATCTTGTGGGACAACTTCGACCCGGCCTGGTGGGCGCCACAGGAGCCAGCGTGCACTTCCTGCATGACCTGTGGGATCTCAACTCCTTGAAGACAACAAAGGAGAACACCATCAAACCCACGCCTTTAGAGGAGCTTCACACGATTGGGACCGCTTTGAGGGGTGAACTGTGGCGCGCGGCGCCGGATTCGTTCCCGCTATACTCGGTCCATCGGAAGATTGTCGTGCCGGAGATATTCAACTAAGGGTGTCCTCCAGTCAGGGACTGTCTCGATCACCACACCCGGGACCCCAGGGGGTCCCGACGCAGGGGAACCAGCAGTGAGATGGTTCACCCGCGGACCATGACCGCCCTCCAGGATAACAGGTGTAATGAATCTTTGGTGCACCACGTGGATGATTAGGCCATCCTGTTCGGGCTCCGCGAGTGATGCGGCCAGGCTGGCCAAAGCATCTGCTCAACTGTTCTGTGACCGGGGAATGTGAATGACATATGGTCGGGAGGGGAACTTATCCCTTAGATGGAGGGTGCACTCCAGCAACGACACGAGTTCTGGCTTCTTGACAGCATAGTCACCGTTAACCTGCTTGATGACTAGCTCAGAGTCCCCTTTTACATACAGGTGGGGTACGTTAACCTCCAGATCCAACTCGAGGCCAATGATGAGGGCATGATATCCTGCCTCATTTTTGGTGCAACCCTCTTACAATAAGAAAGAATATGGCAACACGGCTTGCTCCGGGTTGATGAAGACATTACCAAGGCCCACTCTGTTAAGCCTAGGATCGTTGAACCTTCTACCGGTAGGGCTTCGAGAGGTTCCATCAAAGTGAATCTGCCAGCATGGGGTGGCGTGATCGACTGAGAGGATTGCCTCATCAGGAAAGCCCACATCCAGTGGTTGGCCTGCAGAGGTTGGATGATCAGCCAAGAAGTCTGCCAACGCCTGTCCTTTGACGGCCTTCTGAGATACGAACCTAATGTCGAACTGCTAGAGGATCACCTCCCAGCGTTCCAATCGGCTGGTCAACATAGGCCGACTCAGGATGTATTTCAATGGGTCTACCCGAGAGACCAACTGTACCTCATGGTGCTGCAAGTAGTGCCGAAATATCTGTACGGCATATACGAGCGCCAGGCAGCTCTTCTCGATGGGAGAATATCTAATCTCCGCGTCGAGGAGCATGCAGCTGAGGTATTAGAGGCTATTCTATGTTCCCTCGTTGTTTTTCTGGGCGAGAAGGGCGCCGAGGGATCTCTCCAGGGCGGTCACGTAAAGGACCAGTAGTCTTCTAGGAATGGGTGGCATCAGGACCGGAGGTGGAAGCAGATACTGCTTGATTTCCTCAAAATCGGTATGGCACTCTTCATCCCACCCATAGGCGGCGCCTTTCTTCATGAGCCGAGAGAAGGTCTTACACTTTCCGGCCAGATTCTCAATGAATCAGCGTATATAGGCTAAGTGGCCTTGGAGGCCTCGAAGCTCCCGAATATTACTCGGGGGAGGCATCTGACTGATGGCCTTGATCTTCTCGAGGTCGATCTCGATACCTCGATACCTGACGATGAAGCCTAGAAACATTCCGGAGGTGACCCCGAAGTCACACTTCAACGGGTTCATCTTCAAGTGACGAGAACGGAGCAAAATGAACACTTTCTCAAGGTCTCTGAGATGGTCCTGACGCTGACGAGATTTAACCACTAGGTCATCTACATAGCACTCCACCAGTGTCCCGAGGATCGGCTTGAATATGGGGTGTATGGCCCATTGATAGGTGGCACCAGCGTTCTTCAGGCCGAAAGGCATAACCCGATAGCAGAAAGTGCCCTGGAGAGCCCTGAAGTTAGTGTACTCTTCATCCTCGGGGGCCATCCGGATTTGGTTATACCTGGAGTACCCATCCATGAAAGAGAGGGCTTGGAACCCGGCTGTTGCGTCGATCAACAACTCTATCACGGGAAGGGGAAAGTCATCCTTCGGACAATGGTGATTAAGATCGCAGAAGTCGATGCAGACCCTGATCTGCCCGTTATTCTTCCTGACGGGCACAATGTTGGCTAGCCAACTGGGGTACTGGACTTCCCTGAAGAAGTTGTCCTTAATGATCTTATCAACTTCGGCCTCGACCATGGCACCGTGAAAGGGGTGCATTTTTCGGGGAGGCTTCTTGAACCCGCGATGGTTTGCTGGGAGGCCAAGGTGGTAGACGAATACCTGGGGATCTAGTCCCGGCATCTCGTCATAACTCTAGGAAAACACATCATGGTGCTGTTTGAGGAGGTCTATGTACCATTTCCGTTCCTCGGGAGGCATAGCGGCGCTGACCAATGTGGGTCTCGGGTCCGCCTCACTGTCGAGGTTCACCTATACGAGCTCGTCGACCGTGGCAGAGACGCCCTCCTCAAAGGCAGGAGGAGCATCTTCCATGTCTTCTTCTCTTCTTGGGGAAAGATCATCCACGGGGGGAGCCCTTTCGGGGCTGCTCGACCATGATGGGGAGCTAGCACCGGCTTGGGCGGCCGAGGTCATCATGACGGGAGGTTCCTGCACCGCGGAGACCGCAGCGACAAAGGCGGTTGATCCAATCCCATCCGGCCTGTGGCCCAAGGGGCCACACTTTACGACATCGAAGCAGTGGTGTCGTGTTGGCCTGAGCTGGTCGATCCCGGCTCGGCGAAACATGCACGTATGACGCACCGTCGTTGCCATAAGCCAAAAATCCCGATATCGTACGGGGGTAGGAGGCTCGGGGATCACCCGGGCCTGGTTGGTGTAAGAGTACGAGGTGATTTCCCGCCGTCGCTTAGACCCTGAAATATGCATTCCTCTGGTACCTGAGACAACAAAGCACTCTCCCATATCAGGAGTTGTGGCCTCTAACCGATGGATTGGGAAGACATATGTGTCATCCAAACCTTGCCCAGGGATCACTCGCGACAGCGGCAGGCTCAACCTCACCTGCCAGGATCTGCTTGTCCTTGCTCTTGTAATAGTCTGCGTCCAGGTAACGAGCTTCACAAGAGATAAACGGGGACGCATCTCCTTGGAGCACACCCACTGGACCCTTAAGGGAGTATTTGAGGCACTGATGGTATGATGAGGGAACCGCTGCGTGAAGATGGAGCCACGACCTACCCATCAACGCCTTATAGGCAGTGTCCTGAGAGACAACCATGAATTCAGTATTGGCAATTAAGCCACCGAACTGGGTCTTCAGAAGAATCTTGCTGAGTGTTGTTTGCTCGGTCCTGTCATACCCATGGATTCTAAGGTCGGAGGGAGATAAATCATCCTCGGACAACCCTAGTTTTCGCAGTGTCTGAGTTGGGATCAAGTTAATCCCAGAACCCATGTCGACAAGATAGCAACGGACCTCCACACCATTGAACTGGCCGGTGATGTACAGCGGGCGGATGTGCCCCTGTATGGGAGGGTCTTCATCTTCACCGGAGAATGAGATAACCGCCTGACATTCGGCGTCCTCATTCACCTCGGTGTGGAAGGCTTCCGCGGCCGCTACCTCCGTTTCAAACTGGAGGGGGCTCCTCAGAGCCTCGGTGAGTGCCTCACACATTTCAGACAATAGGCGGAGGGCCTCAAGGATGGAAAGCCTCGCCGGAATGTCGGCCAGATGCTTCAGGACATCATACTTTTGCGCCAAACGCGAGCTTCTACTTACAGGAGGTCGCCCTGCAATTGGGGGCATGACGGGCCCTGCTGGCGGGACCGGTGACTGAATGGTACTAGGAACGTCCTGCTGTTCACTAGCTGAAGCCCGGGAGGTGTCTAACATGCTAGGACCGGAAGGCCGTAGTCGTCCAGTGACAGGGCTGGGCTGGTTGCGACGCGGGTAAGGAAATTCTGCCCGATCTAGCAACACGAACGGTGGTGGAAGGGAACCTGTTGTCACCGGATGAGGGAGCTGCGAGTGCTGCTCCCTATACCGGGCCTACTTCCTGGTCTCGGTAGCGTGCACGACCTGACTGGAGGTGATGACCGCCGTGCCCCGGTAATTCACGTAGCCACGGCTCCGTCGATGTTGACGACGGCTAGGGACATTGGGGGGATTCACCTGGCACTCCTCATCGTCGGGAGCCATGAAGAGATTTACCAACTCCACGGTGTTAACCGAAGCGTACCCCGGCCTCTCAGGGAGATTCACCCGGTGATCCTCATCGTCGGGAGCCATGAAGGGATTTACCAACTCTACAGTGTTAACCGAAGCGTACCCCGGGCTCTTGGGGAGATTCACCTGGCGCTCCTCGTCGTCGGGAGTCACAAAGGGATTTACTAACTCTACGGTGTTAACCAAAGCGTACCCCGAGCTCTCGGGGAGATTCACCTGGCGCTCCTTGTCGTCGGGACCCAAAAAGGGATTTACCAACTCTACGGTGTTAACCGAAGTGTACCCCGAGCTCTCGGGGAGATTCACCCGGCGCTCCTCGTCGTCGGGAGCCACGAAGGGATTTACCAACTCTACGATGTTAACCGAAGCATACCCCGGGCTCTCAGGGAGATTCACCCGGCGCTCCTCATCGTCGGGAGCCACAAAGGGATTTACCAACTCTAAGATGTTAACCGAAGCGTACCCCGGGCTCTCGGTCGAGGAGTCATGCATTAACTGACAGGGTCTCAGAGGGATCCCCATTCCCAGGGGCATGAAATCACCAAGCGTGCGAGAAGATGACGACAATGTCAGGGCGCGTTCTTTCTTCTTGCGTCGCCGCC
Source organism: Viscum album (assembly GCA_963277665.1). Taxonomy (NCBI): domain Eukaryota; kingdom Viridiplantae; phylum Streptophyta; class Magnoliopsida; order Santalales; family Viscaceae; genus Viscum; species Viscum album. Next base: position 650,339,215 of record OY728151.1, on the reverse strand, counting down.
TGCTCTTCTGGGAAGAAGCAGGCTAGGATGACGAGGCCGAAGCGGCGCTCGTGGATTCTGAGGGATCTGGACAGTCCAGGCAGGCACAGATGATGCCATGGGAACGAGAGACCATCTTGTGGGCCATCCAGTAGTTATAATTCTGGGACCCACAGTCGGAAACCTGTTCCCACCAGTCCCCGTCATCACTACTGTCATCTGATCCCACGAAGACACCTGTCACCTATGCCGGGGCTGGGCCCAACCTGACTATGTTATTTTCAATCTGGTCTTGGAGCCAGTCCTTGAACACATAGCATTGTTGGATGGTGTGTCCCAGGAACCAGTGATAAGGGCAGTAGTTAGGGTGATCCGCGAGACACGCCTCTTCTGGCTTCTGGCACACAGGCAGCCGCACGATCCTATGCTCCAAGGCACTACGGAAATAATCAGGGACCTGGGCCTCATCAAACGAGTAAGCCCGATTCCTTATGTCTGGAAAGGGGACCCTTGGGGGCTGGCCATGACCAGGGACCAGAGGAGCTGACTGAGGAGGCGGAGCCGGATTACCTTTCCTAGGTGGTGGCAATGCGTTACGTGGAGGCGCCTGCCGATTTTGAGGCGGTCACTGCTGGGCCGGAGGCTGTGGGGGTGGACCCCTATGATCCTGCTGAGCTGGCCTCACCGACAGCAACTCTAGCTGTCTGGGGGCCTCTATCTGCACCACAGTAGTGAGCTCGGCTCTGGCGTCTCTCCTTGCGGAGACCCAAGAGGCAGTGGACGTGCCTGGCTGGCCTGTTGCAGGGCTTCTTCGAGGCACTGAGCCTTGTCCGAGAAGTCCCGGAACCCTCCAGGGTAATTCTGTGGGATCAGGGAAGGAACCAACTCCGCCTTGACGCTTCCCACACACATTGTCAGTAATTGCTCCCGAGTCAGTGGCATGTCAAGGGAGTACGTGAGCCCCTTCCACCGGGCGACGAAGTCCGCGACTCGCTCGTTGGGCCTTTGCTTGCACCTGAAATGGTCTGCAATGTTCGTCTTCCGGGTTGTGGAACTGAACTGGTAGAGGAATTGTCGACAAAAGTCCTCCCAGCTAGTCACTGATCCAACAGGAAGCTGGCTGTACCAAACGAACGCTGGTCCCTCCAGCGTCTGAACGAAGCATCGGAGCTTGGCGGCCTCCTGCTGCGCCGGAGTCCCCAACATAGGACCGCACCTCAAGTTGAAGTGGGCCAAGTGCTGTGGCGGGTCTCCGGTCCTGTTAAAGGGGGAAAAGTGGGATTCCCAAATCCTGGCAGGGCCGGCATGTTATCCTCCCATGCGGTGTACGGCTTGCCATCCGGTGGGATCGCCACCTGCCGAGTTTCCAGGGCCTCCAAGCGAGCGTTGAGTACTTCCATCAGATCATCCAGAGGCGGATTCATGTCATGAAGGGGATCTCTAACCACAAGCACATTTCCAGGCTCTTCGATACGATGGTCACGCTCAGCAGCTCGGGGGGCAGCTGGCGGAGCGACTGTCGGAGCGGCGGGAAGAAACCAAGCAGGGTCTCCCAGGTTGCCTCGCTGCTCGGGAGGGTTCGACGAAACATATCGCGCCCTCTTGCCATGGGCTCCAGTGTCTACCCTGTCGGCGAACACGACACGGTCATGGTTTCCCGGGGGGATCTCAGCAAGGGGTAGATGCTCCTGCCCCTGCTGTCCTGGTCTGGGGTTGCCGTAGACAGGCCGCCGCTCTGCAATGTGTTCGGCCAGTAGCTCATCAACTAGCCTTTTTTGCTCGGCTAGCTGTTAGAGCAGTGTGGCCTTCTCGGGGTCTTCCTCTGCCTTCTGCACTGAGGCAGGTGGTTCGTCGAGTTTGACAGACCCGACGGGCTCTTTACCCTTGCCGATGTTTCGGCTCAGCACCAGTGCCTCCGTGGGTACAGGAAGGCCTAGGAGGCTCCTCTCTTGGCGAGTAATCCTCCCAGATGGGTCCAGAAGAAGCCTGTCCTTGGAGGGTGAGTCCCCGTCGAGGGGATCCACAATGTTTCCCTCATCTGAAGGTTTGGCCATATTGACTGCTACTTCCCTTGGCGACGTTCCATCAGGGCTGCCCAGTGGATCGGGCTGCCGGCGGATCGCTCAGAAGAGGAGAGCAGCGTACTTCCCCCACCCGCGGACGTGCACGTGGGGGGTGGCCTCCTCAATAACTCTACGGAGTACTTGAAAACTCTGGATGCATTGTTTCTGAAGGGCCTCGTGGAGGCCTGGCGACTCGGGGTGCCGGACCGCGGGGAGTGCGGCTAGGTCAACCCGGCGGCACTGCTCACCAATCTCCTCGAGATGCGCTTGGTTCCCGGGATAAGGCGCTAGCTGGTGATGGAGTCGGGAGTGAGTCACCCAAAGAATTTGGAGGAAGCATTCAAACTCTCCCGGGGTGAGAGACTCTGGCACATCAAAACCCGATTCTGCGACCGGCCAAAACTTCTCAGGGAAGTGGCCCGCTGCAAGAACGGTCCAGAAGCTCCACGGCTCCGGCTCGGGGTCCGGAACATGCTGCCCCTGATCATCCACCAAGGAATGTCAGGGAATTGGAAATGGCGCTGAGGCGGGCCATCGGGGCGGTGGGCTGGCCGGCGGGGAATACGGTGAACAAGCCAATTGGCCGCCGATCCCCGGGTCATCCTCCCGAGGTTGTAGTGCCCTGGCCACCACGTCGCGATAGGACGGGCCGGTGGATGGGCCTCCTGTCACAACGTCGGTGCTCGCCGAGGGTTTGTCGCCTCGCGATCCTTCCGTCGGTCCCCAGAAAAGTTCCTCATCCTCCCTAACAGGGGCGGGAGGTTCTTCTGAGGAGATCAGCAGCAACTGCGGGCTTGATCCCTGGAGGTACGCCAAGTCTTCATCCTCCTAGATATACCTTCGAAGGGAGGAGGGAATCATACGAATCTCACATTCGGGGAGTACGAGACTGAGGCGCCGCGTCCCCATCCCTTCCCTCAACTCGAAATTTTGGGGGGCGGTTCTATCGTCGAGTCGTACTCTACCTCAGAATCCGAGAAACGGACTGGTCTGATTCCATTCCGGACTCCCTGACATTCCTCCAACGGCGACGACGCCCGACCTTCCTGCCCCTGGGTAGTTCCTCAAGTTAAGGATGACTTCCGTCATCGGGTCCCCCGGCCACAATAGAGGTGGGGCAGAGGGGACCGAATGCCGGGGTGCGAGAAGCACCGGGACAGATGTCGAAAGGGACATGGGGAGGACCTCCATGTGAGGGGGTTACTGGATACACAATGGCTCCATGATCGTGACCGGTGGTAGGGGGAGTGACCTCATACCCCATGCAGTGGGTGCTGGAAGGAGTCGTACACGAAGCATAGCCGTCATGAAGAAGCTTTCGGCTTCCCAGATCGGTGGCACGGGATGAGCATTCATGGTGAGCGGCACTACCGCAGATTGGTCCGCAATGGCCATTGCCAGTGTCCGCGACCGGGAGATTCGACCCAACCTGCTTGCAGGGTGGTCGGGGTTTCGATCCCAGTCGGGCACGCGGCTTCCCATGCTCAACATGCGCAGGGATCTGGGAACAGGAGTCAGCAGTGGCTGGTGCCACAATGGTTGCTGATGCTGGTGCCCCAGGACGGGCATTCTCCCCCCACTCGCGCCCGACGATGGCATCGAGTCAGATGGGTTGGAGCCGGCGGTGCGGGCATGAAGACTGCCTGCTCCTCGGCTCAGGGAGTCGGGCGGCAGTGTCGACGCAGCCTGGCGGGGGTTCTTGCCGGTAACCCCTGTGATGGATCACCGATCGGGTGGACCCGGACATCCCCCACCTCATTGGCGTAGGGGAGGGACGTGTCATAGCGCTCCATGGATAGGCTCCCGAAGCGGTTGAACGTCGGCGTGGGGAGCGGTGGCTCCCTGCGTGGCCCTCAAGGGCGGCGATGGTGGTGAGGAACGACAGCCTCTAGATCCAAGCGGGCCATGCCCCTGGTGGGGAAGATCCCTTCCTCGTCATTCCTACGAACAAGGTTGTTGATCACCCTCTGTTGGATGATTTCTGATGGGGAGAGGGGGCACAAGCGCCTGGCTGCTACGGCGGTCGATGTCGGAGCGACCATGGGATAGGCGAGACCGCGTGGGGTAGCCACGTCGACACTGCCCCTGCCCCTCCGCCGGTGGGCAGGTGGCGATCGAGCTTCGAATGCAGTGATCTGATTCCTGGAAACAGGGAGATGAAACCATTAGTATCAAAAGGAATGTAGATCAACAACCAACGCCCAACATCATTCCGTCTTCAGTGGTCGGCGAGAGGGAACCATGCTGATGACGTCACAGAACGGAGTAGTCAACGTCCTGACAGCCTCGACCCCTGGCGGGTTCACGTACCGGTGAGGGTTACCCGGACCTGGTGACATACTATTATTCCGATGCTCCAACGGCTACCATTCCCCGTGTTGAGGAGAAGATCTTCACTTCGGGTTCACCATTTTTTGTTTCCGACACTTTCGCCGGGGTGTGCGCGTCCGTCTGCCGGGGGAGGGCGCGCTGCTTGTGGCCCCGCATTCCCTCTTTCCAAAGGTGGGTTGCATCCATTCCTTGTTCAGGTACGTCTGATCCTTGATCGAAACCGGGATGATGGGATGTCGGTTCTTCCTTCCGTGGATTCCTCCTCGGAGCTTGTCACCTAGTCCGGGTCTCCCTCAAAGATTTAAGACAGATTCGTGAAGCTCATTCCTGGTGCCATATCTACATGGACGCCAGTTAATTACGCTGCTTCCGTCAAGACGCTCCAAGGGGTCTTGTCGGGATTGCAACCTGCGGTGAAGAGAATGGTCACGTTGGGGCATCGTTGGCATGTCTGTCTTTGATCCCTCATCACAGGGCTTCTCGAGGGCGCGGAAGCCCGAGGCATTCCACATCGAACGCGGGGAACGTGTGCCTTCTGAGGTTTTCCTCAGATTCCCATGTTTAACACGGGGTATGTCGCGAGTTTAACGTCTGGCGGCGACGAATCGGGTTAAAGGGCCCCTAGGGGGAACACTGATGTTGGGGCCAACACGTGGGCGGCCTCCCGTATAACATGGAGTGGGAAAGGGTGGCATGATCTCACTGGGATGTGGTGGCCCGGGTAAGGATCAGGATGGATGGTGGGGTAAAGCCTGGGGCTTACGTTCTAAGACGGCCCAAGAGGGGGGATACAGTTTAACGTCATGCGAGATGGAATACAGTTCAACGTCATGCGGGACGGAATAGAGTTTAACGTCATGCAGGACGTGATACAGTTTAACGTCATGCGGGACGCGATATTGTTTAACGTCATGCAGGACGGGGTACAGTTTAACATCATGCAGGACGCGATACAGTTTAACGTCATGCGGGACGCGATACAGTTTAACGTCATGCAGGACGAGATACAGTTTAATGTCATACGGGACGTGATACTTGGGGATTACACTCTGAGGCAGCCCAAGGTGGTCATGGGACCAACATGGAGAGGTCGGGATGACCGGGTGGTGGGCCTGAACCTCATGGATGCTTCCTACGTACCATGCGTTAGCACGGATCAAAGTCTACGTAGTTTGCTGGGATGGGGCTTACGCTCTGAGGCGGCCCATGGAGGAGGTCATGGTCGATGTGCGCTCTAAGCCCACGTGAGTCATTCTCGGTGTGGCAAACAAGAGGCACCAGGGACCAGACGATCACGTCGTGAAGGGTGCGTCCATGAGAAGCGGAATGGGGCTTAAGCATTGAGAGGCCCAAAGGGAAAATAGGGGCTTACACGTGGTTAGCGGCCCTTGGTGTCGGGGCTTACTCCAAGGTGGAGGCCCGTGGAGCGACAAAGCGCAGTGGGAAAGACTCCACTGGCCTTGGCAGGGGGGAAGTATAGAGATTCACAGGTGCAATCATCCGTACGAAAGGTTAGGGGCTTACGCTCTGAGGCAGCCCTTCCCCCGCAGACAAACGCCACTCCGACAAGGAGGATCTCATTCCATGTGAGGAAGAGTCCATTCCCATGGAGACGAGTGGGCGTAAAAAATGTCCGAGCTAGGGGGACCCTGCGTGCGAAGCACGGGGTCGGACCACAGTTTAATGTCTTGTGTTAAGGATGAGGTGCTTAGAAGTTTAACGTCTTGCATCATGGACGAGGTGGGTTGGCTCCACACCCCTTGGGCTTACATGCCCAACACCCTCTACCCCTTGTGGAAGGGAAGGCATCGGCAAGGCCGTGGTGAAGGGGGGCCGCAGGGAAAACCACCAGGGGGTCCACGTTAGTGTGGCTATGCGAAGAAGCAATAGCCGTTAGCGTGCCTATGCGGAGAAGCATAAGGCAAAACAACGCAACGGGAAACATGGCCCAAGGGACCTTGAGGTTACTTCGCATGGGCCTGGAATGTCGTGCGGGAAAACAACGCATGGCGCGCATGCCCGGAAGGGGAGACATCAGGTGCCGGTGCAGGGGGTAGCCAAGGGGAATCAAGGTGAGGGGTCCTCGGCTCTGAGTGCGCAAAACCCCGCGAAGACGCGCAATAGGAGCAATGGAATTGCACGCGAAGAGGGAATTACGCGTAGGGTATTGTGCGCACGGCAGGGTATTGCGCGCGAAAACCAGGGATTGCACGCAAGTGGGGAAACCGGGGGAAGGGGAAAATTCACTGAAGCCGGTGGAGTTGCGCGCAAAGGCGAACTCCGGGGTAAGGTTGCGTGGAATTCTGGATTACCTGGATGTCATATTTCGCGCGGGGGGGAGCCGAATTGCGCACACGAGAGTCGCTTCAGATTTCTCAACCCCCAAACCATTCGGGGTCACCTTATATTTATAGGTGACCTCCGGCACGGAATCCATGCGGCGCGCGAAGTTTTCCGCACCGAGAACCGTTTGCGCACAAAATCTCACCGCAGAGAAACGGGGTGCGCAATTATTGCGTGCCTCACCGGTCCAATTCCACGAATCCCGGGAGCACTTCGCGCGCAGAACATTTTTGCGTGCGGATCCTCCTTTATTTCGCGCACTACTTGCCGGGCCTCCGGATCGGGGCTCTGATTCCGAATATGACTTAGCTTCGTCATTCCGAAACTTCCTCTGGGAGTTGCGGGATTTTTTCGGCGTCAACAAATGGCTTGTGGAGTAGCTGGAGGAACAAATTGGGGAACTGTTAAAGGAATGGCCTACATAGAAACTATGCGAATAACCTAAAGAAAAACCTGAGGAGCTACTGGAGGAATGAATTTTAGAGCCACGTCTCATTGAATATTTTCACGTAGCTCGGGTGGATTTAGTGAATGATACCACATCTATTTTCCATAAACATTGAACTTTTCCCTATTAGGATGTGCAAGGTTTTTAGGTTCAACGAGAGGCGATTCACCAAGGAGAAACTGTGGTTTCCCATACTGGCCCAGTGGAGGGTGGATGAGATCATATCGAGGATCTCTATAATCTAGGTGTGGTTTTTCTAGGTGCTGAGCGAGGAGCTCATCGATGATATTCTTCTATTCTATGAACTGTTGAAGCAACACAACCTTATCAGGATAATCTTTTGTCTTCTACATCAAGCTAGACATGTTAGAGGAATTAATGGTCATATTGTGTCCTTTTCCACTAATGGGGTCCTGACCGAGAGGCAGTGACTCGACTTGGTTAGTAATACCAATAAAGTGTCTTTTTTAGAAAGTGAAAATGTCTAGGGAATCCATCAAATGTTTCACTGTTCCTAGGGGAAAGATTTCATCGATGAGCCCTATCCCTGTATCCATCTCCTTAAGTGGATTGAGGTCATCCATATTTACCATGACTACACTTGGTGGAATATTGTCAATATCACCTATTAAGTTAGGTTGAAAAATTATAGGACTGAAGTGGAGATCTACATACTTTCCCCAACCATGGATCTGGACATGTGGGGACACCTCAACAATAATTTTTCAGAACATAGAAAAGATCAGAACGCTTTGCTGCTGAATGGTCCAGTGATAACTGAGAAATTTAGGGTGCTGAGCCATATGAAGCATGACTAACTCAACCATGCGACACTATTGGCTAATATTTTTTTAATGATCCTCTATATTTGGATACTACAACTGATAAAGATAGAGGTAGAAATGCATCGCCCAAAGAGTCTGGAGGAAACACATGAAGTCATCTTGGGTGAGGGACTCTAGGATGTTGAAGTTTAGAGTCGTAATAGACCAGAATATCTTAGAGAACCGGTCTGCTATGTGGATGTCCCACAAGAACCTCCATTCAGAAGTGGGACCTGACATCTAGTTTCCCCATTCCATGACTGGGGGGGAATAGATAACGACACTGAAGAAGACCATTACGATAGTGGACTAGTCGATAGAGAGAATGGTGTGAGAGATGATAGGCCATTACTCATTGGGTTGTCTCTCATGGATAGTACAGACTGCATCATCACATCCCTATTGAATGGAGTGTCGACCACTGCCTCCTGTATGAAGATGGTGATCATTAGTGGTTGGTCAAGATGGTATCCATCAATTACCAATCCCCAAAACAAATATCTATGCTCTCATGTTGAGGTAGGGAATGATCCTGGTGATGACAGAAAGGACTGCACAACAAGACCCTGGAAAAGAGATAAATATTCCTCCTACTATATGTACTTGTGGATGGTGTTGGGGATCTAATGCATTTAACTATTTGGGAGGATGAAGATGACACACTGGGTTCTTTCCCTAGACCCAGATATAAAACATCAGGGTGAACGCTTCATCATGGTGTCACATTCCTCTTTAGAATTTGAAAATCAGACCAGATTGACCATGACTTGGTGCTTCAGAGGATTCTTTATTTGGCATCTATGGTTCTCCCTCCTACCCAAGGATGGTTCTTTAGGGTGAGGAAGATATTCTACATGGGGAGGAAATCCGTGAAGTTTGATTTTTGAGTGGGGAGGACCTCTTCTTGGGTGAGCTAGGGTGTGAAGAGCACCCAGACATATGTCTAATGCAACATAGGGAGGACTTCTGTATCAGTTTCTTGACATGTGGGGAGGACCTCCATGGTTGGGAGGGCTGGAGTGGTGAAGACCTCTTCTAGATATTGTGAATACATGGGGAGGACATCCATGTTGGCGGGTGATAGAGCTAGAAGAACCTTTGATCTAAATAGTGTTTCCATGGGGAGGGCCTCCACTAGCTGGTGATGATGTGAGGAAGAACATCACATTGATAACCTAAAATATGGGGAAAATCACCATACCTGAGATCATAGGAATGAGGAAGACCTCCATGCTGTTTGTCAGCAGTATGGGGAGGACCTCCACTTGGATTGGTGATGGTGATATGGGGAGGACCTCCATGATGAGTGTAGATGTGGGGAGGACCTCCACTCTAGATGACAATGGTACAAGAAGGACCTTTATACTGATTCTAATTTTCACAGGTTTGATTGTGATGGCTAGTGATCATTCTACTAATTGGAAGAGTTTTCTGAGCCTACATGTGGGGTGGATAGGGTCTCAATGAAAATTGGGAAAAGAGGTTCCCCTACCCAATAATAATAGGGAGTTGATAGTATGCATCAGTGGTTGCATGGACCACTGAAGCTATGGAAGAAGATTCCCCATGATGGGTGTCTTCCTATGCATGTGCCCTAAGCTAATGTTAGGTCAGTTGGACTAGAGTTGATGGTGGAGTGGTGTAGACCACCTACTCCTCAGTCTGAAGGACCAGATATTGGTGGCACTAATAAGTCCTAGTGGGATCCCTCTATGACTATTCCTAGGAAGAATTCATTTTTGGATGACTAGAACATCCCTCACCTCATTGGCGAATGGGAAAGCATCATGGGAGCATTCTGAAGAGAGGCTCTCGAAACGGTTGAATATCATAGTGGGGAGTAGTGGATCCCTGTGCGGCCCTTGGGGGCGGTGATGACAGTAATGCATAAAAGCCTCCAAATCTTGGTGGTCAATATAACTCATTGGGATGATCCCCTACTATTCACACCATTTGATAAGAGTGTCGATCATCCTTCTATAGATAAATTTTGAGTGTGATATAGTGCATGGGTGCCCAGTTTCCATGGTTTTGGATGACATTGTGGTGGAGGTGGAACCATGTGGGATTTCCACATTGGCATTAACACTACCCCTGCATCTATGGGTGGGAGGTGACTGGGTTCCTATAGCTTGGGTCCTAAAAGTTAAGAAGATTCATCTATCAATATGGATAACAGTAAAGTGGCCCCTAGTTCCCCAGAGCCATTTAGTCTTCCATAAATAGATAGAGAGATCCATGCTAAGGATGTGGCTAACCAGAATGCCCAATGATTAACTTCCCAAAATTATGGTGAGTTCCATGCCAGACCCACTATTTTCTTAGTGGTACATGGCACCAGATAACTAGATCTAGTGACACACTTTTCTAATAATGTCTTGAATTCTACTAATCCCCCTGGTTTGAGGATAAAATCTTCACATTGGGTTCACCATTTTCTGTTTCAGATGCTTTACATTAGGGAATTCTTCTCGTGCATGGGCGTGTTTAGATGATGCTGATATCAACATTGTACCCCACATTTCCTCTTTCCAAAGGTGGGTGGAATCCATCACTTCTTCAGCGACGTTTTCTCTTTGATCTAAATGGGATGATGGAATGTCGTTTATTCCTTCCATGAATTCCTCCTCAGAATTTATCACCTAGTCCGGGTCTCCCTTATAGATTAAGACATTGTTAATGAAACTCTCCCTAGTGCCATATCTTTAAGGACAATTGTTAATTTTTTTTACTTCTGTTAGAAAATTACAAAGGGTCAAGTTATGGTAGAAACCTTCAGTCAGGATAGTAGTTGTGTTGGGAACGTCTTGAATGTCTCGACACTAGAACATTGGTACACCTGAATTATCCCTTATTAGAGGGCTTCTCGATAGTGTGGAACCCTGATGCATCCCACATCGATTACGAGGAACTTATACTGTAGGAATGTCTTAGAGGTTTTCTTCAGATTCCCATGTTTAACAAAGGGTATGTTGTGAGTTAAACGTCTAGAGGAGATCGATTAGACTGATCATAACACTGATGAGAGTAGATCAGATAGGTAAATCCCTAAGAGGAATCACCTGGAAGGTTTACCAGATAAATGAATAAAAATGCCCAATATGGATGGACCTGAGATGGAGTGTCCAAAAAAGGTATGGTTTCACACTGTGAATGCTGGTATGGACATCACAAAGGAAAAATTAGGGAAGAACAACCCAAAAGGGGGAATACCAAGGTTTACTATTGGTTGGGATTGAACCTCAGGGAGGCTTCCTATATAACCTATTTAGAAGATAGGGATCAAAATCCATGAAGTTCAAAGGGATGATTTGGGGCTTACACATGTTTAACTACAAGAAATAAGAGGGACACACATGGTTGGATGGGTATGATGTGTGTGGATTATGCATGTTTAGCTACCCGGGTGATGCAAAAAGAAATAATGGGATGAATGAAATGATCTCACCAAGATGTGGCAGCCCAAGTAAGAATCAGTATGAGCATGGATGAAGTGATGTAGAAATAAATGGAGTGTGGAGAGAGATGGGCTAGAACCTTGGGGATGATTCCTATGTATCCCAGTGGTTGGGAATCAAAGTCCATGTAGTTTGGGAAGTGGGGCATTGAGTCATCTAGGGAGGTTGATCGTGAGAAATGGATCACATTGATAAGGACTCGAAGGAAGTAGAACCTCTGGTTTGGGGAATGATCTTTCCAAGACACAAAGGCTCAAGGGAAAGACTGGGATGTGAGATAAATGATGGGATTGCACCTCAAAGAGGATACTTACATACCCGAATGGGATGAAATACCACATAGTTTAGGATGGAGGTATAGAATTGGGGCATACACAAAAGATAGAAACCCAAAGACACATTAGGGGCTTACTCATGGTTAGCATCCCTTTAAAAGAGGAACACACTTTGTTGGAGAATTATGGTGAAGTGTGGGGATTATCCATGAATAGCTTCCCATGTGGATTATAACACCTCAAAGGATGGATCCGAGAGATGTGTCCCAAAAAGGGAATATGTCACATCAGGATGGTATATCCTTAGAGGGAAGCACTAGGGTTTACCATTGGTTGGTATTGAACCTCAAGGAGTCTTCCTACATACCCGAAAAGTATCAAAACCAACATAGTTTGGAGCATATAGTTTAATGTCATGTAGGAAAAAGGTGAACTGATGTGAAGTTGTCGTGATAGATGGGTGATGGGGAGTGATGAAGTTGAACCTCAAAGAGGATTCCTACATATACTATTTAGAAGATAGCTATCAAAGTCCATGTAGTTCACAATGTATAATTCAATATCATACTGGGTGAGGGGAGGTATGGGGATTACACATGGATAGCATCCCAAAGAAGATGTCCTGGTCGTTGTTTACTTTAATCCCACGTGGTTCATGCTTAGTGTTGGAAACAAGAGGTAAAAGAATACCTGAAAATCCATTCATAAAGAGTGTGACCACAATAGATTGTGTGGGTATTAAAAATGGCTAGCAGACCATTAGAGATAGAGATTGGGACTTAATCAAAGAGGGAAGCCCAAGAAGGTGGTTCAAGGCTAATGTGGAGACTTCCTGAGGTGCACATGGTGATAAAGCATAGAGGGAGTGAGAAGAAGGATTTGAAAGGGGGGAAGTGAAAATATCCAAGTCTCATACCCTCTCTGATCCTCTCAGGCCATCCATGCATGCAGAAACTCAAAATTTAACGAAATGTGTTGGGGATGAGAATGATTCATAGTTTAACGTCCTACAACTCGGATGTGGTGGACTCTCTCCTCATCCCTTGGATTTCCATAACTTATACCAACCCACACATGGGGAAGAGAAGACACAAGAAATGCTCGGTGGGATTGAGGTAGAGGAGTGTTTAATTAAAGGGCCACGTTATCATGGATATGAGAAGAAGAAATAGCCGTTAGCATATCTATGAGAAGACGCATAATGTAGGGTAAGGAAATATTAAGCACCACTCAAGGAAAAATGAAATCACTTCATATGAGCCTTGAGGGCTGCATGGGAGAGGGGATTATGAAGTAGAAGACCTCTCTTAGAGGAGCTTCATGAAGCTCTAGTTCTTTGAGAAGAGTATGTGTTTTGTGAAGGAAGGTTCTTCATGAATCATTGAGAAAAGGAGCTTCGTGAAGGGAGGAGCTTCTTGAAGCATGGTGACGCAGTCGATGCATGGAGTCTACATGTGTTTGGAGGGTACTTCACAAAGGATGAATGCTCAGTGAAGTCCTGAGTGCCTGAAAGGAACTCTTACCTTTGTGATGGTCATAGGGCTTCATAAAGGGCATCCCCAATTAAAGTGGAGGGAAATTAAAAAAAAGAGGAAGATGGTTCACGATGCTCAAATACCTTAGGTGATTCATTTTATGGCCAGTTTGTAGAGCAAATGGAGCTTCACGAAATATGGGATTGGAATGTGAAAGGATAGGGTAGAAATAATTTGGGGTGGGATTGGGCTTCATATTTATTGGCTACATGGCTTGAGATTCTCATGGGGGACACTGTGAAGGAAATGAATACCGAGAAGAAAATATGTTCGCACGACTGTGAAGGAAATGGGCACCACAAAGCAAAGATGGTTGCAGGATTTCAGTGGGAGATCCATAAACTGTGATGCTTAAAAGCACACCATGAAGCAAAAATGACTTCGTGAAGCAAATACATATGTTCGACCACAGAGGGAGCTTCAAAAACCATTTTCCATCCTTACTTTGAATGACCATTACTTTTAATACGTAACTCTGTTCGGGCTCTACAACCTATCAAATAAATTCTTATAGGAAACGATATGCTCCTAGATCACATTTGGGATCATTTGGAGTATTATATGGAAGAATTTTATGTTTCCAAAAGCACATTAAGAAGTCCTCATCATAGGGCCCATGTACCCCACAACGTTAGTTGTTTACCTTATAAAGTTGTTTTTCACCAACCTTATACAGGCCGGTACCATCCTTATGAATATGTTTTCCTATCCTTAGGAGAATATTGTATCAATCCTTTGAGTAGAAAGAATCAACCACATTCTTGGTTTATCTCAACCTTAAAAAATCCACACATTACTTAAATATTAGTAGGACCTATTCAACACACATAAAGGGATTCTTAGTAACTTTGAGCAATAATCAAACTAGATCCAGATGATCTCCTAACACATAAACAACAATGTGCAAGTGCTGTGATTCATGGATTCACTACAAAAATAGTCTGTAGCGGTGTTTTTTAGAGGTGGTTCTCAAAATTACCACTAAATTTGTAGTTATTATTTCTTTAGCTGCAGTTTTAAAAAACTGCTGCTAATTCATGACGTCATTTGAAAGTAGTTCATTTCATTGTAGTTTAAATCCCCATTAATTATTCATTGATGATTTTTTAATTTTTTTAATTTTTTTTAATTTTTTTAAAAATGTTTTTTATTTTTAAAGTATAAATTTTTTATTTTTTATTAATTTTTTAATTATTATCATTATGTGTTCTGTATTATATATTATTTACCAACTATTATTATTATTTAGTATTTAATATTTAAAATTATATATAATTATGAATAGGTAATTTTTAATTTTTAATTGTTAATTTTTAGTTGTTAATTAATAATTATTGTTTGTTGTTTATTTATATATATTCACATATATATTTCTATATTTATACATAATTATATATATTATGTGGGTATATATATAGATATAGATAATTATATATATAAAAATATACATATATATATTCATATATATATTTATATATATTTATATTCTATATTTTATATAATAAATAATATATTATTTATTATTTATTATTTTTAATAAATAAGAATGTTTAATTACTAATTATTAATAAATATATATATATATATATATGCCTATTTTTATATATATTTACATATATTATTTGGGTATATATATCTATATAATTATATGTGTGTGTATATATTTACATTTATGTTTATATACAATTATTTTCAATTATATATATATATATGTACTTATATATATTTATGAAAAATTATTTATATTTATATATATATATTTATGTGTATTTATGTGTATTTATGTATATTTATGTATATTTTTCTATATATATATATTTGTATATACTTATATATATTATGTGGTATATATATATATATCTTTATGTGTGTGTATTTATGTATCTTTATATGTGTTTATATTTATATTTATATTCATATTTATCTATAATTATCTTTAATTATATATATAAGTTTGTGTTATATATATTTATGTATATTTATATGTAATTATATATATATATATATATTTATTAATATTATTATGTATTTATGTTTATATATATTCTATGTTGATATATATAGTTATATGCACATATATATTTAGATATATTTATTTTTCTTTAAATATAATAATATATATATATATATATATATTTGCGTGTGTATTTATATTTATTTATGTTAATCTATTTATATATATGTATATTTTTATAGAGGTAAATCCAAGATTTAACAACTTGTTTAGTGTGGACTGTTTTTATTCAGAGTGACCATTCCGTTTTGTATGCATATTTTTTTATTATAAATTTGGGGTTGTGGATTTGGTATACAAGTCCATGACCGAGCCTTTTGGAGTATATATATTATGTGGGTATATATATATATTATTATATTTAACAATACACACACACACACATTTATATGTATTTATATATATTTATGTAAATTAATTTTTATTAATATATATTTATAGATATTGAAATCTATTTATGAATATTTATATAAATTTATATATATTATGTGGATATATATACATATATTTATATGTAATTGTATCTATATATTTATTTATAAATTATGAATAAATATATGAACACATATGTATAAATTTACATGTATATATATAACTATATTAAAATTTGCTTACTCACAACATTAAGGGCTTGGTAGAGTGGTAAATCCTTTTTAAAATAACCAAGATATAAGGGGTTCAAATCTCAGCCTACACATATATATGCTTTATTTTAAAGGGTGGGTCTGAGGCATATAGGAATGATGGGCCTATTCTATGGTGGGGTTGATATAATAAATAAATATATAATAAATATGCAATGATTAATAAGAATAAAAATTTTAGAAATAAAATTAGAAAACTGCCACTAAACGAACCGTCGTTGAATAAAAAATTATCACAAAAATATTACCTACATGTAAATACAGAATTCTTTTAAAAATCGCTACACATAATATAGAGGAGGTTTAAACCATCGTGAAACTCCCTTTTTCTTGTAGTTAACTTTCTTTATTCCATCAGCTCACATCTCTTTATTAACATAATTAATTATTTAACTTCTACACACTATCTAGTTTCCTTTAACATCCATCAAATGTTGTAGATAACAAATAACTATAATTTTTACTTGTATTTTATATGAATATCAATAAAATTGTAATAATAACATGTATATACTGTTTCTTGAATCTATATAGCCAAAATATTTAAGAAATAACAACTATCCCATTTGCCAATTTTATTTGGGTAGTAGATTTTCCAAATCCATTTCTATATATGTGGGTAAAAACTTATCTATATCACCTCATACAATAAAAAAATATTATAATCTTCATCCTCATAAAAATAGTGTCACAACATGACAAAAAATAAAATCAACACAAGGGTCTCCAATCTCCGACATTGTATTTGATTGAAATATCATAAAATTTATTTCAAATAATTATGTTTTGTTATTATATCTTTTTCATCTACCACTTTTTTTGTAAAAAATTAAAAGGCCGTATAGGGTTTTATCCTCACTCATATTGGACCTTATTCATCTTGAGAAATAAGGGTTAAAATCAACACATCATCTTCTCCCTCTTTAGATCTGAATTACATCCTAATTCACATTTTTGAGATAAGGATGACATTACATGTACTTAAGTAAGGAAACTTCTTATATCCATTCTTAGTCTACTTTGGGAAACCTTGTATAGAAAAAAATAGTGAATAAACATAACCATCAAGGTTATCCATTAGTATATTCATCATGTTATACTAATTTTGATTTCTCATTTTGGGTATATTTCAAACAAATTTAGGAAGAAATGTTTATCTTGTACACATCTCAATAAACAAATCAAAAAAGACTAGTGAAACTAATATTAACTTCACCTTTATCTTACCAAAAACATAAAAAAGAATGACCCCTAAGCAATCAGATTCATCATAATCAAAGAAATGGTTGAATATTTGATCTGAATACCTCGATCTTTAATTTATATTAAATTTTTCATAATTCCATATTTAGTGTATAAAGAAATTTTTGACACCTCTTATTCGTATTTTTTTCCACTAAATGGATGAACTTATTTCAAATTCCCAACATGGTTAATTTTTTTCTAAATAAATCCATTTTATAATCTTTATTTTTCTAAAAAATAAATACAAACTCATCAAACTCCACTATAAAATATTTCCGTCAGTTCCATTAATTTTAGTATAAATAAGAAAATAGGGAATGAAGAGTGGATCTCCCTATATCCATAAAGGAAGCATCAATTTTACTGATTTTCCCCTCAACCAAGGGATTTTATTTTGTAAAATATATATATATATATTTCATTTAAATTATTTGAATATATCTAGTAATATTTTTGAGACCAGGCGCTAAGATAACGCATGATTCTGAGGCCCGATGATCGAGTTATTGATGTTTGAAATATATTAAATATATTAAATCGCATGTGCATGTATATTTTCCTAAATAAGTGAAATAATTCTCAAAAGGGAACTCAAATTAGAAATCTAAGGCCTCCATTGATTTCAGATCATGGATTTTACACTAGGTATGAAATAATATTTTTCGGTGTCGGGTGTTCGTGAAAAATTCATCGGGGACATATTTAATAAAATAATTTTTTTTTAATTTTATGATTTAATGACATAATAAACTCATATATAAACCTAGTTATAAGAAAATTATCTAGGTGGAATTTGAGATAGGAGATTGGGGATGAGCTTCTGTGGATGATCATCAATGAATCGAGCATTGACGATCTATGTGGCAATAGAAATCGAGATTATCACTAATGACTTCAATGTGGATTTATTCTCCATCAACAATAGATCCATTTAGAGGTAGTACATTGTTTTATTTGGATATATCCCTATTTTATTTTTCATGTGATGAACAAGAATCAAACAACTAATGAATTTATTTTCAGATCAAGTGTATTATGGGTATGTGTTAGATATTATCTCGGATTAGAGGTTTTTATTGTTGATTATTTATAATTCTTTGTTCATTATTCCAAAAATGGAAAATAAAGGAAAACATGCACATTGGGAGAGGTATGATTCTCATGTTTGTGTTTCATGTATTTCTCCCCTTATTCTTCATTAATTTATCACCGGTGTTCACTTTGGCCAATGGTTCAACAAATACCCAGTAATAAATCCTTGGGCCCCCATTTCTAGGTGAAATGTATTGTTACCACATATTCAGGTTTAGATTGATGATGGGATCAATCTATGATGATGGATTGGGACCAAATATGTTCTATTCATGGGGTTTTGAAGTATGAATACCAGGATACAAGAAATTTGGTTTTCCCAGGAAAATTAGATGGCCAGATCCTGACCAGCGGTGATGGAGAGGCTAGATCGGACTTGTTGACACTAATTGAGAATGTAACCAAAAAGATTGACAACCTTTGGATATTTCAAATACCAAAGAGAAATTCAAATAGTAATATGAAAAAAATAAAATAAAAATCAACAAATACTCCCGATCTCTACGCGATGGAGTAGCATCTAGGAGCTTCGCGACCGAGTTACGTAGCTCACCTTTGTGAGCGAACTATGCGGTTGAGATACAAGTAAAATAGTTTTTTTGATGTACCTACAGGGAGCACTTGCATGGTGGACCTGCACGCCATACCTGCGCAGGAAATGTTTCTTCGGCTAGCCGCATCCGTGCCTATAAATAGGACCCTTGGGCTCCCCATTTCCAGACTGAAAAAAGTGAAAGACTCTCAAAATCTCCCATTGCGTAGCTCTTTTGACTAGATATTTCAAACTATCTAAGGTAGTTCTCTAAACTACAAAATAATGGAGAATTAAAAGGGATAGTAATGTTTTGAAGTTATTCCCATTCTATAGTCCTCATCCTTACCTCTGTGGTATATTAGCGCGCCACACCTGCGCGGTATAACTGTGCGTCGTACCTACGTGACAGGGCAACACAGGGCACCCAGGTGGCATACCTGCGCAAGGTACCTACACAACCAAATTATGTACCATTCATAAAAGACATCCATGATAATGTATCTCCTTATTTGGTTCCCTTATCTGAAAGAGACTAAATTGAAGCCTCCACCAAAACCTCATGACTTATCAAACCTTTGGGAATGGCACATTAGTGTGGATCCTATTTGGGTTTCTATTTCAGCAGTCAGAGGTTTCCCACATTTATTTCACAATGGGGTTAGAATTCATGGAATGTTTGTGGGTTTGTATATCTGCAGTCACATGGAAATTTCTCCCAGAAACAGTTTTGGGGAAATCCCAATTTGGAGGAGGTTTGGGTCTTTTTTCTCTCTTTTCTCAAAGAGGTGATCTGGAACCACATGTCTCTAGTAGGGAAAGTACATTTCACACTTACTTTTCTTCTTTCTTACCAGGATCGATTTCAGGGCAGCCATCCTGGTATAATCCCCTCACCTTCAACCCTTTTTATTTACTTTGGAACCATGTACAATGTAAATATAATAGAGGGAAGGCTTGTTGCCTCACCATCTTCCATGGTTGACGTGCCCTCTTCCATCAACAGAGGAGGAAAAGTGTGAAGAGTCATTGTTGAATCTTTCACATCCTCTTGTTTCTCACACCAATCATGACTCATGTGGGATTAGAGATACGTTATGGTTATAACATGTGCATAAACACTAATTGAATGAATTATGAGAACATTGATTCCTATTTAAGAAAACATACAAAGGAATCCCTTTTAGGGACCGAGCTCATCCAACCCTAATTCCCCCAATTAAGGCATCCTTTTTCAAGAAGTAAGCCCAAACTCATCTTTCTCAAAGGACTATACTTTCCTATGAGATTCATCAAACTATGTGGGATTTGATTCCCATTAATATGGGATATGTAGGAAGCCTCCTTGAGGTTCAAACCCAACACCTCAAAATCAACCATGTTCTCTTTGGGCCATATTCCCAATAGGGTCTGATCCTACATGGAAACTCATATCTTTTCCAGGTTCCTTGGGCTCCTTCAACATAATTCCCACACTATGTTTCAACTAAGCACATTCTGCTTAGAGGTCCATTTCACATGACCTTAAAAGGTATGATGTGTCCTATTAACATCTCCGAACTACGATGGTTCTGATTCCTTTCACAAGGATATGTAGGTAGCTCATTTTATGGGCACGATCCCAAGATTAAAACAAACCTTCGTCTCCCTGGAAGACAATAAATTCTAGAGTTCCCCATTGAGTGGATTAAAAAACAGTTTCATCATAACAATGATAAAAAGAATCTCTAATCGATATATTAGAAGATACAATTAATTAAAAAACTCGAATACATACAGATGTTTCCATTGATGAAGAACGTTGAATGCATACTGATTATTCTAAATTTTAAACATGTTAATAAGTGATTGTAAATTACAAG
The DNA here is from genome assembly GCA_963277665.1 of Viscum album. Lineage (NCBI taxonomy): Eukaryota > Viridiplantae > Streptophyta > Magnoliopsida > Santalales > Viscaceae > Viscum > Viscum album. The sequence continues at coordinate 650,318,570 of OY728151.1, read as the reverse complement.
GGATACTTATGATATACATCGTGAATTAATAAGGATTCATGAAAATATTTTAATTTTACAATGAGAGTCCCGTAGTAGAAAATAATTCCACCAAAAAAGGTGCGATGAATCTGACCTCCCACCATCTCCACCAATGAACGTTCTTAAGAATCGTAAAGTTAAAAAAATAACAAAAAATTTCCCTTGGAAATAAGGTTCTATTTAGATAAATAACTGTTGGAAGTTTCCGATTCCCTGAATAAATGAAATGGAAACCGCATGGAGATAGTGATTCTTAAATTTAGAACACACATTTCAAGGAACTGCAGAACAAAAATAGTGAACCCGACGTGAATCCATAACAAAGTTAATAATGTTACCCACATGTTAGGCCCCTATAAAATGATAAATGAAGGCCAAAAAAGGAATTAATCATGCATGTATCCATTTGAAAAGATGTTGTTTTGATAACATTTGTCCTTGGTGTCAGTTTTCCATAGAACTCCCTTCAATCCAAAGAATGGCTTTCTCCAAGGCAACATCTGTAAAATTCCCGACTACTGCTCAAGCTGGATCTCCATCCATGGGAAGTATGTTATCACCAACCCAGTGTCTTCAACGGTGGGTCTCTAATGTGCTGATAAAGGAATATCATCAGTATGGTATAATCCTGACTTTGGAGGCTACTCGATAGGCCCTCTATGTCAACACTAATCTCTGATCATCTGGCCAACAATGACCAACTATCAAGAAGAAAACGGTGCCAACCACCGTCTCCAACTGTTTCAGGTCTTTATCCTCAAAACACAACAATCAATATCTCTCATACTATAGGAAGGTAGATAAGGAGTTCACTGAAGGACTCAATTCAAGAATACAGGAGTCCTTCCTGAGGACCCCCACTAGAAATCGCTACCAAAATCATGCGGTTGTGTATCCCCAACATGATCATGGTGTTGCCTCTGGACGTTTAACCTTGGTCTCTCAGACCCGAGCATGCATGATGAACTTCCAGGGACAACTTCCGGTTAACATGAAGTAGTTTCTCACCTCTACCTCCATTGGAGAAGTCCATCGATCAAACTTGATGGAAAATAACGAGCGGGAACATACACCTGTTCGTCCTAATTTTGTTGCTCAACGGCCTCGTCTGACAACAACCCACCAATCCTACCAGATAAAACTGGTGGAGTACCATGAACGGGCACATACATCTTTTTACAAGTTATCAGCCAGTCAGCAGGCTCGTCTGACTATATTTAAAGATACATGCCGATCTAATATGGTGGCAACTGGTAAACAGGAACATACACCTATTTACAATCACCAATTCTTCCAGTAGTCTCATCTACCAGTATTGAAGGAAACCCATCAACCACACTTGACATAAAATATCCAGCAGGAACATACACCTACCAATGTTCATCAAGCCTGCCAACAATCTCGTTTGGTAGAACTCGGAGAAGTTAGCCGTAATGTTTCGATGACAAATTTGGGGCAGACCCAACTCTCTACCCCTATGCATGTGTACTGTCAATATCCATTGGTAGGAAAAGGAGGACAGGAGCAGGAACATACACCTACTCCAAACACGGAATGGGTGTATATTCCCATTCCGGCCACTGATGTCACTAAATCCATCTTATCAATGGTGAAAGGGAAGACGTAAATCCCTACCCATATTTGGGAATCATTCCAAGATATTTTAACAACTACTTTAGTAGTATCAGGGTAACAGACACATAAATCTGTCCCCACAAATGGGATCACACATCGGCATGCCATCCCAAAGTATATACACTCTTCTATTCCAGTCTATGAGGGCCATGGGGCATATTCCCCCATATCATACAGACAACAAGATCAGGAACATACACCATGTCCAATTGGAGGTAACCAGTATGTTCGGGTATCTAATCCAAGGTAGACACATATACTTTCCCATGATAACCACTTTCCCAGCATGTGTCCCCAACTAAGTACAAGAAAACATCCAAGAATAAATCTCACCAAATACAATTGGAAAATCAAGAGTCAAGATATAATTTAGCTCCTCTTAATGCTGGAGTTCTTGAATCCCTCAGACATTTATCTATTGCTTCTCAATATCCTTCCCTCTCATTACCAAATTTTGGGAGTGGTAATTGTAATTATGAAGTTTCTCACCGAAAAATTCATCATGAAGGCTTTCTTCATGAAAATTCAGTCAATCCAGAGTGTCTATCTTTAGATGAGATCCATGGAAACCCTCCGTGTGGCCAGAAGACCAAGGAGTAAGAAGATTTATCCCTTTCTGTAATCCATCATGGTGATCCTACCCATAATGGAATTCACTGTAAAATTACTCTTCGTAGTAGTATTTCGCCTTGTCAAAACAATTCTATAATTGACAACACAACAATAAGAAAGCCCTCCTATCTCAAGGAACTTGAAAACACAAGGCCAGTCATGTCTGATGCCTTTTTATTTACGGGTGAAACACTTTCTCAGTCAGAAGAAATCCTACGGGAACAACCATTATCCAAACCTCCCCTGGGTTATTTATCCTCTAATGTAGAGAATCCATTTTGGTCAGAACAAATGGATAAAGATCTAGTAGAAAATTATGAAAACGTGTTGAACATGAGAAAACAATTAGCTAAAGGAGAAATAACAGTCATGTTCTGGACTTCAACCAATGCTCAGTTTGATATTCCAGAATTGATGATAGAATATTGCATTCATGATAATCGTCTCAACTTATGGAAAACTATTTGTCATTTTAAAACAAAAGTATTACCATATGATGAGTATCAAAATCATATAAAGGTAATAGAAGGGTTAAAATGCCAAATTGACTTGGAATCTCTTTCGTTTACCAAACATCCAAGGGTTGAAAAACAACAGAGAACCCTTCAGCGCGCATGTCTCAATGCTCTGAAGATGTTATGCCAATTAATGTATGATTCCCCATCTAATATTGACATCAGAGGATGGGGTGCATATGGATAATTTCATTTCACTACACACCAAATTCAGCAAAGTGTACCAGAAGAGGTCTTATGAAATGTTATTTCCCACAGACAACCATACTCAATAGGTTTTGTGTGTAATCAAATGTACACTCAAGAACAGGCCTCAATCATTTCTCATCAGAATCAGGCTGAAAGAAAAGATGTTATTGAATTATTTCTACATCAACCCTATGATAATCTTGAGAATGAGTCCCGTTTAGTGGATGTCAGACGTCATAGGATGCAAATGTCTAAAATAGCACAAATATCTTCTCAAACAGTTGATTTAAGTAATTGTCGGATGATGCACCCAACTAATGTTCAGACCAAAATTCACCAAATTAGAAGATCAGTTGAATGAATTTCAGCTATAGTAGTTCAAGAATCAACCCAGCTTTCCAGGTTGTGGGCTCATTTAATGCAGCATTCAAATTCATTAAACAATGTTCACAGATTTGAAGAAGAAGAACATGATCAATCCAAACCTGCAAGGCTAGGGGGTTTTTTTCATCTATAATCCCCTCCTCAATGGAAGTCAAATTTCTCCTGATTAGGGAAGAAGCCACAAGGAAAGAATACAACTGAACAATCCAATGATTCCCTTCATGTAACTATCTTCCAAACAGTTCTAGTGGATTCTTCATATAGGATAACTGAGTTTCATGAAAGACAAAAAGGGAGACGATCTACCAAAAAAACTGATAGAATTCCATTAATGGGTTATACATCAGTGAATGTTATCAATACCATTGTAGATGATCCTCAATAAGATAAGTCTAGTTCAGGGGAATCAGAAGATGAAGTTCGTGTCCACAATGTGGTACACACTGAGGAAAATGAAGAAGGTTTGCATACCCAAAAATCAAAGGCTTACCCAGAATCTAGGTATGCTTTCAAATAACCAACTCCCCCTATCCAAAAGGCATCCAATAAGGGGAAAGGAAAAAAGTTATATTGCATCTCAATATTCCTCTGGATAAGGTCAATCTATTTCGCTTGAAGAGAGACTTTCACAACAAGAAGAGGAAATTAAGGAGTTGAAAAGACTCAACACGGAGTTACTTCGAAACAACATTTCTGCTAGAAAGTATTTCCATGAAAGTCCTCAACATGAAAATCCTATAGTATCTCCTCAGAAAAGGGTATTTTTAGTAACTACAGATGTAGATAATGAATTCCCTTCATTGGGTACACAATCAAGACAAATTTCAGCACCATCATCAGTGGTCTTACTGGTTATTGCACCATCTCAAGTCCCAGTTGCAGTTCCTGCACAGAATCCAGCTCATTCAGATATTCCCAAAATTCTTATGAACACAATTGAGGCATTAATGACATGATTAGAAGCTATGGTGGAATGACGTGAAATAGTTCAACCAAAAAAGAGTTCTTACCCTTAATGGGTGGATGCAATTCCTCCCCCACAAAATTTTGTGAATAACACATTCCCAATTTTTAATGGTTCATGATATTTGGAACAACACTTAACACATTTTGTTTCTCATTGTGATACTATGATGAGAACTCATCAACAACAAGAAGCAGTTAAACTTAAGAGTTTTGTGTAGTCATTACAAGGACCAGCTTTTGTCTGGTATAAAAGTTTGTAATCTCAATCAATTACTGGATGGGAAGATCTCCATCAGAAATTCCTCCTTCAATTTTACTCAACACTACCAAAGACGACCGTTTTTGATCTTAACAATTGTAAAAAAAGGGAAAATGAAAGAGTTTTGGATTTCATTGATCACTGGAGGATATTAACATATTCTTTATGTTTATCACTCCCTCATGAAGAGTTGCTGCCAATATGTGTGGAAAATATTCATAATGAATTACGCAGACCGTTGATCCCTGTGAAATACACAGGAGGATTTCGAGACCTTACTTAAATTTCTCAGTAGATAGAAGAATCTATTATAGATATTAGGGCTAAAACTCATGTAATTACATCAATTCTAGGAAGGATAATAGGAAAGGAAAAAACCTGTTACTGTTACAGTCAAACAGGCACTTGTACCTACTTCTACTTCAAGACCCTCATCATACCGAAGGGCTCCACTTCCTGAGCATCAACAGCAACAACCACCTCATCAAGATAATCAAAGAGATCAAAGTTGGAAATAGTTTGAGGAACTAAATAATAAAATATATTCTTTCAATGATTAGAATGTTCCTAGCTACTTCATCTCAGCCTTAGAAAACAATTTGGTTCAGTTGCCAAGGTCAAAGAAGCCAAATAAAGACGGAGATGAAGATCATCCGAATTATTGTCCCTTTCATCACATATTGGGACACCACATTCTGGAGTGCTTTGTTTTCTAAGACCTTCTAAAAAAGATGATAGAATCCGGACAAGTGAAATTGAAAAGTTCATCAGCTCAAGTAGCATGTGTTAGTTCCACCAATCCAGAGGAAGAAAGAGAATGGAAAGAGATTAAAAGTAAAAATGTGCAAAAATACGATGATTGGAATGATCAACCAAACTCATGCTATTTTATGAACATAGTTGAAACAAAAAATTGTGTCTTATACCACTCATTCCATAGAAAAACCATCTTCATCAAAGGTTCATTCCTCATAGAAACAAGGTGGTCATAAGGATAAAGAGCAGTCAGAAGAAGATGAGCTCGAATCAAGGCCATTGTTGTTTTTAGCCCTGGAATATTTCATGCCATCTGTTTGAAATCACGGGCATCACCTCGCCAAACAGTAAAACCAAAAATAACCAGTCAAGAAGAATCCTCATCAGAAGAAGAATTGATCATTTGTTCTATTAATGTTATCCATTTAACAAATCCTTATGCCAATGATGATTCTAATTGTATTGAGTCGGAATTCCTTATGCCTAATTGGGGAACTAGAGGAAGAGGCCAAGGTTGAGGATACATGGGAAGATGTGGGAATTACAGAAACCATCATTTTAACTCTACCCCTATTCACACCATATATGCGGCAGAAACTCATGGAAGAGCCCTTTTGCGAGCTCAACAAGAACACGAGGTTTCATCAATGAAAAACAAGTCTAGTTTTGGTACAATTATTCTGGAGGACCGATTAGAAGCTACACCATATTCCTCTCAACATATGAATAGACTTAGTCAGACTAATTTTCCAAATTCAACAGTATTTCCCACTTCTGTTTTGACATAGAATACATCTACAACAAAAGCATTAACTTCTAAGCACTTAAAAAACCACATCTCCGTGCTGGGAAATGCAGACCATTGGACCAAAATTTTGATGTCTTGAAACAATTGGCCCATGTACTGGAAATGTTATCAATTTTGGATTCTTTGAATCTATAAAAAGATTTTCAAAAAGCACTCATTGAGGCCTTGTTAAGTCCTCAAGAATTTGAAACTGAAGTTGTTGCTGCTGAAGTTTACCGTAGAAAGAATGATTCTGCAGAATGTCATGCAGTCATATCTTTTACAGATGAAGATGAAGACCATGTGGTACATGGAAACATCAGACCTTTGTATATTCCTGGAAAGGTCAATGACATGGATATCCTACGAGCCTTCATTGATAATGGCTCTGGGGTCAACCTCATTCCCATTCGTACACTTCGTTGATTGGGCCTGATTAAATCTGACCTATCTTCTTAGACTTTAATGTTGAAAGAATATGAAAAGAATGAAAAAGAACCTCTGGGAAAATTACACTCAAAACTCAGTTTGGAGATCTTGCGTCTAATTCAGATTTCATGGTTGTTCTTCAGGACACAATCTTCAATATTCTGCTTGGAAGGCCTTAGTTGCTTCGACATGCATCCATAACTTCATCATACCACCAATGTCTAAAATACTACTTCAATGGTCAAATAAGAACATTGTATGGTGACAAGGATACATTCAAAACATGTGAATCTCAATATATTGAGGAAGAGTTTTGTCACACAAAAGGAATGAAGTCCATGACCAAGGAAATAACTAGATTTAATGCTCCAAATGGACTGAAAAATATTCCAGCAAATCCATTCATGCATTTGAGTACAAATTTTGTTTTACCCATCAATCAAGTTGAAAGGGTAAAGCCAAATCCATGCACTAAACTAATAATTCCCATAATGCCAATTACTGCAATTGAGCCTGATAATATGGGAGAAATTATTGATGCACAAAGCAATGATGGAAGCTTGAATGGAGATGTTTTTATTTCATCTGCCGAACTACAACACGCCTCTACATAGTTAATGAGAATATAATTAATTGTAGCAATGTTAGAGGAATAAAAAGATGTTAATTCTCAATCCATCAATCCCTCTTTACCATAGGAAGACCCTTCTTCACAATTAGGGTCAGATGTGGTGGATTATTCTTTAATATATTCAAATACCGACTCCTCCACTAACTTTTGGAGTTTTTCCTCGTTATCTACCATGAAAATGGAAACATAAGAGGTAACACGTAATGAAAAAGAAGAGGAAGATCTCGGGGATTCTCCTCCAACATTTTAAGAACGTGTTTCTACCACTGTGGATGAAATCAGAGAAATAAATTTGGGTACAGAAGAAGATCCACACCCCACATTAATTAGTGCGATCATGACCTCTAAGGAAAAAGAGGTTTATAATTCCTTTCTAAAGAAAAATCGAGATATATTTTCCTGGAATTATACAAAAATTCCAGGTCTTAATCCTGATGTAGCCACCCATCATTTGTGTTTTCCAGATGAACAACATGGGTTCAAGCAGGCGGAAATGAGAACACACCCAACTCATGCCTCTAAAATTGAATCTGATGTTGATAATCCTACAAAGGCAAAATTTGTCAGGGAAGTTCAATATCCCAAATGGATGGTCAATATTGTCCATGTAAAAAAGAAGAATGATCAAATTATAGTCTGCATTGATTTCAGATATCTTAACCGGAATTATCCAAAAGATGATTTTTCAGTCCCAATTACATATCTTCTAATGGATGTAACAGCTAGCTATGAAACACTTTACTTGATGGATTGATATTATGGGTATAATAAAATTCGAATGGCCATGAAGGATGAAGAATCTACATCCTTTAGAGCTCCTCAAGGTGTGTTTTGTTATTGGGTAATGCCCTCTGTCTTAAATAATGTAGGTGCAACATACCAACGTGCCATGCACCATATCATCAAACCCTTCTTAGGGAAATTTGTTGAATGTTATGTGGATGATTTGGTAGTCAAATCAAAACAACTTTATAATCACTTGGATGATCTGGAAACCATATTTCGCAAACATTGGAAACATAATTTGAAGATAAACCCTTTAAAATGTGCTTTCAGAGTAACTTCAGGAAAATTCCTTGGCTTTGTTGTACAACATCATGGTATCGAAGTTGATCTTGAGAAAACAAAATCAATCCTGGGTATGAAACCTCCTCGAAATTTGAAAGAATTGAGAGGACTTCAAGGACACTTGGCCTATATTCGGTGATTTATCACCAATTTGGCAGGAAAATGCTTACCTTTCACCAGATTAATGAAGAAAGGAATCACTTATCAATTGACTAAATATTTACATGAAGCATATGATATACTCATGAAATATCCCTTGAGAACACCAGTATTGATGCCACCTATTTAAGGAAGGCCACACATTCTCTATGTAAAAACATTAGCGTGATCAATGGGTGCCTTCCTCACCCAAAAGAATGATGCTAGAAATGAAAACAACCTTTTTATCTTAGTCTCACAATGATTGATGTGAAAAATCAGCATTCAAGTATTGAGAAGTGCTTCATGGTATTAATATTTGCTGTTAAAAAATTGAGACATTACCTACAACATCATGAGGTCTAATTGGTATCTTGTAATAACCCGCTCAAATTTATCTGTAGTTGTCTGATGATTACAGGACATCTAGTACAGTGGGTGGTTATTTTTCAACAGTTTGATGTCTAGTTTTTTCCTCAGAAGGTAATAAAGGGCCATGCTCTGGCTGATTTCCTTGCCGAGAATCCATCCATGGAAGATACATAATTTAATACTAAACTTCCCGATGAAGAGGTATTCTCTATTCAAGATAATTCCCAAACATGGGAAATGTATTTTGATGGTGCTTCTAGAATTACAACATGGAAGAGACTGTAAAATCCTAAACTCAACAGTGTTGGATTATGAATAGCCCTTATTTCCCCAAAAAATGAATTATTTCCTTATTCTTTTCTTTTATAGGAAGGTGGTACCAAAAAGGAAGCAGAGTATCAAGCTCTCATCACAGGTTTGGAATTGGCCCTTTAGGTGAAAATGGATCATTTAAAGGTAAAAGGTGATTCAGAATTAGTAGTCAAACAAATCAATAGGGAATACTATATTAGAAAAGAATAGTTAATACCTTTGTGTGATTACATTAGAGAGTTAATGGATAAATTTTCCTTAGAGCCGACATTGTCCTATGTCCCATGATCAAAAAATCACCAAGAAGATGCACTGGCTAATGCAGCAACAGCCTTGGCAGATCTAAATCGGGATGAGACAGTTATCATCATAACCCATCGCTGCGTGGTTTCACATTTTGTTCAAAACATAAGGTAAGAAATTAATGAAATTATCCCTATTTCTGAACCGTATGGTCATACCATGAGATGGAGAACATCCATCATGGAATATCTTCAAAATGGGATACATCCACCAAATAAGGCCGATAAAGAGAAGATCTGGTGATGAGTGGCCAATTTTACTCTTTATGATGGTCCAAACCACCAAAAGATCCTTTAAGAGAAGGGATTTGATGGAATTATCTTCAGATGTATTGATGGATAAGTGACCACAACATTCATGAAATAACTTCATTTAGGAGCTTGTGGTGCCAACCAATCAGGGCACAAAATCTCCGATCAGATCCGAAGGCTTGGATACTTTTGGCCTCTAATGACATAGGATTGTATAGACTTTACAATAAAATTTCATCCATGTCAAGTGCATGCCAACTACATTCATCAACCCCCAATGTTTCTACATATAGGTAAATACACTTGGCCATTTTACACCTGGGGAATGGATGTAGTAGGGCCTTATCCTCCAGCCACGGCTAAGCAGTTCAAGTATATTCTCACTGCTACTGATTTCTTCTCTAAGTGGGTTGAGGAAGTACTTCTCAAGGAAGTCAGAGCCAAAAGTATAATTAGTTTATTCAAAACTAATATAATCACTATATTTGGCATCCCTCATACTATTTTGATGGACAATGGAACCAATTTTTGTTCGGTTGCAGTAAAAAAGATATATCAGGAATATAATATTAAATCCAACCATTCATCTCACTATCATGCAGTGGCCAATGGATAGATAGAAGCTTTCAACAAAACCCTATCAAATATACTCCACAATATGGTAGATAAAGATATGAAATCATGGAATGATAAAATTTTGAATGCTTTATGGTATAATCAAACAACTATCCATACTGCCACCCAAGAAACTCCTTTTTCATTGGTATATGGAACTGAAGCAGTTTTTCCAATTAAAGTACAATTTCCTTTGCTTAGAGTTGCAATCTGTGGTCAGTTATCTACAGATCAAAGATCTCAGAAATGGTTTAATGAGTTGGAATGATTAGATGAGAAAATATTTCATACATTGCATCATCTAGAAGTCTATCAAAATAGAATAGCGCAAGATTTTAACAATAAAGTCCACCTTCATTCATTCCTCAGAGGAGAATTGGTATTGGTCCTTAGGAATCCAATGATACTAGAAAACAAACCTCTAAAACATGAACCAAAATGGGAGAGACCTTATTCCATACATAAGTTCTATTCAAATAAAGCATAAGCTTTAATCTCTATAGATGGAGAGCTCATTACATCTCCAACCAATGTGAGATTCTTGAAGAAATACTTTGTGTAATTATACAAATTAGTCCTTACTATAAGACGTTAAACTGAACAATACAATTTCTTTATTGCAAGACATTAAACTTCATAACAACCATCATTGTCCATGTAGTATGACGTTAAAGTTCCTATCATCTTCATCCTAGTCACATGACATTAAACTGCATGACATCATTTGTTTAACTAAATTTTTCTCTATAATATGTTAGATGTTTCCATAAGAAAACGTCATTGACGTCATCATTTCTCCTTAGTAGTACATGAGTCCATCTCTTTCCTATGTTAGAGTCAGATCTACGTATAGACCATGTTTCAAGAACTACGTATGTATTGATTCTCATTTTCAATGAGATATGTAGAGACGCCTAAGTCTCCAATTTTGGGCCCAACCACAATCACAAACTTTTCTTATTTTTCTTTTCTCCAGCTATAAATGAATCAGATCTATACAGTGTATTTCCTTAAGATATATTATTTGGTCCTTAAACTATTTCATATCTTAAGAATTATCATTCTTTCAGAACATATCAAAAACCTCATTCCTCATATCAAACTTAGCGTGAGGAATGATTGTTTCAAGAACTATGTATGGCTTGATTCTCATTTTCAATGAGATACATAGAGATTCCTGAATCTCTAATTCTAGGCCCATCCACAATAAAAAAACCCTTTATTTCTTGTATAAAATCAAATCTGGATATGGAATTTTTAAAAAAACTATGTATGACTTGATTCTTTCCCCAACAAGACATATAGTGATACTTGGGTTTTATCCCTTAATCCAGTTCCAGTATATTTTTCCTTTCACATCAGTTTTTTGTTATCCTTACCTCATGATGTTACACTGAATAAAAATCTAATACCCCTATTATTCATTTGCATCACCTTTTCATTATAAAAGAAACCCTTACTTCTCCTTGTTTCTCACACCAAGCATAGATCACATGGGCTTAGGAATTGAGTAAATGACTTCTTTATATAAAGTGTTTTGATTTCTTACGAGGTTACCAATGGACTTACTGCATGACTTAAAACTACACAGTATCATATTCATTCAAAGGAAACAAAGAAAACCTCCATTTTACAAATGAGTTTGATCTATGTAAAGGACATAAAATTCATAGAGAATATTGATTCAAATATTTCTCATATACATTGAGCATACCCCCCTTCCATATCTCATACTCTTAATATTGATTTTTTCTTTCAGATTTCATAATAGTTCTTATGGTTTTTTGAGACAAGGTTTACAATATATGAGAGCTCTTTTTCCTGACTATACAGCATTCTCCCTTAGACATCCTTGCATAAGTTGCCTACATAACAAACCTATTAGCCAAAAGATTCCACAATTTGACTATGCAGTTTATTCCCCAGTTGGCCCTGTATAATACAACCCCCATAATGGGTTTTTCAAATAATGGTAACTTTGTTCTTAGTTATAGTATCTTTTTCCCCTTTAGTCATTGATGAAAATATACAAGAATCTATATTTTAAAATAGTCATTCAAGTATAATTATTCCATTATCATTGTCACAGTCTGAAAGTATTCAAGACCATGGTTTACACATTTCCATCATCATGTGTTCGATACACTATGAAATAATCTTGAAATAACTTGGACACATGTTATATATTGTTTCCATCTGTATTACTAGTTATATAACCTAAAGTTATAGAAACCACATCTTTTACATTTTGGTTAGACCTTTGTAAAAGTCATATTCCTCTGATTCTTTGGATATCTTGATTGGAAATACCCTTTCTATATTTAGGTACCTTTCTCCATAAACCAAACTCTGTGCTTTGGAAAATCTGAATCTCTATAAACTTTCTTCAACTTTTAGCAATAGAACGTCAAAATTCTGAGAGCTCTTTTTTCTGACTATGCAACATGTGCCCTTAAGCGGCCTTGAATAAGTTTCCTACATAACAGGCCTACCAGTCAAAAGATTCCACTATTTGACTATGCATTATATGCCCCGTTTTTCAATGCATAATACATCCCCCATAATGGGTTTGTAATGTAATGGTAACTTCATTCTTAGAAAATACTTCCTCTAATGCTTCTATCCCTTTTTCCATACCATTCCTTGTTTTCAGAAATTCTCAAAAATCACACTTTACAATTTTCCCTTTCATACTTGAATATGATAGTATATTTCCAAAAAAATTATCAAGAAATTGGGTGAGTTTCGTACTTTTGGTCAGAGATAAAGACATTAAATTAAAGCCACCCAATTTCCTCACTTCATGACTTAAAACTGCATAGTACCATGTCCTTACTGCATGACTGTTGGTTTAAAATAACCCTCTTTTATTCTTAAAATTCATTTCCATGGAAAAACCACCCACTGTGGTCTTAAGTCACCCAAATTTTATTTTCCCCTATCTATCAAAAACAAAACATTAAATTATTAAAGAGGTCTTTTTCCCAACTATGCATCATGTGCCTTTAAGAGGCCTTCCATAAGTTGCCTACATAACATGTCAGTCAGTCAAAAGATGCCACTATTTGACTATGTTGTATATGCCTCAGTTGGCCCTACATAATACAACCCCCATAACGGGTTTTTCAAATATTGATAACTTTGTTCCTGGAAAATCTACACATTATGTTGATATAGGCTTTAGGATTTGTCTTTCATTTGTAAATGTTTAAATAATATTAAAGCAATTCTTAGACACAATGTTTTGTTTGGGATTTAGTTCAAACTTTATGGTCAAATCTATTTCAACCCTAAATATTATTCCTTTACAGTCCAACATGCATGACTTTAAACTACCAGTAACAAAAGACTCAGTACTCATTAGATTGAGAACTTGCAAGGGGAACTCTAAACAAAAGCTGAGCCCCAACTCACTAAACATACATTTTTGAATGATTTAGGTAATATTGAGCAATAAAAAAAGATGCCAAATTTGTGGGATTATCCATATAACCCTAGAAATAGTCAAATTATCCTCATTAGGTCCCTCGGCGTAATAAGAAAATTTTGAGCACTTCATTCTTATAATTATAATAATCATTGTTTAATATAAAGGAATCATTATCATAATTTACCATTCATATTGATATAATGAAAAATAAGAATGATGATTTATATAATTGAAAACAAAATTTCTTTTATTTATATGAAAATAGAGGGCCATCCAAAAAATGGAGCCTCTCTATCATGTTTCTGAATAAACTATCATCACGACTTTTCATTTGTTGGACCACTTCATTAGCTTTATCAGCTTCCTATTGAATTTGAGATAATTAATCAACTCCAGCCTTCTCTAGCTAACCAAGTGCTTCCTTCACAGTTGAAATGGTAGGTATCCCCTCCTATTGGGTTTTTCCTAATGTTTGATTTAATTTATCAAGTTTGTTATGAACAATATCCAGTTGTTGTTGAAGATATAACAGCTCCTTCGTGGATTCTTTGATTTGTTGGCTAATCTTGAGTGATTTATTATTATGATTTGCCTCCTCCTTAACTACTGTATCTTGAATGCCCTCAATATTGATGATTCATTTAGCCTCTTCAAAATTTTGTCGCAGTTTATTCTCCTGCTCCCATCGGAGAATAATCTCATTCATGGAATCGTAGAACAGCTGATAATTTTACCCACCAAATCCCAACACGAAGAATAATGTTGGGAGTTTTCAAAAATGGGACAACAATTCATTTAAAGGATTTTCAACAATTATTCTCCAAATCTATTTCCATTTCTTTTTACGTTCCATGCTAAGAGAATATTGCATCTCTAAATTTGAATATGAGTCACTACAATGAGGTAAAATGTACTCTAGAAATAGGTCTCTTAGAGAGATACCTTGTTATACTTATCCTGAAATAGTAGAAGATTCACCATATGATCTAAGAGATAATAAACCTAAATAATAAATAAAGTTCATTATTAGTTTCAAATGGAGGAAAAAAATATGATTCAGACGGAAGATTATATTTACCCAACAATAAGTCAGCTACTTGATTGGATTTATCCCCTGTATTATCAGCTCAAATATTTTGATCAGATGTTTCTTGAGATGGGGAATTTCCATGAATTTACTCAATTATGACATTTGTAGACTCTGAAACATATTTTATTGAAAGATCCTCCGTGGGTATTTCCCTAGATCCAGCAGAAGGATAAAGTGAATTACCCTGTTCCTGAAGAGTCTTTGTGACATTTTATGCAGATAAAGATGCATAAGATAATTTTTTTTGTAAAGAATCAAGTTGAAGAAAAAATTATGTATGGAAAATGAATTAATAGGGACTTATTCCCTTTCAATTCCTCATGAAAATATCCAAAATCCTTTATGGAATCTGGAATATCAATATTTGGATTAAGGGTGTCCATCATTTTAGTGTATACGACCTAAAATGTTACAGTATCCTCACCATTTAATGTATCTAATAATTTTTTGTTGATGCTGAAATTGGCTCTCCTGAAATTTGGTTCTGTTGGATCTTCCATTGATACGGAAGCATCAGGTCCTTCCAGATTTGGGTCAACATCTACATCTATATTAGATTACTCGGGATCTTCATTCCTTTCTTCTGAAGCAGTAACAATATCAGTGTTCATTATTTCAGGATTCTTTGACAAAATCCACTAAGGAATGTATTTAATCTTACCAATTCTTTTTTATCTCTCAACAGAGCTTGGATCCGTTAGAGCAGTATCTCTTGAAGATTTTTCTACTAAACTTGCATATTCATCATCGTGAACATGGGTTTCCCCTAAGGCATCTTTTTCTGGTTATAAAGAATCATTTCTTAATCCCTTGAGAGAGGAGAGAGACATAGATCCTACAAGAGGATAAAATGTGGTTACCGGAACATATTGAGGAAGTTTTTTTCCCAAAATATTGTATAAATACTTAATGTTTCGGGAAACACTTCGAAGCAATCTCATTCCTCTTATGTGTTTTTGTTCAAAAGCATGAGGTGAGATTGAAACACTTCTCTTGGTTGGGGAAAATTGAGGTAATGGTTGAGGATTATCTGTCTCCATTACCCCAGTCATGATTCTTTATCTTGGAGGATGTTCTGGAGACTTGGGTGGATCATTCCTTGCGTCAATGAGAGAACCTATAGGATTATACTGAGGCAATTCAAGAATTGGTCCAGATCTTCCTTCCCTATATACAAGCTACAGAAATACATTTTCATCATGATTAATGAAGATAAATGATAAAGTAGAGATGAAATGAAAGAAAAAGGGAAATAAATTCTCAGTATTAATATAAATATCCCACTCCTCCTCAGAGTCGATATTTACCCCTTTGTGGACTCCTAAGTCCAGCATATGAGATACTCGTTTAGAGGCTGGCATTTTTTCATCAGTTTAATATATAAAAGTCTCTAACTCTGCAATATACATCTGTACTTCAGCCAAGTTATTTTCTGGATTGTAATCAGAAGGAGCCTTGATATCACCATTATCTAGTATTTCAATTCCATGCTGAAGAAATTCCCAGGCATCCCTAGGATCATGGGTTACACATTCCCAATGATGAATGGACGAAGGTTTCACATAATTTGATTATGGCCTAGTTGACTATGGAAGAGATTCAACACCTTCCGATTGAAGAGATTATTTTGACCTTTCTTCCTCAGAAAGTTCAACAGATGGAATAGGAATCTCTATTTGACGACGACGACTGGATCACCGTGGAATTGGAATCATTACTTCTCTAGCCTTGGTCTTCCTAGTATAATTCATGTGAAGAAGTTTTGAGGGCTCTTAAACCTCTAAAATTTCTATATAATCTCTGGACTTGGACTTCTTACCACGATTTCCACATGCAACAGTCATTTTAGCCACCACTTAGTATATTCCTTTCATCAAGGCCCCTTAAGGATATGAAGAAACCCAATCTTTGGCATACCCAGCTTCCAATCCGAATGATGCATATGTTGGATGTAATTTAATTTAAAATTTGGATACTTTTAAAGATGTGAGAATTCATAATTGTTACGATACCATTGGGTGCTTCTAATGTCTGACATATGTGGGTGGAAAGGTGCTTGATTATTGAAGACACCTGAACTGACAAGCAAACCTATAGGGAATGTAAGCCTTGCAAATAATTTCACCATCAATCTTTGTAGATAATACACCATCCCTGAATGCCATCATATAAGATCTCAGCTCATAATTCATTTCATTACCATTATCAATAATTGTTCCAGTTGGCGGATTACCAAAAGGAAAGAAGTTGAATTCTCCTGAGACATTCAATACCTTCAGCACCTTGTCAGGTCTCATGTTCAAAAGCTTAATACCCGGAACATTCTGTAAAAATGGGGTGAATCGACCATTAGGAACTCTGACTGAGTTCAACCCTGAGTATGAAGAAAAATGTGCTACAATCTAGCCTAACAACACTTAGAATGGCCCTGAAATTCTAAATGGAGCCTTCCCAATATATAAATATAGCAGGAGATGGTAAATTCTTTCCAAAACAGAGGTTTCTAGCCCAATATACATCCCCTCTACCAAATTAGCTACAATGATGAAAGTCCCTGATCTTACACCTCATCCGGATTCACAGACCGAAAGCAAATAAACACTTATCTTCATAGCAATGAAGGTAGCTAAGAGTACTTCTGCATCTATATCAAGTTTGACTTTATAACCCCAGCGCTTGTAATCGTCTCATTCCATTGTGGGCCAATATGTGCCTGAACTTCCTCGGTTATCGGCAGAAGGACAAACAGTAGGATGTCTACAGGTTGGACATTCCTCTGTTGTTGGTTGTAAGAAGGCTTTCATCCACAGTCTTGCATGAATATATTTCTTATCCTTTGGTAAATTCGTTTCTATTTTAAATAGTTCATGGGCCAGTGGTGGTGTTCTAGTAACATCACCCCCATTGAAGTAGGAAGGATTAATTAATCCTACATTTCCCCAAGAATAGGAATTCCAGATATTTGGTAAATGTATCATTGACTAATACCAACATCACCAGGCTTCAAATGAAAGGAATTTGTTTGTGGACTCTATCGGCTCATTAATTTAGGAATGAACTAATTTTTGTAAACAAAAGTTTGCCCCATCTAGGCAGCTATGTAGATATGAATGTCTGATAACTCTTTTCTGAATTCTACACAAGTCCGACGTACCCAGAATGCCCACATCCACTCAGGTTTTACACCCCCTCCAGAATGAAGGTCCCAACCTCTTTTCCAACCATTAGATTGATCTGTTTGAGAAGCCCAAAAAGTGGAATTATAATAAGGTGGTCTTGGCTCTACAACATGATCCTTCATGTCTAGAGTGAAACCACTGTGATGAAGAATGCGACTAATAGGGACCGTGCCTTCTTGTATTGGAAACCCCCTTGAACTAATATTTATGCAGTTACAGTTGGAATACTGGAGAAACCAATACTTTGGAATTTATTTCTTAACAGATGGAACATGTCAGTCTTGAAAAAGTCCATGCACGTATTGGGGTAAGTAAGGACATTGTGGATAGTCATGCTTGTACGGAATTAAACCCTTCCATAGCCCAGGAAGAGTACTCTGAACAATGTAATAATAGTCTGGCCCGGAGATCCTCAGCATTTCATTTTGACAAGCCTTTGATTCTTTGGTATGGGTCATCAAATGAGTCATTCTTTCTTGTAAAAAAATAATTATCAAATTTCAAAGTCATATTTTAAGAAGAAAGTGATTTTTTTGGCAAATGACACTATTCACGTAGGTCCTTCGACAAGGTCCTTTGATGAGGTCAGTCGTGTAGGACCTTCGATAAGGATTCTAGCACAACTCAATAATTTAAGTCCTTTTTGCATAGATCAATATCGTAAACAATTTTACCTTGAATAAATTTTAAGAGAATTATGTGAGAGCACAACGTGATGTAGTTGGGAGAATGAGCTATGCAACGAGAGCTCTAAATTTTGGAGAAAGGACAAATGAAGAAAAAATCGCGAAAGGTTGAGACCTATTTATAGGCAACATAAGACCTATGCATCATAGATGTGCGCCGTAACTACGTGACATACCAGAGCGAAGTACTTTCATGACAAAATTGTGAAATTCATTAATCAATCCTGATCTTTTTCCTAGAATTTCACATCAGGACTTGACCCTAATTGTATATTTCGGATCCAATCATAAGGGGGGGATTTTGTTGACACTACATGAGATTGTAACCAAAAATATTGACAAACTTAAGATATTTAAAATCCCAAAGAGATATTCAAAGAGTACAACAAAATAAATAAATAAAATATAAAAAACAACAAATACTCCCAAGCTATACATGATGGAGTAGCATCCAGGAGCTTTGCGGCCGATCTATGTGGCTCAGCTTCGCGACCGATCTACGTGGATCACCTTCGTGATCGAAAAACGTGGTCGAGCTACGCATAAAAAAGTTTTATTGATGTACCTACGCAGAGCACCTGCACGGTGGACCTACGCGCCATACCTGAGTGGGAAAAGTTTCTTGGGCCAGCCACATCTATGCCTATAAATAGGACACTTGGGCTCCCCATTTCTGGACTGAAAAAAGGGAAAGACTCTCAAAATATCTCATTGCGTAGCTCTTTCAAATTTTCTCAGGTAGTTCTCTAAACTACAAAAGAAGGGTTAATATAAAGGGATAGGCATGTTTTAAATATCTTCCCATTCTTCAGTCCTCATCCATACCTACGTGGTATATCTGCATGCCACACCTACATGGTACAACTGTGCACTGTACCGATGTGATAGGGCAATGCGGGGCACCTACGCGGTATTCCTACGCGAGGTACCTACATGACCAACTTAAGTACCCTTCTTAAAATCCATCCATGATAGGGTATCTCTTTCTTTTTTCCCTTATCTAAAAGGGACTAAAATGAAACCTCCACAAAAACCTCTTGACTTATCAAGCCTTTGGGAATGGCACATCAGTGTGTCTCCTATTTGGGTTTGTATTTCCGCAGTCAGAAGTTTCCCACATTTGTTTCACAATGGGGTTAAGATTCATGGAATGTATGTGGGTTTGTATATCTGCAATCACATGGACCTTTCTCCCAGAAAAAGTGTTGGGAAAATCCCTCTTTGGAGGAGGGTTGGGTATTTGGCCTCTCTTTTCTCAAAAAGGTGACCCGGAACCTCAGGTCTCTGGTAAGGAAAGTACATTTCACACTTACTTTTCTGCTTTCCTACCAGGATCAATTTTAGGGCATCTATCCTAGTATATTCCCCTCACCTTCACCCCTTCATCCTTATATTGGACCCTTGTACAATGTAAATAGAATAGAGGTATGGCTTGTTGCCTCACCCTCTTCCATCAACAGAGGAGGAAAAGTGTGAAGTGTCATTGTTGAATCTTTCACATCCTCTTGTTTCTCACACTAAGCATGACTCACATGGGCATAGAGATACATGATGGTTGCAAAATGTTCATAAACACTCATCTAATGAACTTTGAGAACTATGATTCCTATTCAAGATGGGATACATAGGAAACCCTTTTAGGACCTGAGCTCATCCAACCATAATTCCCCCAATTAAGGAATCCTTTTTCAAGAAGTAAGACCAAACTCATCATTCTCAGAGGACTATAATTTCCTATGAGATTCATCGAACTACGTGGGCTTTGATTCCCATTAACATGGGATATTTAGGAATCCTCCTTGAGGTTCAAACCCAAAACCATAAAATCAACCCTGTTCTCTTTGGGCCATATTCCCAATAGGGTCTGATCCTACTTGGAAACTCATATCCTTTCAAAGTTCCTTTGGCTTCTTTAGCATAAGTCCCACACTATGTTTCAACTAGGCACTTTCCACATAGTGGTCCTTATCACATGACCTTAAAAGGTATGACGTGTCCTATTAATAGGAACCTAACTACAAGGGTTATGATTCCTTTTACAAGGATACATTGGTAGCTCATTTTATGAGCATGATCTCAAGATTAAAAAAATCCTTCATCTCCCTGGATGGTAATAAATTCTAGAGTTCCCCACTGAGTTGCTTTAAAACTAGTTTCATCATAACAATGATTAAAAGAATCTATAATCGGTATATTAGAGGATACCATTAATGAAAAAAACTTGAATACATACAGATGTTTCCATTGATGAAGAACCTTGAATGCATACTGATGATTCGAAATTTTACACATGTTAATAAGTGATTGTAAATTCCAAGGGATACTTATTATATAATTGGTGAATTAATAAGGATTCATGAAAATATTTTAATTTTACAAAGAGAGTACTAGAGTAGACAATAATGCCCCCCAAAATGTGTGATGAGTCCGACCTCCCATCCTCATGACCAATGCACGTTCTTAAGTATCATAAACTTAAAAACATAACGAACACCTGCCTTTGGAAAGAAGGTCCTCTTTGGATAAATAACTATTGTAAGTTTTTGGTTCCATGAATAAATCCAATGGAAACCGCCTGGAGACAGTGATTCTTAAATTTAGAACAGACATTTCAAGGAACTATGGAAGATGACTAGATCCTTCCTTTCTAGAATAATTCATAACTAGATCAGAGGTCGATGGAGTGGATGAAAATGAGTGAAATTAATCAGCGAGTTTTGGAAAATAACAATATATACGACAAGTAATACAAGAATACCTGTTGTGTAGGGACCTAACTATGGTTCTATGTTTTCCACATAATATGTTAGTGTCACATGAAATGAGACACATGTCACACATTGTGTGATATGACTTGGAAACTTAGCGTGATATCTTGGAGTACACGACCAGGCACATAGCTAGGATAGTATTACACAAGAAGAGATGTATACATAGATTCAACCATGTACAAAGGAATGATCAGGTGTACAAGGTCACAAATATGGTCCATGATACACGAGTATACCTAGTTCCAAAGAGACATGTCATGTACTTATAGTACACGCTGTGTACTTCTTCAAAGATAGATTAGATTTCTTATTCCCTTCATCATGGATAAGTTTCGTTAGGGTGTGTTCCCTTGATCCATTCCCTGCTGGTTTATTATGGAATCAAATCCTCTATAAAGGATGGCGATCACCTTTGATGAACTTTACTCCTAGATAGATTTGTTGGAATCCTTCTATGAGGCCCAGTGTGATATCCTCTATCATCATTATTTTCCCTAGGTGGGGTTCTCAGAATCTTCATGAAAAACACTACATGGGAATTGATCCCATACTTAGAGGGTTAATCAATACTTGGTTGTTAGTATATCCTATGGCTTTGGGTGTCTCCCTCATCTATGTATCAATCTCTTCATACTTCCAGAGCATACTCCTTATGGTTTTTGGTCATTATCTTTCTTGTAATCATTATCTTTCTTGTGATCAATGATCTCTATCACTCTTCATAAATATTTGGACATTATGGTTTTATTTTATGTCCATATTTTCTATTCCCAATAATTTTCTCCTATTTTGAATCCTAGTATGTGTTATCCCATATGACCTTTGTACTTCGTTTTCACTCATTTTAAGAGAAATATTTATTAACAATTTTTACAATATTTTATTTTAACAAAGGGAATTTAAAATTTAAGCCTTTTATTACTGATATCAGGTTAAAAATTTTGAGGATGAAATTACCTAAAGTGGGGGAGAATTTAATATCTTGATATTTTAGAAGGACATTATATTCGATAATTTTCTTGACAAGATACACTGAGTGTAAACAAACCACAAAATATATTTTTTCAAATATGAGGGTTATAGATTATACATTAAATTTGAGGGTAGGAATAGGATTAAATAATTTTTCAAATACAAAAACACATATATATAGTTTATAATCAATACATATGTAATGATTAATTCTATATAAATAAACAATTTTTTTTGTAAATCCATTTTATTCTTCAAAGATAATTTTTCTTGAAAAATATTTTTTTATTTAGAAAATATTAATATTAAATTTTGAAACATTTATAAATCTTATTTGATGAAATAAATATCATCTTTGAAATCATAATATCAAAATTTTAATTGGGTGAAATGTTTTTATTTTTCTATAAAGATTGATTTTTTTGGGAATAGTGAAAAATACTGATTTATATTAAAAAATATATTTTTATTTAAATTATTTACAAAATAAAATTATATTATGGGTTAGTTTTAAAATATAATTAGTTCATTTTTATTTAAAATATTACAATAATAGTTTTCTAAATGAATTTCTTTCTTAAATTTAGTATAAAATCATTTTATATTTAAAAAGGGATTTTTCTAAAAAAATTATTTTTCATCCCATTTTATCAGATTGATTTTAAATTAAATGACAACACTTAAGTTATTTGAATTTTAGAAAAATAGTTCCATATTTTTAATCATGAGGTTCATATCTTTTATATATCCCCCTTTTATTTTTTGTTAATATGAATAGTAACCATAATAATTTTTATTACCTATGGATATGGTAAATCCGATAATTAATGGTTAAACATTATATGAGAAGGAATATAAAATGAGCTTAAAATTAGACGTAATTTTGTTATATGAGTTAATATATTAAATAATCATCCAATATTTGGTTATATTTCCTATTTTTTTACTTCGTTGTGATTATAACCTTTAAAATATTTTATGTAAAGAAAATTAAAAAATTTCACACTCTTGTTTTTAATAAATATAATATTCCTAACATGTGGATAAACATGAGATATTTCCAATTATAAATATTAATTTTAATGATAAATTATTTAGATTAATCATGATATTTTATTTTTAGATTTTAGTGAATAAATAATTACCTTAAATTCTTTCACAGAGCTGTTGATTTAATTATACGATTATTGAAAAAATAAAATAAATGATATTAAAATTAATAAAAGTAATATAATTTTAGAGAATTAATGTGATACAAGAACATAATATATGATTAGAATAGGTTAGGTACGTAATATTTTTTTTGAATTTCATTTGTTATCTTGATGTTATTAAAGTCAAAGTAATGAATTGTTCTAAAAATTGACATTAATCATATTTTATAATAAATAATATTTTATTAAATGATATAAAATTTATAACAATATAAGATTCATAAAAATGATTATTATATGGTTTATAATATAAACCATGGTCCATTTATGTGCCATTTTTCCATTTATAGAAACTATAATGACCCTCAAAGAGTAAAAAACATTGTTGTTGTGATTAGTTTAGAAATGGTTAAAAGAGGCTTAAACCGAAGGATAAGGATAAAAAAATAGTAAAAAAATATCAAAAATTTATTGGATGATATTATTAAGAATAATAATCATATTATCATAGAATATTATAATTTTTTTTCTATTTTTGAATCAAAATTAATTTATATTAATTTAATATTCTTTGAAATTCCAAGAGTACCCCTCCCCTCTCTTATAAAAGGGAATCTCTTCTTATCTTTAGATAAAAATTAGAAACTGATTTGTTTATCCAATAAATTCAAAAATTACATCCTAAAATCCCTAACCATGTTCTAGAGGTCTTATTTATGGAATAATACAAATATTAGTGGTCTTAAGGTGTTAATAAAATGAGATTGTTTGAAGAAGAGGTATCGTTATTAAACCAGCATTTCTATTTTATTTCCTCATGTATCTCCTTAAAATGTCCCTTAAAAATGTTTATATAATGAAATAAGTATCTTTAATATATTTTGATGTTATTATGTTAAGTTCATAACATATATCCATCTCCAACCTCTTGCAATTGGTAAAGGAATTCATTGTTCGTGTGTGTGAAGGACTACCACCTCGCTCATTTTCCATCACTACCTCTAGTGGCTAGTTATAGTTATGGAATTAATGTTTAAAAATTATATTAATAATATTATTATAATTATAAAAATATAATAAATTATTTACCTTCTTACCTTTCCATTCACTGAAACATGATAGCATTGCTCATGCGTACGTGCAGACTACAACCTCCAGGAAGCGATGTGATTCGTTTTTGATCACCACATAACATGGATGAAATATATAAGTATATTTAAATAATTATTACGATATCTATAATATAATTATATTTATTTAAATATAAAATAATAATAACCTTCTTTCCATAATGATCGTTGAAAAATGGAAATGTTACTCATGCGTACATACGACCTACTATCTCCATGATTTTAACATAGGTCCTTTTTCATAACCATATTTCATGAATAGTTTTAAAATTATAATTCATTTATTAAAAATTTAATTATTTCATGAGTATTATTCTTGGGATTATTGAATAATGAACTCTTTGACCTCAGTCAACCTACATAAGTGATTTTGAACTTATTAACTGAATGTCTTTAAAACACAAGATGCAGACTTAATTGATTATATAATTAATTATATAATTAAGATAAATGAAATAAATGGTTTATGGTTAAGGGATTAAAAATATAATATGTTCTTAACAAATCAAATAATTTATATGATTTTATTATATATGACTTAAAGGACCTACATAGAATGTCTAGACTCGAGGTATGGGATTTCATCTCAATTTCTTTTCATTGAGATATATTTTATTATTATACACCTAATTTATTTTATATAGTGTATATAATAACCTTTAAAATATTATATCATTAATAATTATAATTCATGATGTTTTATTTTGTAATTTGAAATATTTAATCCAAGGGTATTTGACGTGAAAAATACAAAGTGGTAAAGGGTTTTTTAACTCAATTTCCTTACGCAGGGTTATAACTCTTTTTCATTGACATTGTAATGCCATGAATATGGATGAATTGATATCTGATTTTTTTTTATTTTGTATTTACACTATTTTTTGGATTTGAATTTGTTACATATAACTTATCCAATGATTAATTCTCAATTCAATGATATGATCTTTGTAAGGTTTATTCTTCTCAAATTCCATTTTCTTAAGACATATAGTTATAATGTGCATATACATTCTTTTATGGGGTGTATATACTAATATTTTGACATAATATATAATTAATATCCTTATATTAATGGTATTTAAAGATTAATTTGACATTATTATTTCTTGGTCTTACGATTGAAGAGTTATCAAAGTGGAAAAGACCTTCTGTGTCAATCTCTTTTTATTTTCTAGATTGTTTATGTTCAAGGTTACATGGGGGAATTCATAAGAAATTATTTTCTTTAACTACATATCTTTTACTCTCCTCTAGTTATGAATGTTTTTAATATGTTTATTTTCCATTTCATCCCTTATTGATTAAATAAATATCAAGAATGTCATTTGTAAGTCACATTGATCTTATACCTTCTTTTAGATAGGGAATATTCATCTTCCGTAACCATTTTTTCTAACATGTTTAAAAAAAAGTCCATTTATAAAAATAAATAATTTACTAAATAAATTTTACATGAAGTTATTACTTATCTTAAAATGGTTTTAAAAAAGAAAACTTCTTAATTTTTTTTTCAAATAGATCACTTTTTACTCTCTTTTTAAAATGTTTAAGAATAATATTTATTTTTAACATCTACAACATAAATGAATTTTATCATTGTCATGAACATTAATTTATTTTATTAGTCCTTTATAAAATTAATGTCTTATTTTAAAATATTTTTTTTCAAAATATTTTTTAATTTATTAGTTTTTAATAGTGATTTTAAAGTGAAAAGGATATTTTCATCGAAACTTTTTTAATGATATTTTAATATCATTTCCATTCATCTACACACAAAAAAACCTTGATATTACTTATGCTACACTAGAGTTATTTGGTAATTATACCATTATTATTTTCTCTTTGGATGGATTATTATTGTTTAATATAGTTTTTCACGAAACCCATTTATTTTCCACATGTTAATTAAGTTATGTAATGAATAATCTATTTTAATGTTCACGACGATAATGAATTTTCCCACTACTCTAAACTTTATATAATGTTTGGATTATCTTATAATATTTCATGTTTTCCTTAAATAAGAAACCACCGTCTCAAATTTTGGTTGATATATGTTTTGAAAATGAGTTTTTAAAAGAAAAGGGTATTTTGAAATCCAAAAGTGTTTTGCACATGTGTTTAAAAGTGTTTTCCAAGGTTTTATTCCTGATATGGTCCTTGGAAATTGTTTACAAAGTTTTGGGCCCCATTATAGTTCATGGGTGAGCCTGATATAGCATATATAAAGGGTTGAACACTATTATAGCTCACAGGTGGGCCTGATATATCTTATACCATGGGTTTTCCAAAATATTTCTAAAATACATTTGTTAATGATTATGTTATCTGGAGAATTGTATTGGAAGTAGGTTTTATGGTTATTTTAATTGTAAGGGTTCATTAAGGGTTCTATAATTGTGATGTTTCAATGTACTAACACATTTTATTTATTCTTTCTATGTGTTATAAATGTTTCCTTTGATCAAGGTTGATATCACATTGCTCACGATTATTGATTACAAAGACTCTTGCCTTTAAAAAATATTTATTACATGATTTATCATACATGTATTTATGGGTATGAATTCTATTATGTTATGATTATGTACAATGATTATGTAATTATTACCTTATTCTCATCTTACTCTCACTGATGACATTCAATTGTTAATGCTTATGTTTTTCCTTACTGAGCATTTATGTTATCCCTAATTATGTTTCTTTTTATTAATAAAATGAAGAATAATGCTAAATTATTTATGTCTAGAAAGGTTTAATTTAAGAAAACTTTTATGGGAGATGTTCAATACTTAATATATAATATGAAAAGCTAGGTATAGTGGTAAACATTCTCTATTCAATTCATCATTGTTGTATATGTAATATTTGTTTTCCTAATCCTATAAATATCTAAACCCAAGAGGCCCTTGGGTATGTAACTGATCCAATATTTCATTTTTATATTATATGGTTTAGATGGAAAATATTGGTCCACATTTTTTTGTATCAAGTTAAAAAAATGTAATGCATATGTTTTTAGCACTGGATTTAGGAGCACAGTTTTATGACTGTTACAAATACTAACATTTATGTTAGAGGATCACATGACCAAAGTATGTGGGTAAATGATGACTCAATTTGATCAGTAGGTATATGATTCTTCATCATTACAAGTGTATTTTAATTAGGTTAAATTTTCAAACAAACTATAGATGGTGGGGGTAACCTAAAATCTAACACACCCATATCACCAGGGAGGGTTTCCAGCCTAGAGAACACCCTAATCTCCATGCTCTAACCTCGATGTTATCCCGATTGTGATAAATTTTAAATTCTACATATTCCACCATGAAATAGGTATCATATGTTCAAACATATCGTGCCATTTTTACCTATATAGAATAATTCTCAGGTTATGCTATTTAATTATAGAAAATGGTAATCATAAGAATTTTTTGTAATTTAGTACATAAAACACGAGAGATGATACATAAAGAGTGGCTCACATCACAAGTCTGATTGAAGTATCAAATATTGTTCTTGAATTTATTTTATCAATGTATGGGTTATGATTCCATATATGGATCATTGGTCCAATAGGATACAAATAATTTTCATGTGAAGCATGATTTAGTTGAAACAATTAAAATAATATTATCAATAATATTATCAATATTATTTATATAATATACATATATCTCGTTGGGTAAATGTTTATGTGGAATCCTAAAGAAGATTAAACCTTATCCCTTCTATTAAATTTTTGATAAAATTGATTCCTTTTTTTTGTTTCTATCATTTTTTATTATACATTTTGTTGAGAATGTGCAGATTCAAAAATTTCAAAAATTTCTTTTTGGTTTTAATGATCACAAACACATACATTTGTGTTACTAATGAATTTTCTTTTAAGTGAATTTTAGGAAATTTTTATTCATCAGAATATTTATTTTGGAATCAAATTCTTTGTCGTTTATTACTTGGAAATATTTGATGATGTATTCAGGATGTGATTGAATATATTTTGGAAATACAGTTAAAACCCTATGTTTTTAAGTGGAGCTTAAGGAATGAACCCTACATTTGGATAGATCATTATGTTTGAGAAAATGGAAAGTATGGATGATGAACCATATATTTGGAATAAAACCTATGTTTTAGGAAAAATTGTATAGTAAATAAACCCTAATTTAGTGATTAACCATAGGTTGTCAACCCTACATTTAATGTTTTGTCATTATAGGAAGGAACCCTATGTTTGACTCTTCAATGGAGGAGTAATAAATCCATGATATTATCTATAATTTATGAAATAGTATTTTCAAACATAAATATATATATTCAAAGATCATTTAAAATTGATTTATAGACTTATTATGATTGATTTAAAGGATTGTATTCAAAGGAGTAATTTTTTCATATTCTTATGGGAAGTAACGACCTCTCTTGAATATTTTTGAATTCAAATAGTCACGATTTATTCTACGATATTTCTAGAGTTGTTTGACCTATATATGTTAGACCTAAAGTATAAATATCGATAATATCTTCATAAAAACAAGATATTAATAAAAAAGGGTGATATACATATAAAGTCACGTGTTGTTTCCTTAAAAGCTACACTTTTGCGACATACATGTTTTGATCTATCTAATCACTACTGTTGTTTTCATTTCTATTTTACTTTATTGTTACATATTTTTGCAAAAGAATGAATAATTATTTATCATAGAGGCATTTTTGAGACATACATTTTTAAACATTTTTCTGGTGTTTTCTGTATCACAATTTGAAGAGAACCTACATGAAATTGAATATCTATTTTTTATTATGCATTATTGAAGATATAATTTCATCTGTCAGTTTCTTCTGAAAACTATGAAGTTCAATCTTTATTCTCAGAAAATTCAATATCTATTGATTTGGTGGAGTTTTAACTACTTGTACTTAGTCTTGATTAAGTGTCAGATTCTTACACTAAGATTTGGATTTACAATTCCATGTAAAAGAAATATAAGGATCTATAATTTCTTATTGTAATGGTGTCAACTATCTGTACCCATTTTTTATTTAACGTTATAACGATAGGATAACCTAGTGAAAACCAACAAGTTCATGGAGTTAAGTGTTGGTGGAGTGAACTAAGGGATCATTATGCCCTAAAAACTATATATTATTGTGTTCATTTCTATTATTTATTTCCATTTCTCACTCATCTTTGAGAGAAAGGGAAAGGAATGATTCTTAGAAGGAGTGGTGTATTGAATCTATGAATATTTTGAAAATCACAATTCACCCACTATTATGTCTAAGTCTTAATAACTATCATCATAACCTAACGATTGGTATGAAAGGAAGATCTCTACTAGCATATTTTCTTCTTTAAAATTTTCTATCTTATATAAACTATTGACTTCAAAGTAAGTTCTCTATTAAAATATTTATATTTTTGGAAATCCTTGAATAATTTTATATCTTTTAGATATAATAAATTGATATAAAAGACTATTATTATTTTGAAATATTAATTTAGATACCAATAAGTGTTCTCAGAAGGATCTATTAAATATTTACTAGCTCTAACAAGCCGGATTTGAAGATTAAGATGAAGACATCATGAAATGACAGATTCTATAGAAGTTATGTTGATGATTTTTTATCCCTATTTTAATGGTCATAATTATGGATATTAGAAAGGCCATATGATTATTTATTTGAAAAATATTAGAATAATGGTATATATGAAGGCAGCTAAACCGTATGAGATTATTAATGAACCTTTGGAATATTAGAATGATGATCAAAGAAAGGAATATGATCACAATTCAAAATCCATGAATGCTATTATGTTAGGTTTAGAAACAAAGTTATTTAATTGATTATCTCAATATCCTAATGCATATGATATGTGGAATACTATTTTTGTTTCTTATGAAGGAACTGAAAATATCATAAAATTATGATACACTATTGTGAAATTAAATTTTGACACTTTCAGGATATGTGAAGATGAAACTATCCCTCAAATAAATAGAAGATTGATAGAGATTTTCAATAATGTTATTGTTATGGTAAATCCAATTTCACATTCAGAACAAGTGTTAAAAGTACTCTGAGTACTAACCTATAACTGGAATGGAATATCTATATCTATACGTCAGTAAACACCTATAAAAAATTTGACTATAAAGTATTTTATTGGAACTCTAATGATGTATGAAGTTGAGATGAAATATGAAGCCGAAAATAATATAAAAATTGAATAAGAGGATCTCAAAACTACTATAGATGAATCATCTAATTTAAATCATCAATATTTGAACACATATTTATCAAATCTTGATATGAAATTTGAAAATCTATGCAGAAAGAAAAGGAAAGGGACTTATAAAAGAAGATGTTGTGAATGCAAGGGAAAAGGTCATACAAAAGGAAAAATGTTATTTACTCAAATCTCAAAGGAAATATAATTACAATAGAAAAGTAAAGAAATTTATGAAGGCTACCTAGATTAATAATTCTACATCGCATGATGAATCTTCTATGGATTTTGTGTTTGATCATAAAAAGAAAATTGTATGTCTTATGGCCCAAACTGATCATGGAGTGCAATATTCTTACATTCAAAACTCTAGTTGGTAGAATCTGTCTTAAGAGGAATTAAATAAGATTTTTTATGATACAAGATAAATATGGATCATTAAACGAAATATCATAGAAATATTATAAGAACTGATGATACTTTTTTATTAGATAATGAATTTTTTTCAAAACATTTTATAGATTTAAAATTGAATGATTCTAAAATTTCTTGTGATTTTCATGCAACTAAGATTAAATAATTATTAGCTAATGTTCATAATTTAAATAACGACTATATTATGCTGATAAAAGGATAAAAATATTGAATTCAAATTCTTGAAAAAAATAAAATACCAAAATAAAAAATTGGAATATGATGTAATCATGAAAGACCAAAACTATATAAGAATTATTTTTTTCTTGGTTTAAATAGAAAAATCATGTCTAGTATTAAATATTTTTATTTTGGAATTAATTTCCACTATTAAAAATAGATCTATTTCAGAAAAAAAATACAGTGTTAAAAATGTTTATTTCTTAAAAGATTTATCTACCTTAAATAGTAGAACTACTACTCAAAATAAACAAGTTTGGTTTCTAAACAAATTATTTGCTAGGACTGCTGGACCCAAAATTTTAGGGGTACCAAAAGACACTTATAATTGATTATATTTATGATTACACCACTAAGATTAATTATTAAACCTTTAAGTGGTTGATTAATGGATATTTGTTAAAGTATCTACAAAAAGGGTGATCAACTTTGAAGTATATCGTTATAAAAAAATACCCAATAATAATGTCACTGATCTTAGAAGTATTTTATTTTAATATTTATATACTTATGATACATTAATTTTTATATACTAGAAAATAATTTTATTTCTCAATGATTAATAAGAATTCTTCTTTACTATTTAAATCAAGTTTTAGTCTAACCTATTTGTTAAATTTATCAAATATTTATTTTGAAATCATTTATATTTTGTTCATTAAATTTTATTTTTTGAAAATCGGAATACTCTTCTTATATAAGATGAAATTATTTTTCTGTATTTTTCAGCTAAAGAAAATGAAACTTCCTCTGTGTAGTTTCAGAACCTAAAGATTTGTCTTCTTCTTAAAACTTTTGTGTTATGAATTCATTCTCTATGAATTATCTTGTTGAAAAGTTTCTGTAAAACTAAAAAAAAGATAACGTGATCAAGTGCTTCATGTTTAGGAGAAAATTGTTCTTACAAAAGGACGAAAGGTAATCCTTCTTGTTTACCTGTTTCATATATTAAAGATTCGCTTGAAAAATATTTTGAAAGAGAAGGGAATGTTCAAAGGCATGAAGAATAGAAAATCTCTTCGTCTAAAATATATTATGAAAATATTTTTTTTAATTCAACACTTTGAATGAAGATATAGTGAACCTATAAGTGTCTTTGGATGTGTCTAAAAATTCATATGAAGATATGTAGAAAGCATTTGTTTCAAAAATGGTTTTTGATTCATAAAAAAAGGAGTATTATAATATGAAATATAGTTCAATATTGAAAGTCGATTATGAATATTTCTAAGTAGAAATGTTAATTCAAATAGAGTTTCTAAGAAAATAAGATGCTACCAATATATATATTGATAATTTGAAGTTGTTTTTTCTTGAATAGTGTTTATCTTCTTCATATCAATGAATGAAATATGTTCAAAACACATTAGATTAACTGTTAAGAGTTTTAGCTGCTCTAAGTGAAAAAATTAGAATTTTTGAAAGATCAGATGGATAATCTATACCTTTCTAACCCTTCTTTTCATTTTTATCATTCCATTTAACTTTAAGTATATTGTGTTCAAAATACATTGTTTGGTAAAAAATAGTTATGTTATATTATTTAGTTCAAAATTTCTTTTTAAAAAAGAATGTATTTAATATTTTATTATATTATTTCTAAAAATATTAATATTATCCATATTACTTGTGAAATTTTTTGACTCCTTCAATATCCTATATAGTATGATTTAAAGGGAGTTTTTAGAATATAATATGTTTATTTTTATTACACTATTTAATTTTTATCTATGTTTTTAGCATGAATTTAGGGGGAGATCATTTTAAATAATCACTGATCTTATCTTTTTTATGTCACAAAAAGAGGGAGACATATATAGAAGTTTATAGTTTCTAATTCTATTAGGGAATGCTTTATAGAACTTAGTTTATGGTTTTAGTTTATTTCATTATGTTCATATTCTTAATAATCTTGATATAGGGAAAATAATTGTGATTCTTATAATGGGGGAGGAGATTTATAAATGGATAATGGGGGAGAATATTCCCTTAATAAATAAAAGAAATTTTATATCAAATAAATGGGAAAAAATTAGTGTTTTTAAATTCTATTTCAACAAGGGTTTGAAATGGGTTTTTTGACCATAAAAAAGAGGGATAATGTTGAGCATCTGTTGATTCAAAAATTTCATTAATTTATTTTTGTTTCTGATGCTCACAAACACCCACATTTGCGTTACTAATTAATTTTATTTTAAGTGAATTTTAGTAAATTGTTATTCTTCAGAATATTTATTCTAGAATCATGTTCTAGTCATCGGTAATCTCGAAATCTTTTTTGGTGTATTTGTGATGTGTTTGAAAGTATTTTGGAAATACTATTAATACCGTAATTTTTTAAGAATAATTTAAGGAATGAACCCTACATTTAAAACAACATATATAGATATTATACACTATTTTTGAATAGAACCTTACGTTTGAGAACATGGAAAGTATGGTTAATGAACCCTAAATCTGTAAGAAACCCTAAGTTTGAGGAAAAAATGTATGATACATCAAACCTAATTTTTTTATTGTCCCAACATTGTCAATAATATGTTTGAAGTTTTGTCATCATGTGAAGGAACCCTACATTTGACTATTCAATGACGGAGTAATAAATTCGTGATATTAATCGCGAGTTATGAAACAATATTGGGGTATATAAATATCTATTCAAATATCATTTATGACCAATTCAAAGGATTTTAATTATTTATTTAATGTCTTGTATTCAATTAAGTGATATTTTTCAATTCTTATGGGAAGTTATGACCAATCATGAATGTTTTTGAATTCAAATATCCATGATTTATTCTGTGATATTTTTGGAGTTGGTTTGACCTTGATCATTTGAACCTATAATATAAATATCAGGATTCTGTTCATCAACACAAGAGATGAATATACATAAAAGTTGATATAATTACAAAGTCACATGTCATTTCCTTCAGAGCTACACATTGGAGACATACATGTTTTGATCTGTTAACTCCCTGTTGTTGATATCGCTGGTACAAAACATTATTGTTAATTATTATTCTATAAGAATGATGAAGTATTTCTTATTGATACACTTTGGATATATACATGCTTAAATATCTTTCTATTGTTTTCTCTATCACCATTTGAAGAAAACCTACACGACATTGAATATATTTTTGCATTTGTGCATTATTGAAGACGTGATTTCATATGTACGTTTCTATTGAAGACTATAAAGTTCAATATGTATTCTTAAAAAAATAAATATCTCTTCATTTTCTGAAATTCCGACTACTCATACTCAGTCATTGTTAAGTTTCAACCGCTTGCAGTAAGTTTTGGATTTACGGTTCCTTATAAAAGAACCCAAAGGATCTATAAAGCCTTATTATAATGGTTTCAAATGAATTAACTCAGTTTTTGATTAAATGTATGAGGATAATAGGGCCTAGTAAAAATGACCATGATCATGGATTTGAGTATTTTTGGAGTTTGTCTCACCCAAATTTACCCTTGTTTTTGGGGTTAAGTGGTTTCTTGTAGTGTATCTTGGGTTGTCAAATCCTCAGAGACGTAAGAAGGAACCTACATAGGCGTAGTTGTAATGGATTGTTTTTGGATATGAAGTGGCCAAAATTGGGTTGATTTTAGATAGTTTATGTGAAAACTAAGATATTTAACTGAATTCATTTTAAAATAATGAGTTGATCCCATGTTATCACTTAGGGTGGATTGGTTGCATTTCTTTTTCGACAATTTCAATTTCTTATATTTGAGATGAGTTCATTCAAGAAGATAAAAAAACGTCATCACTTGTTTTTTTAATACCGATTCACCCTAATACTAATCACCTATACACTTGGAGGATCATATTTGTGAGAACTATAAGGTAAAGGTTCGTTTTAGCACTTGAATTATACAGCCTTAAAATTCAATAAGGATGAATAAGTTTTAAAATTTTCATATGAAATCCTTAATTACAAGAAGTGATTATACATTAATAGAGTTATAACTAATATCCAATACAACCCCTTTCTACTCTCTTGGATCAATGAATAATAATATTATCCCTCCATTGATCCTATGATCTCAATGGAAGAGGGACGTAAACTCATGAGGGTGGAATTGAAGAAGTGAAAAATAATTAAATGACGATCACTCCACCATTGTGTGATAAATTTTAGAAGTTTTGGTGTGAAAAAATTCACACCTTGTGGAAATGGTATCAATGTGATATAAATATTAATATAATTAGAGGATAAGAATAAATTTTATTAAGAAACTAAGTTTAATTGATCAACTTACATGAGAAAGAAAATTGATTACAAAAACGAAGTGGTATCATAACATTACAGTGAAACAAAGCAATATATATGATCTAATACTTCACCAAAATTGTCTTAAATAGATATTTAACGAGGCCTGGGTAGATCCACAAATAGTTCAAGTATTCCTAATTTATTATGGTAGGCCTAGTGTGGTGGAATGTTTTTGAGATTTAAACTTTTCCACCCTTGACCCAAAATGGCAGCCCACATGCATCCACCAAACAAAGGTCCTGAAATAATAATCTAGATGATTGAATTGGAGTGGTAAATAGAAAAAGAAAATAAATCCCTAGATTTCTCCTAATATAATGTAAAATTTCATCCCAAATTATTTTTTTATAGATATGATAGAAATGGTTGGATTTTTTTCTGGGCCACATAATCTGGACGAGAAATTTATCGCCAGTTTGGGCCACCTATAAATCCCTTCAAACATCTGAATTATCTTAAGTCACTATTTAAGGAAATTTTCCACTTGATATATTATATATTTAGCTAAATATTTAGAATCATTGGTTATAGATATTGTCTACTAAAGAAATTTTATTGGGATACTATCCAATTCACTTCACAAAAAATGTTGTTCATTTAAGGCCCACTTTGGTGGTCTTTCAATGTGATTCTTCAAATGATCCAAAATGATGAATTGTTCCTTACAGTATTGGTTACCTGAAAATAAAATATGAAAGTAAAATCATGAAAATTGGGTGTTTTATGAGGTGATAAAAAATGTTACATGTAATAGTGCATTTGAAGAAGGGCATACAATCATAATGTGAAATGATGTTAAGAGTGTAAAATGCACAAAAAATGGTGTTTATGTATAATAAAGCACTTGATTATTTTAAATATTAAAAATTAATATTATCCTCTTTCAGTGGCTAAACTAACCCACTAACATTATTTTTTCTAGTCTTGAGAAAAATGTATCTCTAAAATATGAAATTCGAATTAACTTTTCCAAAAACATTTTAATACAAAATACTCACCAATTACCTAATAAAAAAAAATTTATGAATCCCATAAAATCTTCTAAAACAAGATAGATCTAGAATCATATCAAAATACATAGCCCATTCCTTTATTTAAATTCATCTCCATATTTCATCCAATTTAAATTTAGCATGATGATGTGTTGTGCATCACAATAGGCACGGGGGTTAATTTTTAATCAAGTGGGAAAATATGGAAGCACTATATTGAGTCACATTATAAAATAATGATAAGCATTCTTTTTTTTAATTTTTATCATTTTTTTTGTAATTGAAAAAGACGTCAATCAAGTCAACTCATGTAGTGAAACTTTTTTGATGACTGGTAGGATCAAAAGACCTCAGGGAACCAATCAAATCTCACAAACTCAAAAATGATCTCAATTTAAATCAATAAAAAATTCAAATCCCCAAAAATAGAGATAAAATGACAACCTTTAGGCTACAAAACTATGGTGTCATGATTCACAAGTGTTGAAATCCACACATTAGGTCAGTCCATTTCACTACAACTAATTTATTGTTTTTTTTATTTTTTTGAATAGTCATGTTAAACTTAAAATGTTCACCAAAACTAATTATTTTATTATGCAACCCCAAGAACTCCAATTAATACCCCATATT
This sequence comes from Viscum album, assembly GCA_963277665.1. NCBI lineage: Eukaryota > Viridiplantae > Streptophyta > Magnoliopsida > Santalales > Viscaceae > Viscum > Viscum album. The sequence goes on along the minus strand of OY728151.1, from coordinate 650,281,103 downwards.
CCAAAGGATGTGCATTGTAATTTTTTATTAATTAGATGAAAACATAAATTGAAAAAAATCACATTGGACTACCACACTTTCCAAAATCTATGCTCAAGAACTTAAGCCTATATTAAAATCATAATAAAGGCATAAAAAATAATTTTATATTCAATTTCAAGTTGTGAAATGTGTATAATCATGTTTAAGGTTAAAGAAATTTTTCCTTCCATTAACACAAATTTTCTTCAGTTCAAAGAATTTTTAAAATTTTTTATGCAGAAAAAAAAACAAATTTTTTATTTCATATCCCACATTTTAAAATAACACTATCCCCAGTGTTTAAATAAAATAAAATTTAGAATGGGGTAGAGGTAGAGGATAGTAATTCCAAAAAGAAATTGAAAATATAATCAGGGAATGAAGTCTACAACTTGTTTAGGTTGAAGTACATATTTCTCCCATTTAATCCCTTGATCTCTATGTCATTTAGAGAAGTGTCATTAATTATGTTTGTTTATATTTGTACACATATGACTTGCCTAAAAAATCTTGAATAACAGCAACACCTAAATCATACTCACTAATATAATTAGAACACAATGGGGACGCCTTGAGGTTCCCTTAACTAAAAATAAACAAAAACAAAAGGAAAGGAAAATAATGTACCTATTTATTTTTTTCATATTGAACAGAGACTCTAGGTACAAGAGGAATGAAAGGAAAAAATATCAAAAATATAAATACATACAAATATATATATACAAAAAATAAATATACAAAAAATATTAAATATATGTATAAATATATAAATATTGGAAGAAGGAAACACTATATGACATGGGTTAGTGGAAGGTGCACTACCCTATATCCCTTCGGTCATGGGTTCGAGTATCATGGCTGAGTCGGATGTGATGAGGTTGTACCCATGACCTACAATGTAGCCAAATGTGAAAATATATATATCATAATTTTTTTTGTCTTTTTTTATTTCCTCCTTTTTATTTTCTTTTCCCATTTTTTAAAATATATACACACACATGTATATACAAGAATATAAAATATATATTACACACAAGAACAACAAATTTAAAATAAATAAAATAAAATAAGAACTAAAAAGTGATATGAAAATAATATTTGAATATATATATATATATTTAAATTGATTTTTTACACACTAATACACAAAAAATAAAATAAAATAAAATCCATATTGATGTTGATTTGCTTCCAATAAAGTTCAAAGTTTAATGTCATTAGCTCGACTTGAACCCTAAATCTATCAATTTTTTTCTGGTTCATAGGTTGGCTCAGTTAATCATCCTTTGATTCTTGTTTATTGAATGATTCAATGAATGTTTTTAACCTATGTCCATTGACTTTGAAGACATGATGACTAGTAGGATCATGAATCTCTACTTCCTTTTGAGGGTACACATGATGCACTATGTATGGACCTAACCATCTATACCTTAACTTTCACGGGTGTAAATGATGTTTTTAACTATACATGAGCACGAATTTTACCGATTCAAAGTGATTTAATTTGAGATTCATAGATTGGTAGGACTGAACTATATATTTTTTTATCCTTGAATTTTCATAAGACTCTATCCTATGTTCCTCAATTTCATTAATATCTAATTTCATTTTTGTTTTTGACAGAGAGATGTCAAAGTTCATTTTTTTATTTCCCAAAAGGCATTATACTCAATTTCAAAAGGTGAAAGAAATTATTTTCCATAAACCAACATATAAGGTGAAATTCCTAAGATAGTTTTGAATGTAGTGAGATATGCCCAAAGGGAATCCATGAGTTTCTCGATCCATTCTTTCCTAGAGGGATTGACAGTTTTTTCAAGAATATTCTTAATATCCTTATTTGATAACTCATTTTGACCATTGGTTTAAGGATGGTACACAATGAAAAATTTGTGAGAAATACCATACTTAGAAATGAGTGAAGAGAATGGGAGGTTTTATAAATGGTTTCCACAACCATTGATTATAGCCATAGGAATTACAAATTTAGAAAATATGTGCTCTTTCAAAAATAGAATCACCACATGATGGTCATTGGACATGGTGGGATTGTCCTTTACCTATTTTGAGACATAATCAACCTCTAATATTATCTATAGATACCCCATAGAGTTTGGGAATGGTCCCATGAAATAAATTTCCCAATAATCAAATATTTCAACAACCAAAATGGGAGTGAGAGAAATTTGATTCCTTTTAGTAATGGATCATCGTTGTCGACATTGAGGAAATATTTGGATGAATTGGTAGGAATACTAAGTGTGGTTATTACAATAGAATCCACTTTGGAGGACCTTATTAGTGGTTTTATTTTTGTAAAAGTGACCCCCACATGCCTCTCCTTGAAAGAAATTTAGAATGGACTCCTGCTCAAAATCGAGAACACATATCTTAATGAATTGATCAGGACAAAACTTGAAGAGGTAATGATCATAAAACCCATAGATTTTGACCTTAGAAAGCAATTTCCTCTTAGATTGGGTCTTCAGGAATCTTATGATTCCACCCAAGACCAAGTGGTTTTCTATGTCGGCATACTATAGGCAATCACTCATAAATTAGAAGTGATCATCAGAAAATGAATCAGACACAAAAATGTGATGTGATTTTTCTTTGAATTACATACTAGAGAGGTGATAAACTACAACATTTTCAACACCATTTTTATCATTAGTGGTTAAATAAAACTTTTTAAGCAGAAATACCCACCTAATGAATCTAGCCTCGACATCTTATTTTTAGAAAATGTATTTTAGTGATGAATGATCATTGAAGATAATAATGGGTCATCCTAAATTATTGGACCTAAATTTCTCAGAGGGAAATAAAATAGAAATTAACTCTTTATTAGTGGTTTTATAGTTGATTTTAACTTCATTTAAATAATTTAAATCATAAGAAATGACACATGGTGTTTTATCAAACCATTTTCCTAAGACCACTCCTACAATAATGTCACTCGCATCACACATGTGTTTGAATGGAAGTTTACAATTTAGAACATTAATGATTTTTGGAGAGATAATAGATTACATATTATTTGATAATGATTTCTTATAGATTTCTATTAATATAATTGGAGAATATTTCACTAACAGAGCACAAATTGGTCGATAAATAGAGGTGAAATTCATAATGAATATTCTATAGAAACCAGAATGCCCTAAGAAGGACCTCGCTTCCTTGAATGTTTTAGGAGAGGTAAGGTGATAAATGATATGAACATTACCATTAAAAACTTCAATCCATCTACCAGAGACCATATAGAACATAATAAGTCCTTCCTTTACTATGAAATGTCATTTTTGTCAATTTAGGATGAGATTCATATCCTCTCATCTTGAAAAAACCTTTAAAAATTTATAATTAATCCCAAAAAGTATCCCCAAATATTTAGGATTCATCCATAAATAGCTATAAATAATCCCCGACCATGTCAGAGAAGATTTTCATCATGCACCGCTGGAAGGTACTAGGGGCATTACTTAACCCAAATGGAATGAGTTTCAAGGAAAATGTGATGAATTGACATGTGAAGGTTTTTATCCTTGATCCTTTAAAGAGACCTCAATTTGATTGTAACCTGATAATTCATCTAGGAAAAAGTAAAATTGATTACCAGCCACTCACTCGAGGACTAGTTTAAAAAAGGGAACAAGGAAATGGTCTTTATTGGTACATGAGCTGAGCTTCCTATAATCAATTCAGACTCTACATCCACAAATGGATCTTTTGTGGAGAAGGTCACCATCCTCATTGGCGATCATAGTGATTCCAACATTCTTTAGGAAAACATGAATTGGGATTACCCACTCACTCTCAACAATGGGGTTGATGATACCCACTTTTAACAAACTTAAGAAGTTCTTTCCTTACTAAATCCATAAGATTAATATTGATTCTACATTGTGGTTTATGACATGGGTTGGAGTAATATTCAAGAACAATACTATGAGTTACTATGATTTGGATAATCCCAGGAATATCCGAAAGGTGCATCCAATTTCATTCTTTTTCTTTTCTAGGACATCCAGACACATCCTCTCTTGATTTGATTCAATATAGGAATAAATGAAAATCACAAAGGTTAAATTGTTCCATAATAATGAATACTTGTGTGATGAAGATAGGACTTTAAATTCAATATCTGATTGCTTAACACTTTCAAAAGAAGTATGGTACATTGTATCAAACTCTCTCTCCTTTACCAAAATTATTTGACAGAATTGGTTCCTTTTGAACAAAAGTTTCATGAACCAAATTGTCTAGATCAGTGTCTTGAATGGGTATGAACTTGATTTTATTTATTTCAATAATGGTATATTTGATTGGCGATTTTATAAAATCATCAGATGATCTATCTGAAAAATATTAAAGCCAAGGATATAAATTTCCCTCATGTGAAAAAACACAATCAATATCTTCTAGACATAAACATCGTTAAATAATTCCTTTATGTTCATTTACTTCACTATAAAAACTAATAATCCAATTAAACTCATGGATCTCTTCATAATCCCAAATTTGATATTTTTTATTGTATAAGTTTAGATCAAGGCTCATGTTTCCTAAGGCTATTTTCATGTTCCTATTCCTAACCTAGATGACTGAGTTGATCGTTGCTAAGAAGGGACGACCAAGGATGATGGGGGTTTTCTCCCCAGGACCTAATCTCAGATGATTGTCAAGAAAAATGAAGTTATTAGGGTAAATTAAAATTTCAACATTCACTAAAACATCCTTTAAGACCCCCTTAGGAACGTGAACACTACGATCAACAAGTTGAAGAGTGAAATATATGGGTTGGAGTTCTTCGAACCCTAAATGAAAATATAGGGAATATGGAATGAGGTTCACACTATATTATAAATTATAAATGTATTTGAAAAATTTGTTCTCTCCTAAATCATCATTGATTTATGGACATATTGGATCTTTAAACTTTGGAGGAATGGTCCCTTGAATGGTGGTACTCACATTAGTAGCTAAAAGTACATGGTTATGATGTGAAATTTTCCTTTTAAAAGTGAACAAGTTATTAATGTACTTTGAGTAGGTAGGAATGGTTTGGATTGCATCCAGAAGGGGAATATTCAACTTAACCGAAGAGAATATTTACTTCAAATTCTCATTCAGTTCTGGCTTAGATTTTCTTATCATGTATTGAGGGAATGGATCATGTTGTTTGATTGTTTGGTGTGGTTGTGATTCCATCACATTCTCATTGGGGTTTTCATTATATATTTGTGGTTATTCATCATTTTCATGTGCTATTGAAGCTTTTAGTGGTACTGTAATGGTTTGTTTTGGTTTTTCAAGGGATTTACCACTTCTTAAAATAGTCACTGCCTTTAGTTGATCATGAGAGGGTTGTGTGTAACTGGATTTTTCCCTTAAGGTTGAAGATGGTACCACCATAGTAGGCATGGGTGTCATCTTAGTTATAATGGTTTTCATTTCATGTTTAATGATTGAGGCTTATGATTTCATTTTCTCTATTTGTTTACACAATTGTTCATGTATTGTAGAGAGAAAAATTGGGATGGGGCTTGTCTTAGTTGGTTTATCCCAAGAGGATGCTTTGGTTCCTGAATGGGTTACTGTATGGGTTGTTGGTAGTAGACAGGATTATGCGGTTATTGGATAGGTTGTGGTTGGACATGATTGTTGTTTTGAAAATTTTTCGGAGGGTAGGGTTTTGGTCCTTGTGGATGACTAGGTTGTTGGTTTTCTTTCCAACAGAATCATTAATGGTCATTATACATTGGGTTGAAAGTGTTTTGGTACTAGGAATTCTGAAATTTTAGAGAATTGACCTCCACTAGTGGTACTCCAAAAATAAAATCCATAATATAAGGGATGGTTAGGAATTTTTTGGTCTTATGGTCATGTTTTCCACAAATTATGAAAAGAGGGTCAATAATTTTAATTTCTTGGACCTTCCTAAGAATGACCTCCTCGACCATCCATGTGAGTGCGACAAGTTTTTCCCTGATACTTTCCTCTTATATATGTTTGTGAATTCTAGCATATTTGTGTAGCTTCTCATAGTAAGGTGATGTTACCCATGTTTGGGTGTGTTTGTCCAGTAATTCTAGATATTAATAAGCATCATTGGGGATTTTTTTGAAGGTTATACTACACATCATTTTAATGAATTCTTTATTTCCTGGAGCTAGCCCTTCATAGAAAACAAAAAATTGTTCTGTGATTGAAAATCCATGGTAAGGTACGATGTTACGTGTCTTTGAACCTTTACCAAGTTTCATAAAATGACTCCCCTTCCTTTTCAAAAAAATATTTGGATGATATTTTTAAGAGAAATTGTTTTGTGATGGGGGAAGTAATTTTTGTAGAATTATTTTCACAATTGGTCCCTAGAGTGGATTGATGTAGGTATCGGATTTTTTAACGAATTATTTTCTTGATTCTTATGTGGGAAAGGAAAGAGCCTCATCTTAGCAGAATCAAGTTGATGTGGTGGGCACATGGTTTCAACAATGTCAATGAACTCCTTGACATGAAGGTATGGAATTTATGACTGCACCCCATGGAAGGATAGAAGGTGGTTTAAGTCATGAGTTTTGAAGACATAGTGGGATTATCCTAGGGAAGAATGCCTAATGAAATAGGGTGGACTAGTCTAGGAAAGTTTGAGGTAGTCATTCAGGGTTTGATCAACTACATTCCATAATTTTGGGGCCACCTTATTTGGTTTTCAATTTTGGTTCCCACCCAAGTTCATGAGTTGGTTTCCTCGAAGATGATCTATTGAAATGGGATCGATTTTGGAATCTGGGTATTTTAAATGTTAAAGTCTAATGTAATGAGTTCCCTTGGTGTACTTGAATCCCCAACCCTAGTACTATGAACCCTAATAAGTCAATTTTATTGATCATAGGTATAAGTGAATATGCAACAAGAAAAATGAAAAACAAAAGAAAGGGGAAACGAGAAGAGAAGTTTAGTTAATAAAAGAGAAATGGGGGAGACTAGAATTAGTGTTGAGATAACTTACTTGGTCCCCTAGAAACAGTTCCAAATTTTTTTTTGTCCAATCTTAAACATGTTTTAGGGTTAAGTGGTCGCTTGTAGAATAGATTGGGTTGTCGAATCCTCAAAGACCTAAGAATGAACCTACATACACGTACATCCTACAGATATTTTTTGGATATGAAGTGGAAAAATTTGGATTAATTTTAGATAGGTTATATAAACAGTAATAGATTTAAGTGAATTCAGTTTAAAATAATGAGTTGATCCTATGTTATAAGTTGGGGGATTGGATGCATTAATTTTCTGACTATTTTAATTTATTATATTTGCGATCGGTTCATTAAAGAGGATCTAAAAACATCATATATTACTGGTTTAAACCCTTCACACCCAAATAATAATCACCTATACACTTTTATGGTTATATATATGAGCACTCCAGGGTAATTGTTCGTATTATCACTTGAAGTGTGCGAGCTTAAAATTCAATAAGGATGAAGAAGTGTTAAAATTGTCAAATGAAATTCTCAATTAACCAAAGTGATTATACATTAATAGAGAGATAAATTACATCCAATATAGCCCACTACTACTACCATGTATCAGCCCATAAGTGTATTATCCCTTGATTGATTCTATGATTTCAATGGAAGTGGGAAGTAGACTCATGAGTGTGGAATAGAGAAGTGAATAATAATGAAATGATGATCACTCCACCAATGTGTGATAAATTTAACATGTTTTAGTGTGAATAAATTCACACTTTGAGGAAATGGAATCAACATGATATGAATATGAATAGAATCATTGGACAATAAGAAATTTTATTACGAAACTATGGATAATTGAACAACTTACATGAGAAAGAAATGTGATTACAATCACAAAGTGGAAGCCTAATATTACAATGATACAAAGAACAAAATATGATAAATTATTTCACCACCACTGCATTAAATAGGAATTTCAAGAGGAATGGGTCTATACAACAACATTACAAGTCTTCCCATGTGATTATGGTAGTCCTAGGGTGGTAGAATGTTTATGGAATTTGGACTTTTCCACCCTCGACCCAAAATGGAATCCAACTTCCATCCACCAAATAGAGATGCCAGAATGAGCATATATATGGAAGAATTGAAGTGAAGAAAATTAATCCCATGATGTCTCCTAACATATTGTAAAATTTAAACCCAAATTGAATTTTTCCTTGAGATATGATCAAAATAGAGGGATATTGTTATCGGACACTGAATCTGGACGAGAATTTTATCTCCAACTTGGGCCACTAGGAAATCATTTAAAACATCTAAATTAGCTTTGTACACTGTTTAATTAAATGTTACATATTATTTATTCTATCTCCAAATCAATTTTTAGAATAATTGGGCCTTTATATTGTTTGATAATGTAATTTTATTGGACTTCTATCCAATTTACTTTTCCCAAAATGTTGTTGGTTCAAGGCCCACTGTGGTGGTCATTCAATATGAATCTCCAAGTGATCGAAAAGGATGAATTTTTCTTTATATAATGGGAGACCTAAAAATAAAATATTAAAAAAAATTGAGACCATAGGTTGTTTTATGAGGTGTTCAAAAATATACCATGTAATAGTACATTTTAAGAAGAAGTTACAATCATAATGTGAAGTGATGTTTGAAGTGTAAAATGAAGTAAAATGATGTTTGTGATTAATGAAGAATATTAATATTATAAATATTTACAATGAATATTATCCTCTTTCAGTGGCTAAAAAAGTGTGGACTAAGGGATCCTTGTGCCTTGAACCATTATACATCATTGTGTTCATTTCCATTATTTATTTCTATTTCTCTCTCATCATTGAGAGAAAAACAAAGGAACACAACTATGTAAGAGAGGTGTTTTGAATCTGTGAACCTATTGAAAACCACAATTCACACCCCTCTTGTGTCTTATTATTCATCATTATCATCCCGAACTAATAGGTTTGAGAACCCATTTCTTCTCCCCACTACATCTCACATTCCCCCTTCATGTGAGAACATTTCAAAAAAACGTGGAAATTATCCAAAATTCAAAACTATGTATTTGACCACGTCAAACGTAGGGTTTTTCTGTGTAGTGATAAAATCCAAAAGTATGGTTGACAACATATGGTTGAATACAAAAGTAGGAATGATGAACCATGTGTTTTTTCTTCAAATGTAGGGTTTCTTTTAAAATTAGAGTTTATGATCTATACTTTTATTCCAAATATTGTGTATATAAAAATAACATTCCACTTAAAACATAGGGTGTGAATAGTGTTTCCAAATTACTTGTAAAAAAATCCACAATACATATTCTTTGTGAAATAAAATAATTACCCATTGGTTAAAAAGAGAATATTCTCCAAAAATAAAAATAATTATTCCAGTAATTATTATCCTAAATTCACTTAAAGTAACTTCATTGGAAACATAACTATGTGTGTTTTTGAGCGTCAAAATCAAAAGTACATTAATGAAATTATTGAATCAAAAAAATCTAAAAATAGGGTTATAGTTAAAATAATTATTTAACTGCCTGTATTCCCTTAAATTAAATGACAATCTTTAATAAACCCCATGTCACATAATAAAATCAACAATATTTTTTTTGTGCGTTCCAACTTTCATAATAACAAATATTATTTCACCGAAATTTTAATCACTATTCTTCCCCAGACTCAGTCTTAGTCTGTTCAAACTCCACTAGAAATTATCCTTAATAAATATTTAATTTAAATATTTCATTCATTAATAAACATTTACCATCAATAAAATATGAATAAAATTATCCCTTAGTCATGAGAATAAAATTTATTCAATTAATTAAATTTAAATAGAATTTCACCTTGACCATCAGAAATAATTAGTTTGTAACCCTCTAGGGGTTTTTCTCATTGACATTAGGTGGGATTGAATAAAGTAAAATATTATTGTCTTGTAATGGGTTAAGGCACCCAAGAGAATGAACTTAATATCATAATGACGAAAACCACATATGAATCCTCACTGTGTAATATAATCCGTTTATTGAAATATATCATGAAACAAGTTACACATCTATATAACCAACCTATATAATGGATATTTTTTTCTTTGAATATATGAAATAAAAATATAATTTCACCATGGTCATGGAATTTAATCCAATGGTTCTATTGCAATCAAAGGATTGATATATTTTTGGTTAGTTTTAAAAAGTAAAATTCTATTTTAGGTCATTTTTAAAATTTTATGAGTTTTATTTGAATTAAAATATTCCAAATTTAGTTTTTTAAATGAATTTCATTCTTGAATTTTTTTTAAAACATTTTATATTTAAAAACTTATTTTTTTCTAAAAAAAAATTTTTCATTTTATTTTGCTGGATTGATTTTTAAATAAATTATAACACATTAATTCATTGAATTTTGAAAAAAGTTTTTCATATTTGGAATAATGAGGTTACAATTTGTTAAACATACCCATTTTATTTTCGGTCAACATGATTAGTAACCAAATTAATTTTTTTTACTAATTTGAATGGTAAAATGGGTAATTAAGGGTTACAAATAATATGATAAGAAGTATAAAATGACCTTAAAACATGAATTAATTTTATTATATGAGTTAATATCATCAATAATCATCCAATTTAGGTTATATGAAATGTTTTTCCCACTTGGGAATGATTATAACTTTTATAATATTTTATGTAATGAAAAGTTAATAATGTCACACTTTAGTTTTTAAAAAATACAATATTTATAACATGGGAATAAATAAAAGATATGTTTGTTTATAAATATTAATTATAAATATAAATTATATATATTCATCATGAAAATTTAATTTCATTTTTTAGTGAATAAATATTTACCTTAAATTCTTTCACAAAGATAAGGTAGTAATTACCCAATTAATGAAAAAATAAAATATATGATATTAAAATTATTAAAACTAAAATTAATTGAGATAATTAATGTGATACATAAATTTTATATATGAACAGAATATGATAGGTATATAATAAAACGTTTTTTTAAATTTCATTTTTTTCTTGATGTTATTGAAGTAAAAGTGATATAATGTTCTAAAAAATGACATTAATGATATTTTATAATAAATAATATTTTATTAAATGATATAAAATTACAAAAAATATAAGATTCATAAAAATTATTATTATATGATTTATAATATCTTCCATGGTCTATTTATGTTTCTTTTTTCTATTTATAGTAACTATAATGACCCTAAAATATTTTAAACTTTGTTGTTTTCATAAGTGTCGAAATGGTTAACAAAGTTTTAAACTAAAAGATAAGGATAGAAATATAGTCATAACTTATCCAAATTTAATTTGATGATAATAGTTCCAATAATAATCATATATTATTATAATATTATTTAATTTTATCCATTTTTAATCAATATTAATTTATATTAATTTAATATTCTATGAAATTCAAAGAGTTACCCTCCCCTCTCTTATAAAAGGGAATCTCTTCTTCTCATTACATCACAATTAAAAAACCAATATTTCATCCAATATATTTCAAACTTCCTTACTAAAATTATTAACCATGTTATAGAGGCCTTATTTATGAAATAATACAAACCAAAGTGGTCATATGGTGTTAATCAAAAGAGTTTTTTTGAATAAGAGGCACCGTTCTTAAATGAGTGTTTCTGTTTCATTTCCTGTTATATCTCCATAAAATTTTTATTTAACATTCTTATATCATAAAATAATAATATTAAATATATTTATATGTTATTATTTTGAGTTAATAACCTATATTCATCTCTAACCTCAATCAAATTGGGAAAAAAATTCATTTTTACATGTGTACGACAGACGACCACCTCACTGACCAATGTAATTCATTTTCCATCACCACCAATAAAGAATAGTTATAATTATATAATTAATTTTTATTAATGATATTAAAAAAATATGTATCATTAATAAAATATAGTATATCATTTAATTTCTTACCATTCCATTCATTGAAAAATGATAATGTAGTTCGTGTGTATGTGTGGATGACAATCTCCACGAAGCGATGCGATTCGTTTTTCATCACCACATCACATGAATGATATATATATTTATATTTAAATAATTCATATGATATTTATGATATAATTATATTTATTAATGATAAAATAACACTTAATTTCATTCCATAATTATTGTGAAAAATGGAAATGTTACTCATGCATATGTACGGCCTACCGTCTCCATGATTGTAATATAGTTCATTTTTCACAACTATATTTCATTAATGGTTTTAAAAGTATAATTTATTTATAAAAAAATATATTTATTTCAGAGATATTAATCTTTATATGATTTAATAATGATGTTTTTGACCTTAGTCAACCTACAAAGTTTATTTTAAACTTAACAACCAAATGTCCTCAAAACACCTATTGTGTACATAACTGATTATGAAATTAACATTGTAATTAAGATAAATGAAATAAATGTTTTATGGATAAAGGATTAAATATAAAAAATGTTCTGAATAAATCAAATAATTTATATGATTTTTTATACAATATTTAAAGGACCTACATGGAAAGTATGGGCTCAAGTTAAGAGATTTCTTCTCGATTTCTTTTCACTGAGGCATATTTTATTATAATAAACCTACCATTTTTTTATATATTGTATATACTAACCTTTTACATTATATATCATGAATAAATCATAATTAATTACGTTTTATGTTATAATTTTAATTATTTTATCCAAGGGGATTTGACTTCAAAGATACAAAGTGATAAAGGGTTTCTTAACTAAATTTCCCTACATAGGGTTATAAATATTTTTCATTGAAATTTTTATGACATGATTATGTGTGAATTTTTCTCTAAATTATTTTATTATGTATTTAAAATATTTTTTTATATTTAAATTGGTTACGTATAATATCTTTATTTATTAATTATCAATTGAATGATATGATCATTGTTAGGGTTATTCATCTCAAATCCACTTTCCTTAGGACATATTGTTGTAATGTACATATATATTTTTTATTTGGTGTATATATTTCCCTTTTGAAATAATATATCATTAATATCCTTATATTCATGATATTTAAAGATTCATTCGATGTTATTATTTCTTAGGCATACGATTGAAGCGTTACCAAAGTGGAAAATGCTTTATGTTGCAATCTATTTTCTTTTCAGGAATGTTTATGTTCAAGGTTACTTGGGGGAAAGTCATAAGATATTATTTTGTTGAACCAAATATCTTTTAATAACATTTAGTTATGAATATGTTTTGTTTTTTTAATTTCCATTTCATCCCTTACTTATTAAATAAATATCATGAAAGTCATTTGTAGTCCCAATGATCTCGTACCTTTTTTTAGATCGCTAATCTTTCTCTTCCGTAACCATGTTTTCTAAAATGTTTTCAGAAATGATTATTTATAAAAATATATTATTTCCTAAAGATATTTTACAAGAAATATTTACTAATTTTAAAAAGGTTAAAAAAACAATTTGTAACATTTTTCTAAATGGGTCACTTTTGATTCTTTTCAAAATGTTTGAAAAGAATATTTATTTTTGACATCTACAACGTGAACATATTTTCCAACTATCATGACCAATATTTTATTTTAGAATTAATTTATTAAATTATATGGTTATTTTCAATTATTTTTTCAAAATAGTTTTTAATTTTTTAGTTTTTAATTGTGATTTAAAAGTGAAAATGATATTTTAATAATGATTGGTTTCAATGATATTTTAATGGTATTTCCATTCATTGATACCAAAAACCTAGGATATTAGTTATTCTTCACTTGAGATATTTTATAATGATACCATCGTTATTCTTTCTCTCGATGAATTATTATTTTTAAAAGATATTTTCATGGAACCCTTTTATTTTCCATAGGTTAATCATGTTTTGAAAGGATTGATCTATTTTAATTTATATGGTGAAAAAAAAATTTCCATCTCCATAACATTTATTTAATTTTTGGATTACCTTTTAATATTTCATGTTTTAATTAAATAAAAAAAATATCCTCTCTCATTTTGGGTGATTTATGTTTTGAAAATGGATTTTTAAAAGAAATGGGTATTTTGATATCTAAAAGTGTTTTGAATATAGGATTAATTTTGTTTTAAAAAAGTTTTATTCATGATATTGTACTTGAAATTGTTTACGAAGGTTTGTGACCTATTATAGATCATGGGTTATCCTGATATAACTTATATGAAGGGTTGATTCCCATTATAGATTATAGGTGAGGCTGATACAACTCATACGATGGGTGTTCCTAGATAGCACTCCAATTCATTGAGTAATGATTATGTTATTAGAAGAATTATATTGTAAGTAGGTTGTTTGGTTATCCCAATTGTGTGGGTTCTGTAAGTGTTTTGTGATGATGATATCTCAAAGTACCAACACGTTTTCTTTATGCTTTCTATGGTGTATAATGTTTTCCATTGATCAAGGTTGATATCACATTGATCATGATTATTTATTTCAATGATTATTTACTTTATTGAAGATTAATTTCATAATTTATGATCCGGTAATTAATGGGAATGGATTCCGTTATGTTATTCTCATGCACTATGATTATGTCATCATACCCTTATGCTCATCTTACTCCCACTTGCGATATTCAATTGTACTGTGACTGTGCATTTAGCTCACTATAATTATGTTTCATTTCCCCTTAGGATATGTAGAATAATGATAAATTATATTTTTCTATAAAGTTATCATATGTAGATAATTTAATGAGAGATGTTGTAGATGTAATATAGAATATGAAATGAAAGGTATATTGGGAGAAATCATATATTGAATTTATTAGTGTTGTTTATGTAAGAGTTTTTTCAAATTCTATAAATATATAAACATAAGTGGTCCTTGGGTATGTAACTAATCCAATATTTCATTTTTATGTTATAATATTTTGATGGAAAAAATTGCATCACATTTGTTATTATCAAATCCAGAAATGTAAATCGTAGGTTTTTAGCACCAGATCCAGCAGTGCATGTTTGTGGTTGTCAAAAATACTGACTTCAATGTTAGAGGATATAATGACCCAAGTATGTGGGTAAATATTGACCCAATATGATCCATAGGTAAAGTTATGCTATTTAATTATTGAAAATGGGTGGCATATGAATTTTATGTAATTCTGCACAAAAACACGAGAGATGATACATAAAGAGTGGATCACATCACAAGTCTAATTCAAGAAATACCCCAGATCAGTGTAAGGGTATTTTTCACCTTTATCAGAGTTAAGAAGAACATGCTCATAAAAGAAGGTCTTTTATTAGTACTAGCTAAAATCGTAGATAAATCCACCCTTTATCAGTGCTAAAAAAACACTGATAAAGGTGTACCCTTTATCATCACTATTATTAGCACCAAAAAAGTTTTTAAATAAAAAATACTATAATTTACATAAAATTATTATATTTAAATTAAAAAATAATTTTTATTTATATACATTAAATAAAAAATACATGTTTATAATGAATTATTTTTTAATAATTCAGATATATATATATAATCTTTTAAAAAAGTTTTTATAAGATTATAATTAAATAAATATATATTTAAATAATTATAATATTATAATAAATTTTATTAAATAAAAAATATATTTATTACATTTATAATTATATAATTATAGTTATATATAAATACTTTATAAATGTATATATTTAAAATTATAATTATAAATAAATAAATAAATGTTCCAATGAATTTGGTCAATAAATATATTGATGAAAGAGTATAATTTTCATGCATATGTTATGTATTCCTCATGAATGATAATATATACATTACACACCTATTAGTATTTATGTTGTCCATATATGTGATGACTCATTGGATTGAGGAACTAGAGAGGTGGTGGCCCATACTACCTCCCAATGATATTATTGCCCTAACTCATCCATGGAGTCTTAATATCCACTCTTTTAATCCGACCAAAAATGCTATTCTTCAGGGATCATCCTCTCTAGGTAGTAACGAAGAATGGTTGAAGGATGATTTGATGAGGTTGTCCTCCTTCTCAAGCTTTTTGGTTTGTTCTTTCTTCCCACTGGCTAGTCGAGCTCCGCATCGCATCATCAAAAGGGGTCAACGACACATGTCACTACCTCTAATGATACAATATTTGATCAGCTCGATCATTGTAATTACCCATTCATTGATCAAATTTTGTTAATGAAAGGTATGAAACCCAGGAAGTTCTATGATCTTGTTTCTCACCTTGTTGAAATTTTGGGGTTCAATGTCTTTAAGTGTGTCTCCCTTGGTGGAAGTTTATTTCATATGTTTCTCCCTTCTGTGGAGTTTAAAAGTAAATAATTTGGTATTGGACCAATAAATCTTAGACCGTGAAGAATTTGGATTCATGATTGAAAATTGGATTTCAATATGCATGACTTCAAAGATACCTATACAGAGGTATGGATCAAAATTCAGGGTCTTAATTGGGTGTCACATCATGCTGAGATATTATTTGACATAGCTTCTTCAATTAGAATACTAATTAAAATGGACCATTCCATAGGATCTGTTTCATATAGTCATTATGCATGTGCATTGGTAGAAATTGACTTAATCTATACAAAAATTGAGGAGGTGGTTCTATCCACACTGCAAGATGAAATCATCCTTAGAATGGAGTATGAGAAAACCCCTCCCTTTTACGTCCATTGTCTAATTGTAGGACACTCAATTGAATCTTGTAGAAAGGAATTAGTTTTCTCTCGGTGTCAGATTAAGGGTCATGATTTTCAACATTGTAGAAGGATTCTTAACTCAATGGACCATGATGTTAGAAATGTGGATGAATCCAAAACTACCCCAACTCTAGTTGGACAAGGTCAGGGATCTGATGTGGATCATGGTAAGGATTCTAGTAAGACAACTGCTGATGACCCGTCACAGAAGGACGGTTTTATCGGTTATGAACCCACTACTCCTTTTTCCCCTATTACTAGGATATATAATCCTAAACTAAAGTTGGATGACCTTCATGAGGAGAAACAACTTGATATTGTTAAACATTGTAATGACTTTCTAAATGGAGTATCATTTAAGGATATGATCTCTAGGGAATTATAGCTGAAGAGGATGGAGAATCTGATGATAGTCATGAGGCTAAAGCACATTCGTCACAACTAGAGGTTGAATTCTATTTGTGATCAGAACAACTCATTGTAAATGAATAAAATAGAAAGTGTAAAGAGAAAAGGGATGTGGAAACAACAAGGAAGCATAATCCCAAAGGCCCTGTTCAAAATCCCTAATTATCTGAACCGGTTTTGCTGAGGGATCATGGGAGAGCTTCAGTTTCATTAAGGTATAATGGTTTCTGTAGTGGATATTCTAATAAGGTTCACTTTTCAGAATCAAAAACTTCATCAACCCCTCTCACGAAGGACGTTTCTTAGGCTGTAAGGGAGACTCTTCCGACTCAACCGAAGGACCTATCTTCTACTCCCACACTCATGGAGGATGTTTCTCAAGTTGCAATGGAGACGATTCCTATTAAACCAAAGAAACTATCTTCTTCTTTATTGAGGGTGTTGTATGTCTTATATCCTTCTATAGGTATGGTATAATATAAGACAACTGAGAATCCTTATAATGAATTAGTGTCACCTTCATAGCTAGCCCCACATCATGGAAGCAAGGGGTGTTCTCTTAATTAGGTTGCAACAAGGGAACACACTATTGATTTAGGTGTTCCTATTTTTCCAAAGAATCTTGTGGTGGTGAGTATAGAGGAAGACAAGTTTTCATGCAATATCTCATCTTTAAATACTTTGAAGTCTAAGGTAAAGTAATGTGTTAGCACACATAACTCTTATAATATCATTGCATCAGTGAGTATTGATGGGGATGGGAAAAAAGGTGATGACATGGTGGAAGATGAGAGTAAAAAGCCTGATATTTATGTTGTGCATATTGATGATGGAAAGTGTCCATGGATACAAGTCAAGACCTAGAGGGGAGGACGACACCCCCACGACAGGGGTGGAAGAATTTCTCTTCATGGTATGAGTAATCACTCAAAAATGGGATGATGACTTTTGTTCTTTATGGTTGTTGTATGTTTTTCTATCTTTGCGCTTTATTTTCTTATTAAATAAAGATGCATTTTTTGCATCAACCTTATTAAAAACAATGCGATGACTCTTTTTTTATGATATATACTTTAATAGGTATATGATTCATTCATGTTATACCAATTAATCTATTATGTTCTCATAAATACTTATCAAATTACAATAAATATTTTTAAATAATAAATATATTTATTATATTTATAATTATAAAATTTTAATTATTTATAATTACTTTTTAAATATATTTATTTATAATTATAATTATAAATATATATATATTTAAATAAATATAAAATAAAAATATGGACATCTATGATAAATATATATATATATATATATTTATTAATAATTATATAAAAATATTTATAGACATATTTATTTATACATATAATTATATATTAATATAAAGATATATGTAAATAATTGTAAAATGTTAATAAATATATTTATTATACTTATAAATTTGTAAATATATATAATTAAATAAATATATTTATAAATATATAAAAATATTTATAAATAAATACAAATATCAATAATTATAATTCTAAATAAATATAGATACATTTAAGAAATTATAAACTTATAGCAAATATAATAATTATATGTATTTATAAAATTATAAATATAATAAATATATTTAGTATAATTTTATAATTATTTAAATAAATGAAAATATTTATATTTATAATTATAACTATAAATAAACATACGTTTCTTAAAATTTTCTAATTAAAAATAAATATATATTTATTTATAGTTATAATTATTAATAAATATATATTTAATTAAATAATTATAAAATTATAAAAATATATTTATTATACTTATAATGTCAAAAATAGATATAATTAAATAAATTATTTAAAAATATATAAAAATATTTATAAATAAATATAGATATATTTAAATACTTATAAAATTAAAATAAATATATTAATTATATATATTAATAAAATTATCAATATAATAAATATATTTTTTATAATTTAATAATTATCTAAATAAATATATATATTCATAATTACAACTATATATAAATTTATATTTATTGTAATTTTAAAATTGTAAATAAAAAATATTTATTTATATGTATAATTATAAATATAAATATTTATTTAATTATAAAATTATAATAAATATATTTATTATACATATAATCTTATAAAAAAATAAATATATATATATTTTTTAATAATTATAAAATTATAATAAATATATTTTTTATAATTATAATATTATAAATATATATAATTAAATAAATATAAATATATATATATTTATAAATAAATAAAAATATATTTAATTATATTTATAAATAAATATATATATATTTAAATAATTATAAATTTATAATAAATATATTAATTATACATATTTATAAATATATATATATAATAAATATTGTTATTATAATTTAATAATATATATATATATATTATATATATAATTTTATAAATGTATATAATACTATAAATAATTTATTAACATTATACTTTTATCAGATTTTTTTAGTAGTGCTGATAAAATCCTTACCCGTTTGTATAAATCAACCCCAACATTCAACTTCTTCTCTTGCTCACCTCATGCTCTCGCGGAAGCTGACCTCTACCATCATGGACCCCTCCCAACCTACCGCAAATCCCTCCTCTGCCACCATGAATCCCTCTACTACAACAATGAACCCCACCTCCACCACCAAACCCACCTCCTCTATGAACCCTACCTCCATCGTGAACCCCTCTATTGCAAACCCTCCTCTGCTGCTATCTCTCTCTATCTTTGCGTTGTCTCTCCCTACCTCACCGTCGTCTATCCCTGCCTTACCGCTGTCTATTCCTACCTCACTGCTTTCTCTCCTTGCTTCAACGACCTCTTGTTTCACCACCAACACTCCTTGAAAGGTAAGATCCTTTGATGACAAATAATATTTATGTATCATGTAAGGTTTTTCACTTTACCGCATTTCAATATATGGTCAATTGGGTCAATGTTTCTTATATATTCCATGTATTTGATAAATTCTTCTATGTTATTTTGCTTCTAGATTTAGCCTAAAAAATTCTTCAAGAGTTGGTTCCACCGCTTCCTATACTTCTGAATTATGCATGTCCTTGCTAATTTTTTTTTTAAATGTAATGAATATTGTTATTTTATTAAAAAAATAGAGTTATTTTGTGCTTAATTTATAGGGACTCATCACGTATGAAAATATTTTTGTTTGATGGGTTTCACCATACTTCTGGTTTATGCATTCGATATGTAATTTGCAATGCTGGAAAAGAAATATTCCTTGTGGACTTTCAACATGAATCCTACATAAAACTCAAAAAAGGTTATATAACCAAGATTTGGTAGGACCTATGCTACTAACTAGACTCAATAAAAGGTGACACGTTGATGATTTTAGGGTTTATCTATCATAAAATAGAAGCTTGGTTTATATGAAGGGGTAATGATCTAATTTAGTGAGTTTCTGAATGTCGAGTGCTTTTGATAAGATGGGACCAAGTCTTCTATGATGGTCTTTTACACAAGTATGAGGGATGTATATATTTTTATCGAAGGAGAGATTCTTGGTCTATCCTAAATTGTGCTTGGTAGAGAATTGCAACATTATAGAGGGATAATTAGTACATGGTAATGCACTGCTTGAAAAAAAAGATGTCAAGCAGTTATTAGTTCTTGAATATATATATAGGAATGATCTAGTTCTGCTCTCAGTGGTGAGGGACATGATTTAATGAAAATTGTAGTGTCTAGATAGTGAATGAAGGAAAAAAATTTCTAGGGTTAGTGGAGGGCCTAGTTGACATGGGCTGGTGGAGCCAGCCATTATGTTTCTAGAGAAACCCTAAAAAATTGGTTTATAACAATTCATATAGAAGATGGTTCATTCATTCTATTAAAAAATTGGAAGGATATATTTGATATTGACTACATGATGCAAAGCTATAGGATCATGTTCTGGAAGGTAATTGGTGTGGCAATGCAAGTGTACATTGAATCTACTTCGGGAAGTAGAACAAAACAAAAAAGTGGTTCTTGTTAAATTCTCCTTGGTATTTCTAGATTTAGGTTTTTTTTTATTTGGAATGTTTATGTTTTAGATTGGGTTCTACTCTTTGAGGATGTATTTTTAGAAGATCGCATCTGGGATACCAAAAACATTCTAGTTCAAGGGATTCTCATAGCTGGTTCCATTGATCAGGTGGTTAGGAATACGAGTGTGATCTACTCTGGTCCTGAGTAATTCCTAGAGAGGTTATCTTGGATTTATAGTGTCTCTTTTTATAGTATATAATCTTCATATAAGAAAACTATAGATGCAAAGGAGGAACCAATCGTGTTTAGTTAGTTTGAATCTATAATCATGGGAATTACTTGATGTAGGTAGCTTGATATTTAGAGATTTTAAGACAAGGTTTATATGAAGAAGTGCAGAGTAGTGTGAGATAAGAATAATGGAGAGAATCTATATTTAATTGAATTCACTTAAAAGAAAATTTTATCAAATCTTATGACATTAGAAGATGAGAGATACATGAAATTATCTCTCTCTATGTCTATTTTACGACCAACTTTTTAATTATAAATTATATACTTAACATTTAATTATGAAAATTCTATTAATGTTGACTATAAAGGATCACTTCCCCCACCCTTTTCCAAGTACCTATAATTTGGTTTTTTATCTAAATTATACACATATTTCTTCTCCCATAACCTATATACCCATACTTTGGATTCCAATAATGAGAAAGAGTTTCTAGGGTTATTTTTTAAATGTTATTTATAAAAAATATTAAATTCTTCTATGGGACCCAAGGTATGGGTATTTTTTTACCATAAAAAATACTATTTTTATGTTTTAATGTTTTTCTCTTAGTTTCTCTCAAAGAAGCTTCCAAGAACAATCATTCTCTGTGGTTTCTTTGAAACAAATTTATTTTTGATGAGATTGGTTTAAAATTTTGTGTATATGGATTGAAAAAGAAAATTTTATTGACCTTTTTGATAAAAAATGTAAGATTATAAATAATTTTTTCAAATAATGATACTAGGGTGGTGTGGCCTTAATTTTATACGTGTTCACCACATATCTTTTGATATTTTAATATTTTTTTAATGTAAAAATTATTTTTATGGAGAATTATTATTATTGGTTATTTTTTAATGAAATTGTATTTCTTTGAATATTTTTAGGAGGATTTTGTGGTTTTGGTGAAAAAGTGATTAATTTTTATTGTATTAATATTCCTGTATTTTGAGAAAAAATATTTTGATATAATGTTGATTGAACATTTCCATTAAAGTTTTATATTATTCTAAATCCATTCCATAGATCATCCTATTTATAAAGGTATTATGTGTCATTTATGGATATACTTCGGTTAGATTTGATGTGTCGTTCTCAGTACTTGCTACATCATCTTAGTTTTACTAGATTTCTAATATACCATGTTCTATTTCTTTTGATTTCTCCTACATATTTATTTATGTTTAAATTATTTTTGTTATGAAAGTGTTTATTTATTATAATTATTCCTATATGAGTGACCTTGAGGGATAAATGGTGTTTTCTAAGTGGGTTTATCCCTTTTTTGGAATGATATTTGATGAAAAGTGTTTGAGAAAATGCATAAATGATTTTTTAAAAGAATTATTTTGTTTTAAAATTATTGGTAATCACTGACTTGATATTTTAAAAATTATTCTTTTATTGATTGGATTTAAAACAAAGATTTTGGGTGATTCCAATGTGATACAAATATTGGAAAATGTTGTTTTATTTTTATAGGTTTTGGTTTGTTCAGGCTGTTTTCACTTCCTTTGGATCTTCTGAGAGGGGTATATAGTTGGATGATAACCATAAGTGAACATATTTTGTGGGTTTTTATTTTTAAAAATATTAATATTAATGAATCAAATAATATATATATTAATAAATAATGGATGGATGTCAATCGTCTGAAAGAAGAGTATAAAGATGGAGTAAAAGTGCTCATCAACTTTGCAAAAGATCATTCATATGACCCTTCTCAAATAATTTTTCCAAATTTATTCTCTTGTTATTCAATATTAATTTGTCTAAAGGATTTGGATGAAAACTTGATCTTCCAGGGAATAGATCAATGTTATAAATATTAGAATAAAAATGGAGAAAAAGAGAATATATCTAGTGGTTATGATAACACTGTGTTTTATGGATCATCTGATATGATTACAAGTGTGGAAAATGCAGATTATCGTATTGTGGATGTGATTATAGATGTGAATTATGATGAATATCGTACTGAGTAAATGACAAGGATAGTTGAAGATGAACTTTGTGATTCATCATAATTGTTTGAGAAGTTAAAGATTTGTAAACATAAGTCATTGTATGTTGGTGTCACTAAATATACAAAAAATTTAGCCATACTGAAGCTATAAAATTCTAAAGTAGGTAACAGATGGAGTGATACAAGGTTTATGGAACTAAATTCTCTCTTGAATAACATTCTACGAGAATATAATGATCTCCCAAGACGAACATACGATGCCAAATGAATGTTGTGATCGATGGGTATGGTCTTTGAAATAATACACACATACCTGAATGATTGTATACTGTTTCAGAAGGACCAAAAATCACTTACAGAATGAAAACATTGTAGCGCTTATCGATACAAGAAGGATGAATACGGTCCTATGAACATTGTGTGGTACTTTCCAATCATTCCAAATATATATTCTTATATAAAAGTGAGGATACTGAAATTCAATTTACATGGTATGCATAAAAAAGAAATAAATATGGGAACATATATCACCTAGAATTTTCTCTTTAGTGGAAGATAATTGATTATGAGTATCCGGAATTTTTAAATATGTTGAGAAACCTTCGTCTCACATAATCAACAGATGGAGTGAATATTTTTGGTTTTCAAAGTAGCACTCATAGTACATGGCTGGTAATGTTGATAAATTATAACTTTACACCATGGTTATGCATCGAACAAAAATACATCATGTTACCTATGTT